>CM028354.1:22921697-23651697 GCA_016618105.1 Dendrobium huoshanense | reverse complement strand
AATGAAGAAGTTGAAAGTTGGACTATCCATCTTTGATTAAACAGTCCAGATTTCACCGAACAAGAGATCCATCAAACCTATTGCACAAGATCCCTATAGATCTCGTACAATGCTGATGTGGATAAGTGAACAACCCATATGTCGGTACGTGGCAGTAGCCATCTGCAGCCACGTCGCAGTCGCCAACTACCTCTCACTGTCACTTAGCTGTCTCCTGGCTGCTACTCACCATTGTCCTACCACTGGCCACCATCTGAAATTGAAAAAAAAAATTTAAAAATGCAAAAAATTTAAAAAATTTATAGGAAATTCATTTTTGGATGAAATTTAATGATTTTGGGCTCTATGGAACCAAAATCAAAATGACTAGCCCCATATTTAAAAAATAAAACCAAAGTATTTTAACAGATATCCGGAGAGTAATTTACATTTAAACCCATAGGGTATTTTGTAAATTACTCATCAATCAAGCATATCTTGGGATAAATTTGGACAAAACAAACTAGGGGATATTCCTTACATTAGCTAGTTTTTTTTATCTAGTCTTGATGAGGTCTCTAGGTTATGTATTTTATTTTTCAAAGTTATGGGCCACTATCTGACACAAAACTTTAGACAATTACTTCTCTTAGTACATGTAGGCCTAGGTCTTCGTGTTGCATAAATCATTTCATATATTAAAGTATCATTTATATATCATTTTCTTAAATATGTATCTTCTTTGTGTTATTTGTGAGGCATATCATTTTATGTGTCGATCAATAAGTCATAGTTCCCTAGACCTCTAAAGAGGCTCCTTCATTATGTTGGGACATACATATAAGCCTCGGCTTGCTTATTGATTATATATAATTTCTGCAACTTTTTTAAGACATCTCTTTTATTATGTAGGACTTGGTGACACTCGCACACACAATTGGTATAATTAAATCACTATAATATCTATGTTATGGAGATAATGATTTATGATTTAGAATTATAATGATCCTGAAAAGAATTATTTATTTGAGTCAAAATATGGGCTATTACAACACCTATGAAGCAAAGCCCTACAAAATACGGGCTATTGCATTTATATATCTCCCACCCACCCCCACCCATGGTGACTTTCGGGATGACGTACCCACATATACCCATCCACTTTCCATGCTTTTTGAACGCAGTCTGCCATTGACTGGTGGCCTTGAGGCATGTTGCCCTTTGCTCTGATTGCAAACTTTCAAGCTACATATTAGAATTTACCGTAGTCTCAGTGTGGTTAAGTGCTGCACATTACGTAGTGAGGATTGCAGTAATATAAGATATACAATGATTAGCAATATACATTGATTTATCCCTAAATATTGAGTACCCACCCATACCCACCCATACCCACCCATAAGGCCTTGGGCGTACCTATACCCATCCATACACATTGGATATGGGTGGATACATGGGTGGGTGTGGGTACCCAATGCAGGGCTCTACTATTAAGACAACAACATTCACTTCTTGGGGGGTGGTTTTGTAGGTGTGTGCGATAGACAGATGTACGTGAAATATGCTTAGGTTTTCTTCAATATAAAAGCCCACTAAATAACACAAGTGCACCTGTCAATCAAGTAATAAAGGTGATATGAGATAGTGTTGATCCCATGAGGAAGTGCTCTACTACAATGTAAATATTCTACTACTGTCTACTCTAGCTACAATATTTATCCTACAAAAAAAAAAAAAATGAGGTTTTGAATTTTTCATCTACTAAAAATTGCAAGAGAAAAGTAAATATACCAGTTGATATAATATTTTGAACTAATGATTGTGAAGTTTCGAAACTTTCTTAAGTAGACATTTATAAGTTGGTTGTGAATTAGAGTATATACATCTTTAGATCTTCATCGAGCTTATAAAAAAGTGAAGGAAAATTTAAGACTCTCCTACAATTACTAATTCTTAATAGGCTCTAAAACATTATACATTCTATATCTAGGTATACATGAGTTCCATTTTAATACTTCTAAGTGTTCCAATATTCCTTCATTGAGATAATATATCCCACTATGTTTTAACTCTACACATGGCCATTATATATATGAAATTACGAATGGTAGCTACTGAAAATATCCATTAATTCAATAAAGCACAAGAGTCAACATTAGTACCAACAAATGATTCACACCATTTGCCCAAAACTGGACAATTAGCTAGCCATGAAATTAAAATAGAACAACACAAAATGTATTGATTGCATAAAAGAGAAAGTACAAGAGTCTAAGTGAAAATAGATATCACCTAGATAATACAAATTCACTCTCCACACTCCTTTCTTACTTTAAAAGTCAACTTTCTCATAACAAGATAGGCCAATGATCTCCAAATGTTGTATCTTTTTCTCCCTTGGCCTCCCTTATACTTTACTATAAGGCGTCATTTTTCTTAAGCTATCACAACTCTCAGAAAATGACTTAACTCATATGAAATGATAGAACTCCTCACTAGAATGAACTAAAAATTATTTATATTAGTAAAAAAATAATCTCAGAAGCCTTGACTCTCAATAGATTAGCGCTATGACATTATAAACCGAACTAGCGCCTCAGCTCTATCAAGTGGCCTTCACTACGGCGTTCAATTGACCTGATATGTCTATTGACTGAATTGATGCATCTTTTGACTGAGTCGGTATGGCTCCTCATTTTGGCAACTCCTCAACCATGATGCTAAAAATGTTGAGCGATTTGGTAGCTTGAATGTGTAGTACGACATTGTAGCATTGTGCAATTTGATGCTTATGCGCTTAAATTCTCGAGACTCCAACACTACAATGCTGATTTTTTATGCTCCAACGTTATGAGGTGCTATGGCGCTGACCCTGGCTCCATCGAGCATTGAATTAATTGACATTTTTCATGAGGCTATGATGCTACGATGTCCTAATCTAACACTTGGGTGTTATGGACGTTTTAGCACAGGCAGTTAGAGCGCTGCGTCGCTGTTTCAATACTTATGAATTTTTCTCCTTTTTATGAGATATTCTTGCACAACAAAAACTAAAATGAATATTTTTATTGATATTTAATGTAGCAAAACACTGCAAAATTTACACTTAATAAGGGAATCTCACACCATTTCCTCACCCTCAAGGGTAATAATAGTGCATCATCCTTAACCCTCATATTTGTTTCTTCAACAAGGAAAAGAGAACCAAACACCTAGTAAGCCTCAATAGAAGCCACCATGCCAGAAAGAATATTGTTGTCATCACACAAGTGCTTTTTTGTCTCATTCCATGATGAATATGCTAGGGAAAATAATCATTATCCCCTTTGACATGATGCGATATGCAAAGAAGGTCACTAACAATTAAAAGTTCATCAGGTCTTATGTTCCTCATACTCTAATCAACTTCCTCTATCTTATTCAAGAAGGAGTAAAAGAGGAGTCTCCCAAATCTCTCTTAGGCTCGTGATCCTTATTTCATTGTACTAATCTTCACACAACCTTCTTGCTAAATAGTCTCTTAATGTGATATGTCGTTCTTAAAGAAAGGGAGAGGTAAAATTGAATGAAGCTTTGAAGGAAAGGGAAGTTGTTTATAACTTTTTAAAAGAACATATTAATGAATAATGAGTTTCAAGTTAAATCACTAACACAACAAAAAAGTTAAATGTTTTATTATTTTACCTTTTTATATTTACCATCCAAATATGCAAAAGAACCATGGAATTAAATGTACACCTATATATGTCCTATGTGTTTGATTTAATATAGGGAAATAAGGTTCAAGACATCTTGGCAAGACAAGCTCGTCATTGCTCATGAACTCAACAAAACATCCAACCCGCCAGAGATCTCAAACTTGGTGGATTACTAAGTACTTGCCAATGGCCAACTTAACCCAAAGAAGTGAAAGACAAATATACTCAAGACGTAATTATCTCGCGATGATATAGTTAGTTTGCAAATGTGATGACTATGCTCCTGTATAAGATAACAAATCAACTCAATATCAATATTCTAGCTAATCAAACACATGCAATATGCTCAATTATCACCTAAGAGTAAATTTATATATGTATGACTGTGTCATTTGTAACGAAAACGACAAAATATTATGCATTATATATAATTAATACCAAGCCTCAAATAGAGGGTCTAGGGGGAAGTGGGTGCAAAAAATTCATTGGTATCTCATTTATGCACATTTTCATAAATCCCAAAAAGACTTTCCTGCTTATGTATATATATCTCTCTCTCTTAACTTTCTTTCTTATTATTGATCCCATAAAATTTTGTGATTAAGGCCCGGAGCCATTTACAAATAAAATTTGATTCAACACACTCATTCTAACCCACCTTAGTTGAGTATTTGAGAGCTTTAGTTCCCACCATGAGATCATAGATTTGAAGACCTATATAAATAGATGTATATGAATTTATGATTAAATTAATTAAAAAATTAAAAACTCATAACCCATATTATACTTCTAGAAGGCAACGCGACATAAAATATGTTTCTTAAATTTATCAAAAATGATAAAATTATTTTATAACCAATTTAATACAACTTTTTAGTTGCTTTGTGATGTAAAAAGGAAAAAAAAAAAAACAATAAAGGTTTTAATAAGTATTTGACTGCATGATATATAAGATATGTTTGGTTGACTGAAAAAAATATAGCGTAAAATAAATACAATGTAAAATGAATACTATAGTATTGTTTGAATGAGTGTAAAATAAATACTGGTGAATATTTTTTTATTTGATTTGAAATAAAATAAATGTAAGTAAAAGTCAAAATATGACAACAACAATGGACAACTGTGGCAGTGGAGGTATGTGATTGGTGGAGTCAACGGCCGGTGCTGGGCAATAACAAAGAAGTTGCTTGTACTGAAATTATTTTGTTCAAAATTGAACTAGTTTACTCTACCTCATAGTGAACTAACATGCTTTACAGTGCATTTTTTTTACTTAGCTTTACTTTTTAATTTAATTAAATACCAATATTTCTTAAACCCATATAAAAAAACTATTTTAAACTAATTTTACTTCAAATCAAATAATCTTTTAAAACAAAAAAAAAGTTTGTTTTGGAAAATATATTTTTTGTTCAAAAAGGACATTTTATTAAGGCTTTTAAAATCTGACCGGACTGATCAGTTCAACGGGTTGAATCGCGAATCGGCCGGCCGGCCGGCCACAATTCATTTTAAAACCGACTTTGCATAAAATCGATGTTGAACCACTCAAACCGGTGATTCGACATCCGAACCGCTAAACAGGTGCCGGTTTCAGAGAACCGTTCAGTTCGGGTTTAGGAATTTTTATTGCGTCCTCCCACCTGACGTAGAGATACGTCCTCCCACCTCTAAAAAACTCGGTTTTTGCTCGGTATTGCTAGCTATTATTTGATATTAACGAAGAATATCATCATGTGAAGACAAATACCAAGTTATACCGAGCTATACCGAGCAATAACGAGCTATACCGAGCAATACTAAGTTTTTTCAAGGAAAAACTAGGTATTTGGTATTGCTCGGTATAGCTCGTTATTGCTCGGTATAGCTCGGTATAACTTGGTATTTGTCTTCACATGATGATATTCTTCGTTAATATCAAATAATAGCTAGCAAAAATCAAATTTTTTAGAGGTGGAATGACGTATCTCTAAGTCAGGTGGGAGGACGCAATAAAAATTCCTGGTTTAGTGTCGAACATCGGACGGTATCCGATGGCTGAGATTAACGAAGGTGAAAAAAAATCCTATAATTATTTCGAACATGTCGCGTATAAGCGTATATTCTTCAGTTCTTCCGGTTCAACAAATATTCTTCCCGTCACATGCTTGTTCGCGCAGCTCGCCATCTCCTGCAGTCCTGCTCCTCTGCCTCCACCGAAGAAGAAGAGCGGTCATCGGTTGGAGTTCCTAACTCCCCTGCCTCCACCGAAGCTGGAAAACAAGGAAGAAGAGAAAAAGGAAGAGAAACCCAAACCGGAGGAGAAGGAGGTCAGTTTGCTCTTTATCCTAACATTTCTAGAATACCTATCACTCATTGATTTTTATTTTTTACTGTTTTGTGGTTTGCTTTCGTGTTTTTAAGCCGCCGGTTATATCTGTTATGCACTTGTGCTTAAAGTCCAGATGCATTTTGAAGCCTAGGCGCAGGAGATCAATAAGAGGATTTTGAAGATGAAAGATTTGACTTTTAACCCTCTTACTTTCATCTTGAATATCAAGCAGATTTGCAATAGTTCTAGGTGGGAGGATAGGTCTCAAAGCTTGTATGAACAGTTAATTAGTTTATCTGAAAAGAATAGTGGTGCGCCTGCAACATGGAAAATAAAACTTATTTTAATTGTGTGACCTCTGCATAAAAGAAAGATAGATTGAAAATAGGTCTACTACTCATTTTAGTAAAGATGGATGGATGAACTTAATGGAAAATTTTAATGAGGGAACGGGAAGAATAAATGAGATCAACTAAAAAAGGAGTGAAAGTTGTGAAAAGACTTGAATCATGACGAGATTGGCCTAGGATGGAATCTGTTAAAGAATACTATAGATGCTTTTGATGAGTGGTGGAAAAAGGAGTTACAACTTTATATCGTTAAATTTCCATTCAAATTTACAATTCAATAAACTTTTATGAATTCGAAATCTAAACTTGTAATTTTCTGCAGGCAATACTTGCAGTTTAGAAGTTTTGATATAATGAAATTATGCCTGAGTTGGAATAAAGACTTGATAAGATGTTCAAAAGCATTTTGGAATATGGCAATGATATTTGGGTTTCTAACTATGGAGGAATGCTTCATGATTTAAGAGAATATCAAAGAGATTCATCCTTTGATGAATCAAGCCCCAGAAGATGAATCTCACAATATCTCTGCTAATGGTTCTTAATATGATAATGTGGCGTCACACAAAGATCTCCTCATAATAGATCTACTCGCAATAACAATTTCATTAACTGTATTATATGTTCTCAAAGTTGTTGATATGTTAAACGATGAATTTAGGTTGGTTATTTGTAAAGTTTTCTATGAACTTAACAAAATACAATTTCTTTTTTAGATGATTGTGTTCATCTTTTTAGGATTTTATCCCATATTATGAAATATGAAATTTATTGGTCAACTGGAATGTCAGATAGTTGGGTTTTGCTTTTAGTGAAAACATTTATAGTTGCATCTTACCATGTGTGTGTGTGTAGACACACACACACACGAAAGGTTATGTATAAGACGGTAAAGGATTTTTTGCTGCTGCTTTCGTTGGAATTCTTAAATATTTGGTTGGAATCATTGCTGGTTTGATAAATTTCAGCGGTATTGTGAATTGCTTGAAGCTATGTGATATATTCATTGTTATTTTGGTTTTCAACCACCATTTTTTTTTATTAAAAGAAATTTATGGCTATTGAGAATAGTTCATCAGCATATACATACAAGGAATGATCAATTTATTCATCAGCATTTTCATTCACTTGCATACTATGATTTATGCAATTTGCAGAAGCAAATACACTGGGAAATAAAAGTGCTTACATCTTATCTAACATGTCCCAGTTCTGAATGAATACATGCGTTGCAACAGGAAGGCACTTTTTCCTTTCTCCTACTTGTTAATAAATCTCCTGCTTATCAACTAGTGCACAAAAGCTAGGCATGAATTCGCCTTCTCTTCTGATTCGCTTGGATTTCATCCATGGATCAAAATCTACTCTTTTGAAGTAGTCAATTTCCTGAGAAATAAGGAATTCTATGGTGTGCTGATCTCCCATCTGCAATGGATAAAACATCTTGTAGTGTTATCAGTTTAATTGATGCTTTTCTCTTGTCTGTACCTGAATTTAGTGGGGAATTATTAAACAGATGTAGCTTATGATTTTTTATAAGATTAGATGTATTTTTGTGTTGCAATGTTAGATAAAACATTTAAAATGATAAGATGTTAGCATTTTACTTATGTTGATGGAATGCTGAATCCGTTTTACTTATGGTTTTATAGCTGCAATTGTAGATCATATATGGTTTTGGCTCTATGAATGATGCATTCTTGACAAGTTCAATGAAAACTCCTTAAATTTATTATATATGTTGCAGTTGTTTCTTTGTGTCGTCGGAGGAGCCAAATTTTTATTTTGATGATTTTGAGGAAGATATTGAGGAAATTGCCTTAGGGATATAAAAATTAATCTATAATTCTCTGAGGTTGATAATGCACTGGCATGAGCATTCACTCCATATTCATTAGAACTTAATAAAAAATTCAATAACATTGCATTCAAGGAAACAATGGGGTGAAAGAGAAGAAATTAGAACTAAGATTCAAACCTAGTCATCAAGACCCAGATTGGAGGCAAGGATAATGAATGCTCCTCGTTGATTCGTTTAATGGAGAATATAGATCAAGTCATCATTGAAAATCTCATTCGCAAACATGGATATGGGGAAGGGATTTACAGAGAACTATAAGAGCTAAAGGGAGAGGGGACTTGTTAAGCTCAATAAGAAGTTCTAAAACCCTAGTGCTTTCGACTGCTTTGTTCAGTAGCAAGTAGATTGTTTTCCAGTTTGAAGCCTCGAGATATTGTGCCTAAGTGATTATTATTAGTAAACTATGATTCTTAACTTAAGGATTTGATTTTCAAGATTTGAGAAAGTTGGGGATGTAAATCATAGGATACACGAGATAAAACTTTCTGAAAGTTGGTCACTTATGAGCAGCCACTTATTACTTAATTAATTTCATCATTTTTTATAAATTCATCATATAATATGCAGAAAATCATTTACCCTCTTTTACATAAATATTAGTATATATATACACACACGCACACACGGTAAGATGCAATTATAGTTGTTTTCACTAAAAACAAAACCCAATTATATCGACATTTCAGTTGACCAATAAATTTCATATTTCATAATATGGGATAAAATCTTAAAAAGATGGATACAATCATCTAAAAAAGAAACTATATATTATAAGTTCATAGAAAACTTTACAAATAATTAACCTAAATTCATCATTTAATATAACTTTGAGAACATATAATGAAGTTAATGAAATTGTTACTACAAGTAGATCTATTTTGTCTTTGTGTGATACCCGCACTACCATCTTCAGAACTATTAGTAAAGACATTATTCGGTTTATCATCTGGGCTCGATTCCTCAAATGATGAATATCTTTGACATTCTCTTAATTTAGGAGGCAATACTTCAGAGTTAGAAATCTAAATTTCATTGCTAGTTTCTATTATAAGTCTGAACATCTTTTCAAGTCTTTAATCCAACTCAGACATAATTATGTTATATTGAAACTTCTTAGCTGCAATTTTTGCCTATAGAAAATTACAAGCTTAGATTTTATCAAAAACATATTGTTTCAAAAATATATACAAGATATAATATATGCAAGATATCAAATTTTATTGATAAAATATGTAAGATATATTATGTTTTTGATAAAATTACAAGATAAGACATGTTTTTGATAAAATATGCCAGATATAAGAATCAGTTTTCATAAAATATATTTCTTGAATTTATAAAAAATGATAAAATTAATTTAGTCAGCAGTGACTTCTGATAAGTGAATAACTTTTAAAAGGTTTTTATCTCGAGTGCCCTATGATTCCTATTCCCAACTTTCTCCAATTTTGAAAATCAAATTCTGAAGTTAATTTTGTGTATGAATTCTAGTTTGCTGATAGTTATCACTAGGCTCAATGTCTCAATAATATAAGACTAGAGAGAGTCGTTTTAGATGGTTTGATCACATAAAACGGCGGCCTTCCGGTAACCCGTTTAGGAAAGTAGATGTATTAGATTTGACTTATATCAAGAAAGGTAGAGGTTGACCTAAAAAGACTTGATTATAAAATATTAGAAATGACATTTCTTTATTAGATTTAAATGAGAATTTAACTCTTAACAGGACATAATAGAAAAAAAAAGATTCATGTAGCTGACCCCACATAGTGGGATAAAAGCTTGATGTTGTTGTTGTTGTTGTAGGCTCAATGTCTCAATGCTTGAAATTGGAAAACAATCTGCTTGCTACTGAGCGGAGCAGTCGAAACTGCTAGGGTTTTGGAACTTCTTGTCAAGCTCAACAAGTGTCCTCATCTTTTAGCTCTTACAGTTCTCTGTAATGCCCTTTCTCTGATTAATATTTGTGCACTGGATTTTAAAGATGACTCGATCTATATTTTCTATTAAACAAATCAATGATGAGCATTCATTGCCCTTGCTTCGAATACGGGTCTTGAGGACTAGGTTTGAACCTTAGTTTTGATTTTTTATCTTTCACCTCGTTGTTTCCTTGAATGCATTGTTATTGAATTTTTTATTAAGTTCTTATGAATTTAGAGTGAACACTCACACTAGTGCATTATCAGCCATAGGGAATTATAAATCACTTTTTATATATGCATACTTATAGCTAACTTTGTTTTGATTCCCAGTCTCATGCAATGTAGGAATTGAATTCCTTTTTCCTGGTGGCATGCAATTGCTCTTAATTTACGACCATAATTTAAAGAGCAGATGGATTAAGATGGTTGTAAAGGCAGGGAAGCCTATGTTATTATTTTCTTACATAATTTTTTTTTGAATCATCTTATTTTCACTTATTTTTTATTTTAATGGGTTTTTATTTAAAAAATCAGTAATCTATGAATTATGGTGCATTTATTACATTGACATGCTAAACTGATTACTTGCTCATATTAACCAATCTTTCAATAAACAAACAACTTGTTCTCAGTTTTGAGTTTTGATTTTGATACTTTTTTGTCTTAAAAAAAGAATAAATAATTTTACAAATAAATCTAGTGGGAGTATGTTTTCGTATCCTAGTAAGGAGAAACTTCATGTGTTGACTCATCTTAGGGTGATTGGGGCCGCTCTATGTAAGCCAACAATATTTAGTCATTCCAACGCAAACTTTTTTATCCTCTAATACCCATGAGAGAAATATAATTAATTTCTAATGATATGAACAAGGATAACTCAACAACTAAATGAAAGGATGTTGGTCCGCATTTTTAGTAAAGCTAACTTATCTTAGAATGAGGATGCAAGATTACGGCGAGAGAAGAACAATCTTTGATGGATTGTGGCTTAAAAGAGGTGTGGGATGTGATTTGGCGGCCATATGATGTTGATGTTAGATGGGGTGGAAAGGGGAGGTTGGGGGCATTGTAGGGAGTTCTATGGATGGTGTGTAGAGACTCTAGAGGATTATAAGGAGATAGGTTTAGAGAGGATGGTTAGGGGAGGAGGAATAGAGGGATGCTACATGAAGAGGAGGGAATATGGAGGCAAGGAGAGAAATGTGGAGAATAAGGGGGAGAGACATGGCTGTCTTTTGGAAAACCCATTTGCCCTTCATAATAAGTCTTTAGAAATCCTAACCAACTTAGCCAAAACCATAAAACAATAATATTTGCTTTGCATTTTTGTGACATTTTCTGGTTGATATGATTCAAAACGTGCTTCTTGCATTAGCACAAAAACTGCACCCATTGAAAATATTTATTTTTGAATTTGTTCATTTTGTTATTTGACTCATCATTTATTAAAACTTTTTTTTTTCTCAATATTTAGCAAACAAAAACCATGAGACATTTCCTGATAGAACCAACACAAGATATAAATGGATATTAGATTGGTTTTTTTGGTGTGCTGTAATGAAGATTTTGTGGTATTTGAGATTTAGATAAATGAGAACCAACATAAAGAATATTTACTACCACATTTATTTAAAAAGTGAGGTTTAGTCTTGGAATGTTCTCAATTCCTCCCTCTAATATTTGAGCCCCTAATTATATTAATCTCCATCTTAAGGGATTTAGCACCTTGTTCAAAATCATGGTATATTGTGGTAGCTTTAGGCATGCAATAATCTTTCATTAAGTGACGATCACTCTCCTTCTAAAAGAGTTCAAGTCTATTTTCTTGTTTTAGTATTCAAAATGCAAAGATGTTTATTTGCATAATCTGTTGTTTGCACATACATTGTTTCAAAAATTTTTGTCTAACACCCCATCAGAATTTATCAATTTCCAGTAGAAATTTATGGGTTGGAAAAAGGAGCAAGAAAATAATGCGGCTCAATGCGCTGAATTTTGGATTGAGACTTCAAACTCCATATCTCACATCTGCCAATTTGATTCTCATGGTCGCCTCAAGGTAAATTTTTTTTTTGTCTTTATGGAGAATTCTGTTAGATCAAAATGAAGGGCGGCTAAGGGTTATATATCATTGAAATTTTCGTGATTTCCCGCATCTATTTTTTTCTCTTTGAAGAAAATCTAAACAGAAGTATTATGTATCAACTTTTAAGTTCAATCTATTTATTTTAATATTTGTTGGGCCTTTAACATTGAACTCAGGTTAAGGTTGTCAAAGATACAAGGCCATTAATCCGTAGAATGGTTGAATCCTTCCTTAACAAGTTTTTCCCATCAGGTTATCCTAAAAGGTGATGCTTTTCTTAGGTTAAAGGAGGGCTTTTTTTAATACTTATAGTGGAAGGAAAACTTGGCATGGTCTATCAGCCTAGCTTTTTATTATATTCTTATATTGTGCATCTGATTTCTTTTCCAGTGTTAATGAAGGATACCTAACTTATACTCAATTCCGAGCATTGCAACATTTTTCAAGTGCCGCATTGTCTGTTTTGTCGACTCAGGTGCTTTCTTTTTCTTTCGCTTATTTAATTTGATCGTTATGTTCTAATTCACCTCTAAACTTAAGGATTAATTAAACCCACTTAATCAAGCTAAGCTATTGATCAAGCTAAGTAGTGCCCTAATTATTAAAATTAGGTTTAGCTACTAACTAGGGCTAAATTAAGCTAATTAAGGTCATTTACCTGTCATTGATAAACTTTAATTCAGGTTAATTAATGAAATCGAGTAATGAAGGGGCAATTAGGTAGTTTGTATTAGCCCACTACAACATCAAGCCTTTATCCCACTATGTGGGGTCGGCAACATGAATCATTTTTCCCCATTTTGTCCGTTTAAGAGTCAAATTCTCATATAAATCTAATAAATAAATGTCATTTCTAATACTTTCTAATTATTTCTTTTTAGGTCTACCTCTACCTTTCTTAACATAGGTCAAATCTAATATATCTACTCTCCTAACTGAGTCATCAGACAGTGGACACTTTATGGAATAAGTTGTGGCTCCACTGCTAGGCTCCTAGCTAGAATGTGTTATTCTTCTCATAATGCTGTATCACGCTTCACTAGGCTTTCAATTGTGGCATGTGTTGTTGCCTTTATCAAATAAAAATCATGTGAGGAAGAGGCTTAATCCATCCTCTTTTTTGCTTCCTTGAATTCTCACCATTGACTCAAAACCCTTCCATTATGTTCTCTTTTAACAAAGAAACCTCTAGATATATTTAATTGCTTATGCCTTCAATAGAATTGTGGAAAAATGCTACATTAAGCCCATCGATGTACTTAATTAGCTAAGTATTTATTTGATTGATAAAAATTGATCTTAGAATGGTGCTAGATGGTATGTATCGTATTGTTTAATGTGCCTTATTTTTGAATAAAATTGATAAGATCAATTTACATTAATGATTAATTATGATTGAATTTTGAACAAATTCTACTAAATGATATATATCATACAGTAAAGTTAGTATCACATAATACTATTAGCTAGTAACTCAAATTTAAAATTAAGACAACATTAATTTATAATTTGATTAAATAGAAGGCTTATGATTATTGCTAATGCAATACAGTGGATGCGACTAATAATAAGAAATAAAATTCTTCAATTGAAAATCTTAAGAAAGAAATTCCAGAGAAAGTGGTTTTCTACATCGAAGTCATATTCTTCCTTCAAATCTTGTAGTACTCTAGTTTGTATACATGTCTGAGAGCTTTTGCTTGTTGTTAGTGCAAGAGAGATCTTGGATCTCAAAAGTGATTTGGTAAAAGGTTGATTACTTAGTGATTTGTGTTAGGAGTGGCTAGTTTCACACATGGAAGTGAACATTATTTACCTAGTAGGTTATATAGGTGTAGCGGCTTCTCATATTTTAGTATAAGTGTTGTGGGTTTATTCTTTACCTGTCAAGGAGAGATGCTTCTGCGCTTTATGGTAGAGAAGGACTCGAGGAGTGGACGTAGGCTGGTTGTTGGCATAATTAAGATACATCCATTTCCACTTCTTTTTCCTTCACTTTTATTCACATTAGTTTTTTTTTTATATAATTCAATGTTTTATAAAAAAATTGCATATACTCTGATTATTTGATTGCTTGTAGTAACCGACTCATGTACTATGGAAAATAAATTTTTCTATGAAATAATTGTTTTGGTTAAAAATAGTACGAAAGAGAAGATGTTGAATTTATTCGGTCTATGTGACATTTAGATGTAAGGAAAAATATTTTTGCTCTCTAATTTTTTGAAAAAAGTCTTTCATTTATTTAAATATTTTTCAAAATAACCATTTCACAGCTCCTCTTGGGAGAATTAAAATGCAAAATAAACAAAAAACATAAATATACTTTAAAAATCCTTCAAAAGGTCATATTCATGACAATTGACCCATGATTAATGGGTTTGACTCACAATCAATTCTAGATTGACTTCCTTGTTTTGCCAAAAAAAACTGCCAAATCAAATATTTCTTCTATTCCAAATAGTATACCAAAACATCAAGTAATGCCAAAAGGTTTTCATGGAAAAAGAAAGATAATGGATACCTAAGTATTTATAAATTATTCACTGTCTTCAATAATAATACAAACAAACTGATATTCGCAATATCTCATCGAAATTCATGCCAATGGATCTCGAGCCTCAAATAACCCAAACCTATGCCAAAGGATCAAATGAACCTCTAATGTTTCAGATATTCACGATGCCATATAAAAAATTGAAAATTGAAAAAGTATTTGGAATGCCCCAAGAGTGGCCAATTTATTAGAATAATCTCTAGAGACTAAATTATCAAAATGTCATGTAGTATTGGTTTTAAATTAACATAAACAAGACACTTTATAATGTAATTGATTGCTTTCGTGGTCATTCATCATAATTACATCATGTTGACTTTGTTGATCAAGCAAGGTAACCTAAACTTGGGTTTGATCTTGTTGATTCCTAGTTGATATAGGGTCTTGGTTGAGTCATCAATTTATTAAGTCATTTAAGGCACACTTAATATGGATATGTGCTAAGGAATTAGTGTGCCCTAAGGGGATGATGTGATGTTTATGTTGATAAATGTACTTAGTCACATATGTGCCTTAAGCGGAACGAAAATATTCATTGCAGCATAATTGGTGCTAATGTATTGGTTTATGTTAGTAACATGAACTTCTACTTTAATGGGTGATAGATATATAAGCTTCAGCTTCCACATCAATGTGTGATATGAATCTGCATTTATTTTCACTCCAAGGAATGGCATGAAATTGATACTAGTTATTACCTTAAAGGGTAGTATGGCATTGGTTACATCAAAATATGCATGTTAAGGCACCGATGTACCTGTGCTTTTTCAAAACTCCGCCCAAGTAAGTTGTTTTTGAGTTATGTAGGGTAAGTTCTCAAGCAATACTAAGGTTCTATACCACAAGCTTGGAGCCACTGCTGTATTATGCCTTTAGACAAAACATTAAAATTAAGGTTATGTTCTACTAGCTTGGAGCTTAAGATGAATGCTTCTCAAAGCTTGGGAAGCCTATGCTTGAACACAATCTTTCACACTGATAAGCTGTTGCAGACCTACTTAAGCTACAACCTTAAACATACAACATTTGAATCAATGTCCTCACGTACATCCTGGGGTCAAGGCTCCATGTTGTCAAAAGCCTAAGAGCTGGCCAAGGCCATGCTCTAATTAAATTCTGCTTCAGTAAGCTTTTACAACTGCACCCAAGATATGACCTTAAATACAGATTGTAAAGATTAGGGTCCTAATTGTTAGTTGGTGCAAAGGCTTCATACGATTAACAAGCCCTTGACAATGGTATGAAGTCATCCTTATCAGCAAACATAAGAAGCTTCCCAAAGAAGCGAAAGAATTTTGATTTAGTTCTAATGTAAACAACAAGTCACAATGAACTCATTGGCTTAGTTCTAACAGCCACCTCTAGATCCCTAATGTAATGCTTGTAGCTATAGTACAAATCTCCTTGATTTGATGCTATATTGGCACATCCAAAGCTCCTCCTTGATAACCAAGTATAGGTAACTTGGCTAATTTTAAACTCTGGATCTTGCTAGGGTTAACCACTTATTTCCATTCCTCTTCC
The DNA here is from genome assembly GCA_016618105.1 of Dendrobium huoshanense. NCBI lineage: Eukaryota > Viridiplantae > Streptophyta > Magnoliopsida > Asparagales > Orchidaceae > Dendrobium > Dendrobium huoshanense. The sequence continues at coordinate 23,635,403 of CM028354.1, read as the reverse complement.
CGAAGTCTTGCAAATGCCTAGCATGTTTTCCTAAACGCTTGAGTTGAGCTAGTTCTTTAATTGAGAATACTCTCTCGAATGGGAGGGATAATGAATTAAGGGAGCTTGAATTCATAGAAGTTTTGAATCTTTGATCTATTGAATCCCGATCTAATAACAGGGAAAATCTACTTATATTTAAGTTCAAGATACATAATATTCTCAAATTTTCACATGAGGTGGTTTGAGGGTTTTTTGTGAGCGATCTATTCTCTATGAACTCTTTTAAAATGAGGGAGGTACAACAATTGTAATTTTCAATCATGTACTTTTCTCTTGGTTTGTAGCATGTTTTTGGATTGACTACTTGTGTTGGTTGTTTCAGTCGCTGCTAATTGCTGCAGGACTGCGACCCACTCCAGCCCAAGCAACTGCTGTAAGTTGGGTAAGACGTAAACATAACTGATAAAAATCTAAGTTTGTATGTTGAGTGCTATGGCTTGGTTTCAAATGTAATTGCTGGCAGATTTTGAAGGATGGGATGCAGCATGCTGGAAAACTCATTTGTAGTAGTATGGGAGCAAAAATGGACTCTGAGCCAAAGAGCTGGAGGATTTTGGGTATTCTTCTTGTTTCTTTTTTGTTTTAGTTTCAGCCTTTCTTTAATTTACTACTTATTTTAAAGTCCCAACTCTGTTTTCAAAATATAGTATGAATAATGCAGCATCATAAATCATATACTGACTTTTTGCAGCTGATGTGCTTTATGACTTTGGAACTGGCTTGGAGATTCTCTCTCCATTATGTCCCCAACTCTTCCTTGAGTTGGCTGGTTTGGGAAATTTTGCAAAGGTCCAATACAATCTTCATGGTTGAATTAATGCATCTCCTATCTAATTTTCTTTATGGCGAATACTTGTGGGTGGAGTATCTAATATATTTAATTGTTTATGTTCCTTCGATTATCAAATCTCTTTTTATGTAGATGAAGCATGATGCGTCCATGTGCCTTTTGGTTTAGATGGAAATTACACTTTAACCCCATTTGTATCACAATACACCTATAGCCCCCTTATGGTTTAATAATGTGTGCATAATCCCCATATGCTTGCGACTAAATTGTAATTATTATCTTTTCCATTAAACTTGATCAGAGGAGTTGACTTAACTCATGAATCTTATAATGGGTATGGTTACTCTTTTATTTTTTTTTTCTTCATAAGAAATCTATGTTCTCCTCAAAATACCCTTATTTTGGATTTCAAAATTTAAAACCGAAAACCTCCACTGCTACTTGCAGACAAAAGTCACCTACGATCAAATGAAGGGGAACGGCCGAGCTTAGAGCAAAGAGGATGGGTTGAGATATGAGTGGAGACCCTCTCGCATCTTTCTTGTTTTCTTTATAGCCATGTTACTAACCAATTCCCTTAAGTTCATCAATGGTTGGAGTGTGTGATTTAAGCTACAAATCAAAAAGATATTTCTGTGGGAGATTTGTTGCCCTTAAATTCACTGAAAGTAATCAACTGAGTGACGGACCTATCAAATGCCAAGAATTTTTTTCAGTGATGTGAACAATTATTGCGCTACAAACTTTAGCAGAAAATGAACCTAATGGTCATGATAAAATGCTAGGACTGCAAAGGGATTTCTGTAATCAATGCTAGCCATAATTTACAATGCTATCTGCGAGGAATATGGTGATGTAAGATATTTAGGATTCAAGAAGCTGACAATATTGGGTTTAATGCTTGCATTATTTGCCATGTTTATAACAATTGTACACTGAAGAAGATGGAAGATTAGGTTGAAGTATTAGTCATGCAAAATTTGCCTATGATTTGTAGATATTATAGTATGCACTTAGTTGTATTAATGAAACTTATTAGGTTTTTGCAAAGAACATGATGCTAAATTACCATAATAAGTAATCATATATAATTGCCCTTAATGATGACGCATGAAATTGTTAGACCGGTCCAGCTGGGTCCCATAGGGACCGGTTCGTGCAGACAGAGGCGCGATTTCTCCGCCTCGCCTATACGCCGATCCAGCTGCAGAAGGCCGCCGAGCAGATTTGGAAGGTTTTTTGAAGGAATTGGGAGGGAAAATTGAATGTAGGGACAGTTTAGAGATTTCCTTTTGATTTGTATGCATTAAATAGTTTGTTTTCCTAGGATTAGGGCATCTTGAATTTGGCTGAAATTGGAGATCTCTTAGATTTAGGTTTTCTTTTGGGCTCTGGCGGCGTTTAGAGATTTGGGAGAGATCGATCCTCCTCTCGAATAGAAGATCAATTATATCTTGCTGTTTTTCTTCTAATAATTGAAGAGTTTCAAAATAAAAAAGTAATATCAAAAGTTATAATAATTTAAATAACATAACTAAATATTATAAGGCATTGCGTGTCTACATTGGAGCAACTGTCGATAGTCCCTCCAGCTGTGTCCTTCTAGCAACACCTTGTCCAGCATCTCGTTCAACAACAACTCTCCATCCAGCACTTCTCCCAGTAACCCGACTTCCAGCTGGACCCCTTTTTGAGGGACTCCTAATTGCAACTCTTCTTCTAATACCTCCCACTCCAACAACTCCTTCCAATAAGACCCAACCTAGTAGCACTACTCCCAATCACATTCCTTTTGGCTTTACCCCTTCCTGATGTAACAACTCTTTCTAGAGCAGTACTTGTAGCAGAATCCCCTCCCTCCAACACTAATTCTAGCAACAACTCTCCCTCCATTACTATCCCAAAAACCACTTGTTTTCCAATAACAGATCTTACTCAAGCCACCAAAAATAACGGCTCTTGTTTCAACAACAAGTCTCCCTCCAACGTTACTTCCAAAAATAGAGCTTTAGACTTCTTATGACCCACATCATTTTGCACTTATGCACACAATAGTTGAAACAATTAGGGGCTTAAAGATGAATAAAGAGCAAGTATTCACTTAAAAGAAGATCAATAAGAACTACAAAAAAATTATTTTACTTTAAATACTTGAGTTTGGATGCAGTTGTTTTACTTTTTGTCATTTAATTATGTTCCTCTTCTTTTTAACACTAATGTATTATTTTTTACTTCATCTGCACCCCTCTTCTTGTGTTCCTTTGGACTTCTTGGAATCTTTCAATACAAGTGGAAGACATCTCTCATTCTTAGCCTTACCCCACTTATACATTTCAAATAAATATTGAATTGATAATCACTGTGGAATGGCATGCAAATAGAGACTTGTTTTAGTACTCATGAACTTATTACTTAATTTTTTTGTCTATGCAAATGGATTTGTCACGCCATGTTTGCAGAATATACCAGCCATGTCCCACATCCTACAAGTATAGGTGTTTGCATGATATGCCAGTTCACAAATTGCAATATTGTTTACACTAATGTTTTAAATTGTGTAATTTGAGATGTGCCTTAGGATTAGGTACTCACAAATTGCCTTGAAGCATTGGCTTGACAGCGGGCTAATGAGTTGTAGGGCTTAGTTGTTTGAGATGTGCTTTGTGGCATCTATAATGTTGTTTATGCCTCAATTTCAATTTTAGATGGTTTTGGATCTCCTAATTTGAAAGTTGAAAGCCTTATTGGCGTTAAACTAAAATTATATCATAAAAAAAGGAGAACCATGAACCTCAACTCATTTACACAAGAGAATGGTCTGGGAGTCGTATTGGAAAATCCTGCCCACACGAGGGATCCGCTGATGCTGTTGTGCTTCTGTTCATGTTCGTGTCTCCACCCCTTTGTCTGTAAAGATCTAATGTTTCCATCATCAACCCTAACCACTGACCCTTCTGCTCCCAATTTCTTCTATTCTCTTCTTTCATTTTTATATGTTGATTTAATATTTTTTCTTTTCCCTTTTCTATTATCAGTTTAGGATGATTTTCATTAGTAGAATAATATCTTCCACTCCTGTCAAATTGAATGAAAAAGATTGCAACCACATTTTAGTAAGAATTGTTTATTAGGCGTTATTGTTAAGCTACGTGGGATTTATGTGCACATTACGGTAGAGTGATGGAAATGTAACTACCTCTACTTAGAACAATGATTCATATATTTATATTACAAAAAAATTTGTATCTTGCACTTAGTCATGGATAATCTACTTGTTCAGGGAATGGCAGTTGTTGCTGCAAGAGCTACGAGGTTGCCAATATATTCTTCTTTTGTCAAAGAGGGCAATCTCAGCGATTTATTTGCCAAAGGGGAAGCTATCTCCACCCTTTTCAATGTTGTTGGAATGGGTGCAGGTATTCAATTAGCTTCCACAGTTTGCTCAACAATGCAAGGAAAGGTAGGCTTTTTGTTGTTTTTTCCTTTATACAAACGGAATTTGCATCTAATCACCAGCTGATTTATACTATAATATATCTTATGAAAATATTTTGCATTTTCTAACCCATCCAATAATAACTTTTAATAGTTTAGAATGTACATGAAACCTGTTAAAATGGGTTAACATTTCAACATCAAAGGTATGAATAGATTGAATTCTATATTCGCCCATGCTTCTTCTCAGCTGTTCTTGTACAACCTTCGTGTCTGCTCTTTTTCACAATAATGTTTCTTTGTGCTGAATCTGCTTATCTGGGACTGGTACAAAAAAAAAAAAAGAAAAAAAAAGAAAGTGAAGTTATAATTAGTTTTCTTGCTAAAGAAACTGGTTTAATGAAGAACCTGATTATTAGAATCTTCTTTATATGTACCTTTCTTGCTTGAGAATCTGTTCCGGACCTCAGGTGTAGTTTCTTCTTGCAGTGCTTATTAGTATGTATAGGTAAGATATGTCCATTATTCAAACATCACTGAATTAAACACGCATCTCAATCACAAAGTTCATGTATGTGGACTGGTTCACCTCATAATGTCCCTTATGATTATTTATTTTGCCACCATCTCAATCACAAAGTTCATTACTATCAATCCAATCAAGAAACATATATTCTGTTGTGAGATTATGTAATGTCCAGCAGAAGGGTGTCGGCCATATGTGCCAGTTCCGTCTCTCTTAATCACACATCACTTTACTTTTTAGCATCACTCATTATAGATCTTGCACCATTATCCACCGTGGGATATTGTATTACTTGTCTAGCTCACATGGTTGCTTATCGTCAACTGGATGTAGAGTATAAAAGTTGGTGAGTCATGATGAGGATGAAAGCTTTTTGGTAGCATAATCCTCCGCCCCCTCGCCCTATCACTCTACATGGAAAAATTATTCCGTGTGGTCGCCGTTCGCAGGCGAATGAGGATGCACCATGTCATCTTTTTGTTGTGTACTGCTGTGTACCGGGTGATGTGGTGTATTCTGATTCGCCTCCCGACGGTCCAGTGACCGAACAGAATAATTTCTCTTCCACATGAGATTAAATGCATCTTGTTAAGCTCACTTAAACTACTATTTGAGCTCCTCCAATCGCTACTTCCTCCTACACCCAACTTACAACCTCTTCATGTATCACCCAATTCTAGATTGACCATCAAAATAGGTTTCCATATTTTCCTCCCAAGATTTTATTTTTGCATAGGTTTGAGTGTGAAATGGATTGGCCTTTGGGCTTGTATTTTGTGGACAATACTATGTTGGCATCATATCCATAGTGTAATTGATTTGAATTGCTTTCTTGCAGCTGATTATTGCTCCTCTGCTTTCTGCCATACATATCTATAGTGTCAAAGAAGAAATGCGGGCAGCTCCAGTGAACACATTAAATCCCCAGAGAACCGCCATGATTGTTGCTGATTTCCTAACTGTGAGAGCACCATCGCCTACCCACATTATCCAGGAAGATGAACAGATTAACTGTACTAACCTTATCAAATCTATCTTTCTCAGACAGGAAGAGTGTCAAGCCCCGCCGACATTAGATATCGAGAAAATCTTCTGTTTCCAGATCGAATCATAGAGGAAGCTGGAAGTGTCAGCGTGGGAAAGCCATTTTGCAAAGTGGTAAAAAGCCCTTCAAATTTTGAACTGCTGAGAGCTTTATTTCCAGGTGAAAAATTTCTGATCCACCGCAAGAAGAAGCACATTGACATGATTCTGGAGAACAGTGCAAGTGGAGAAGATGCACTGAGAGGGTGGCTGGTGGCTGCCTTTTCTAAAGAAAGAGAGCATTTCGACTTGTCTGAAGAGGAAGCTATGAATGCTGCATATAAAAAAATGGAGAAGATTTTCTCCACATTTCTGTCTGAAGTTAAGTCCCGAGGATGGTACACTGACCAGTTTTTAGATGGGAATGGCAGTCGTTTTGCTTTGTAGTGTTTTGCCTAAGCCTTTGCTCTTGAGACTGATCATTGTGAAAGCTTCAATGTTATTGTTGAAGGAAGGTAATGTGGTCTCTTGATGCATGTAAGTTTTGAAATTTCACCAATTCAGTATTCCATTGAGGCATGCTGATCACCATTTTGCTTTGAAATGTTAAAATTTGAAAATTTAATGACCGTAATTCGGGGTGTAAATGACTCGAGTTTAGCCTTATCGAGCTTGGCTTGTTAGTCGGAGAGCGAGCTCAAACTCGAGCCCGTCCCACTGTAAATGAACTCTAGCTGGCTCACAAGCCATGGACGAGATTTTTAAAATTTAAGCCGGATTTATAAAACTTAAGTGTGATTTTTAAAACTTTAGCGAGATTTTTAAAATTTAGGTGGAATTTAGAAAAAAAAGATGCAATGTTTACCATTTAAATAAAACTAAGTTCTTATTTATTTTTTTATGTATTCAAATTAAAATAAAATTATTTTTTTAATATTCGAGCCGGCTCGCGAGCTCATGAGCCGAGCCGGCTCGAGCTCGAACTTGAGCTCGTTTACTAAACGAGCTCGACTTGTGAGTTCGATAAGCTCGGCTTGCAAGCCCATTAACGATTCGAGCTCGAGCCAGCTTGATTCACGTACGCCCCTAACCTTAATCAATTTTGATAATGGATAAAAAAGATTCCTTGGTATCATGAAGATTAAAAGGGATGATCCCATTCTAGAACACATGCTCTTTTTAGTAAAAGAGAGAAGAGAAGCCAAATTAATGTTTTAATAATTTTAGCAAAGTGCAAAAGCTCATAAAATTGATACGCTAGAAGGGAATTATTGGCCCAAATGTCTATCTAAAAGTTGATACTTATTCCATTATCAATTTTTCAAGAGATATTGAAAATAAAAGCTGTTGAAACTTTAGATATCTCCTAAATAAAATTGGATCGACGATTACTATGATTAGTCTTAGAGTTAGAAAGAATTAGGTTGAAATCTGGTAATAGATCCAATGGTTTAGGGTAGTTGATTTTCAAATCCATTTATCAAGGAGTGACATGTTTAATAGTGTAGATTTTTGCAATTATCTTTATAAAAAGCTACAGTTGTCCCAATGAATTCTTAGGCTTTGTTTGTGATGGTTTTCTTACTATTTAAAACAATTTTTTAATACAAAAATTAAAATTTTTGTACTGTAAAGCTGCTTTAAGAAATAATTAAAAAATTGTTTCAAAGGAAGCCTTATGCTTGGTTGAAGTACAACATGAAAGTTAGCTTGCCCTTACTGTTTGGAGAATACCAAATCTTTCATCATAAAACATGGAGAAAAAAATACTTGGTTTGATTGTCACTATATGTTATTGACTTCTGATCTTCCATTTAAAAGAAACAATGATGCATTTCTCATAAATAGGGTTGAGAGGTCACCTCCACCTAGATTAAATGGCTCTAACATATTACAAAGACTTTTTGGCATTGCTGCAATTATTGATTTTTCAACATTAACATAGTGTAAAGTTCCTTAATATGATGTTCAATATAATTGGATTAAAAAAATATATATTTTGGGCATTATTATATTGGAGTATAAAATTGATAAGGAATTTTGGATGTTATGTATATTAAGAAGAACATACTCAATAATATTTTTAATACGATCATTGATGTTAAATGCAAGACTAAGGATAATTAAATGTTAGAATGAACATTAAATAGTACTGCAGGAGAAAAAAAATAGTGACAAATAATAATGAAAGAATATTTAAGTCCAAAGCATCATTCTCATACACATTAGACCAAAGAAGAACAATATGTCATTGATTTCAAAGTTTAAAAATGCTTGATGACTACGGATCAAACTTTAGCCGATGTGTGGACCTTAGATCTTTGAGATTATTTGGACTAAAAAGTCATGACTGTTGCATTATTATGGAGGTGCTTTTTCTAATTATATTGAGTTTGTTATCAGAATACATGGCAAATCCTTTGACAGAGCTTAGCCTTTTCTTCATAGGCTTATGTTCATCTAAACTAAATAAAGATGCTTTACGGAGGAGTGAGGAAAATATATGAATCATTCTATGTAAGCTAGAAGAAAAAAAAAATTCTCTCTGATTCTTTGATTTTATGGAACATCTTTCAATACAACTATCTTATGAGGCTAGAGTTGGAGGGCCAGTGTAATATAGTTAGATTTATCCTTTTTAGAGATGAGACATTTGTTTAATGCACTAGTCCTTTAACATTTCTAATTCTATCATATTATTCTCATGTTTAAATAGATATTTAAACAAGTTTAAAAAATATGTGAAGAATAAAGCACGTTAAGAAGTATCTATATATGAAGCATATTTGACTCAAGAAATCACCCATTTATGTTCTTACTATTTCGAGCCCCATATGAGAATACAATAACAAATTAGGTCGTAACATGAACTTCGATATCAAAGAACAATCGCAATCTTCACTGTCAATTTAGAATGAATGGAAAAGCCTGTGGAAAATGTGTTACAAGATTCCTCAGTGATTAAGGAAATGAAAATAACAAGTTTATATTTGTTACTAAATTGTAATGAAGTCTAACATATCTTAGAGTAAGTTCTTCCATAAAGTATATAATAAATAATGTTTATTTTTAATTCTCAAGTGTAAGTTAGATGATATGTTATCAGATTTTTCGTAAGCAGTTTGCCTCCAACAAATACTGCAGTTGTTGAGCAAATTATAGAAAATGAATTCCCAGCATGATTTAGATCATACATAAGTAAAACATATAATATTTCATAAATTTATATCTTATTAAATACTAAAAGCCATAAAATTTCCAACTTTTCTTAGGTTCATGACTCTCGTAACAAGGTCTTCTCCAAAGGGCTGCAAGCACTTGCATGGGGACCAATGAAAAAAGTAAATACATGTCCAATTTATATAGTTAATGGATTTATATTTCATTTGAAGTTATGTAGCAAGGGAAGAAAGACTAAAAATTGTGTAGTTTTTGTTAGAGGAAACACTTATGAATAAGATGAATGCGATTATTACGATATTCTAGATGAGATTCTTGAGATGTAATACCCAGGAGAAGATGGGAATCTAGTATTTTTATTCAATTGTCAATGGCACGATCATGTATCAAATAGAGGCATAAGAGTTCATCTTATATATGGTATAGTAGAGGTTAAACATAGTAGAAGTTACATGAAGTTTGATCCATTTGTGCTAGCAAGTCAAGCTATGCAAGTTTATTTCAACAAATATCCTAGTGGTCACAGAGATAATCAAGATTGGGTTGTTGTCATAAAAACCAAACCACGGGGAATTATTGACCAACAATACTATGGATATGTGGTTCATAAAAATTTAGGTATGTAATTTTGATATTACTTAATATTTGTGATTATTTTTATATTAATATTTTTTATTGTGCTAATATTATACAAAAAGATTTTAGATGGTTTCTTGAACATGTTGTGAGGATCATAACCAATTTTGAAAGAAGAAACTCTACTCATCTTAGGAATATATTTATAGACATTAGAAAGTTAGGGGAGCATCTATTATAGCTTGCAGATAGCATGTGGGGTGATTTGACTAGAGCTTGGGCCAATCCCGAGTTCACCAAGTTGAGAGAATAGAACAAGCATAATAGAGCATTTGACTGTGGAGATTTAAGAAGCTCTATTTATACTGGTGGTTCAGTGCCTCATATTAAGCATAGGCGGAGACTGGTAAATGATTATTTTAATTTCACAAATATATGTATATTATTTTAGTAATGCTCTCTATTACAGAAAGAGTTTCTTGGTCGGGAACTAACATCGTTGAAGCTGGATGCACATACTCACTAACATCAAGCTAATCATCAATAGGTTGATGAGAAGGCAAAAAAAGATCATGTGAGTATCAATTTTTTTAATAGTCATATTATAAATAAAAATGATTTTTTTTTATGAATTTAGTTTCTCGCAGGATGATTTTGTATGACTTCGGGAGGGTTAGAAGTTTACTAATTAGGGATCATCTTCAAGATCGATGTAATACTCTAAGTATCACATGTGGTTAGAGGTTGTTGGAGGGAGACAAAAAAGGGAGGGTTTATGGATTAGATTTGTTGGCGCATGCATATATGAGCAATACATCCACCTTAGCATCTTTTAGTAATAGTGATGATATCATTAGTCAGAGGGTTTTTGCTGTCACCAAGGAGATAGAGGAGATGAAAGAGATACATGCCAACATACTGACACAACAGACTGAGATGTAGGCGGAGTTGCAATAATATTTAAGCCAAAAAGGAAAGAAAAAGGATCGGCAACCTGAGTAAGAATTAAAGGGGAGTGAGGTGACGGATCAGAGGGGAGCGAGGTGACGGAAGATGATTAGAGAGTTTAATGTTTTAAGTTATTGTATTTTTTGGTGGACAACATATTATTGTGTTTTGTAGAACTTATTATTATTATAGTTGTTTGGAATACTTATCTTAATAATTTAAATATTTTGAAGTTGTTTATGTTAAACGATCACATTTTGGTGTTGTTAAACTTATATTTGAACTATTTTCTTAAGTTTTGAGTTTCAATAATGTATGATGATAAATTATGATGTGTATTCGTTTATTAATTGCTACAGGTTTCGATTGTGGAATATGCTTGTGGACTAATAAGGGTTCTTATAATTTTTTTGCTCATCCTACAGGTTTCTGGCGGCCAAAACCACTGAAAAACTTCGGTATGAGAGAATGAATCAAGAACCGGTGGCAAAAACTGCCAAAAAATTTTAAGTGAATTACCAATAGTTGGGATTGCTAGAAATTTCTAGCGGTTAATAGTTAGAAATTTTTTTCGGTGATTCGTCCGCAGCCATCGTTTCCCCTACTGGTTACACTTTAGTAGAAATCTGCTCGTAAGATGCTAGAAAAAATTTTTGACAAAAAAACTACCATCAAATTTTTTTTCCTATGTGGTTATTACCGACAAAAATTTTTTTATTGGAAAGCCGCCGAAAAAATAGGAATCCGCCAGAAATGGTCCAATTTCCACTATAAATTTCCATTGGTAATAGGTGATTTCTCTGTAGTGATACACTTTTTTTTTTCTTTACAATCTATTTTGTAAGATTAGCAATGCTAGTCAAATATGTGAACTCATCATTTTGATGTGTATCAATAATATAAGTAGATAATTAATGTTCAATATACATATTATCAACCATAGAAAAATCTACTGGATATAACTTTGCAAGACGAATTAACTTTCTCTTATCATAAGAATATAACATATTGGTTGGGTTTAGACATATCACACAACTAAGTAACTAAGTGCTAGTTTTTGAGAAGCGATTATTTAGTTTCTGAAGTTGCATATCAACAACATTACAAAATAAATCAACATGATAGTGATGAAAGTTTGTTATTTCTTCACCTTTTTGTACTGACCAATAACGAGCCTTGAATATAACATTCATATTTGAAACTTCAATGTCAAAAATATTACAAAAATATGGCACTTCTTCTAATGAAGGCTCACATCCATTTTCCCTCATTATTTATAATTATTTCTTAGACACTTGCACCAATTTCATTGCATTTATAATATATTGATTCTTTATTTTTAAGAATTGTAATAATTCATTTGTAATCTCCAAAATGTTAATCATAAAATGCATAATACATGGTCAAAAGACTCTATAGCCTGTATTAAAACACCAACTTTAATTAATTATTGATCATGTATCTTGTATTCCTTGACGATTTTAAGTACTTTGAGTACAAAGTGCATTTGCATCAAAATAATAAAAGTTTGAAAATGTGAACTCCAACGAGTGTCACCAGCTTATTGCAAATTAGTTTCTTGGTTCAAATCTCGATCACTAATAAACTCACTAGTGATTATATGAAAAATTATTTTTTCAGGTTGAATTACTTTTAGAGTATTATTTCTCTTGCATGAATCTCCAATAGTGTTTAGAATTCTTAAAGTTATCTCGAATAAATGCTTTACTTGCCAATGATTTTTTATTATCACCACCAAAGATAATTAGCGTTGATGAGCAAAATAATAAATACACAATGCCTGAGGATTATCTTTTAGAATTTATTATGAGTGCATTTAAACCATTAAACTCTTCTCGCATTTTAGATGATCTATCATAACCTTGACCATATATTCTATGTATGCTTAATGAATGTTTTGCAATAAGTGCTTTAAGTGATGTCTTCAGTGTTATTGTATTTGTTGAAGAAATATAATTAACACATATGAACCAATCAATTACTTAGCCCAACTTATCTACATATCTCATCACCATAGAAATTATTTTTTTATGGACACATCATGAGACTCATCAACATGAATAGTAAAGTAGGAATCACTAATATCTTTAATGATTATAACCAAGGTTTCAGTAGCCATACAACTACAAAGCTTTTTTGTACTTTCGGTGCAATCAATTTTAACTTAACATCTACATTTTCAAATGTTTTTTTTTTTACTTCATTGTGATTTGTAAGAAATTAAAATAGTTATATATAATTTCCTTGATTATATGAGCTAGATGATTCATCATGCTTAGGGGTGTAAACGAGTCGAGTCGAGCTTGAGTCAAGTGAGCTCGAGTCAGGGGTGTTCGAGCTCGACTTGCGAGTCAAATATCAAGCTTGAACTCGAGTTGAGTTCAAAAGTCTAGCTCGAGCTTGAATCATGACATGGATTCCCGCCCTTATTGACATCTCGCTCTGCGTCCGAACGAGCTCTTCGAGCTGCTCGATTTTGGTTTTCCGCCCACCATTTAGAATTTCCCGCCCAGTTTTTCAGCCAGTTGAGAAATTTTCAACATAGTCCATCACTCTATTGCTTTTTCCCGTGGGTAATAGAAGGTGTCCATGTGGTTGACGCCAAGTGGCCAACGGTTGGAGCCCTGCATTGCTTTTTTCCCTAGGATAAACTAGCTTTTCCTAGTTGATTCTCTTGTATAAAGCATTAGCATTTAATGCTTTGACATTTCACACTTAATAGTAAGAATTAGCCTAAAATTTAATAATATTTGATATTAACATTTAATGTTTTTCCCTTGACATTTGACATATATATTTTTTAAGATTTAAATTTAATAAAAATAATTATTATTTAAATTTAAAAAATCCAAAAATTATCCAAGACAGCTCGTGAGCTCACGAGTCGAGCCTCATCAAGCTCGAACTCGAGCTCATTCAGTAAACGAGCTTGAGTTCGAGCTTGAACTTGACTCGTGAGCCTATAAATGAGTCAATAGATACAGTCAACATGAAACAATATTCTTTTTTACTCCTATGATTTTTACTCGATCATAGAGCAGGAGTACTCTGGTCTTGATGCTTCATTAAAGCCTCACATTTCTGCCTTGCCTTATTGTGCGCACTATTACTACATGGCCCAAAAGTTTTTCTTTTCTTTTCTAGTTCTTAAATCCCTCGCCAACAAACGAGTCACTATCACCTTGGCATGTAATAATTTTCACCTAAGGCTTAAATAAGTAGCAATAAAGACAAAATACAACATCTTTTTTATACACTTTATTCCATCCAATCAGGACATTCTTTAAACCATTTTGAGTTAAATTTACGTATAATATTTCCTATTATTGTTTGAGAGAAATGATAATTTTTGGGTTGTTGGGATCCCTTTAACAAATAGGCTCAGCGAACTTTATCCCTCTCATTTAAATCATAATTTCATATTGATGGTTGGAGACCAGCATCAGCAGGAAGATCATTAATATCAACATCGACATGTTCTTTCCTCTTAAAAAATCATTCTAATTATAAAATACTAAATGTTTCCTTGTATGTTCATTTTTAGGGCTTAGCAACAAATGAAAGCATTTTTTGGGCATAAGAATGAATGAAAGAAACAAAAGAGCAAAAGGTGCTCAGCAAGTTTAACATCCCTAAAATTAAATCACAAGTTTAAGATAATATTGATGACATTACAAGTGGGCATATCATAGTTTATTAAATTGCGTTGAGATAAAACATGACTTCATGGACAATTTTAATCTTCTATGAAAAGAAACGGTCAGTCACTAACATATGGCCTGCATGTACAATAACCAAATTCGAGGTTTTACAGATAAAAAGTGTGATGGATTATGTTTTCTATAGTGAAACATGGAGGTCTCATATTCAATTCATCTAAACAGTTGATCTACAAATACATGGATAGATAAGGATGCACACATCATACTAAATTTTAATTTAGCTATTTAAGCAGAAAAATCTGTAGAACCAAAGTTTATCTCTTACTCTTGAATATTCAAGCTACAAAATGATTTTTTTTTTTCAAATGGAAATTTTTTACTGTAAATGAAAGCCTTTCATCTGAAATTAAAAAAAATAACGACAAAATAAGACTCCTTACATTTAATCTGATAATCCGAGAATGACAACTATAAGTATGTGATGATTAAGTGACGGGAAACGATCGGTTCGATCATGCTGCACGACTTATGTAGGGAACAACTTGCGAGCATGCAACAACCGAGCAAAGATCACGACTCATGCAGGTTACACCATCATAACTAGCAAGAACTGAGCATGGTAGTATTCGAACTTGTGCAGGAAAATGGTTGTCGTCGCCATCGAAGCTTTCGATTTATAGTCTTCAAAGCAAAATGGCCCACACAAGTGAAGGAAGCAAAATATACCATTTCTCTGGGTTTTTTTTTAAGGGTAGACATTTGTCAACCCTGGGTTGATCTAGGATCCGCCAATGCTTGGGTGGATGGCATGTCGTTAAACTTGAGTGCTTTAAGCAAATCCCCGAAGGCAAGTGCCATGGATAAGTTATCTAGATTGAATATCCTATATGAGTCGGTGAAGGAGAGCACCCCGAAGAAGTGGTTAGTCCCTCAGAGCAAGCAATGAGCATTTTAGTTGAGTATTCCATATGAGTGGTGAATATGGTTGGTGGTGTCATGATCATGGGCTTTATATCATTATACTTCACGTAGATTGAAAAATGATATATATGGAAGTTGGATAACCTTGTTTGGGTACGATAGTCAAAAGAGTCTAGTATTCATAAGGTAAATTCTTCAAGTGAAGGCTTGCTGAGGCATGCTCTTTGGTCAAACTCAATTAGAATATGTGCCTCATTCATCGAGCTCCTTAGCAGCAAGCTCCTATTATATTGATATATCATCAAAAAATTATTTTGATCGGGCACAAATCTCGATGCAAAATCAATTTGGAAACATAAAAAATTAAATCTGAAATAATTTGAACTCCGATTTTAGCAAAGTTATAGTCGAACTGAACATCTCAGAAGTACGAACCCAACGACACCAAATTCAACTCAATCCGAGCCCAAATGGATCCAAATCAAAGACCTGAAGCGCATTTGGAAGGTTCAATCCATAATTTGGATTACCAAACAGTTTCCAAATGTGACATGCTTATAGTCAAATCGAGCGGCTCGACAAGAAAAATCCAACGAGCCTAAGATTGCTAAATTATAAGATAATTAAGACATTCAAAGGCCCAGTAAATGGTCCACGATTAAGGGATTCAACATCGGTCGTCCATTCAAACCATTCACAATTTACCTCTGATCCTCCTCTTATTTAATGGTCATGCCACTCTCATAAAACTAAAAATAAACCCCTCATTTCTCTTGAGAGGGGACCCAAGCAAGACGAGAAGAGAAGGAAGCAAGGAAGCAAGAAGAGAAGGAAGAAAATGAAAAGAAGGAATAAAGCTCTCTGGCCACCAGACTCCTTGACCACCATCGGACTTCCACCTGATTGCCAAATGAAGTCGAGTTCTGCCCAACAATCGACTGACGCTGGAATTTTGCCCGACAGCCGACTAATGCTGGAATTCCGCCCAACAACCGACTGACGCTGGATTTCTGCCCGACCGTCAATTGAAGCCGATGTTTCGCTTGACCATCAGAACATCGCCGGATTTCCAATCTCCGTTTGTAACTGAATTTCAACCCGGAAGTTGATCGGTGTAATCTGATCGTCCTCAATTCCAGGGATGAATCAACCACTTGTAATCTAAGCAAAGACTAATGGAATTCTTTGTATTTTCCCTTTTCCAGGGTTTCCACGTAAAAATTATGGTGTTCTTTTTTTATTCTATTTATGTGATTGATGTTCGTACAAAACTAAGACGAAAAAATTTCTAACTCTATCGCTGCGTATATTCTAGCACACAACAAATACAAATTCCATCAGTCGACTACTTGCCTATCTCTAAAATTTCTCCATGAGTGCTCAATAATATTCCAACACTCAATAATTATATTAAATTTAACTAAAAGTTGACTTCGAAAATTAAACAAATAAAATAACAAAGAAAACGTGTGATGTGCGAACACCATACAAACTCCCTTTTTTCAGCATGTTCACATTCAATTAACACTAATCCACCTTTGTGAAACTTTAGTATTGCTAGAAAATATCAACATGTATTTCTTTAATCTACGTTGACCGTCACATGTGGAATTGACCATTCCCAGCACACAAAACTTTTATTTAATATATTTAAAATATATTTACAATTATTGCCATATAAATAATGAATACGTTATTATGGCAATAATTTATTTAAAAAAATGTGTTTCACGCGCTCGATTACTATGAATGGGTAAGAAATGTCGATCTTATTACAATTATTGCCATATAAATAATGAATACATTTTTTTAGGCTTTTGTTCTTCTTATTTACTTGTAATTTTTTTATTAATATACGGGCTTTGCCCAAATTTTTCTAAAAAAAAAGGGAGATTTACATACATACCACTTAATACTATGCTATTTTCATATTTAACATCTAAAACTTTAATATTACATACATGCCACCCATAGTTCATTTTCATACCAAATATGAGTGGTAGAAATGAAATATATGAGTGGTAGGAAAGAAATGTAAGTGGTATATTTGATATTAAAATAATATAAGGTGGTATTCATGTAATATTAAAGTTTTAGGTGTTAGATATGTAAATATGATGTTATAAAATGGTATGTATGTAAATTTCCCAAAAAAGAAAAAATGTCGATCTATTTTTCCAAAAAGACAAAAAAACTGTTTAAAAAATAATTTTGAAATTAATTTATAAAATAAATTTATTATGAATGCTAATAACAATTATTCAATGTATTATATCTTTAACATAAATTGAAATTGTGATCGATCAAAATTTAAAAGACAATGAAGTAAAGTTATTATAAAATAAGATTAAAGGTAATATGTGACATTTTAAATTTGAGGGTTGTCTAATAAGAGTAAAATGAATGTAATGTAATTGAAATATTTTGAGTTATTTGGATGGGTGTAAACTAAATGTTCGTGTTTATTTTTTTATTTGGTTTGAAGTAAAATGAATGAAGTGTAAAACACAACGATGACCATGACTGGTGGCCAGCGGGCGGCTATAATGGATTTGTGGCGATGGTATGCTAGTGATGGTGGAGGCCAACAACAGGTGGCGGTGGCTTGCAATGAAAAAAACAGGGAATGTATAGTATATTTCGAAATCAGCCAAATCCAACGATTTCTAAACATGTAAATTCCAAATACTTTAACATTTCACTCTGCATTTTTTTATACTTTTTTTTTTTTTTTTTGGAAAATTAGGGGCCAAAGCCCATAACATTGAATCAAAAAGAATACAGGAAATAAATCGACTGTTACAACAACAAAACAGTAACAGTCAACCAAAACCTATCAGCTTAATTGCTGCATAACAAAAGAATACAAACTATCAGCTTAGGCTGCTGAAAAGGGAAGAAAGGTAACACCAAAAATAGCTCCCAAGCACATAAATTTGCAAAAAGGATGAAGTCACCAGGCAGACAGTGAAGCAAGAAGCACCAACACCACCAAAAAGAGCTCCCAAGCCTAACATATTCTGGACTCAGAGTATAATACGAGAGGCAAAAAGAATACATTGATCCCTGGTTGCCCGAAGACCATCCAAGGGATCCGGGAGCTTCATCATTGTCCAGAAAAGGCTCAAAAAACGGGTCCGAAAATGAATAAGATAATAACATTTTATTTTAGTTTTAATGGACTTAGTTGTAGAATAAAATAATAAAACAATCATTCTACTATTCATAATGTTAATTATTTTACTAATATGGCTCTTAAAAAAACTAATTAGGGTTTTGCAAATTATTGGCATTATTCTCTTAATTTAACCCAAAATATATATATTTTTTGACTTGAGAGGTGGTGTGGAAATTCATAATAGGTTAACATTAATGTTCCTAGTTTTCCAACATATAGTCAATAATATTTGTATTTTATTTTATTTGCAAATAAAAATAAAATAGGAATATATTTTTTTAATAATTAAATGATGTCACACATGACCCAAACAATGATCATTAACTCTTTTTTCTTTATAAAATAATCTTAATAAGAGACAATCAAACACTAACTTGAAAGAGATGGCTTACTATAAACTATTACTTAATTCAAAAGAGCAGCTTAGTTTAATATATTAGACCAACATGACGAATCTTCACAGGCTTAGTATTAGATTAGATTAGGATTAATTATTATGTGTGGACGCCGAATGCAAGAATGCGCCACGTCACCAATTCACTCGGTATCGCAGCTCGGAAATGCTCGATATCGCTGACGTTGCGCCTTCAGGTTGGTCTCCGGACGACGTTCTGCATCCAATCTCTACACAGCAGATTTCTCTAGTATTAGAGCTTTTCAACATTTTCCCAAAGCTGTAAGAGTTTCAAGGAAGAAATTATTAATTATTATCTATTATTACATTATTAATTCTAATCATACTTTAAGGTGTAATTATTTAAAAGCTTGCTAATTAGTATTGTTGTGATTCTATTAGTATCTAAATTATTCTTGTAATTAGTGTTGATTAGGATGATTCGTTAGGGAATTAGATTTGTATTATATGTATAAACTATTTGGGGAAAGGGACGTCATGAATAATCAGAACTTTTTCCTTCTTTCTCATTTCTTCTTTTCAAAATATTTGATTAAGGCTTCGTTTGATGGGACAGCTTTTTTATTGCTTTCTAAAACGGAGTTTCAGTACAAATTTTTTTAGGAAGCAATAAAAAAGCCGTCCAAAACGAAGCCTAAGGCTTCATTCAGATGACTTTCTTACTACTTAAGGCTTCTTTTTGGACAGCTTTTTTATTGCTTTTTAAAATGACTTTTTAGTACAAAAATTTATAACTAAAAATTTTTTTATACTAGAAAGCTGCTTTATAAAACAACAAAATAGCTGTCCCAAATGAAACCTAAAGCAGTTTTTTAGTATTAAAATTTTCATTTTTGTACTAAAAAACTACTTTAAGAAACAGTAAGAAAGCTATACCAAAGCAGTAATTAATTTTTACTACTTGAAATTATCATAAACCAAGCTAGTAATTTCAGAATCATAATGATAAAATATCTCATTCATCAATACTATTTCTATCTTATTGGTTGCAATCCTCAGACAAATTCCAATATATAACCACTTTAATTAATAAAAAAAAAAATTCAAACATTACAAAACAATGACCTAACTACTTCTTAAATTTATATTTACAAAAACCTTTTTTTCCCTAACAGAATCAAGAGAAAAAAGCTCACTATAAAAATGGGCGATTTACATATATATATATATATCACATAATTCTTATATAGTTATATATCTAATATCTAAATTTTAATATTTACTTATATAATATTTTAATATCTCAGCCACATCAAAAAATATGTATTTTATTTATAAAATAATAATAATAATAATTTTAATTTTAATGAGATTTAAATATTTAAATATTATATAAATAAATATTAAAATTTAGATATTAGATTTGTAAATACATTAAACTTATGGGATTAATATGTAAATCACCCTTTAAAAATTGAATCCAGTGCTGGCCAAGTAAACCTCCCTCTGGTGCAAAGTATCAAATTATTGCAGTTTGAACCAATAACACATAGCTATCAAGAATGACTCTTCTTCCTTGAAACTGCCAAAACTCCTTTCTTTATCCTTCATTTCCACACGTTTATCAGTCTCCTTTCCTCTCTTCTTCAGTTCTTCTATTATATAAATAGCTTACAACGCCATAAATGGCCTTCAAAAGCTTCTCTTCAGGCCTTCAAAAGCTTCTCTTCCTTCCATTTATCAGAGCGAAAATGGTGAGAGCTCCTTGCTGTGAAAAGGTTGGACTGAATAAGGGGCAATGGACTCCAGAAGAAGATGAAATTTTGGTTTCGTATATAAAGAATTATGGGCATGAAAACTGGAGAGCTCTTCCAAAAGAAGCTGGTAACTTGAATCTATTTGTTCTTTGTTTGATTTTCAGTAATGGAAGGAAGAACTTTGTGTTGATCATATTATATGATATATTTTGGTTTAATAGGTCTTTTGAGGTGTGGGAAGAGTTGCAGACTCAGATGGATAAATTATCTAAGGCCTGGGATAAAAAGAGGGAACTTTACAAAGGAAGAAGAGGATGCAATTATCAGCTTGCATCAGATGCTTGGAAACAGGTAGATATATATACTTCTTGTTTGTATTTATTTTTTATTTTTAGGTAGAGGATGAGCTTGAAATATTGTTTAATTTCCTTGATCTTGAATATTTCTTATAATTATATAAATTTTAGAAATTTAGGTTTTTTTTTTTTTTTTTTCTTGTCTCATTTGAAATATAGATTCTTCACTATATTTTTTTAGAGTTTTTTTTACTGAAAAACAATTTATGATAAGAGTTTTTGAAAAAAAAAAAAAGATTAGAATAAGCTTTGAAGTCGTTGGATCTATTTTTGAGATGAGCGTAATATATAAGTAATTTGTATTGCACTCATCTCAAAGCAGATCCAAGAATTTTAAAGCCAAAAAATTGTTTTAAATTGTAATAGTGACATTCTTTTTATTAGATGAATGTATCACATGGTTCTCTTTATGTGCTTATCTATGTAATTTTGATCTCTTTTATTATACATTTTTATATATTTGCTCTAAGTTAAAATAACAATATAGAATAATATTACAGTAAAATAAAGAAAAAAAAAACCTAGAAAGCTTAGCTTGCACTGCACCCTCTTTTGCCATACTGGAGAGGTTATTACGTGCGGAGTCCAGATCGGAGAACCATCCTATTTTTATGAGTGTGCACAGTAAAAGCATAGTTACTGTTCATCACTGAGCTTTTACTACATTTTTACTGCGCACACTAATAAAAATCGAACGCAACTTCGATCAGAACTCCGCATGTAATAATCTCTTGCCATACTGACAACATTTTACCTTAACATAGCTTCTATGAGTACCTTTCTCATTAAGACTTTTTTGTAATTTTCGACATAGATGGTCTGCAATCGCAATGATGTTGCCAGGCAGAACAGACAACGAGATCAAGAACGTATGGAACACACACCTAAAGAAAAGGTTGAATCCGAATCAAATTCTCCCAAAACCGAAGAGGAAGATGCAAAGACAAGATAACTTAAACTCAATCATGGAGTTCTCTTCGGCATCGGCGTCGGAATCATGCAGTGATCTCTCCTCCTCATGCACTGAATCATCAAATATTACAGAGGGGGATAGTAACAATGCAAGTGGAAATGATGGATCACTGGAATCAAAACATGATCTTGGGGTTGAAGAGATTGATGAGAGCTTTTGGACTGAAATTTTGTCTATGAATGGCTGTGATTCACCATTAATGGCCGCTGATTCACCCATTGAGGAGGACATGAGCTTTTGGCTGAGGATCATTGAAGCTGGAGAGTTGGAAGGATTTCCAGAAATCTGAATGATTTAAGTGTAAATCCCTTTGAGTAATTTATAGTTCTGGTAGAAAAAAGTAAATTGAGTCATAGATTTGTTTCATTTATTCAAATTAATGTGACAAAAATGGTTAATAAATTTTCTTTTTTTTAATATATTTTTTGGATTCAAAACATGAATACAAATATACAATAAATAATAATAAAAATATTAAAAAAATTTAGTATTGTGAAGCAAATTATAACAAATGTCAAAAAAGAATATTAATATATTAAAAATGTTAAAAAGTTTATTAATGCAAAGTAAAAAATCATTAAAATAATAAAGAAGGGTTTTTAACTGCAAAAGCTCGACCACGGTGGGACTCGAACCCACAATCTCCCGCTCCGGAGGCGAGCGCCTTATCCATTAGGCCACGCGGCCAGATTCGATATGTTTTGTAATAGTTAGGACTTCGTTTTGATGACTTTAAAAAGAGTGCAATGTTATCATTTTTTATATTTAAAATTTCTTAATTTCAATTTAATTTTTTTTTTGAAATATTACGAGATTTTATATGTCACCATAAAATTCATCTAATTTAACACGAATCTTGACGTAAATTTTGTACCTTTTAAAGCATCAAAATATTAATCCCATAAACTTTTATGATTGATTGCATGACCATATAAACTTTATTTCCAACGGAGATCGATTGAAAATGAGCATTTAGATGAGGTGAATCTAATTAGGGGTGTCAATATTTGACACGACACGAAAACCCGACCCGGACCCGACCCGGACCCGCCGGGTTGAACCCGACCCGATTTCAAAACGGGTCGGGTTCGGGTTCCAGATATCGACCCGTTTCAAAAACGGGTCGGGTTCGGGTTGACCCGGCGGGTTGCCGGGTCAACCCGCCAACCCGTTTAATTCAAAAAAAAATTGAATTTTTGCATTTCCCGCGCCTGCCCGAGCTGCCGCCCGCGCTGCCCGCGCCTGCCCGCCCGCGCCTGCCCGACCGCGCTGCCCGCGCCTGCCCGCCCGCGCAGCCCGCGCCCCGCGCGTGCCCGCGCAGCCCGCGTCTGCCCGCGCCCCGCGCGTGCCCGCGCAGCCCGCGTCTGCCCGCGCTGCCCAGCTCGTGCCGCGCGCCCGCCGTCCGCCAGCCGCGCGCCCTCTGCGCGCCACCGCGCTGCAGCCCGCTCTCTCCCGCCGCGTCGCCGTCCCCCGCCGTCCGCCAGCAGCGGGTTCGACCCGAACCGGGTCGGGTCGGGTCAACCCGGCAACCCGCCGGGTCGGGTCCGGGTTCGGATTTCCGACCCGTTTGCCTACCCGGGTCGGGTTAGGGTCGACCCGTTTGAACCCGGGTCAGTTCCGGGTTCGACCCGAACCCGACCCGTGACCCGAAATTGACACCCCTAAATCTAATAATAATAGAAATATATTGATCACAATTCAAATTTTGTCTAAGGCTTCATTTATGACGACTTTCTTACTGTTTCTTAAAGCAGTAAAAAAGCTGTCCCAAACGAAATTTAAATTAAACAAACAAAAAAGTAGTATAATTTGAAATATCACGAATTATTTGAAAACCTAAAAGACCTATAAATCTTGCATTTTTATAGTTAAAACAATATACTGGAAGAGCCCAAACTTATTGAAATTTGATACAATTAAAGTATTAATATACCTAAAAATATATTATATGATTAAGATGAATCAAATTTGACCATATGATATAATGCCTTGATTTTTATTAAAATATATATTGTATGGTTAAAATACTTTACTTACAAAAACAAATCTTAATTTTTTTGTCTCATCAATATTTTAGTTTCTAAGAGCTTAATGCCATTTTCATTTGTTTTTCCAAACCAAAGAAACAAAAATCGAATTTAAAAAGGAAAGAGAGGAGAGAGGAGAGAGAAACCTACGATTTGGGAGTCGTAAAGCAATTTTTATCAGTTGATCCAATAAAAAAATTTGTTTGTCTCGAGGTAAGCTACCATTATCCTATCTCTGATTTCAATGATTTGATATATATAAAATGCATGATTTATATGATATACATGCATATCATAAATATTGTACGACATGCATATGATAATTACAGGTGTATTGATATAATAAAATATTATATAAAATATTTTGTAACAACTAGATATAGGATCGACATAACTTACTGATCATTATTCTTAAGATATACAATTGTATTGATATTTATTGATCATATAACTTGTTACTATTTCATTGATTCTTATATGCTTTTACAATTATATGTTCGTGCTGATAGTAATTGAATGATTATATGCATACTGTTTAACATATTGCCTTGCACTAATTTTAGCTATAGGTTTTGATAACTTGCTGAGCTGTTAGCTCACTCTGTGGTTTTACATATTTTTAGACAGTGGCAGAGCTAGAAAATGTTTTCAACAGGAGCCTAATTTTTTTTTTTTTTCAAAATTTCCTTCAATTTGTTTTTCATATGGGCTACAGACCAGAATAGACGTTTAAACCTATAATTTCAAAGGGAAAAATTCATACTACGATTACTAACAATGATGAAAATTATTGCATCCTAGAATATTCGCGGTGGTAGAGAAGTATAAATTCTAATGTCTTAGCTTTGTATGAAGATCCAGCACGCATATAGATAAAAAGAGAGGGTGCAACATTCCTAAACAACACCAAAACTTATACGCAAAAAATTCTAAATAGGGGAAAACCATGGGGCCTAGCCCAATTTGAATGAATCCACTAGTATTTGTTATTGATTACAAATGAGGCCATTTATTGGAGGGAAGGCCTTGGCTTGATGTAACAAATATACATCATACAGAGTGTGTTACATGTTGAAAATAGGAAGCATCATTGTTGACATGTTTGTTTGGTCGGAATGACCATAATTTGCGGGCGACAGAGGTCGGAAGGACTGTAATCAGCGGTCGACAGAAATCGGATGCTTGGTGATGGGTAGAAGTCCGGTAACGGGGGGAGTTCCGGCATCAAGTATAAATCCGGCATTGGACAGAAGTTCGGCGATGGGTGAAAGTTTGGCGGCAGGTAGAAGTCCACAGAAAATCCGGCGATGGGCTGAAGTATGGTGATGGGTGGATGTCTGGCGTCGAGTTGAAATTCAAAGATGGGTAAAAGTACGACATCAGGTAGAAGTCTGACAAAAGTCTAGCGACGAGTAGAAATCCGACGATGGGTGGATGTTAGGCAGAAATCCGGTGATGGGTAGAAATCCGACGTTAGGCAAAAATCCAGTTACGGGCGAAAGTTTGGCGTCGGGTAGAAGTCCGACGACGGGAAGAACTTCAACGACGAGTGGAAGCCCGACGTTAGGTAGAAGTTTGCTGACAATCCGGTGACTGGAAGAAGTCTGGCAACGGGCGGAACTTCTGCGTCGAGTAGAAGTCCGACGAAAGTCTGCGAATGAGTAGAACTCCGATGTTAGTTGGTGGTCGGGCATAACTTCGGCGTCAGTCAGGCATAACTTCGATGTCGGTAGGCTGCCAGGTGGAAGTCCGGTGGTGATTGAGAAAGATTTTGGTGGCAATAGAGCTATCTTCATTCTCTTCCTTTTCTTCCTTCTCTACTTGCTTGGGCCTCCCCCCCCCCCCCCCCCCCCCCCCCCCCTTGGGGGTCCACTTCTATGAGAAATGATGGGTCTATTTATAATTTTTGAGAGTGACATGGCTAGTAAATATGATGAAGATCAAAGTTAATTTGGGAGTTGTTTGACTGGACGACCAATGTTGAATCACTTGATCGTGAACCATTTATTGGGCATTTAAATATCTTAACAATATCATAATTTGATAATCTTGGGCTCGTTGGATTTGTCTCGTCGAGCCGCTCGATTCAATTATAAGAATTTTACATTTGAAAATTGTTTGGTAGTTTAAATTATGGATTGAACCTTCCAAATGCACATCAGGTCTTTGATTTGGACACATTTGAGCTCGAATTGAGTTGAATTTAGTGTCGTTGGGTTCACATTTCTGTGACGTTCCGTTTGACTGTAAGTTTGTTGAAATTGGAGTTCAAATGGTCTCTGATTTAATTTTTGAAGTTTTTAATCTTGATTTTGCTTCAAGATTCCTGTCGGATCAACATGATTTTTTGTTGATATATCAGTTGATCCTCTATTTTCGTACGTCAAGGCCTGCAGAGTCCAAAAATATATATTATAACATTTTAAATTAGTTGAATCGCAAAAAATTGCATTCCAAAAACTTAAAATTTGCTCAAATTTGGCATTAAAGCTCCGTTAATCTCCAAAAGTGTCAAAATTAGGTCCGAAATGTCGAAAAAGTGTTTTGGGGATCCCAAAAACATCTTATTTGGATTGTCTGGCCCATGCAAATACACATTCGATAGTTGAAATGAATAACATGAGCGTTAGTTTCATTAGCGTATATATTTTGAATGATATATATATATATATATATATATATATATATATATATATATATATATATATATATATATATATATATATATATATATATTCACAAATTATTGCATTTGTTACATAAAAAGATAAACTTTTTCTTATAATCAAGTCACTTGTTTATAAAATGATAGAAAAAATACATAAAATAATATTTTTCTCAACATATTTCTAAAAACTAAGTATTAAAAAAGTGAAACAAAAAATATGACAATAATTTGTATGGTATTATCATGTCAATAGTGTGATTTTCTCATAGTGTATGAAAGAAAGCCATCAACACGTTCTCTTAAATCATAGAGAAGATAGCATGTAAAATATTGATTTTTTACACACCATCTAATATAAAAAAAAAATTATAATATTATAAAAACTTTTTCGTAGAAATATCAAATAAAACTTAAGTTAGCAAAGTAAGCTATATTGTGATTTATAGGAAGCATATATAGACTTCAACGTGATCAATAAATTGTGAGGGCACCACTTCCCACATTTGAGTGAAAGAGATATTAATATGATGGACATAAATTAAGGAAACTTTTTACGCGCCCTTTGGGCGCTTTGCTCTAAGCAGCTAGCAATCGTCGGCTGCAGTTATTTCTTATTTTTTTAGGTGTGGGCCACACTCTTTATTAATTATTATTATTTTTTAAAATAGGGACATACATGCCCAATTTTATTCCACAAAGAGAGAAGTTACAATGAAAAAATAGAAGAAAAGAAAGAAAATAACTAACAAGATCAAAGAAATAAACTAGACCTAAAGCCTCTTTAAAGCAGGAGACATCAAATAACTAAAAAAGAACAAAAGAAAAAAAAATTATCCATAAGAAGATACAACAATAACCCCAAAAAGGATCAACCCAAGACTAGCAGCACAAGAAATCTGAGAAAAACTTAAACAGTTAAACGAATCAAAAGGTAGACGATTATCTCCAACCGAGATCTCCCAAAAATGCAAGGAGGCCCTCCAAAAGAACCTAACGAGCTCCAAAGAATAGCAAGACTAGATCTTCTGAAAAGCAAGCAAGTATTCCAGCCAGCCAAAACAACTCTTAACCCGAGGACGCCTGACTGAAGAAACCTAACCAAAACATTCCAAACCTCCTGCACCTAAAAATCAACCAGTAGTATTAGAGGAAATATAAAAGAAATAAAAAATACACTCCAGTCAGTCAAAACCAAACTTCCCAGAATAAGCAATGCCAGAGGATTCTCCAAAAGCAAACCCTCCAACCAATAATCAAGAGAACTATTACACCAGCCAAAACAGGTCAAAGGAACCAACTTTCCAAAACTTGAAACACCTAACCGAGTAAGCAGGAACAAAAAATAATCCCAATTCTCCTGCATACAACAGCCTCGCAACATTATCAGAGGAAGAAATAACCTCAAAATAAAGGGCCAAAAGACCCCGGACTCAGTTAAAGGGAAAACTATTATATTTTTAATAAACTGTCCACCTCAATGGTTACTAGATTAACCTTCCAGCAAAAGCTGGTTGCTAAACTATCCATCCAAAAGAAAAAAAATATGAAAATGCCCAAACATCATAGTTCGAAAAACACTCAAACCACCACATCTATATAATCTGGTGCTGAATTTTGGGCAAAGAAGCCAAATTAAAAACTTTAGCTTGAACCTCAAACCTGATTCGATTATAGATAGAATCCTGAGTGCTGAATTTATTATCCATTTTTATGTAATTTCTTTCTTTCCAAATAAAATAAAGCGTACAACAAGTATAAAGAAAGTAAAGACTTTTAACATTAATAGTCCAATTCGAATTCCAAATAAATTTGAAAGTTTGAATTAAATTAGGTCTAAGCTTAAAGAAATTAATATTAAGCACAAACTTAGAAATAATATGGAAGGAAAAATCACATTCAAAAAAATAAATGTCTATGACGTTCAATCCCACTATTACAAAGGATACAGTTATCTGGCACAATAATGTTCCTTTTAATCAAAAGATTCACTGTTTTTAATCCATTCAACATAGCCATCCAAGAGAAACAAGAGAATCTTAAAGCATATTTCTTATGCCAAACATAATTAAACCAATCAACCATTTTAATATTAATAAAGAAGAAAGAATAAAGATTCTTAAAAATAGAAAAATTAACCTTGTTCCAAGAGACCGAAGAGGAAACCTGATTAAAATCAGAATTTTCAAAATTTCATGAGCAATAATATCCAGAATATGACTGGGAATAACCCACATACCATTATAAATTCCAATCACTTGCCTTCTTATTATGTAAAAGAGAAGTATCACAAGAAGAAAGAAGTTCCTGCAGAGTCTTCCCTTTAATCCAAGGATCCCAAAAAAGAGATAGCATACTTGATTCTACCAAAATAAAAGAGATATTATTTTTAATATATCTAGTAATAACACACAGATCTTTCCAAATATTAGAATATTTAGGAGAGCAAGACTTCAAATAAGAGATATACTTAAATTTAACACAAACCGCAAGTAGGCTCAGATTATTAACAATCCTCGAAATAAGAGAATAGTTAAAAGCAAACCTTAAAGCAGTCAGGTTAAAAATCCCAAGCCCTCCCACTTTCTTAGGCTTGCAAACTTCCTTCCAAGCAATCATATGAATACTTCTAACATTAATTCACCATAATAGAAAATTAGAATAAGCTTAAAAAAAATCTGAAATAGGCTTTTGGTAAAGAAATCTCTCTAATCCAATAAGAAATAATATTAGTAATAGTAAAATTAATATATTGAACTCTACCAACAAAAGATAAAATTCTAGCTTTCCAACTAGCAAGCATATCTATAATTTTATTCATCAACGGTTGAAAGTTAGAAATTAAAAGTCTTTTACGAGAAATCAGAAGACCTAAATGTTTCAAAGAATTTTGGGAAATAGGGATTGTGGACCTCCGAAAGGAACACCGCGCGAACGGGCCGATTGGAAGGGACAGATTGGATCGTGCATACGACTGACCATTGAGGATAGAGGCTTTTGCCAACACACCTCGATGGGTAGTAATATACAGGACCAAATCACGGGTTTCCCCCACCCGATGCAAGAGCTCGAATGGGGTTTAGTAGATTGTGGAGACCAAGTTTCCCACGGGCGCAAGCCCCCGTGGTTAATTACATCCCAGGCCGGAGCCTGAGAAAACTCTCGATTAAGGATCATACATTATCCTCTACTAAAGTGGATCGGCACAAGGGTATAGACTAGGAAATCCTACTCAAAGGGAAGAAAGGTCCGAAGGGGCTGAATCAACATGCGTGGCTCATACCAGCATTCGGAGGCTCTAGGATACTAAAAAGAAACTGGAGAAACTAAAACCAAACACTCAATCACATGCGTGAGAGAAGGGATGGAGGTGGCGTCATCCTGTGACGCGGATAAGTAGGATTTATAGTCCCCGAAAGGAAGAGACATACCTACTATTTAAGGCATACTACGAGACCGAATGTAGTATCCTCGAATCTTAAATCTAGTTTGGACTTAGTGTTCGACACACACTAAGACCAGTGTCCTAGCTAATGCGATGCAAAGATCTGGACTTATCCCGGCCTGGATTGGGGGAGCCAGCTAACCACCTAATCGATTTAAAACCATGCTGTCAAGTCAATTATGAAAGATGGGTGGGTGGTACAGTTATTGGAAGTAGGACCGACATCTAGAGAATTTCCTAAGTGGTCCTGAACTTATGTTGGGTGAATGCCCCTAGCTAATGCAATTAAATTTTAATTAGTTGGTTACTAATGCAATGCATGCTAGTTGAATTGTCAGCTCATGAATGCTATAGAACTTTAAAAACAGGCTTATAGAAAATAATTTTTTGAAAAGACTGAGTCTCCCTAGGTCCGGCACTTCATCCTCATAGGCCAGATTATCCGGACTCTACCCGCAGGCAGGGAGATGTCTTATAGCAAGGAAAGAGAAATGCAGTAATATGCATGCGACCCCGGACGATTCCGGCAATTCCCTAGGTGCGTTAAGTTTCTATGTTATTTAAAACTTAAATATTAAATTTTGGTTATGAGTATAAAAGATTTTTCAGTCCTTAAAGAGCCTAATACGATCCAGGCGAAAACAAAGACGGCATGCAAGAAAGAAACCTAAAAAAAAGCAGATATTTCTAAGCGCAATCAGGTAAACACATCAATATAAATCCACAAACTAATCAAATAAATGTCCATAGGCCAACTGCCCTTTAATTACAACCCAGGGTATGCAGAAAAGTAAAGTGGCCGGGCACCACTGCCAACAACCCGGATTTCTAAGCCTATGACAGACGCCAACAACTTTGAGTGGGATATTGGGTCTTCAAATTTTCAATATCTTCAGTCTCCTGGGTATCCTCTCCTTGGACTCCTTGGATCACTCCTCCTTGGACTCCTTGGATCCGTCGTGGCTTGAATATCCAAACGAAGAGACAATTCTCCCCAACAGGAGTGTATTGCCTTTTCTCTTTGGATATCTAAAGCCATCCAGCTCGATTTTCCAAATGGAAGAAGACTCTCCCCTTGGGGATGCCTTCTTCTTTTAGAATCCAAGCTGGATAAGAATATCCCAACTCACAAGTTGTTTTCACAACTCTTAACAATATTATTACAAATTTTACATCCATTTGAAAAGCAGAAAAGAAATCTAAAGAACCTGCAAGGTTATCCTAATAAAATCTCAAACAGTTTATATGAAAATGAAAGTGCTAACACCATTGACCCTGTGCCAAGCCATGCTCTTAATCATGAGGGCTAAGCAGCTCCATCTGTAGCAATTATAATTATTTAATTTAGCCCTCATTTATTTA
Organism: Dendrobium huoshanense; assembly: GCA_016618105.1. Taxonomy (NCBI): domain Eukaryota; kingdom Viridiplantae; phylum Streptophyta; class Magnoliopsida; order Asparagales; family Orchidaceae; genus Dendrobium; species Dendrobium huoshanense. Next base: position 23,604,161 of record CM028354.1, on the reverse strand, counting down.
GGGGGAGCTGAGCAAGCACCTGCATAAGACAATATTAGAAATCATAACAATGCCCCCCCCCTTTTATCAGCTTGAGCATGGCCACATGCACAGAAGAACAGGATATATATATATGGCGCTCCTAACCTAGGGGTAAATCTAGCGCTCACATCCAGAGTGCAGAAAAAGTAAGCAAACACACCAATCAATTTTCAAACAGCATGCAGTGAAAACCACGGAAAGCTCCGGCACACAGCAGAAAAATAAAACCCAGCGGCCTAACCTAGATCTAGAAGTGGTGCCCTAGCAAACCATTCTATGTGTGTGTAAGGCTAGTGTGGCTTGGATAGGTCCTAGGCAGGGTAATTAGTTAAAATTGTCTAAAGTTCAAATCTGTTGAAGGCCAGAAAAGGAAATTTTTGTTGAAATTCAAATATTAATGAATTGGGGTGCGTTTTAGTTAATATAGTTTGTTGATCAGTTTTAAGAGCTTAGGGTATTCATATTTGAAGTTTAAATTGTACTAGCCGATTTTGGAAAGTTCCGGGTCCTCCTAGGAACTAGGCTAAGGATCCAAAAAGTCACTATGGGAAATAGGCTAGGTTTGGGATTCCTAACACCCTAGGAAAATACTAGACCTCAATACGAGTAGTTAGACAGGTAGTAGGCTGGAATCGGGGTTTCCTATCCAAAGTTATGAATTTTCTAAGTTTCGGGCTCTGAATGAACTACGGTTGACCAAAAAGTTGACTTTCTAATCTAGGCCATTTTCTGGAAGCCTAAGATTTTCAATAAATACTAGGCCCTAATTGGAGTCTAATGCAAGTGAGTTTGCCTAATTTGGAATTTTCTACAATTAGTTATGAATTTCTAAAGATAGGGTATTTAAGGGAATTTTCTAAATTAACTAGGAAAGGGCCCTTTTTTTACTATTTTGATCCAAATGGACTCCAAACTGATTGGAATCACTCCCAAAAGTCAGGGATGACCTGAGAAAGTGATCCCAAGTATTTGGAGAAAATTTGGGATTTTTAATAATTTTTAATAATTTATTAGGGGCAAAAAGGTAATTTCCACCTAGGGTCAAATTGGGGGTCAACATGAAGTCAAACTAGGGAGCCTTATTTATCTAAAGTCAAGGATCAGATTCTGGTCAGTTTGAGGTATTATGGGTAATTTTCTGACCTAATATGTAATTATTGCATTTTTCGGAAGGTCTCGGGGCCTTAATTAGCAGGTTAATTAGGGTTGGTTAATTAAGGGATCTAACAAGCCCTAAAAATTCCTAGAAAATTCAGGGAGGTTTATGATGTCACTAAGTTTAAATGTTGAAGTTTTCATGTCGTTCTGGGATCTATCCTAGCTCCTAGAAAACTTCTAAGTTCGCTAGACAGGTCCTTAATTTTTGTCCTTAGGGTGTCACTACGTCGTAGGAGTTTAAAGTGATGTTTACACTAACCCTCGGGATAATAAATGCATGGGAGCACAGTAAATAAATAAACACACCATGTCCTTAGATCTAGGAGAACCTAAACTAAGTGGTGATAGTGCGACGACCTACACATGCAATCTGCGAAAGATAAAAAAAGTAAAGACACCTAAAGAGATGATTAGTGAATGATTGGGACTCAACCATTCACTAACCCACTCCCCCATGATTGTTCTTCACACATAAGATCCATGTCTAAAATTTCATACGATAGCAGGTCTCCCAAAGTTAGAATTTAGGTATAAGTAGTTTTAAAATAATTTAAAAGTACTTATAGATATAAATATATTTTTGGAAAATAAAATAATTGAAAATAATTCAATTCATAATATATAAGTATAGGGAAACCCGCTGACCACCCAATCGAGGTTTCAAAATAGTTTAAAAAATAATTTTTAGTTTAAAAATAATTAGTATGATAATTAATTTAAATAATATTAAAATAACCGAATCATAGAATAAAATAGAAAACAGTCAAGACAGCCAAAATCAAGGGCTGGAAATGGTTCCAAAACATAAAGCTCGTCTTGCTGAAAAGAACGAGGGGTCGCACATCGAAATCCGACTTAAAACGGCGAAGATACGAAATTTACAAGTTCAAATACAATAAAATGATATTTTAAAATAGTGCAGTTTCACTGTTTTTGAAATAACATGAGATACAGACAAAATTTTTATCTGGAAATAGTTTTAAAATATGCAGAATTCAGAGTACATCCAAAACAAGGTATTGTGCGTTGACAGCGGACTTAAAACGACAAAGTTATGTAATTTCAAAGTTTGAATACGATAACTAATTGTTTTATAAAATAAGCAATTGACTGACTTAAAACATAACTGCAGACAGATTAAAAAAACTTGAGCCCAACCACCTTTAAAACATGCAGAATCCAAATACGATCAAAACAAGGGGTTGTGCGTCAAAATCGGATCGAAAACGAGAAAGATATGGATTTTACAAGCTTAAAAATAATACAAATAATATTTTAAAATAAAGCAGTTTTACTGTTTTTGAAATAACAGAAAGTATAAATAGAATTTTTATCTGAAAATAGTTTTAAACAATGCAGAATTCAAAATACATCCAAAACAAGTTGCTGTGCGTCGACAGCGGGCTTAAAACGACGAAGTTATGTAATTTCAAAGTTTTCTGTCACACTAGATCGTACTGTACGAAATAAATTCGTACAGTACGATGAACATAAAGATAAAACACACAAAAAAAGCGTTTTTATTCTTTCTTGTTACAATATATCGTACTGTACGAAAAAATTTCGTACAGTACGACTATATCGTACGGTACGAAATATTTCGTACAGTACGATGAACAGAAACTTCATCTTCCTCTGCGCATGCACAGGGAACCGAAACCCTAAAAAGAAAATCGTCTTGTTCTCTCAATTGGATGGACGAAACGCGACGAAATTTTAGATCTGGCTTCTACTAGTGAAGAGCATCAATGGGGGAGGTTTATTTCGGATTAATATTCACTAATCACAACGCTAATTAACTCTAAGTGACCTAGACTAGGGTTTAGATTTTACCTCAATCCACACGGTGGATTTGGACGATCTTGGACTTGTTGGATTCGTGGAATCGTCTAGAACAATTCTTCTCCTGAACTCCGACTCCAAAACAGCCTGGATCGAACGGTATTCGCGCCGAAAGGGCTTCAAGTTCGGGTTCGCCGGACTTCTCGTCGCCGACGACTCGAACAGGTCGGGATCCGGTCGGAAAAGGTGGAGGGGAGGTGCAGGAGCTCTCACCGAAAATTTGGAGGCCTAAGGCGGTCTCTCCAAGAAGCAAGAGCAAAAAGATCCAAATCTTGACCTAATTTTTGCTATTTAAAGTCCTAGGGTTCATCTCAACGGCCAAGATCGAATCACTGAGTAAATAGGAGGGAAATAGGTCGGTTTTGGCCGTGGGTTGCAATTCAAAACGAAGGGAGGCTTTAAATTCCATTAATTAGCCATTAATCTCATTTAAATAGGTGATTATAACCTATTAATGGCCAAATTTGACTAAGTCAATGCTTGACTTAGTCAAATCAGTCAATTAGGTCAATAGGGCATGAAGATTGAGCCATTAAATGGATTCGATTCGATTTGGATTCGAATTGGGCTCAAAAAGGGCTTAATGGGTCAATTTTGACCCATTAAGACTCGGGTTGACCAAGTCAAAGGTTGACCTGGTCAACTCGGTCCCCCATGCCCATGCTTAGGCAAAATCGAGGTCAACAGGGATACCCAGAATTTGACTAATATCTTGGGCCAAAACACAATTTTTAGAAAAAAATAATGAAACTTTTACCTTGATTGACATGAAGCCCAGACACTTTATAGAAATATTCCAAAATCTCATTTAACTTAACAACATTCCTAATAGAAGCTTTACCAAAAACTATAACATCATCTGCATATAATAAACGAGATATGAAATTCTCACAAGCCATAATACCTTCAAAATTAATCATATTAGACTTGTCCTCAAGGAGATTAGAAAAATCATCCATAACTATACAAAAAAGATACGGGGAAAGAGGACAACCTTATCGAATACCAGAGGAAGAACCAAAGAAACCATTAAAGACAATAGAGAAATGAGTATCATCAATGCACCCTTTAACTCAAGAAATAAAGACTAGAGGAAAACCTTTTTGAGCCATCCTATTAAAAAGAAAATTCCTAGAAACTGAATAAAAAACTTTATGAATATCCAACTTGGAGCAGAAGATTTTATCTTTATTTTGACAGTTAAACCCTCTCAATAATTCCGCAGCCAAAATAATATTGTCAGTAGAGATCATTTTCTTAATGAAATCAGATTGACTATAATGAATAATTAAGGGCATAACATCCTTCATTCTTAAAGCAAGAATTTTAGCAATAGTTTTATAAAAAAACATTACAAAGTGAAATAGGTTGAAAATCAGATATTTGAGAACCATTACTATTTTTTGGGATCAAGGTAATAGCCGTTGCTTTAGAAGCTTTAGATTAGTAACCAGTCTTGAAAAAATAAAAAATTGCATTGCAAAAACTAGGCCCTATAATATCCCAACTCTTCTTAAGAAATTCAAAAGTAAAGCCATCCAGACCAGGAGTAGAAGAAGAAGATAAAAAAAAAACACTTTATTAATATTTTCTATAGTTACCGAAGTAATTAATGAGGCCAAATAACCATCAGAAATTTTATTACCAACATGTATAGAAAAAGAAGAAGAGAAAATCGGCTTAGAAGTATTGAAAAGCTCCTTAAAATGATTAACAAAGGCCTCAACAATCTCATTTTGATCAGAAATAACACCATTAAAAGAATAAATATCCTTGATATTATTAATATTATGCCTATGCCGAATCTTAGAATAAAGAAAACCCAAGTCATCTTCCCCTTTAGATAACCATAAAGTTTTAGCTCTTTGCATAATCCAAGAGGACCATAAAGATAAATTATAACTAAGTAAACCATTAACATTCTTAAGAGCCGAATTGAGATCCAAGTCTAAAGGATTAGATTAGATTTTATAAAAAAAAACTTCCTACTGCTTTTAAAGAAAATCAATATTAGTCCTGAGATCTTGAGAAGAAACACCCAAACTTGATTTTTAATCATATTCTTAAGAAGTCACAATTTCCCATAAAAAACATTCACCGGATTATCAACAGGGGAAACAACAAAAGTTTCAATATGAATTTCCCAAAATTCATTTGTATTACACCAATAATTCTTAAAAAATAAATCTTTTATTGACTGGACTAAGCCGATAATTACAAACGATAAGAAGAGAATGGTCAGAACACATAGGGTTGTCCACATGATAAAAAGAATCTGAAAAAGCATTTAACCAATTATCGTTAATTAAAACGCGGTCTAATTTAATATGAATCGGAGAATCAACTTGCTGGTTAAACCAAGTAAAAAAATGACCAACTGAAGAAAGTTCTTTAATACCAGCATTGAAAATAAAATTATTGAAATCTTCCACTTTTGCATTGTTAACTAAATAACCACCCAATTTCTCTTTAGTAGACCTATAACAATTAAAATATCCTAGAATCACCCAAGGGGAAGAAATATTATTTGCAATATTTAATAGATCATACCAAAGAGAAATATGATTAACTGCAGTATTAGCCACATGAATTATAGTAATAAAAATCTTACAAGAAGAATTTACCATAATAGAACTATGAATAAATTGATTAGAAGAAACAATACAATTAAAATTAATGCTACTAGGCAGAGAGCTATTAAAATTATGACAATCCCCTTCTACATTGAACAATTTATGCTTAGGTGAAAACCAAGGATCCAAAGTTTGATCCAATTTCACCTTAGCTTCAAGAATACAAAAAAACTCAATAATAAATTTAGAGATCATATTTTTACGAGCAATAACTCTATCCAAATTATGAAAACCTCTAGCATTCCAAGAAGCAATATTAGGAATAAACATAATTATTGATTTGAAGAGGTTATTGCATTTTTGGAAAATCTTGGTCTTATTAATTTACCGGAACCTAAAGAAACTTTAGAAATATTTTGATCTTTAGCAGATCCAACTGGTATGTCAATAATCTCCTTATTAAAAGTAACCAAAGCAACTTCAACATTATCATTTCCAGAATCAGCCAGATTATCCTCCAACCCATCCAAAGCCTAAAAACTTATTTTTAATAATAATGTCTTTAGAAGAACAATTAGCATAAGACAAATTATTATCCATCACAGAAATAGAATGTTCATGTAATTCTAAAAAAAAAAATATTCTGAAGGAGAATTAAGATTAGGTAAAGCCTCTTTCAAACTAGAAGAATTAATTTCCAATTTATTGAAAATAAAATTCTCCGGAAAAGAAATCTTATCTTGCTTATCAGAAATTAAATTCCCTTCCCTCGATTCTTTAGGAACCTTAGAAATAATATATGAATCAGAATTTAGAAAAGCATCAGAAAAAAAAAATTCAAATTAGAGGTATTCTCAGTAGAAGTATTAGAAAAATTATTCTGCTCAATTACATACTGAGCTTGAGTTGTAGGGATAGAACGAGTAGACTTCACCCATCTCCTAGTCTTACTACGCCCTCTATCCAAACCTACCTTAGGTTTCTCTTTTTCTTGCATAGGATTCTCCTCATTTGAATCTTTCGATGTAGACGGACAAAGAGAAAAAAATAATGAACTAAAGAACCACATCCAGAGCACGGAAATGGCTTCCAGTCATACACACGATTTAAAGAACTAATGTGTCCAGCAATAGAAATGTTCACTTCATCTAGAAGGGGAGACTCTTTATTAATAAGAACACAAACTCTAGCATAAGTAAGCCTTCTTTTTTCTGCTGTTAAATCATCAACAGAAATAGGAACACCCACAAGACTAGCAACCTTAGAAATACCCAGAATCATCCTGCAAACTAAAGGTAAATTCATAATTTTAATCCATATCAGAATGGAGGAAAATTCCTCACGCTTAGGATGAAATAAAGGTGACTATAACTACAAGATAAAAGGTTTTCCAAAAAAGAACCACGGTCCTCCAAACCACACGATATCAAAATCTTCAAAACAAGAAAACGTAAGAAGGAAAAAGCCCTCACTTAAAGCAAGAAGAGTAAGGTTCCCTTTCAACTTCCATGTTTTAAGCATTGCAGCACGTAAATCTTCAAAATATGGTCGTTTACCCAAAGAATACCCGACTAAAGTTAATCCTCATTTTTCTGACTCCGTAGCAACAACATCTTAAAAAAAATGTGCAAGATTATCCAAAGATTGAACAAAAGAAACATAACAAGGTTTAGAAGAAGATTGAGTAGATGTCAACAAACCGTTCCATGCTTTCTTTCTATTCGGCGAGACCCTGGATGAGGAATCTAGAGATTTACCCAATGGCAACGGTGGAAAATCTTTTGCAAGATCCATAGAAACACAAAGAAAAATGAAACGAACGAACTTATTAGGGCATCGTTTGCCCTCACAAACCTCAAAACCCTAGAATCGCCTCTTTTTTCCCAGAGCTTCTCTCTCCTCGAGAGATCCCATTTTCATGTGATTTTGTTGGTTTATAAACTTAGAGTTATTAATTATTAATGTAACATTTTTTATTAATGGGGTGGCTACAGTTGCCGCCCCTCTTTCGTTTTTTTAAACCTTTTTTTTGTAGGGCCCATAATTTTTATTTCAAAATTTTGAAAAATGGCATGTGAGGGCCCAAAAAATTTCTAAAAATTCTAGAAGCATTTTGAAAAATTTTAAACAATTTTGAGGTCAAATTTTCCCTCTTTTTTGACTATTTTCTCCTCTTTTTTGTCCTATAAATACCCCCATTGGGGCAAGAGAAAAATTGTTCCATTTCTTCTCCTCCCTTCTCATTATAACTTGTTTTACAATTAAGGCATTTCACTGTTTTTTGTAAGTGACATCCCCTACTTAAATTCAATGCCCCTCTCCTGTGTAGAAGTTAGAATTTTTGGCCTTCCTATCATTTTCTTCCTCAATTGTCTTCAAACATTAGTGGCATTCCCCTAATTTTTGTAGGTGACATCCCCTACTAAAATTTAGTGCCCCTCTCTTATGTATAAGGAGATTTCTCCCTCTTTCCCTTTTCTTCTCATCTAGCTTTCTACTTACATTATAAGTATTACACTGCCTAAGATAGGGAGCATCCCCTATCAAGCTTCAATGCCCCTTTTTTGTGTAGAAGGATCTTTCTTCTCCTCCCTTTTTCTTCTCATGTGCTCTTCTTCTTATATTAGAGGCATTATACTATTAGAGATATGTGGTATCCCCTATCAAGTTTTAGTGCCTCTCTTTTTTGTAGAATGAGCTTTCTCTTCCTTCATTTTTTTCTCTTGTATTCTTGTTACATTGAAAGGATTATACTACTTGAAATAAGTGATATCTCCTATCGAGCTTCAATACCCCTCTTTTATGTAGAAGAAGTCACGATGAGAGAATAAACAAATCTTGATAGAAGAAGATTAACATCTGCCTGTATTCAAGGGTGATTTGAGAAGATCTAACGATAATAATACCTGAGAAGAGAACTGATGATTCTCAATAAATAAGAAGAATTTTGATGATGTTAATTTGGTGACAATCGGTGTCCAGGTGAAAGTGTTACAGCGATCGGTGATTGTGCAAAAGTCCAATAGCTATCAACAATCAGGTGGAGAGCTGAAAGAAATAGTTGGAGGGTATGCCACTATTTGCAGTTGAGTGAGAAGCTGATGAGGGCTGATATGAAATGAAGAACTGGAGACAGACATTAGATAAAAGACTGATAATGGTGATGGTTAAGTTGCATTCTTCTAAGGTAATAATCATCTATACTAATGTGTGCGAGCATCATATATCCTTGATTAAAGGAGTCGAAGCAGTGTTCCATATTAGTAGTCTGGTGCCACACTAACAGTGCCAATTGAGTGGAGGCCTGGTGATGATCATGTTATAATCTTTAACTTTTCTTTGAAGAGAAAGTTGTAGAAGATGCTTCAATGTGCATTAAAGAAGAAGTCAATACCAATAATATTTGACATTTTTTTAAGTTGTTTGTTACTTGATGACATTAACTTGTATGATGATTCTAATGTAACTTTAGTTTCAACTTTTTTCAAAAATGAATGCACAATTGAGTATGATATACAATTTTGCAATGTGATTATATTGATATTGCATATAAATTTTTTATGAGCTCAATGCTTATTTTTCATTTGAAATGAACTTGTCCCCTAAAGGAATCTAAATTATTTATGTATCTTTGAGACATGCTTTGATATATTACCCCCAGTATTTTTTGAGGCTTTTTTAGACTGCTAAGTTCTTCATATAAGTGATGGTTTTATCATCCAATTGCTTTAATGTAATCTCTATAAAGAAATATTGTTCACTTGCATTACTTGATGACATTGACCTTTGTGGAAGAGGTTCAAAAAATCCACAAATGATGTATGACCTATCTGAGGTTGTATGTTAGAGTGTTGATTCAATGTCGTTAACCTATATGGAAGACGACTAGAGAATCTACCAAGGATGTATGATCTTTTTGAGATTGTATGTTAGAGTACTACTCGATGTTGTTAATATATATGAAAGACGTCGAGAGAAACCCCAAGGATGTATGACCTATCCAAGATTATATGTCAAAGTACAGTTCAGTTACATTAACATATATAGAAGAGGTCAAGAATATCCACCAATGATGTATGACCTTTTTGAGGTTATATGTCAGAGCACTGCTCAATGATGTTAACCTATATGAAAGAGGTCGAGAGAATCCACTAAGAATGTATGACCTGTCTAATATTATATGTCAGTGTATTGCTCGATGACGTTAACCTATATGAAAGAGGTCGAGAGAATACACCAAAGATGTATGACCTATCTGAGGTTGAATGTTAGAGCATCGCTCGATGACGTTAACCTATATGAAAGAGGTCGAGAGAATCCACCAAAGATGTATGACCTATCCGAGGTTGTATGTCAGAGCATCGTTTGATGATGTTTACATGTGTAGAAGAGGTCGAATCGAATCCCTGTGTAATTGATTTCACCTTGATTACGAGGGGGCGAATGCCCCGTGTATCCTAAATCAAAGGTGAAGAAATGTATATCTTTAGACCATTACTTTTTTTTTTTTGAGATTTAGATTAAGACATTGCCTAAGGAGTATAAGTCCAGCTATGGACTATGTAAAGCTTGAAATTTATTGGAGACATCTTTAGATTTGCTAGAAGCTTTATGATCCCAATGTATAGTCGTGGATATTGGAAGAGTTGGAGGAAAATTATTGATCATGGTTGTAGTCAAGGTTGCCTCTCAATTTAAATTTAATTCCCATGAAATTGATGCAGCAATAGCTGATGCCAGGACGTTGGCATGAACGACCTTTTAAGGTTGGCGCAAAAATTATACCCCAGTCAGGAACCACGATTTCATATACAGCGTCAAACTGTTATGTCATGGAATATTCGCAGCGGTAGAGAAGTATAAATTCTAACATTTTAGCATTGTATGAAGATCCAACACACATAGAGATAAAAGAGACTGTGCAACATTCATAAGAGACCAAGATTTTTATATGGAAAACCCTAAATAAGGGAAAACCATGAGGCCTAGCCAAGTTTGAATGAATCCTCTAGTATTTGCAGTTGATTACAAATGAGTCCAAATCAAAGCCCAAAGTGCATTTGTAAAGTTTTATCAATGATTTGAACTATGGTCCTTCCGACCAAACAAACACGTTAACAATGATTCCTCCTATTTTCACCATGTAACACACTCTATATGATGTATATTTGTTACATCAAGCCAAGACCTTCCCTCCAATAAAAGGCATCATTTGTAATCAACTGCAAATACCATTAAATTCATTCAAACTGGGCTAGGCTCAGTGATTTTCCCCTATTTAGGGTTTTCCTCATAAAAATTTTGGTCTCTCTTATGAATGATGCACCTTACTTTTTATCTGTATGTATGCTGGATCTTCGTACAGAGCTAAGACATTATAATTTATACTTCTCTATCATTGCGAATATTCCAGGACGCAATAATAACATTATAAAGTTAGTAAAAATTTAAATAAGGATAATTAATCTAATTTATATGATTATACTAACACATCAATTTAATTATCTTTATGTACCTGATTAACAAGCTCATAATTGACCTCCACTCCAAATATAACTCGAGTTCCACCTAAATGAAAAAAATGAATTTATTGGACTTTAACAAGCATAAGAGAAATATGAATATTTAAAATTAATCTTCATGAGAAGATGATTATGAAAATAATTTTTTTTCATGATTATAACAAGTTAATAATTTTTATGTACTTCTTAGTTTTATTCTTTTATATTCAAGAGTTAAAAAATATAGTGATGAATATATGAATTGAACTTTTGACTATGATATATAAATTTTGAGAAATGAATACAATCATTTATTTTAATGAATATAATTTATAGCTTCTTCCATTGATGATTGTATTAATTAAAAAAGATTAATGATTCTAATAGATTAATTAACAAATAAATAGAATTTTTTTTTGTTTTTGCAAATTAGACCCTATGTGTTATAATATAAACCCTAGGAGAGCGTATGAGATGAGAGCTCGGGTTAGGGGGGCAAAAAAACCAAAACTTAACACCTCTTAGCATCAGAAACCAAACTGCTCTGCGAAATTAGAACCTATTTAGAAGTTCTCCTCTTCCGCAAACTCTTTATAAGAGAACAGTTAAAACCCTAATCCTCATCGTAGCAATGGCAAGGTTATTGCCAACGGCCACTTGCTTCACGTCACGTCTTTCAAGTTGCCGGAGCCGAGCTTCTTCCAGCTCAACGTTTACGAGCGCACCCCTATTCGCCTCAGTAAGGTGAGCATACGCTTTTTAAATTTTCCCCTCCGCTCGATCTGAAAAAAAATTGCTTTTTGTGTTTTGCTGAATCTTTTGTTTAATGAAATATTAGGGTTTACCTGGCTTCTATTGTTTCTCAGCAAGCTAAAATGGCGATATTGTTATTCTCTGTTTAGTCATTTGAGAATGGAGGAGATGAAATAAGGGTTGAAAATCTCAATTTTCAAATCGAATGGGTGCAGATTGAGAATCAAACTATAATCTGCCTGAAATTTGTTTCATTTAGGGCTGATTTGTTTAGAGGTAATCATGTGTTTGTTTTGGTAATAGAAGTCAATGAAAGTGAGTTCCTTTTTTTTTTTGAAATCAAGTTCATGAAATAGAGAATTGAGTTTCACTTATGAAGGCTTGGAATCCATATACAAAAATGTTATAAATTTAATATGATCATAGATGAAAATGGATCTCATTGCTATCTAGATAAACATTAGGTCTATGTTCATGTAAAATACTTAAATTAAAACAAACTGACCCTAAGTACTATTCACTTCATCCGAAGTGTTGCAATAGAATTGCCGGAAAAAAATTTCTTGTGAGCAACAAAGAGATCAATTGAATTAACTTTGGATAAACAAAACTAGCACCATACACACAGATATGTTATAAAATAATAACCACTAACACAAAGACAAAAAATACCAATATTTACTTGGTTTCATAAAAAATGACCTACATCTATGGGGGCAAAGTAGGTTGCGTTGTGATACTAATGTTTCTCAAAATCAATTTGGATTCATGCCGGGTAGGTCTACTATGGAAGCCATACATTTATTGAGAGGTTTGATGGAGAAATATAGAGAGAATAAGGAGGATCTACATATGATATTTATTGATTTAGAGAAAGCATATGATAAAGTTCCAAGAGACGTGCTATGGAGAGTTCTTGAAAAGAAATCAGTTAATAACGCTTATATTCAAATCATTAAAGATATGTATGCAGGAGCTATTACTTGTTTTCAAACCTATGTTGCACCGCTATGTTGCACCGATACACCTATTTATGAAGGTGTGCTGTATCCGATACACCGATACACGGATACGCCTCCGATACTCCACCGATACGTGTCGGATACTCCAAAGCTGTATCCAATTAAAATACTATTTAATTTGAAAAGGACGCGCGTATCTGATACGCGTGTCCATTGAAAAACAAAAAGAAATCCGAAAAAAAAGACGTGTCGTATTTACTTCCACGGTTGCGAGCAAGATTTTCTCATTTTCGAGATGGATTTGAGTCTCTTGATCATATGAAAATATTAAAAATTATTAATCTTTCACTTGATGAGCATGAATTAGAAGCTGTGATATTTATTGAAGATGATATGGAAGTTCAAAGACAAACCAATGAAGAAGATAATTATATCATTCCTTCTATTGAATAGTTGAAACTTCATGTGCTAGATAATTTATGTTTATGCTTTTGTTGTTGTATAAGACATTTAATACTTACTTATATTTTGATATTATAAGTTATAATGCTACAAATGATGTTGTTGTCATTTTTTCTATAATTTCAAATATTATATTTTGATTGCTTTCTTAATTTTTATGTATGATTTATAAATTATAATGTCGTGTCCGCGTCGTACCCGTATCCTGTATTTTTAAGAATTGACGTGTCCCGTATCCGTATCGTATCGTATCCGTGTCGCCGTATCTGTATCGGTGCAACATAGTTGCACCGATACAGATACGGCGACACGGATACAACATGATACAAATACAGGACACGTCAATTCTTAAAAATATATGATACAGTACGGCGCGGACACGGCATTATAGTTTATAAATCATACATAAAAATTAAGAAAGCAATCAAAGCATAATATTTGAAATTACAAAAAAAAATGACAACAACATCATTTGTAGCCTTGTAGTTTATCATATCAAAATATAAGTATTAAATGTCTAGCACAACAACAAAAGCATAAACATAAATTGTCTAGCACGTGATGTTTCAACTATTCAATAGAAGGAATGATATGATTAGCTTCTTTAGCGGTTTGTCTTTGAACTTTTATATCATCTTCAATAAATATCATAGCTTCTAATTCAGGCTCATCAAGTGAAAGATTAGTAATTTCTAATATTCCCATATTATCAAGAGACTCAAATCCATCTCGGAAATGAGAGAACCTTGCTCGCAGCCGCGGAAGTAAATACAACACATCTTTTTTTTTTTTTTTTCGGATTTCTTTTTGTTTTTCAACAGACACGCGTATCGGATACGCGCCAATACGCGTGTACTTTTGAAATTAAATAGTATTTTAATTGGATACGGCTTTGGCGTATCCGACACATATTGGTGGCGTATCGGAGGCGTATCCGTGTATCGGTGTATCGGATACAACACGCCTTCGTAAATGGGAGTATCGGTGCAACATAGGTTCAAACACAAGGTAGTTTGACCAAGTATTTTCCTATTTCAGTTGGATTACATCAAGGACCAGTCTTAAGCCTATATCTTTTTGCTTTAGTCATGGATGTTCTCACTAGACATTTGCAAGAGGATGTACCTTGGTGTATTTTGCTGATGATATTCTTCTTGTTGATAAGGCTAGAGAGGGAGTTGAAGGTAAACTTGAATTATGGAGGTCAACCTCAGAGTCTAAAGGTTTTCGCTTGAGTAGATCTAAAACTAAATATATGGAGTGTAATTTTACTAGCAATAGATCTAGTGAGGGGATTGTGACTTTGGGCGATCAAGTCATTAATAAGAGTACTTGTTTTAGATATCTTGGATCTATTGTTCAGAGTGATGGTGAAATAGATGAGGATATTATCAACAGAATTCAAGTTGAATGGTTGAACTGGAGGAATGCATCGGGCTTGTTGTGCGATAGAAAAATCCCACTCAAACTTAAGGGAAAATTCTATAAGATGGTGGTGAGACCTGCAATGTTTTATGGTGCCGAATGTTGGCCATTAAAAGAGAAGCATAATGCTAAGTTAAGTGTTGCAGAGATGAGGATGCTTAGGTGGATGATTGGCTTTACCCTTAGAGATATGATACAAAATGAGCATATACGTGAAAAGGTTGGAGTAGCTCCAGTGGAAGATAAGATTAGAGAGAGTCTCCTTATATGATTTGATCACATTAAGCTGTGGCCTTCCAATAAACCGGTTAGGAAAGTTAAGGTATTAAATTTGACTTATGTTAGGAAAGGTAGAGGTAGATCTAAAAAGATTTGGTTAGAAAATATTAGAAATGATTTTTCTTTATTAGATTTAAATGAGAATTTGACTTTTACATGACACAATGATGAAGAAGAATTCATATAGCCGACCCCACGTAGTGGGACAAAGGCTTGATGTTGTTGTTGTTGTTGTTGTTGTTTGATTTTTATGTCTCCTTGCACCTTTTCCTCAATTCATTTGATAGAAAGGTAGACTTCACCTCTATCAAGGATATAGTGTTTTTCCATAGTGGTGGTAATCTGTTTATAAATAGATGCTAGAGAGCATATTATCTCAAAATTTTATCTTCCTCTTCAAAATTCACATTCAAATTTGTTAGATCCAAAGTAGCTTGTTGTAGAAATCTAAGTCTCTTGTTTTTTATGTATCACCCCTCATTTAATTTCATATAACCCAACACGAAGGCATCTTTATAGTCTATGGGATTCTCTTTTTTCTTTGATGTGCTTGGATTTGCCATGTTTAACGGACTCCTGTAGATGTAGGCTTTGTCGGATGCCTAGGAGGAACCAGGGAATGACCTGTATGGCCACGTCTGCTGCAGGAAGCCCGCAATTGGATGGTGATGAAAATCCATATGAGGTGACCATGCATGCAAGTAAAAATTTTATCAACTAGTGAACATGCGTGTAAAAATTTTATCAACTAGTGAATTTTATGAATGATATAACTCCATGTTGGTATAACATCTTTGGCCATGTTAGGTTCTTGGCGTGAATCCAATAGAAGGATTTGATATGATGAAGGCAGCATATACAAGGAGGAGGAAGGATGCTGAGAAAAGAGGTGATGAAGCATATTTGGCCAAAGTAGGTTAAGAAGTCATCTTTTTTTGTTACTTCAACTATAGTGAGTGTATTAATACTGACTTTTACCTCATATTGCTTCCTTTAATTATTTATTTTCATTGAAGTTTTGGGTCTTTCATGGTTATGGGTTACCACATATTATATAAGTATGGAATGTTTCAGCTGATTTTCAATATTTGATTTTGTCAGTTAGAGAAGGCATATGATAAAATCATGATGTCACAGCTTACAAGTCGGAAGAAAGGTCTCACATTTGGTCAATTCCAGGTCAGACTTGTCTCTTTGCTTCTGTTTATGTTATATTTTTGGTCAAACTTATATTTGCAAGCATATCGTTGCAGGCAGGCCATGATCTTTCAAGTTTCTTTTTTGATAGTTGAGTAGGATTTGATCTGTTTCACTTATATTTCATCCACCATTTTTACTGGAAGTTTGTCTTTACCGTTTTATCACGTCGTGATAGTGTATTTTTTATTATGTTTAGGTCTCGAAGGATATCAAGTATGCTGACAAACAGCCAATTGTACCATGGGGGCCCAGGTTATCTTTTGTATTGCTTATATTATTTCAAGCATCTGCTTATTATTCTGTGAAGATAACTTACGTGTTGTAATATATGTTGTAGCCTAAGTTTTTGCTGGTTTACTTGTTCTACATGCTACATGTTGGCCCCTTGTTCAGCTATTTTAGAATTTATGAAATATTTTGTTGAATTTAGGAATTTGAGAGGGAAAACTTATTCTTTATTACACAATTTCATCCCTATTTATAGATCTATATAGAATGTTAAATAAAGAAATAACTAAATTACAAAATCAGACATTATTGCACTCATATATTCCTTCCTAAATTAGCTACCTAACTATGGAAGGGAATCATCGTAATTCAAGCGGGCTTCCCACAGATCCTTATTTGTGTTCGTGGGATCACTATAAAGAGAGAGAGGCCGCGATTTAACATATTTGATATGATATTCGATCCAAATTTGTAAAAGCTTGATTTTGCTATGCTTATGGTGCTATTTTTTTGTCATGGTTTCTGTTCTTAAGCCTAATGTTCTGCCTATTCAATCTCTAGGCATAAATAAGTGCAATATGTTTAGCAGCCATTCTAGGTTACCAGCGGATTATCTTGCACTTACCCAATTGTATTTCTGAATGTTTAGTGAGAAGTGAGGAGATTCAGAAAATTAGAAAATTCTACAATAGTTGATGGCATATACACCTTTTCTTCCCTTTCTCTGATCATCATTTATGAATAATTTCAATTTAATTTATTCTGTTGTAGGTATTCAAAATCCAGCGTAAAAGATATGCGGATCAATATGGCTATTTCGGCAGTCTTTGTAAGTACTTACTGCTTCCCTTTGATCTTGCTTTGTCATCTACAACGCATTTATATAAAAAATCATTGTCTGCTTTCCTTCATTTCAGTCTGTAACATCATAGTCGCTTGTTATGGGAAGCCATAATAGCTGTCAGGCTATCAGTTGCTCTTACCTCAACTATTCATCTGGCTGCTAGAAATTATAGCTTTGAAGGAAAAAAAAAAACTAAAACTTTTTGCCTTCATACAGGAAAAATGTGCCGTTAACCTTTTGCAAATTTTGGTGATTAATCACATTATCTTTTGGAGCTTTTCGAAAAATTTTCTAGTTTAGATGTAGGACTGAAATTGCTTCATATCTTCTTATTATTTAGATTTGAAAATTATGTTAATGAACTTACTTGCAGAAAGAGAGTGAAATAGCTTACAAGTTTCTCAAATCAGATTTATTTTCATTAGAACATGCTGCAATATTGTTATGATATAAATAAAAGAGTACAGTTTATGAAATCTGTAGCTCATTTATATTTATTATCTACTCTTTTGATATATGCATATGCTTTTTATTTCAATTATTTGAATTTGATGACGAACATATCTCAACTTCATCTTTCAGGCAATATGGATTTTTGTCAACCGTAATGCTGAATGGAGGCCTCTGCAATTTCTAGCTTTCATATTTTTTTACCGTATCTTTGAGAAGTTGAAAGCTTCTGAGCCAGTAGTATCTTCTACATTAAATGTGAGTGAAATAATACATCATTAGATTTTTTTTTCATTTTTTTTTTAATTTTTGCTTGATCACGCCAATGAATCTATCGAATGTGAATTTTAAAATTTTATTATATTATGTGCTTTCATTTTGGGAAATTTATGATAGAAGTTAAGAGATTAATTCCTAGTTAAGGCAAATAGCTGCAACTGAGTTCCTGCTGACCATATGTTGCAGGAGTACGGTGAGGATGAAGGTAGGGGATTACGCATGGGAAAGCGTATGCTTCGCTCTCTTTCACTTGTTTTTGGATGTATCGCTATTTCTTCGTTGGTAAATGACATGAACCCCTCATTTACTTGGGTCTTGGATGCTTTAACATTACTGAGTGGAATTGTGCTTTTCAGATACTCAATTGATTAATCTATCTCATTTTATATTTTACTTGTTCTAGGGGTACACAGGAATCCTAAATTTGATTGAGTTTCTTGGACATTACATTCCTGTGTTTTTGTACAACAATCAGGTAATCTCTCTTTTTTTTTTAATGATATTTTATAACTAGTGTGAAACAAAAGGGAACTAATGTTTTTAACCCAAAAGCTCTATTGGAGATAGCCAAATATTTTGCACCAATATATTTTTCAACTATTTGATTTAAGGGGTGCAAACTAAATTCTCTCATTTATTTTAACAATCTTCCCTTATGCATCAGCAATCTGATAGAAAACACTTATAGATCTCAAGTATTTCCTATCATTTCTTGGAAAACAGCGAGAATTCTCCCCAAAAATCCACACTAAATCACGAAAACAATAGATAATTTGTATTATTTGATAAAAGGGAAATGGAAAATATCAAGATACAATTGATCTTCAATTCGAGAGGAGGATCTATCTCTCCCAAATCTCTAGATGCCGCTAGAGCTCAAAAGAAACCTAAGAAATCTCAAATTTCAGCCAAATTCAAAATGTCCTAACCCTAGGAAAACAAACTATTTAATGCATACAATTCAAAAGGAAATCTCTAAACAGTCCCCACATTCAAATTTCCCTCCTAATTCTCTCACAAAATAGCTCCCTTGGATCTCGCGGCATCTGTGGCTCGTACAAGAGGCGGAACCTCCGCCTCTGCTTCGCCTGTAAGCCAATCCCGCAATGGACCGGTCTAACACAATCACTCCTCAACAGAACTTTTTCTTAAACTCATCATAGATCATGCATACTCAGCAACATGAAGCCTTTGTGTGATTAGCTGCCTGCTCTTGAGCCTTGGTCGACCATGGTAGACAGCACCAACATATATATTTTGAAGTGATGAGTTTAAGAAAAAGTTGTCTACCACTTGATATATTTCTGTCAACATCTTTTACAACTATATATTTTGAAGTGACCTAAGATATTTTTAGTCTCTCTCTTTCTATGCAATTGCATATGATCTTTTCATATCAGAGTATAAATAGACTTTTCATCCCTGCTGGGTCTGTGTTCTGTTGTTATATCAAATGCTAATATGCAAGCAGATTTTCACCAATGCCTGTTCTCTAAATTCATTTTGTATTAATTTATATTTGTGCATGGACAGGAACTAATTGTTACTACGGCAACATCAATTATGCTCTACATCATGGCTTCCTACTACAAATAAAAACATCTGAATCATGATCTGATGATCCATCCAACTTTTTAATGAAGGTAAGGCTTCATTTGGGACTGTTTTTTTACTGCTTCTTAAAGCAACTTTTTATACTTAAAAATTGCTTTAATACAAAAAATTTACTTTTTAAACTAAAAATCTGTTTTAAGAAGCAGTAAGAAAGCAGTCCCAAAAATATCTCGTACGTAAAATTTGCTTTGAGAAATCCTACTAATCAAGTTTGATTTCATAATGATTATCATCATTTTTTGGAGTAAACTTTTGAAAATATCAAAGATGAGGATAAGCCTGGAAGCAAATGATTAGGGCTTCATTTGGGACTGCTTTCTATAGAGTTACGTTTTAGCACAAAATTTTTTAGAAAATCAGAAAAAAATAATGGCCTAAAACTCTCACAAACGAAGCTTAGGCTGCATATAGTTTTGACATGGAGTTCACAGTTCAGAATAAGAGAAATATTTTCTTTTTTCATTCAGTGAAACGGCTGCATTTATCAACCAACCTCTCTGGATTCCATATCAGTGGGATTTCCATGCACTTCTCCTCCGTTATGAAGATTGCGAGCTCTCCTTGCTGAAGAAACAAAGTTATTTTTATTGAGAGTTGCATATGAGAGAATCCCTCATCCTAAGTGGTGGTTCTGTATCATCTGTACTACAACATCACAGATTCTGAGTTGCAGAGTGAAATTTTGACTGGAATATCTTGTTTTTTCATCTTCTTTCTGTAAATTTTAACGGTTTTGTTGATTCATTAGTTGTGGAAGCTTGGCAGTATACTGTGAAAAATAAAATTATTTGATTCTTAGGCTTCGTTAAAAATATGTTTTTTACCATTTTGTAAAACAGTTTTGTAGTATAAAAATTGAAATTTTTATATAAAAAAGCTATTTTAAGAAGCAATAAGAAAGTCATCCCAAACGAAGTCTTAGTTTGGATCATTATTAAAATGTGAAATGTTAAATTAAGGTTTTATTTTAGACAATTTTTTTATTATTTTTTAAAGATATGTTTAGTAAAAAAAATTTATTTTTTGTATACATTTTTTTAGCTTAAAAAATTTTAATATTGAAAAATTGTTTTAGAAAGCAGTAAAAAAGTTATTTAAAATGAATTTTTATATGTATTGAATGTGTTCTATAAATATTTATATAATATATCAGTAGTACAAAAAATTTGTTATAACATTCTGATTTATGTTGCATTATGATGAGTTTATTTTCATTATAGATTTTTTTAATTTTATACATAACGTGTTATTTTAATGTAATTAAATAATTAAATAATGTAATATAATTATTTGAAAAATATTAATAATTTAAGTTTTTTATAATTAAATTATTTGATATTTATGTGTATAAAAATGTTTAAATCTTTAATGATTTAGTTGAATTGTTTAATGTTTTAATTATATTTAAATTAAGTATGTTTTACTCTAAATCTAAACTTTAAAAAGGGATTCAGAAAATAAAAAAATATTTTTTAATAAAATATGAGTATTAAAATGTTAATTATATTAAAAAATGTGAAAAGCACAGCAAAAATTTGGTTTAGAGGTAAGTAAATATTTCTTATGCAGCAATTTTATTTTAGTCTTATTAAATTAAAGTTTTATTTATGCAATTTTAATTTTCATTTTAATATTTTTTTTTCTAGGCATATGCAATGATAAAAATATTTTAATATTTAGTCACAGAAAAATAAATATAAAGTTTCTGTGCATATTTTAAAAAAATTTATGAAATGAGTATCCATATTAAGTGATTTTTATTAAATAGTTACAACAACAGTTGAATTAGGCATTGAGTATTTGATTTGTATTTCTTCCATGTAAAATCTATAATATTAAAGATATATATATATCTTATATTATATGATGATTTTGGCCATGCTCTTTTGAACTATATCCAAGCACTTGAATCTTTACATTAAATGATTGATTGTTTCAATCTTCTTCCTTACATATTGATGTGCATTTGTATTTGCATGTAGTTCGAGGGATACCTGACTGGCTAAGTAGATCTAGACTCAAGAAAGTGAAAATTTTTTTTCTTAAAAATTGCTTTAGAAAACAGCAAGAAAGGTATCCCAAACAAAGCCTAAGGCTTCGTTTGGGACGGCATTTTTATGGCTTTATAAAACGGAGTTTTAGTTAAAAAATAAAAAAAAAATTGTACTAAAACTCCGTTTTAGAAAGAAGCAAAAAAGCCGTTCCAAACGAAGCCTAAATCTAAATATCATATGACTTCAAGGGTACAAATAACATAGAGCATATCAACTCAAATAATTTTTAAAATACAAATTTACTATTTAGATCACATATAAAGTCAAAACACTTTCAAAATATTTTATGTTACTACTATCTTTTCCGGATTATTTACCTATACTCATTACCATTTTGAGCCCATTAATTTCTCTTGATTTTTGATGATTTATAAATCATCAACACATAAGATTTTTCATGTAAAAAATAATCGTTTTCTTAATTAATATGATTATGTAAATCATCTCTTAGGCTTCATTTGTGACGACTTTCTTACTACTTAAAACAGTTTTCTAACATAAAAAATAAATTTTTTGTATTAAAAAGCTGCTTTACAAAGCAGTAAGAAACCCGTCCCAAACGAAACCTTAATCATAATCTACCTCTTGTTGTTCACCCAATCAAACTAGAACACAAACAAGTTTCCCATTGTTAAGAGGATCTCTTAAAGGTATTCATTCTATAGTACTATTACTACACTATAATACAACAATAGTAGTACACTATAGTCTTATAAACTACTTGTAGAAATACCATTCTATAGTAACATTACTGTAAGTTCTATGAGGCAATAATAACATTTGAGATCTATGTATTGTATTTATCAATCTAAGGCTAACTAGTAAACCATGCAGAATAATACCTGTGGTAAACTAGGAGTTTGCAACATGCCTGCATCGACACCAAAATGCAAAACCTCCACCTCTGCCCTGAGCAACAGCAATCTCATTATCAATGTAAAACCAGATGAAGAAAGGGTCCTTTGAAGTTGGCTCTCGCTCCTGCTTTCCCAGGCTGATTTCAAAGGGACCAAGTGATCCTACCTTTATTCGCAAGTTCTCAAACATGAAAGCCAACATTTTCTTCTTCCAGGAGAACTTCCCTTCAAATGTTAGGGACCCAATTGGCCCTAAATAGATTCCATTCTCAATTCTTTTGGCCTGAAAAAACATTATATGTATGGTTAGTTGATAGGAAACATTTGAAGATTTCAAGTAAATCCTATTAATTTCAGAAAATCAGTGATAAACTCTTCCAAACTTCGAAAGAAAATCAGAAAAATAATAATTTTATTGCAATAATCAAATAGATCGGAAGAAAACAACAAGATAGAAGTGATCCTCTATTTGAGTGGAGAATCTATCTCTCCCAAATCTCTAGATGCCGCTAGAGCCCAAAAGAAAACCTAAATCTAAGATATCTCAAATTTCAGCCCAACTCAAGATGCCCTAACCCTAGAAAAACACGGTATTTAATGCATATAATTCAAAAGAAAATCCATAAACAGTCCCTACATTCAAATTTCCCTTTCAAATCCCTCAAAATTCTTTTCCAAAAAGTTTGCCGGCTTCTGCGGGTAGATAGCATAAGGAACAGGCGGGATTTCTCCGCCTCTGTCCGTGTTAACCGGTCCCTATGGGACATGCTGGACCGGTCTAACATTAGTATTCATGACTATGCATCAATTATATATCAGAAATTATAATTTTTTATTGTTTACAATATCTAATGGTAATTAGCAACAAATGACTTTGGTGTTTCTTTTTGTTGACCTTATATTACAGCAAAAAAAAAAAAAAAAAGAGAAACAAAGAAGAATTAAAAAAAAAAAAAAAAACGCTTAAAATGATTCAAGAATGGCATAATGAAAATCTGAATTTTTGCATGGATCTAATTTTTTTGTACACGGAAAGATTTTTTAGGTATTTCACAAGTTGTGTCATCCTCATGTAAGGAGTTGATCATCCAATTTCTATTATAAAAAAAATACAAACATAATCCATTTATGAAAAAACATATAATAAGCATCAATTCAAGGATATTTTTAAATCTTGAAAATTGTTATGTTAATTACTAATTAGCATCATCATCGTCATTGAAGAAGTTGATTATCATCATGATCATCACTCAAGTTTCATTAAATGAAGAAATATATATTGTTTCTTTTATAAAAAGAATATAATATCATCTTCAATTGAGGGTGAAGTAATTAAGGAAGAAATTGATCATTATGAAAGTAAGGAAATGGAACCACTATCCTTTCTTATTAGCTTAACCTAATTTTACATGTTTAAAAGAATGGTGGGATATCCTCCCCTATCTCACCATATTCCATTAAGGCTCCAATGCAAGTAATAAAGTTTTAGAAGCTTTACAATCAAGAATCTTTTCAATTAAGCAAAGTAGTAATCAATTATGCAATTAAATCATTCATCTCCATTAAATTTTGATATAGTAAAAAAATGATGTTAGCTTGAATCATGAATTAGGTTATTTGTATGCAACATAAAGATGAAGTTTGGTGAATTCCTCCTATTAGGCCACTTTGGCGAGTATGCCTAGAAATTAAATTTATAATGTAAAATTGTTATTCTTAAGAATAATAATATATCAAAAGTCATTATCATGTTTATTATTTGTCATTTATCTCATTTTCCTTAATGTTTTGGCTTGATCTCTATTGCATTTTACATCATGCTAAAGATACATATAAATGCATGGCCACCATGTACATCAAGTGGCCTTGACCTTCATCCTTGGGGGATTGAGCATAAGCTGATTAGCTGCTTCTACCTGTCAATTTATTCTTGGATGGTGAATTAATGCAAAATTGTGACTGATATAGTTTTTTCACCATTTTATTAGCAAATTGTGAGTCCTTATTCCAACAACTATTGTATGTCAGAATTAAATCTCATAACCATGGATGTTACTTTGTCTAAGGCCTTTACCTCAATTCATTTTAGGAGTTATTTGTTTTGAGGTATTAAGAGTACTGGATTTAGAATATATGGATTTTGAATTTTGAAGTGTTTGGTATGAAGTTGAATAAACCAAAAGAATTTCATTTAAGGAATTTAGAATTCCTCCAACGACTCATTTTTTATGGATTTAGAATTACCCCGAATGGGAAGAATTCAAAATTTATCATTTGTTCACAACCATGGCAATGTCAAAGCCGTCCTCACGACCTCACCATCCCACTTCCTACTCCCTTGACGACCTCACAATCTCATTGAATTTGATGAGGACATCAGCAGAAGATTTGAAACGTTTATCAGATGAGGCATCGGAGATCGACGGCCACGATCAAGAGCCTTTATTTTTTATGCATTTTATGTATTGTTTATTTTTATATTTTAGTTTTCCCTATTTTACCCCTATGGGTAGTTAGCTTGTTATTGTAGCCCTAAGGGCACTTTAGTCATTTTTCTTTTGTCATGTTGAGGCCTATATATAAGGCCCCCTTCTCTTGTATTTGAACGATGATTTGATGAATAAAATTTCTAGCTTTTGTCTTTTTCAATGTTGTGAGCTTTGAGAGAAGAAAGAGAGCCCTAGCCGAGGGTGATTGCAATACCCGTTAGTCTTCGAAAGTGTCCAAGGCTCGCGGCTTATCTCTATCCCCATCCTCCCTTACTAGCTTCCACCCCCGACCATCCCTCCTAAACCACCCCAAACCCACCAGCTTTCTCCCCTCCAGCACCCTCACCCGCTGGCTTCAATCCTCCCCAGTTTCCCCTTCAAAATTGAGACCTCCCTCCCCTTGTCACCGCCCCACCACCCAAGCTGCCGACATCCAAAGAGGCCCCAAGCCGCCGACCAAATAATCCCCACAAATTTGATTTTCAAATTCAATTTCCCCTTAATCACCTTCCTAAATTAGCCTATTATTGATTATGAAAGTTTCCTATTTTAATTCAAACAAATATTTGAATTTAAAGCTCTTTCCTTATTGATAATTCTAATTTAGGAAACCTCGTTAATTAAATCAAATCTGAATTTAAATGTTAGATTTGATTTCAATTACTAATTAAAGTCAAGGGCCCGATACATTGAACCTAGAAATCATCTCTCCATTCGTCATATGGCTCCCTCCCCCCCGCCTTGTTCTCTCTCCAATTTAATCCCCAATCCCACTTAAAACTCCCCATAAATACCCCTAAGCTGTCGGCCCTCCTAAAACCATATTTGAGATAATTTAGAATTCAAATTAGTCCATTTCCCTCCCTTTAGAAAATCTGAAATTAAAATCAGATTTTCTAAGTTTATTTATTCTACCTCCCTAGCCCTAAACCCAGGATTCCCACCCACACCCTAGCCGTCCCCCTCCCTTTCACTCTCTACCCGAAACCCCCAAGCCGTTAGTTCCTCCCCTCCCTCCTTCCATCACAAGCCATCGGCTCATCCAAGGATCCCAAGAAAGAAGTCTCCCATATTCATGGATGACCGATCCTGAAGTCGACCACAGTTTCATGTACGATTCTCAAGGGCAAATCGATATTCTTCAGTCGCCGTTCTTCGACCCCGATTGGGAGCTAAAATATTCCGTCGACGATTATGTTGACCGCATACTATTCCACCTAGCCGAGACTATTGACGAACAAAGACCCTCCGGACAATGGCAACTCGTCGAACATCCACCTGTGTCTCCTTCTCCGGCCACCTTCCCGTGGATCAAGACCGTCAGCGTCCTAACCCTCTTGGTGGTGTCGTTTGGATTGATAAAATTTTCTCTCCGCTAAAAGCCTTTCATAGAGTGTGAGTGAGAGAAAACTCTGGGTGAAAGTTCTAAATATTAACCCGTGGATTCTTATTACGGCATATTTAATTTTAGTATATTTTTCTGATATTATTTTAGTTGTTTTGTTCTCCTTACTTGTTACTGCTTGCCAAAGCAAAACGTCAATTGAGAATTCTTAAATTTAATTCTTGCAGTTCATTAATCTTAAGTGGCAAGCTTTCCAATAATTTTATTAATCCCTTGCAAGTCCTATTTGTTTCACATCATAACTACACTTGCAACCCATCCAACCTTGTGACCTTGTCGACTTTACAACCCTAGCATACTACTAACTTTGTGACCTCATCAACCCTTTCAATGTTGCGTCCATCACTGTGTTCAAGATTTAAATAAAATAATATATTAATATAAATATGAATTTATAAGAGTGTCTTAATATAAAATAAATATTCATTTTATTTTGAGCCAAATAAAAAGATATTTTTCTAAATATATTTTACAATCAATCAAATAAAATGTATATCATTCAAAATGCATGTACTATAATTATTTGATATCAAACGACCCTTAATGAAATTGTCAATCATCATAAGAAAGAGAAGCCTCTATCTGCTTACTAATAATAAGAATGGATCGAGAAGATCCATGCATCAAACAACAACTGCCCATGTGCTAATTATTTGCTAAATTTTATAAGATGATTGCAAAGGAGCAAATTTCAAACACTGTATATCTTTCTTAAGAACTCTTCTATACTTTTTCATGAGATGTCTGAAAGTAGCCTTGATATATTACCCATTCTACAAGGCTTCTTTCTTCTGACTGCACTTCTTTAAGGATATTAGTGGCTTCTTATTCTCAAAAACATCTCAAATAAGGTGTTCATGCCAACTTCCTAAGAAATAGTTAGTCCACAAACAAGTATTTGGGGGCTTCCATCTTGATCTTTTTGAATTATGAAATTGATCTAGAACTCACAAAGTTGTAAAGGTATCCAATGAATAGGTAAATCTAAATTGGTCAAACTTCCACTTACATAAATTAAGGTTCTTCAATATTGGGTAAAATAATTTTATAATCAACTGATTACTTTGATCACCAAAATTTGATAAAAAATCAGCAAAATAGTTCTATTCCCAAGGAATGTATAAAATTCTAAGACACTCCAGTTTGTTGACCACTATCTCAATTTAAACAAATACTTTTACATATTCAGGACATGAGTCTCATACTTTCCATTGAGTTGATTGACCATAAACTTGATCACACGCTTTATTCTTATGAATAAAATTAGATTTCATGTGGCTTTGCGACTTGCAGTATTAAATAAGTTTATGCATGCACGCATTTCCTTTAGCTTTCACAAGTGGATTTTGGAATATGGATTCTATGAGATTTACATAATACATCATTATTTTGATTTTATGTATCATAGGACTACAATGGGTCAATATTATGCCAATCACTAGTAATGGATGAGAAATTTATAAATGGATACTAGAGGCAAATATATTTTCTACAAATTTTTATCAATAAAATTATAAATTCAACCAAATAGCCACTTTAGGAGGTATTGTGTGAGTAAAGCATAAACAATTATTGACTTCAAATCTTGCACAGCTAGCATTTCAATATGAAAAGAGCGATGAACTATCAAAGAGTCTCTTAAAGCCCTTACGTTATATTAAAAAAGGCTAGAAAACTTTTGGTGGCTTCTGCAGTCTGCACAATAAAACATTGAGTAACAAATTAGTTCTTTATCGATGAGTATGAGATAATTCTTCCTAGAAAAATTTATAAGAATCATTTCAACCAATCTTCTTTGAAGGTGATGCAAAGAGATGACAGATCACCATGTCGGTTTTGACTAGAAGGGAGATGGTGGTCTAAAAAAAAGTCATAAAATCAACTAAATCTTATCTTCCTTTGAAAGAATCAAGGATATTCATTTTGAATTTAAGTGGAGGCTGCTCCTTAGTGACCTGGAGTGGAAAAAGCATTAGTCGACTGAGAAACCCACTTCGTTGGTCTCTTGGACAACATCTTTGTAATGCTTTCTTACAAAATGTAAGAGTCATCCTGAGATGACTTGCAGAGATTAAGGGATGTTGCTACAAATGCTTTCCTATGGAATGAAAGATAAGTCATCCATAGTAGAGTCAAAATGATCAAGTCATGCTGTTACATTCGGTCGACATCTTATGACATCATTGATAGTTGGCCAAAAAGAGGATAAAGATAAGGAGCAATTTGAGCGAAGTGCTTAATAGTATTTTGGATCATCGTAGTGAAGCAGTCTTCCAACCTCTAAAGTTTATTGAATACGGTGTAATTATATATTTTTAACTCTGGGTGTAAGACTCCATTTAGCATTATATTTTACAATTTGCTTCTTGGTTCAAACCATAATTTCGGGTCACTACACCCTTGAGGATATTGGATCATATATGTTCTGCAAAAAACACGGTAAAACCTATTTGAGATTATGAGGCAAGTAAAAAGAAGAATCAAATTCCTTTATCTCTAGACTCAATTCTTACATAAGCCTAGTTTGAACCCCTTTGTTGAGTGGGTGAACCAGAATATTGAATTATGAAATAGAAAATTAAAGAAAGAACAAAATAGAAACAATTTTGGTATACCTAGATCTATAAGAAAACTAGCACATTGATGAATAACTCAAAACTAGTTCATATAAGGCTTGTTTATTTTCATATATTAAAAAAATTAAACAATTTTTAATAAACTGATTTTCATAAATACAAAGAAAGTTTTTTTTTTCTGCTGCTCAACAAATTAATATGACCAAAAGAGAAAACAAAATTGTATTAAGACCATCTGACTTGAAAATGCTTCAGGATGGTTTAATTTTATGACATGTATCATATAAATAATAAATTGAAAAAAAAGTAACAAATTCGAAGATAATGTTACAAAATAAATTCTATCTTTTAATTTTCTTAAGTTCAAAAATGCCTTCCACAAATTCAAATTTGCCTTCCAGTTTCTTATAAAATGTCTTTCAATTGTTTTTATTCATGAAACACGATCCACAAAATTAAACTCATTCTAACGTATTTGCGCCTTAGAAGGTTATGAAACAATTTTTTCCACAATAAGCATCAAAGAAGATTAAGAAACCTAAGCAACATAACATAACTTAACCGAAAACACTGCAGTTGAATCTTTCATGAAATTAGACGATCAACTAAATGGAGATCGGATTGAATAACACATCATATTAAGTATGAAATGCTTACCGTTGCGTCAAATCGCTGCACCGCAGTAACGGGGAAGTAACTCCCCTTATCCAGACGACTCTAAAGACAACAACACAAAACCTCTCATATCAGTGAGGAATACAAACAAACACTTTGTGAGCGATAAAAAGCAACAGACATTATCAAGCTATAACCTCACCTGAGCAGTAAAGATAAGCATCCAGGTCCTCCCAGGAGACTTTGATCCCCCAAGCGTCTCCAAGAACGATGATGAGTCCACCTTAGCCTTCTTAATGGCGGAGATGGCAGAGAGAACATCCGCAGCTGGAACCATCCGTGTTTTTGCGGCCTGCTTCAGCAGGAGCACATTATTCTCCAGGTCCTGGTTTGAAATATCTTCCGGATCTTTATATGATGAAGTGGGAGGAAAATTTTCTGGTTTTTCTTCGACGCCCGCTACCTCGGATGCTGGTGATACTGCCGTCAAAACCAGGGGCCGGTATCCATGACCGGTTGTTGGGACTCCGGCAAGAGAAAGATAGGTAATTGGGAAATTAAGGAGAGGAGATATGGGCTTTTGGCTTTTGAATGGAAGAGTGAGTGGAGGCCTTGAAGGAGGAGAGTGGAGAGCGAAGGCCATCGTTGGCCTCCGTTGCATTCGTGGGAGGGATAAGCTGTCGTATTACATAAACTGATTATTATACCGGCTCGTTTGTGACCATTTTCTCAGTGTTTAAAGTTTTTTTTTTTTTTTTTTTTTTGTAATTTTTTTATGGAAATATTAATAAATAGTGACAAGAAAATATTTTAAATGAAATATAGGATAATTATTTTTTTGGGGAAATTTGGGCTTAGCCCATATATAAAAGATCAAAAAGGTTACATTGGGAATATCAAAATTGCCTCAAACAAAAAAGAGGCAAGCTCAAAAAGAACTAAAAAAAACACTGCCATAGCAGAATTACATAAAAAAGACAAGAGCTCCAATGGCCAAAAAAGCCTGGACTCAGAGCACAAAAAAAAAAACTCATCACAATAACTCTCAGACCCTCGGTTGCCCGAAGACCATCTAGAGGGGAGCATGAAGGAGGTAAGAGGAGCCTCATCATTGTCACAGGCATGGCAAAACCTCCAGAAAATCCAGTAGTCAACAGCCCATAGCACCAACATCAACTCCAAAAAAACCCAACTGGAATCATCACAGATAAACATAACCGTGCCCAAAGACAAAAAAGTCCAGTTAGCATGGGGCACAACAGAGTAAAAGTCCCAGAACCAGCAAAATAAAAACAGTAACCATAGAAAATCAAACACTAAAACCAGATCCCAGCTATAGCATATCCATATATTTTGAAGAATTCCTCCACTTGATAATTTTCTCAAAAACCGCTTTCTTAATGCATAAAGCAATAGTGATGCTGCTGCAAAATTTATTCCCAAACCTCCTAGCATTTCCTTCTCTCCAAATATAATTAGCACAACAGTAAGAAATGAGAAATAAAAAGACCACCCCCCCCCCCCCCCCCCCCCCCCCCCCCCCCCCCCCCCCCCACACACACACACACACACCCCCCAAGTTTGTAGTATACTCACCATCAATCCATTCAAACAACTGAAGAATAGTGGGTCTAAGGAGCAATCCTTTAGTACCAAGGATAAGTTCCGAGAGGATAACAAAATGAATAGGTACATTCAAAAAAAAAGATGGGCAACGCTTTCTGCGTATTATGACATAAACTATAGATTATAGGGACATGAATGTTTCTTTTGTGTAGTTCATTCGCAATTTTCAAACCCCCAGTAATTGCTAGCCAGGTGTAGCACGAAAATCTCATAGCACTTTTAGGCCGCCATACGAAGTTAAACCAAGGGCAGCTAGAATAATTTGAGTAAAACTTGTTGATAAAATCTGCATGCTTGCTTTTGGATTGATTACCCCACAACAGACAATTGCAAGAATCGTCAACAATGGTAATATTCTAAATAACATTTGTGACAGAGGAAGGAATAGAATTCGCTAAAGCCCAAATGTTGCCAATAATATAGTCTATAACTAAAGATTTGGAGTTTGTAGCATAAAGGAGATGATACCCATCAGAGAATTCCTCTAGCTTACCATTATAACACCAATGATCCCAATTCATGGAGATGGGAGCCTTAGTAGTGATTCTAAATGAAAATTTTCCTTTTGTGACAACAGCTGTGTAACAAACAGCTTTCTAAAAAAAGCTAGCCAAAGAGGGAATCGGGCGCCAAGGAGATATAGATCTACTGGATAACCAAGCAGACATTGGTGAGTCATTGTTGTACATTCTAAGTAGGGGTGTCCATTTTTAACATGATCCGAACCCAACCCGGAAAAATCCGGGTTCGGGTCAATCCGAACCCGAAACGGGTCGGGTTCGGGTTCAACAAATCAACCCGTTTTAAAAATCGGGTCGGGTTGACCCAGTAACCCGAAATTGACCCGAAAGTGATATGAAAACTCATATTTGACCCGAAAACCCGAGATTGACCCGAAAATTGAATATTGACCCGATTTTTGACTCGAAAATTAGCAATTTTAGGTCAACTTTGGGTTATTCGTGTCGGGACGGGTTGACCCGGACCCAAATCGGGTCGGGTTCGGGTTCAGAAACCTGACCCGTTTTTAAAAACGGGTCGGGTTCGGGTTGACCCGAACAGTGCCGGGTCAGTTCCGGGTTCGACCCAAACTCGACCCGCTGACCCGAATTGACACCTCTAATTCTAAGGATGGCCGAGCAATTAAATGCAAATTGAATAGCTTGCAAGGAAGGCAAGTCCAATAATCCGAATTGTTTGGGTTTACAAACCGATTCCCAAGAGATCATGTGAATTTTTTTCCTAGCAGATGAATCCCCATAAAAAAGGAATTTAGAGCAGACCTTCTTAAAGGATTTAAGAAAAGATTTAGGCAAGATAGCACCACGAATCTAGTAAACAATGGAATTCACAATAGTAAATTTTAGAAATTGCAAGCGTCCCGCAAAAGATAAAAGATTAGCTTTCCAGCCCGACAGTTTTTTATTGATACTATCAGTGAGAGGGAGAAAATCTGCAACTTTTAATCTATAAAAAGACAGAAGAATTCCAAGATAATTAAACTTATGAGAAATGGTGTGAATAGAAAGCACCTGACAAAGTTCTTCCTGCAGATTGTGCACATTCTTTTGAAACATGATAGTGCTTTTATCAAGATTCACATGAAGGCCAGTAGCATTAGAAAAACGTAGTGAGAATATTCTTCAAAGAATTACAGTTCTCCAAAGACTCTTCTCTAAAGATTAACACATCATCCGCATACAAAAGATGAGACAAACTATAATCGTCCATATTAATCCCCCTAAATCCGCCATTGTCTAACAGAGAAGAAAAAGCATCCATAACCAAGCAAAAAAGATATGGACTAAGGGGACACCCTTGTCTTAATATAGACGGTTTAGGATAAATTTGAAAGGCTGTTATAAAACTATTGTGAAAAAAAAAAAAAAAAACTTTTTTAAAAGTTATTTTTTAACTTTTAAACACAAATTTTTTTAAGATGTGAAAAATCAATAATCAAATAGAAATTAGATTGTAATCTAAAAATAAAAAAATAAAGAGTAATATTTATCATAAAAAATGCATATTTTATAGTGAAAAATAAAACTTCTGAAAGAATTTCATAAGCTATTAACTTTTTTTCATATTGCTAGTGGATGTAAGTCTTTTAGAAAGAAATTTCTTGAAATATAAAAATTGGAACAATAGTGTAAGAGACGTACGTACTTCTTAGATAATTACAATATCGCTTTGTGGAGGTTGGTTAATTGGATAATAATACTAATAAATCAAAATGAGCCTTTGTAACTCATTCATTTTGTATTTAAGGAAATCATTCCAATTTTACTTAAAGCATATTATTGGCGATTACAAAGTATAAGTAGAATGTCGAGGGTGACGACTTAGATTATTAATTAAATAAATTTGAAAAAAAAAAATAGTGTTTAATTTATTCAAAACAATTGCTGAAATGATATAAACCTGAAGGTTTTAATAGTAGATGAACTGAGTGTTCTGCCTATATTAGAAAATGAGTTTGTTCAAATCAAGATTTCGTTTGAGGCGGCTTTTTAACTGTTTTCTAAAATAGGTTTTCTTAGTAAAAAAATTAATTTTGTAAAAAAAAATTATTTTAAGAAACAATAAAAAAGCCTTTTCAAATGAAGCCTAAGGCTATGTTTGGGACAGATTTCTTATTACTTTATAATGCAACTTTTTAGTAAAAAAAATACTAGTTCAAAAACTTCTTATACTAAAAAATTACTTCATAAATTAGTAAAAAGCTATTCCAAACCAAACCATAAGCCTTCATGAGATAGCGGGGAACGAGAAATAATTAACGAACTAAATCGAGGGCTATAAATAGAGAGTTTAGGATGTGAGAATGACATAGCATAGGCAAATCAGTTTTGAGAGCTATAGGTCTAAGAAGCAGAGTAATAACTGTTATGTGTGGAATCTAATTGTGTTGATTAATTGGGTTGTTGTGTTATATTGGATCACAAAGCTTGTCGTGTATGTTGGGGGTACGAGGGGTTTACCCCCTATTTGAGTTCAGGTGCCTTGTACTCAAAATTTTTTTTCAATACAAACACCTGACAATGTGCACCCGAGCGCCCCGACGTTACGTAACTATACGCCCCGGCAATGTGCACTTGAGTGCCTTGGCGCTACGTTCCTCTGCACCCTAGCGCTGAACAACATAGAACAGAGCGCCACAACAACATAGATACAGCGTTGCCTCGGATCAAGACAAAGGTTTTAGCACTGCAACGCTTCAAACTGGCGTCGCAATGGTTTTCTTTCTCATTTTCTGAAGTTATTTTACTTGGCTTTCTTTTGTATTTTCAATTAGAGAAAGTGTAAGAAAGGTTCATGTGAGAAAATAAACAAGAAGAGAGTGAGAGAGATGATAGATGTGTACTTATTTCTCCCAATTTTCATAGTAGATTTCTTGGTGTGGTGTGACTCCGTGATTTTTTGCTATTTTAGATTTTTCCATGTTAAATCCTAGCATTCTTTACTTTTCCATTGCTTTTACTTTCTTGCTTGTTTCATCATTATAGTGTTTACTCCGCATCTTCCCCAACAACTTCAGAATGTTAGCAGTGTTTTTTATTTTAATTGGTTTCTAAGATTTTTTTAATAACATTGGTGATAATTTTGTTAATGATAGAAAGTATTATGTTATTTTGAGTGTTGAATGAATTACTTTTGTAAAAATTATTTTAATTAGGATTTATTTATTTATTTATTGCTGTAAAAATTGAGATGGAATTTAAGTGATAATGTAAAATAATTAGATCTAAATAAATTTAAAATTATTAAATTTTATTTAATAAATTAGTGAGTGAATTATCGCAAAATATTTATATATTAAATTAAATATATTTCTCTTCATTCTTCCTTTATCATTTTTACATGCAACAGCCACATTTACACCTTTTATTCTCATGCAAAGTTCATGTTAGTAGAAGATACATACTCTTCATAAGAGTAATTAAATTAATTTATAAATTATTTAATGAAAATGAATATATATATAAACTCTCAACTCGTCGAGCACTATCGAGTTAATTGAAAATGCGTCAAGGATTGTGTTGAATGCTCAAAACATTTTGACATAGTTAGAATGTGCCAAATCGTTTGAACCGTTAGACAAATATGCTTCTTAAATTTCTCTCAAAATATGCTCCTTTTGCTAATTTAGAATAATGTACTTCTCCTTCTTAAAATTATCCCACATTTAAATGGCTATCCAAGAAAACTATATTATAAATTAATTAATTATTGATTTCTTCACAAAAATAAATAAATCTAATATGAGATTTATTGCAAGAAAGGGCAGCAAGAAATGCCCTAAATTTTAATCTCACCTGCATTAAAATTGAAATTCCTCATTAAACAATTTCCCTCCTAAAATTTAAAAAATATATATCAAATCAAATCTTTTAACGGAGTAAAAGGAATCCACAAGGATGAGTTGAATCAATTCAGAACATTCCACAGTGCAACACAAATTTAACAACATCAATCTGCTAGATTTTGGAAGCTTTTGAGCTGAAAGGCTAAACAATTTTTGTGTTTTAATTGTCTCTTGCTACTTATAAATGCCGAAAAAAAAAAAGGGTTGTCAGTTCTCACGGACGTTCTCCAGCAAATGAAGCTGAGCGTTCTGCAGGAGAGCCCTAGAAGCTTCGTTTGTAGAGTCGATCATGCGTAGCAATTTTATATCATCCTGCCATTTCTCCATTTGCTCCCGATGAATCCTTGGCGTATATAGATTATCAAGCACGTCAGAAAGGCCCAATAATTGTTATACTTGTTGAACATATTACTTACTCACAAGATCATACGCTCTTCAAACTCAGAACTGAGATCCTTGAATAGTTGCTTCCCTGTCTCAAGCATCTCCGAAACCTAGCTTAAAAACAGGGTAATTAACGCAGCAGAATATTTCGAAACTCGAAGAAATTTGCAGTTAATTAGATTACAAAAAAAAAAAAATAAGCTTACCTGCTGAGTGAAGCGATCGATCTTCTCCAGGATGCGCTGAATGTCGGACTCCATCTCTTCCGACACGTGGATCATCTCATCCGAACCAGCCGTGGCCATCATTTCTTCTTCCACACCAGCTTCGACTCCTGCGTCAGTTCCCTCAGTGCTTCCTTCCTATCAATGAGGTTTTGATCAAGTTTAAATAACAATAATAAAAAGAAAAACAACGAAGCTTGTGAGATCTTTGGTAGCTGGCTCTTGATCTAGATCCTCACCATCGTCTTCTTGCGCTTGCGCAATACCTCCATCGCTAAAAATATCTTGAAGAATTCAAATCACTGAGAATGGATATAATAAATAAGATCAGTGCCAGGCAGACCAAACTACAGAGCATTCCGCGACCACATTGATCAGTTCTGAAGAGTTGAAGTTAATCAAAGCATTTTACCTCTAGATGTCAACCAGTAAGTGACTCAATCCGATTTTTCCTTCTCACCAGAAAACCGCAGATCCCTGAATTATCAGAAAGCACGCTCCGATCAATCAAAGGTGAATTCAGACTGTAAAATTATCAAATAAACCGCAAGATTAAAAAAAAAAAAAAAGGAAATAAGAATGAAGAACTCACCAAGCTCTTTTCCTCGCTATCCTTTCTCATCTGTAAATTCAAAAGCAGCAAGCCTATTTATAGACCATGCGTGATGGGAGGGAAACGAACGGGCCAATGAGGTAACCATACCGCCTACTATGGAGTATGGAGCAATAATATGGATGTTATTTTCAAAAGGGAAATGGGAAACTTCTACCCTGAGTTTTGCTGAGGGTACCGATACCGCTTACCGGTCCTTAGCCGGATGTTTGAGAATAATTTGTCTATTGAGCCAATCCGTAGCTACTTCGAGAATAAAAAGAATTTATTTTTTAAGGCTTTGAAAATTCTATGACTTATTATCACCCAAGGAGACATATATGATTGATTATTTATTATTGTGATTAGGGAATAGGGATGCAAGTGAGTCTGAGCCAGTTCAAGTTTGGCTCGATAAATGGTTCATAATCCGAGCTCCTTGAACAAACAAGTCAAGTTTAAGTCAACTCCGACTTAACTTGTTATCTCACGAATCAGGTCATTTAAAAAATAGGAAGATTTACATACATACCACTTTATACTACTCTATTTACATATTTAACATCTAAAACTTTAATTTTACATGCATACCATCTATAGTTCATTTTCATATAAAATATGAGTGGTAGAAATGAAATATATAAGTGGTAGGAAAGAAATATGAGTGGTATATTTGATATTAAAATAATATATTGTGGTATGTATGTAATATTAAAATTTTGGGTGTTAGATATATAAATAAAATGGTATAAAGTGGTATATATGTAAATTTTTCTAAAAAATATTGATATAAAATATACTTAAAAATATATTAGGATTCAAAATTTTAAATGCATAGTTGTAAAAAAATATTTAAAAATTAAATATAATTGTTTTATTTAGTAATTCTTTATTATTTTTCTTATAATTTCTCATTATTTTTTTAGTTTTATTATAATAATTGTTTAAATTATAATCATTCCAAAGTAACAATTTTTATTAGCTGTAGCAAGGAAAAAAACTTCGCAAGAACAAAAAAAATAGGAATAAATATGTGTGACCTTTTTTTTTTTAAATATGTATGATCTATACACTATACTCTATGGATAAAGAGCTGAATTGATATAGAAAGCACGGTAAAGACCCATTAGTAAGTTATTATTTGGTAAACACAATTTAGAATATCTTATTTTTGTCATGATATGAAAAGAGAGAAATCAACTTATGTCATATATATAGTCAATCTTATATGATCCTAAAATATGGGCGTCTGATCCTTATGGAATATTATAAATTCAGCATGGGGTGCGAAAGGTTTTGATCCTTTTGTTCCAGCGGGGAATATCTTCTTATCATATTGAAGCATATACATTGGGTATATTAGCAGGTCTATTCCATCGTAGTGTATATCCGCTTCAACTTTTATACAAAGGATTACGGATGGAAAATATTAAAGCTATGCTTACTAGTAGTATTGCTGCTTTTTTTGAAACTTTCGTTGTTGTTGGAACTATATGATATGGTTCAGCAACTATCTCAATCAAATTATTTGGCCCCACTCGTTATCAATGGGATCAGTGGTACTTCCAGCAAAAAATATATCGAAGAGTTAGGGATGGACTAGCCGAAAATCTTAGATCATATAAAACGAGCTGGCTCATGAGCCTACTCTAACTCATAGAATAAAGCTCAAATTTGATTAATTAATCAAACTCAAACGTAAGTCATGAGTGACTCGAGCTCAACTTGTCTTGTTTATACCCTAATTTTGATAAAAATGATAATAGTAATTGTTGCGTCCAGGAGTATTCGCGGCGGTAGAGAAATATAAAGTTTAACGTCTTAACTTTTTACCAAAATCTGGCATGCAATCAGATAAGAGAGGGTGCATCATTCACTAGAGACACTAAAATTTTTTACGTGGAAAACCCCTGAAAAAAAAGGGGGAAAAAACCACGGGGCTTAGCCCAGTTTGAATGAATCAACTAGTATTTGTAGTTGATTACAAATGAGACCCTTCCTTGGGGGAAGGCCTTAGCTTGATGTGCATCATATGTAGTACATTACATGGTGGGAATACAAAGAATTACTGTTGATGTGTTTGTTTGGTCGGATGGACTGTAGTCGGTGGGCGACATAAATCAGAAGGACCATAGTCGATGGGCGACGAAGGTCATAAAGACCGTTGTCTGGCGATAGAGGTCAGAATGACTATGTCAGGTAGAAGTCCAGCAATGAAGGATAGAAATCCAACATTGGATATATGTTCATTAAAAATTTGACGACGGACAAAAGACCGATGTCGGGTAGAAATCTGGCGACGAGAGGAGGTCCGGCGTCAGGTAGAAGTCCGACGTTAGTCGGCGGCCGGGGAGAACTTTGACGTTAGATGGTATTCAGGCAGAACTCCAGAGTCACTTGGAGATTAGATAGAATTTCGGCGTCACTTGAGCAGAATTCCAACGTCACTTGGGCATCGAGCATAGTTCCAACGTCACTTGGGCGTCGAGCATAGTTCCAACGTCATTGGAAAGTGAGACGAAATTCTAGCGTCATTTGGAAGTAAGGCGAAATTCCGGCGTCACTTAGAAGTTGGGCAGAATTATGGCATCACTTGGAAGTCGGGCGGAATTCTGGTGTCTCGTGGAAGTCTGACATAATTCAGGAGTCCAGTGTAAGTCGTGCTGAATCCCGACGGTGGTCGAGGGGGGATTTCTTCCCTCCTACTCTTCTCTTCTTCTTCTTGCTTCAGTCCCCTCTAAAGAGAAATGAGGCGCTATTTATATTTTTTTTAGGATGGCATGATCCCTAAATAGGAGGAGGATTAAGGGCAAATGTGGAGTTGTTCGGATGGACGGCCGATATTGAATCCCTTGATCGTGGATCGTTTTCAGACATTTGAAGGTCTTAATGATGTCAGAATTTGGCGATCTTGGGCTTGTTGGATTCGTCTCGTCGAGCCGCTCGATTCAACTATAAGCACATTATGTTTCAAAACCATTTGGTAACTCAAATTATGGTTTGAACTTTCTAACAGCGCTTCAGGTCCTTGATTTGGACTCATTTGGGCTCGGATTGAGTTGAATTTGGTGTTGTTGGGTTCATATTTCTGAGACGCTCAGTTTGACTATAAGTTTGCTGAAATCGGAGTTCAAGTGATCCCAAATTTAATTTTTGAAATTTCCATCTTGATTTTGACTCGAATTCGTGTCCGATCAAGATAATTTTTTGATGATATATAGTAATAATAATAATTTATATACATGTGAGCTTATTTAAAAATTGATAAATGCTAATCTCACGTGCTGTGTAAAAAAAAAAAAAACAAATATATTTTTTTATTATTTTATTAAATTATATGTAATATTAAACTAAAGAATGTTAATAAATAAATAAAAAAACATTCAAATGAGCTAAATTATATATTACAACTTAAAAATTTTCTCTTTGAAATATCTTCTCTAATAGTCTCCTAGCTTGATTGATTTGATTGTCGCCTCTCTTATTCAACTATTTGTAAAAGGAAATGGAAATACACCATTCGAGTTGGTTGCTCAATGAGGGGACAACAGAGCCCTGAACAGTGACATTCAAAAGGAAAAGAGAGTAACAACCCATGAAAGAATAAAATGCGCATTGGATATCAAGCTCGGTACCACGGGTAACCGGACGGAGAACAGAGTAATCTCTCCTTCATTTGGGATGATTTTCTTATTGATTCTTAAAGCAAATTTTTGATATATTTTTTATACTAAAAAATTGTTTTAAGAAGCAGTAAGAAAATCATTCCAAACAAAATCTAAACATTCAACCAATTTGGTTAATTTCTTTGCATTACCCTCCAAATAGCACAATAATATTATTGTCTACTCATCTTTATGATAAAAATGCTATAACTATAAGCACAATTATCATTATTGCATGGTTCAAACAAAAGATAAACAAACTTAAATTTGTTTTTGCAACATTTGCTTAGGTAACCCATCAACTTTTTTCATGATTTTCTAGTTCGGATTACAAATTATTCCGGGCTTCGTTTGAAATAATTTTTTGTCCCTAATTTTTCATTGCTTTTAAGAAATTTGTGCAAGAAAGTTATTTTAAAAAGCAGTAAACAAATTGTCATAAATAAACCCTAAACTTATTGTTGTTGTCCAAAGGTACTTGTTTAATGCATATGATACAAATCTTAGTTTACATACTAATATAGTAATATCATTAATATTCATTTTTTCTAAAATAAAATTCACATTTTTCATGCATATATTTTGATGTAATTGAAACATTAAAATATGTAAATATATAAAAATTATATGGTACATAAGTAAATTCTTTTTTAATGGTAAATAGAGCATTCCTTGATATATTTTGTAAAATTTGATGGCTAATGACTATGGCCAGATTTGAGTGTTGCACATAGAAATATTCTAGCTCTTGAATTCAATGAAGCATTAATAAGAACATTTAGATAAAAAATCTGTGCTATTAATCTATTATGTCGCATGGATTTAAGTGTTGTGCAATAGAAAAATAATCATATCAGAGAAAGCAGAAAGTCTCTATGGCTGAAAAAGCTTCTTGTGCTATAACTACTTAGCTCAAAAGACCCTAAGGAA
The DNA here is from genome assembly GCA_016618105.1 of Dendrobium huoshanense. NCBI lineage: Eukaryota > Viridiplantae > Streptophyta > Magnoliopsida > Asparagales > Orchidaceae > Dendrobium > Dendrobium huoshanense. The sequence continues at coordinate 23,562,787 of CM028354.1, read as the reverse complement.
AGCGGAAGAAGCTTTTTATGGTATAGCTACATAGCTCAAAAGATCCTAAGAAAAGCAGAAGAAGCTTCTGATACGGCGGGAGTGGGGGACTAATTTGAAGGGGATTAATTAAGAAATATTTTCTAATTGAAGATTGCATATTTGGGGACTGATTTGAGAACTGATTTGGGAGAGAATTGGGGGAGGACTGTTTGAGTATTTGTTGTTTATTATTTGCTTTACGTAAGTGATTTTTCTAGGATAAGGGGTATGCGTTGTTTGTTGAATTTAGATTGTTCTTAGGGTGTTTGGGCTCTAGCCGGTGGCTAGAGATTTGAGAGAGTCTGGTCATCCTATCCAATTGAAGATCCAGTTATATATTGTCTTTGTTTCATAAAACTTTCAATAAAAAGTGTTCTTTTGTGTTCTATTCATGATTTTCTTTTAGTTGGTTTTCATAAATTGTTGAAATCAATTTCAGGCAAGGCTTTTCCTAAATTATTGCAAGCACTTCCTATCAAATTGGAATCAGAGCAATGTTCTGGGCTAAAATTTACGTCCATGTCACTGATTTTTGCTACATTTTCTTCCCACAATACTAATTTTCGTCGTTTGAAGACTAAATTCATCAATTTTTGTTGTTTTTCACAGTTTAGAACCTAAATCCGTGAATGGTAATAAAGAAGATGAAGATGTTGGAAGACGAGATGAAAAATCTCAAGGTTGGACTGGAGGAAAGACATTCCGACATGTAAGGGAGGCTCTCATTCATAGAAAACCACTTCAAAAATATGGAAGACATAACGAAGAAGTTGATCGAAATGTAGTCAAAAGTCTCACCAACAGTTTCGAGGGAAAAATCAAAGGGGAAGGAGATTCCAAAGGAGGAGGATGAAGTGAAGAGTGTTTTCTATCAAGTACTGCCCCCAAGGAGCTCTGTGGGTGAGCAGATAGGGTAACTCCAAATGAAGAATAATAAGGAGGGGGGAGGTTGAACCCTTTGAGAGACTGCCTGGGCATGGGTAGAGGTGGGATGGAGGATGTCCTGGTTGAGCCGAGCCATGTGGTCCAAATCAACTTAGGGAGTAAGGGAGAGATTCACACCATCATTACATAGGAGGAATAAAAAGGGGGATAAACCATTGGGGTATGGATGCAAGATATCGAGAAAGTTGAAGATGCCACTGTTTGAAGGGGAAGATGCTCAGCGTTGGGTGTATCGGTGGAGCATTACTTTGCGATCATCGGCCTGATGAAAGGGGAAAAACTCATGACGGCCGGGCTATGTTTGGAGGAAAAAGCCCTAGATTGGTTTCAGTGGAGGGAGGTTTGATATCTCTATATTCATTGGGGGAATTTAAGAAGTATTTGCTGGAGCGTTTCCAAGCCATTTAGGAAGGAGACCTCCACGAATAGTTCTATGCCCTAACTCAAGAGAGGACAACCCTGGAGTATCGGAAAAAGTTTGAGCTGCTATCGAGAAGAGTGAGAGGAATTTTAGAGGAATGGTTGGAAGGGAATTTCATGAAGCGGTTTAGGGAGGGCATACAAGCAAAGCACAGGGTGTTGTGACTTAGAGAGCTGAGAGAGACAATGGAACTTGTTCATAGGTTGGAGTAAAAATGTTGGAGGGAGAAGGCCAACATGAGTAACATTATGAGAGGGGCTTACAGAAGTACCTCTACGACTTTGGCACCAAGAACTCAAACAATGTCGTTTCAGAGGGAAGCACTGAAGGAGAAGGGAACTGGTGTTCTCCTTGGAGACAACTTCAAAAGCCTTATAGAAACGAAGGTGCAGGATAGTCAGACAAAAGGTTTATGTTTCAAATGTGATGAGAGGCATACATCGCGGCACATGTGTAAAGACCGAACTCTTCAAATTCTCACCGTCTACGGTGATGAGTAAGCTGAAGTGGGAGGTGGGAGTGAGGCATTAATGAAAGGAAAAAAATTGCATTTAGACATAGCATATGCCTCCTTGAACTTAGTTGTGAGATTCTCTCTAAATCACACCATGAAAGTGAGAGAAGAAATAATAGACTGAGGTAGTGGTGTTGATAAGCAGTGTGGATACTAACAACTTCATCTCCAACTAGGTTATAAATCAATTGTGGGTGAAACTAGTGGATAAAGGGTGCTATGGGGTGATGATGGGCACTGGGAAGATAAAGGCAAGTAGAGGAGTTTGTAGGGGGGGTGGTTCTAACCGTATAGGAAGTCCAGGTGAGGGAGGACTTTCTCCTATTGGATTTAATGAGCACTGATGTTATCATGGGAATGAAGTAGTTGCATAAGTTGGAAAAGACCAAGATTGATTGGTAAACACTAATGATGGAGTTCAAGGTTGAAAGAAGAAAAATGTTTATTAGAGGGGATCCTAGCCTATCCAAAACCATGGTCAAGGCGATGCAAGGAGTAGGGCTGGGCTACTTGGTGGAACTGTAGGGCCTAGAGGAGGGCCGAGATTCGGGGTTGGCCAGGTGGGAGCCCCCCCCCCCCCCCCCCCCCCCCCCCCCCCCCTAGAGACAAGGTGTTCCTCAACTATTGTTCATCATTCCACCTTGATGACAATGTGTGTTTCTACGGGTGGGAGTATTAACACGACAGGAGTGGGAGCCACAAGAGCGGGTGGCTAATTTGGAAGAGATTATTAAGAGATATTTCCTAATTAAAAAGGACAGATTTAAGGTTGATTTGGGGAGAATTAATTAGGAAATATTTTCTAATTGAGGAGGACAGATTTGGTGCTGTTTTGGAGGGGATTAATTAGAAAATATTTTCTAATTGAAGAGGGCAGATTTGAGAGGGAAATAATTAAGAAAATATAAAAGATTTGAGATAGAATTGGAGGACTATTTGGATATTTTTTGTTTATTGATTGCTTTAAGTAGGTGATTTTCCTAGGGTAAGAAGCATGTGCTGTTTGCTAAATTTAGATTGTTCTTAAGGTGTTTACACTCTAGCCGATGGCTAGAGATTTAGGAAAGCTGTATTTTCCTTTCCAATTGAAGATCCACTTATATATTGTCTTTCTTTCTTTCTTAAATCTTTCAATTAAAAAAGTGTTCTTTTGTGTTATATTCTTAATTTTCTTATCATTGGTTTTCTGAAATTGCTGAAATCAGATTTCAGTCGAGGTTTTTCCTAAATTTTTACAAGCACTTTCTATCAGCTTCTTGTGCTATAACTACATAGCTCAAAAGAACCTGAGGAAAGCTGAAGAAGCTTCTTGTTTATTAATCCCTAAACCCTAAAAAACCCAAAGAAAGCTGAAGAAGCTTCTTGTCAAGCTGCAGATGAACATGCAGAGCTTTATCCTACCTCAAGCATCTACAAACAGATCATTAACACTCATGGTGAAGTACAATGGACTTGCAGAGCTAGGTGATAGTACTAAAATTTTCAAAAAGTAAGATTCAGGTATCCTCCTGCTTTCTGTAGCTTTCTGTTAGAGTCTGCTGTTTTAAAAGTAATGTTAATCAGCAATGGATTTTCTCCTCTGACTACCTTTCTAGCCCCCTCTCCTTAGTTCCTAACATAATCTAAAGAGGAATTTGTATAAAACCCCCTATAGCTCAATCTTTCTTCGAAAAATGGCAGTTGTTTTAAAACATTGTAAATAATGACAAATATATCATCATATTTGGTAAACAGGGATAATTACTTAAAGCATACATGAATTTCTTCAAACCCAATTACAACTAGAATTAACTATAAAACCTTCATATATTACAGTACCTCACATGCTTCATCTACTAAGTACACCAAAGGCTGAAGCTGCATCATCTTTGAATGCTGCTTAGCATGACATTGTCGCTGAGGCTAAAAGATGGCTCAGGGGTAGAGCAGGCTCAGGCGTCAAGTCCTAATGTAAGAATGTGGGTTTAACTTATATGTGAAAAAGGTAGCCCATTTCTGTGAAAAAGTAGATATATTTCTATTTAAAATGTCATACAGATGAAGGGCTTGCTTAAAGAGTAAGATAATCCCAGTTCTTCTATTCTTTCTTTTTAAACATGTATGTAGTCTAGTGTAATTCTTTTGTACAGTATATAAAAGGTGAAATTATTCAAAATAGTCTTTTTAATAATGCCTGATTAGATTTTGCTTCTCTTGTTCCCATTCACTGTAGAAAGTGTACGAAGTGATACAGTTTTGCTTCTCTTGTTGGTGAAAGGTGAACATGTGCAATGTAAGTAACAGAGCCATCCAAGAATTCAAAGGTTAATATTTAGAAGAAACACCCAAAACAATATAAACCCTCTAATTAGGAATTATTTGCCAATTAGCTTATGCTAGATCATACTAGGCAATGGGAGAAGGCCATCTAATAAAAATTGCTATCATTTACTCCTTTTGTTAAGCTCTTCTAATGCATTTCATTGGGCAACAAAGTTGTTAAAGCGAAGCACCTTTGATTTTATTAGATTTAAACGAGAATTTGACTTTTAACAGGACACAATGGAAAAAAAAGATTCATGTAGCCGACCCCACGCAGTGGGACAAAAGCTTGATGTTATTGTTGTTGTTGTTGAATGTTCATGGAAATGCTTAAGATCAAAAAGACTATCAATGTTCGCAACTACTGTTGTTCAACTCAGTGAGTAATTTAGCTTTTTGGTATATAAAGAAGCAGTGTTTGGGTAAAATTTTTTGCATCGTTTACTAAACAAAATAAGAACTAACTAGATTAAGTAAATCAACTATGCATGTAAAATAGGAAGCTATTGATTGATAAATCTGAAATGTTAGGAAAGACATATTAAGTAAATCAACTCAAGTTATGTTCACTTAAACTTTAAAAACTTGGCCAGTTTTCTTTTTCAGTCACTAATGATATTTTCTTTTATTATTACTAATAATATAAATAGAAATAAAACTACAAACATCCTCCCTATAATTTCATATTAATCTTATTAATTACTTCATGCAAAATATAAAAGTGAAGGTGACTTCTAAGCAATCATAAACGGAATTCACTTCTCACAATCAACAAGATAAAATTTGAAAATGATAACTAATTCTTGTTAAATTTCTGTCAAACAAAAACTGAAACTCAATTTCAAAACTTAGGTTTCATTTGGGGCAGCTTTCTTACTGCTTTATGAAGCTGTTATTTAGCACAAAAATTTTTCAATTTAGAATTTTTGTATTAAAAAACTGCTTCTTAAAGCAGTAAGAAAGTTGTCCCAAACAAAGCCTTAATTATGATTTTACTTTGAGCTTCTCATGAAATAGACCTTGGTGCAAGTGCTTCACAACCAGAACATCAAGTTTCTCAAACTTGCAGAAGAGAGCATCAATTTTTTCAATAAAAGCAAACATGCCCCCATTCCAAAAACAGAATGGAAGCTCTTTCGAGTAACAGAAGTTATTTGCAATTGCAATATCTGAATCAGATAACATAATTAATTACCTTCGCAGAATCTGAAACAGGAGGAGAAACGCAACAAAAAAACCTAATACTAATAAGCTACAGAAAGCTGGTAATTGAATAAAATCACATTGGTACAAATAAAAGAAAAGCCGAGCTTTTCATGATGATCAAACCTTTTCCATTTCACTAAAATTCCAGCTCTAAGCAATCGAAACCTTAGCACCAACCTCCTCGAGTTTCTTCTTCGCATCCTCCGCCTCATCCTTACTCACAGCCTCCTTAAACTTCTTCGGGAGACCCTCAATCAGCTCCTTCGCCTCCTTAAGCGCAAGGCTGGTAAGCGCCCTCACAACCTTAATAGTCGCAATCCTTGCATTGCTCGGCACCTCCTCAATGATAACATCAAACTCCGTCTTTTCCTCCACGACGGCTGGTGCGGCGGCATCGGCGGCTCCAGCACCGCCAGCCGGGGCAGCGACGGCGGGGGCGAAGGCTGCGGCGGAGACTCCAAGGCGCTCTTGGAGGAGATCGACGAGGTTTTTGGCTTCGGCTAGGGTTAGGTTTTCGATTTGGGTTCCAAGTTCTTCGATTTTGGTGGCAGCAGAGATTGGGGTCAGGCGAAGGTGGGGGCGGCGGCGGCAAGAGGGGAGGGCTAGGGTCTTGGAAGGGAAGGGGAGGTAGGAGGAGGAAGAGGAGGAGGAGATGAGGGAGACGGAGGAGAGGGCTAAGGATGCCATTCTTTGTTATACGTTTGGTTACTCTCGACTGTTTGGTGGGAAGAGGAGAATAGGGGAAGATAAGATGGTGCGAGGATAGTGGCTGTGGTTTTGTGCTTAATTGCTTCTGCGCTTTTGGTATATTTGTGTGCCGCCCCGAGGGATTTTGAGGATTTGCCTTACATAGGCTGATAGATATAAAATATTGAAGCCACTTTTCACTAAGTGAAGCTTCTCTATTTTGCTTCACGATGGGAAAGAGGTCTAGTTATAGTTAGCCTCCAACCCAAAAAATATCCCAAGGATATCTAGTGCATCATGAAGGGAAGAGTCATGCAAGATGACATAAACCAATAGAATGATAGGTCTTACATCCTTGAAGGTGTGGGAAGAAATTAACACCAAGTGTGGTCTCTGTCTTTGATAATCGTTGACCCAAATTTAATAATTCATCCTATTTAATTGGAGGTTGAAGACATTGACCCAACCGCCTCGTTCATTGAGGAACCACATGATTTAGTCTATCCATTGTGGCAATCAGGTCCCACCTCAAACCCTTAGGATCCAATTACTTTCCATCAATAAAGGGTAACTAACCATGTAATTAAAAAGGCAATTGAATTAAATCAATTCAATTAAACCTTGAAACTATAAAATACCATAATTATATCAATTTAAATTAAAACATTATGAATAAACCTTCTCTTGAATAAAAATAAATAGAGAAATCAAAATAATATAAAGTAAAATTGTACATAGATTTTAATTTTTTAAGTAAAGGCTTTTGATAATTAATTAAATGCTTTAATGAATTTCAGAGGATTCTGAATTCTCATGAGTTGTTCTAGAGGTTAATCATGACCTCTGATAATTAATTAAATGCTTTAAAATATAAGTTCCAATTTTTTAAATAAATTTGTCATATTAAATATTATAAAAAATCTCAAAATGTTAAACACTTTTGAGCTTCTCATAATTTAGTGATAATTAATTTTCTTCATTTGGCTTCCACAAGAAAGAACTATTTTGATGTTGAATCAATCCCATTCAAAAATTTATAAGTCACACTTTTATTCAATTTTGCTCTATCGATTTTTTTTTCCTTCGTGCAACCTCAACGACATGTTTTCTCTGTTTCTTGATCATTATAAATCAATCAAAATGTTCACTGTCTGCCACCACTTTGGCTCAATTAGTTTTTATCTCAATAGTAAGAGAATCATTGTAATGGTATGTTCTTAAACACAATAAAGATCATATGTTATTTCATCATTTCAATAATAGTAAGAAGAAAAAAATAATAATGCAAATTATTAGAGTATGAATTCCCTTTATATAAGTCTAGCACTAACATCTTGAACTTCAATGGAGCTTAAGCCTATATAATTTGGCTTGAAAAAGGATTTGTTGAGGCCTCATGCTTGATAGGTTGACAAGGAAAAGAAATCTCAAAATTACTCTCCTCTAAAAGATATGACTCATCATCTTGAGACAGTTGTAATAATAGTCCTTTAGAGTTAGATGTCATCGACACTTAATGGACACAACATAATCTTGTCCATGAGAGGAATAAGGAATATGAATGGCTTGTGGAAGGTGCTCAAATATATTATGAATCATCTTTGCCAAATGATTCTCCATATATTACACTAGTTTGAAAGTGATGTGCATGTTAGATCACTCGCCATGAAGATATCAATGGTGATCTTCAAGGCGATCCATGTTCAAGTTCCAACCTTTGGCTTGATCCATGCTTGCCACACTACATATGATGTTTGATCACAAAATGTATGTTGAAAAATATTAAGATCATATTGAAAAAATGATTCACACCCGATATGTGAGAAGAAAAGAGATAAAGTAGCTCTCAAAAGAATCTCATGGAGAATTAGTTAACAGAGAACCATGTTGAACCCTTTAGAGTAAAAAAGGTAAATCAAGCTAAGTTGCAACTAAAAATACAAGAGATTTTGTAGAGAATTTTATTAAGGCTTCATGTGTTAATGAATATTCATTAATGCCCTATTTACAAGCAGATACAAAGATTAATGTTTATATAATGGACACTATTATATAATTACATGAAGAATATTGAGATTAAATATGTTATAATCACTATGTAGCAGGTGAGTTGTGCATAAAGCTAGCTCAAAATATGAGATGTAGATGAGTTCTAGATTAAGGAAGATAACCTCTAGTTAGTAGGTGAATGTTTAAGATGAATAGGCAAGTTTTATGACATTGATTGGTGGACGATTGATGCGTATCTCTCGTGAGTTCAATAGCAAAGTTTTGAAGACTAAGGGTATGTTTGGGACAATACAACATTTTATTAATGTGGCTGTGAAGTGATTATGGGAGAAGTTATTTTTTCGAAAACTATTGGGTAGTATAAATATGTTCTTTTTTTGAAAATTTAAATATCAACTTTCTTTTTGTTTTACAAAATAGTCGATCTAATTGCAAACTACAACTTTCCGCCAATTTTTTTTGTAAAACAACAAGATAATAATAAGAAAGCAATAGCTAAATGAAAATATGATTGCTATATAAAAATAAAGTAGTCAGAAAACTACTTTAAATAGGCCATTAAGTTAAAGTTCCATTGGATGACTTATTAGAAGATGTCTCTCTTTGAGATTTAAGATTTTAGATTTTTTTTAAACATGATTTAAATACTTAAGATTTTAGAAATTTTAAAGTTCTTTGATGTCTTTTGGACTACTTATTCTTCTTGTTGATAAGACTAGAGAGGGAGTTGATGGAAAACTTGAATTATGGAGATCAAATAAAAAAAAAATTATTCTTTTGTTTGAGTAGATATAAAATCGAGTACATGAAGTATAATTTTAATAGTAATAGATTTAGTGGGGGGATTAAAATTTTGGGTGATTAAGTTATTAATAAGAATACATATTTTAGAAATCTTGAGTAAGTTAGATGGTTGAAGAGGAGGAAAGATAACTATTTTTATTATAATTGTAAATGTGTTATTTTAGGATATAATTACCTCTCATTATACTATAGGAATTAATCATAATTATTATAAACTATTCGTTAGACTTGTTATATGCTTTATATTGCAAAATGTTGGCCATTAAAAGAGAAGCATAAAATTAAGTTTAGTATTGCAGAGATGAGAATGCTTAGGTGGATGAGTGGCTTCACTCTTATAAACATAATGTGAAATGAGTTATATAAAATCAAAATATTTTTTGCTCTAGTGGCTGGTCGACGCACAGCACCTTAGATTTGAGTAGAATTCGCCTTTAGGAAAAAGTTTGGTCACGTATTTTGAAACGTTGGCCTTCTGATGCGTACCTAGTTAGGAGAGTAGCACCTGTATTAGATTTGAATTCTAAAAAGCACAGTAAATAAGACTATAGATAAAATATCTAAAAATATTTGATTAAAAAATATTAGAAATGATTATTTTATAAGATTTAAACGATAATTTAGCTTTTAACAGAATACAATGGAAAAAAATAATTCATCTAACCGACCTCACATAGTATGATAAATTCTTGTATTTATAATTTTAAAATAACTTTGTTTAATATGATTTAGATGGGTCTCCCATAATATAGGTAATTTGACTTAAATTATCTGTAATTGATGATATATGTATTTAAGTATAAAACTTTTAAACTATTTAGATCTCTTAATTCCGGGAGATGACTAAAATTTTAGACATTTCTAGATATGAATAGCAATCATGGAGAAAATTGAGTTCCAATTCATCTAATTCCGATTAGGTGTCCCTCAGATTGCATAGTATAGATAAAGCACTTTTAGGCTTCCTAGAATTTTAAACATAACTGTGTGTTTATTTCATACTGCATTTATTACCTTGAGGGTTAGCGAAATACATAGGTACATACAAATAATCTATTTGAGAAACAGTTATTTTACAAAGGGCGATTTTTTAAACTAAATATCATTTAAAATTTAATAGGAGCGAGCCCTTAACTTAACCAATCTTAAAATAAAATAACTCGGCCCTAAAGACCTGTCTTAACGGCGACTTTTTAATTTACTTAACCTTGGTGAATTAGCTAGCCGTTCTATGCAAGACGAGCGTACAAGTAACGACAAAATGTACTACCTGTAAGTTTCTCGTTAAACGGGCAACTTAAGTAAATTAAAAACTCGGCCCGTTAGCTGAGAAGCAATGGGAACAACTACTACCAGTAAGTTGACCGTTTAACAGATGACTTATTGATGTTGACTCAGCTAGCCGTTAATTGACTATCCATATGGGGAGTTCTCCTATAAATTGTCTATCCATTTCTTGTTATGATGAAAAAAACTAGTATCCTACATCCATATAAAAATGTATCGAAGCATAAAATTTGAGTTTGAAAAAGTTTCTTCAAAGCAGTTAAATATGGATGGTAGCAATCGAGTTCATAGATGTTTAATATTTTTAACTAATGATGAGTTAGAGAAAAAGACTAGAATGAATGAAATCTACTGGTGCTGTGTACATTTTTAGTTAGATAAGGTGGACTACAAACTATGTGAGACATACTGGGATCTTATAAGATATCCATCTTACATGGATGGAGCAGGTTTGAGTGAGAAAGGCTGTAAATATATGCAAAGGGAGGTTTTACATTGTGCAACACATCTAGCGCTGATTAATACTCGAAGGTTAGATCTACTAAAATTAGACGTCTTGATGATGGATTGTTCAAGGAGATCGTGGTGAACCCAACGACTGATGTTACTAATTGTATCCTTTATTGAAACTGAGATTCCAAGGCTGATGCATTCCTGATCAAGACATATGATAATGTGAGTTTTCTACCTGGTAGGAGAGGAAAAACTTTCTTGATGCTGCGGATTAGCAATGCATCCAGCTTTGATTCACACAAAAATTTGGTTGCTGTCCAACACAAACCCAACTTCAAGCACGCACTCATATCATATTATAAAAGCGTTAAAGGACTTTATTATCCCTAAAGCTTTCATATATTATGCTATTAACCTAATTTCAAAGTAGTTATATGTGTGATTTGAGCCTTCTATCGATGATCTTTGTAAGTTTTATGATAATATATATATATATATGTCAGTATGAATATGAAAATGTAGCTGCTTGTTTGTTATTTCTAGAATTTTTAAGGTTTTTATATATGTATTAGTTTAGGGATGAGAAGGATTATGATTAAGTATCATATGATCTATTTTTTTGAAGGAAAGATGTATTTACTATATATATAATTTATGATTTATTGATTTTATAACTTCAAAATCTTAAAAAATCTATAATGTATAGCATATTTTTATAACTTAAAATAATTTTACTCCTTTGATATATGTTTCTCATAACTTATAAATTATGATTTATAGATTTATATCAAACTTCATCTAGGACTAAATGCAAGAGCCTAATGAATTTCATGATACAAAATAATAGTTCTATAGTAGCATAATAAGATACATAAATAGCAAAATCTAACTAAAGCAACTAAAAAATACATGATACAAAAAAATAATGCCTCCTTTTATGTTGATGTGGAATCACATCAGTGCATGGAGTAAAATGCTATGGTGCTCGTAGTGGTCTGGTATGTAGATGGCGCTGCTCCTGATCACTAACATCCTATTGAGTAACTGGGGGCTCTCCCAAGGAAGAAGGTATGAACTGAGGTGTGGAGGCAATGTTAAACTCTACTGTGAAGTGGCTTTGAGAGGGACCAAGATCAGGATAGGAGGACGGCCCATCATCATATGGATCTGCAGTCGGAACGGGTGGACTAAAAACCTGAGTATCTATCTCGTCAAAATAATGAGCATCGTCAATATATATATATATATTGTCGCAATCTTTGACACATATCTCCAATTATATTCACGTCCACTTGCAAATGTGTTGCCTCAATACATCCAAAGTATGGTTATAATCACCTCTCCATGCTTACAAAGAAATATCGATGCAAGGATAAGTAATTCAGCTGACCTTTATCATATAATTAAATTTAAATAACTTAAACTTACCATATGTCGTTTAGCTGGTGATCTTGGATAACATATACTCGGAGGATCCACTGGGGCCTTTAGCATGTATAGTGTAGCCCAAGAATGAAACCATGCTAAGTACTACTTCACTTTATAATCATAGTCCAACCCAGGAATCTCTCTTGTAACAATGTATGCGCTCCTGCTCTCCCATAGTGCAATACTTGACTGGTGATACAATGCCCAATTTGTATCTGCCTTATCACGTCCATCAACCATAACAAAACTAGGATCCATTAGCATGATATCGGTGGATGGGCAATATTCAAACTGTCGTAGTACTCGATCACGGAGATGCCACTCAAAACTCTGGAGAGCTAAGTGTCTTGACTTGAAGTGCATATCTTTGGAACCTAAGCATGAATCTCTACAGTGTATGGTTCCTATATTACCTATATCATTATGTATATAACAATTTAATCTTTATAATATCAAACTAATATGAATAAAATATATCAATATAATTGTGCTTAACATACCTGACTCTCTAGTAAGCCATCAAGCTCATCCATGTATGTCATAATATTCCCTACAGATACCTCCCAAAGTCGTTCCTCATTCCACCTATTTGACATGTATTAATATTTTAGCAATAAATGGATGTACCTTATTGCATAACATAAAATATAACTAATATGAATAAAAATTACATAACATAAATATAACTAATTACCTTATTCCAACACTCAAATCGTCGAGTTGAACAAGAAATGGGACATGAAGCTGAGATCTTCCAACATGTAGATGCTCCCAAGCTCATATCTGCATAAGTGGATACACCCTGCTATGTTTGCTCATTTTGTTCTAGTTGCTTCAAATAGCTCCCTATACAAATGAGCTAGAACTGCACATTCAAGTGAGTATGTCCAAAAAGACCAATATGACATGCTACCACTTGAAACTCCCGCATATTTATTCAAATGAGTTGTGGTAACCTATGTGCTTCTTGTTTGATCTTTTGTAGTATTGATTGTACTCTTGGTGCGAAAGGACTAGTTGCATCAATTTTAGAACCCTCTAACATCTCTATTCTTCGTAAGTATAATGCAACAACATTATAATATATTGTTGTAACCAACACTGGAATGGGCAAACCCCTAGCTCTTTTAAGAATTCCATTACATGACTCTGATGCATTAGTTGTTATAATTCCATAACGAAATCCACCATCATAGGTTAGAGCCCACATGTAAGATCACGCTTCACTAACCACTAGTGAATATCAACCTTAACCTTTATCATATATTTCATGCACCTATCAAATATCATTGGGTCATCAGTGCTCCCAACCATGTACATCTTCTGGCATACAAACACAACGTCACCAACACCCATTCGATGCACTGCTTTTTTAAAATTTTCACATAGGTGATGAAGACAGTGGTGATACTGCATTTGGAAAAATTTCATGACAACTGTGCACCAAACTAGCGTGCCTATCAGAAATAATTCATAAATCAGGCAGGGTACTAACAACTAGAAGTAGTATATACAACTGGCTCAAAAACCACACACATGAATCAACACATTCTGATTCTACCATTGCGAAGGCTAGGGGATACAATCTATTGTTAGCATTAATTCCCACAATGGTAAGTAAAGTGCCTCGATATTTGCCTAATAAGAATGTGCCGTCAAGGCAAAGAACAAGGCAACAGTAGTTCCAACCATTTATCGAAGGCCCAAATGAGAAAAAAAATCTCTCAAATATATGATTCTCAGACGTTTGTATCTTCTAAACGGTTTCAGGTATTGAAAACACAACAGCGTCCATGAACAAATTTATGGTTCTATAAGACTCCTCCCAGCTATCAAACACAATTTTCATAGCTTTCTGTCTGGCATCCCAAGCTTTTATACAAGAAACTTTAATGTTAAACTTTACTTCAATTTGACCTATAATCTCTTATGACTTGAGATCCATATGCCTTTTACTGCTGGGCAATATGAAGTAGCTTATAAATTAAGAATTACGTTGTCTATGTCCTGTTGTTAGAATCGGGGTTGTGCATGTATGTTGGTTCTTCATGAAAGATATTTTTCATATGTGATGTGAAACATACATGTGATGGAGTTACTTTAGGAAATTATAGGGAGCAATTTGAACAAAGTAATCCAAATTAAAATTATCATTTATAATAAAAGAGTGAACCTTAGAATTCTTAGTTTTAACTCGTTTAGGCAACGAAGAGCGACATTCGATTAACCAATCAATTCAAGAAAATGCAAAGAAAATTTGTACGCTACGACAATAAACAAGAATCCACAAATTAATAAATAGAACTTTCACCTTTGGTGCCCATACGCTCAAATAATTTAGGCTTTAGCGGGAGAAGAGTCTCCACATTAGAATCGAGGTCGCTCCGAGGAAGAAGGAGCCTTAGATCGTCGTTCTTTGATAGGTGGCCGGAGTACAATATTCTGACAGTTTCTAGGTGGAGGACAGCCAACACTCAAGTATGGAATCCAATGGAAAGGCTAGACAGAGCTCTGATGCGAAGGTTTGGATGCTTGCAAGATGGCGGGCAGCAGCACACAACTCCTAGCTGTATGTGGGCAGCAGTTTAGCAACTTCGGGTTGGAGGACAGCCATCCAACTTGATCTGGACTCCTTGGACAGCAATCTGATGTTTCTGGACAGCAGTTTTTCTCCTTGAATAGCTGCAAATTGGCCACGTTGAAGAGATCTTTTGGACAGAATTCCAAATTAAATCAAGGAGGATTAAAGGGGCAGTCAAGGGAGGGGATTGGGGGGAGATAGGGGTGGCGGCTTGGAGAGGGGAGAGGCTTTGGTCGTGGGTTTGAAAGAGGTGTGGGATTTGTGATTGGGGGAAAGATGGGTGAAGTGGTTGTTGCCTTGTGTGAGAAACAGAAAAAGAAAACAGGTTCTCAAATCACGTCAGAATTTGCTTAGGTAATAAAGATTACTTAGTAATTTCAAATCAGATTTTGAAATTAAAAGCTTGCTAAGCTGGAGAAAAAAAAAAGTAACTGAAAAATTAGGCGGTGCTTAGGTGGCCATTAGGGAGGTAATTAAGAAACATGGGGCCCACACAATTAAGTAACAGATTTTAAATAAAAATCTGTAGTAAATTCGAATTTCAATAAAAGGAAAGTTTCCTTTTATGGGTATACTGAATAAGCAAACTTTTGAAAATCCAATTGACATCAAATGTAAGTTATGATTTGCTTGAGATGGCTGGTTAAAGGAGCAATTAATTCAGCATTAATTGCTTGTTTTCCACGGATTGGGCAAATCAGAGAGAAACGGCAGCAATGGGCTGCAGAGAAAATTATTTCTGTGAGCTGGGGCTCACGGGTTGGGGCTGCTCACGGTGGAGTGGAGGGATGGTGGAGGGGAAGAGGAAGTTGGCTGCTCGGGAGGGCTATGGGCCGACGGCCAAAAGCCTGGAGAGTGGCTGGCCGGCGGGAGGAGCAGCCAAGGTGGCCGACGGCTTGAGCAGCTCAGGTTAGGCGGCGGCAAAAGCAAAGGGGAAGGGAGAGAGAGAAATTTTAAGGATTCGAGCGACTATAAAATTACTAACCTTAATTATCTTCACTTTGGATTTCCACAAGATAAGATGGTATGAAAACTAGAACTCACAAAGAGATATAGTCTCCTCCGGCGAACTCACTAAGAGATCTCCGGCGAACTCACTAAGAGATCTTGGAGGGGGAACTCACAAAGAGAACACAAAATATTTTTCATTTCATCAAAACTCAAATTACAATGCATGATGCCTCATATAAATAGGCCAAAAATGAAAAAAATAAGAAATGACACAAATGCCCTTCCGGGCTACATAAGCGACTAAATGCCCATAAGGGCAAAAGTGGAAAAAAACATCAAAATAAATACGCTACTACATAAAATGACAAAATACAAGTCATGCTCGTGGCCGTCGATCTCCGGCGTCGAAAATGCTGGCAATGTCCTCATCATTCTCCCCAGGTGGGAGAAAACTCGACCCCGTCAAGTAAATATCTAAGGAGCCCTCGTACAACTCTAGTAGATCTGGGTCTAGTCTTTGTAGCTCGTCCCTGTCAACCCAAGTATCCTCTATCTCCGGTGGCCCTATCCAATAAACTCGGTATCTTCGGCGCCCACTTTCCTTTGGGGAAATGACCTCAACATCTAGTATTGCTTTGACCTTCTCTGCTATAGGTGAGTAGGGTAATTTGGGGGAGTGGAGCTAGGCTGGGGGATCTCACCAGGTGGGGTCACACAAGTCTAATTTAAAGAGTGGATTTGGGGTTAAGATTCGGGTCCTTCAAAGGCTAACAGTTCTTCTATATTAAATGTAGGATTCATGTTAAGGCCTCAAGGGAGGTCCAGTACGTAGACGTTACTATTAATCTTTGAGATTTCCTTAAAATGTTCGGTGTTTCGAGCATGCAGCTTCCCGTACCATCACAAAGTTTCCAACTTTGAATTCTTTGGACCATCTTTTGTTATCAGCAATAAATTTAATATGGAGGTTATTTTGTTCAATTTTCCTTTTAATTTCGTTGAGTAACTCATGAAGATGACATGCAGATGCAAATGCAAGAGATCGAGCGTGCAATAGGATTGTCAAAACTTAAGAGCTTACAACAGTTTAAAACAACAAACAAAATAGGAAGACAACAGACTACTACACTCACACAACATACTAACTCACACGAACACGATGCTAAGACAGATGGACGAGTCACAAAAGGGATCTAAGGTGTTCGGTCTAAGGGAACTGGTGTAGGAGGAGTGATGAAGACATTCTTAGCTACCAGGGTACTTCTATGGGAAGTCTTAGTTAAAGTCGTAGGTAATCTCCTAGTGGGGGTAGTGTAATTGACCAGATTAATCCAACTAGGACAGAGATGGTCTTCATCAAGGTAGGATGAGGCTATAATGGGCAAAAAGTAGGGATCAGGAATAAAACAGGATGATTGGTCCTGGCTCACATCCATAAGGGAATATCCTAAAGATTCGTCGGCTGGCATGGGACTTATAAGATGGGAAAAAGTTCCTAGGACATCTGTGGGTGCAACAGTAAGAGAGAAGTCTGGAATATCACACGTAGTCAAATATAAATCCAAAGGAGCAACTCCAAAGTTAGATTCTAATGAAACAAAAGGAGGCTCATTATTCAAATTAGGCTCAAAGGATTTCAGACTCAAGGTACTGTCTTCCAAAGTAAAATTAGGTTTGGTTTCAATCCTAAGATCCATAGGTCCTGTTTCACTTGAATCATGTGACAAATTCGATTGACTTACATTCAACTTGAGATTAGCTAAGTCGCCATCAGAACTATCCAAAATTAAATCAGAGTTATCCGAATTCATCTCAATAGTTAAATTATAATCTTCCAATTATAATTTCATGGTGTTCAAGGTCAGATCAATCTCTTTCGGGATCAAATCAATATTGTCCAACCAGACCTTATCCAAAGGGATATCGTTAATGATATTAGTCTCAAGAGGGGCTAAGGTCTCGAGGTTAAAAGGTTCTAGTCCTCCTAAATCAGGGTAAGTCCGGCAGGGGGTCTAATTCAATCACTTCAGTTTCATCCTCAAAGAAGTCTTCATTATCATTAACATCATTAGCATCCACGAAATGGATGCACTCAATATCAGGTTTTGGGGTCCTTACCTTTTCAACGCATTCCCCTATTAACATTACACTTTCAGGGGCCAGGATTCGAGAGCTTAAAGGCTGACTTGGATGGCCAGACATCGGTCCAAGTGGGGAGTTATGTGAGATCGATCCAACAGAAGACCAGCTAAAGGGTCGGTCATCACAACTAAGAGAAGACCTACAGGGTGAGACAGCAACCCTGACGTTACTAACGGGTGATTGGTTTCGACTATAATGATGTCCCTGGTTTGTCACAACGAAAGAGGTAGGGGGAGGCCCTAGACGACAGTCACTAGTAGAGGGTCGGTATTTTATGTTAAGATCTCGTCTCATGTCTTTCCAAGTAGGGTACTCACCGCGAGACTCTTTATGATCTTCTAATCTTGCCCAAAATTGAAGAGCCTGACCTTTGAGGTGGGATTTAGCGATGCTAACCTAGTGGGATTCAGGGATTTGACATGATTCAAAATAGTCATCTAGTTGTCTAGCACATTCCCTAAAGTGGTAAGGATCTGAGGAACCATCAAAGCTTGGTAGACGATAGGGTGACTCTAAGTGAGGTCGTGGAGGCTTAGGCTTAGGTCTCGGGTGATAAGCTGAGTGGGGCCTGTATTTAGAGTGGGGATAGTCAACGGGTTTCTCCGTCATAATTCTAGTCATATTGCCCACTAGGTTAACGATGTCATCTAAACTCTTTTGGAGTCTTATCGGATCCATTAAAAAGTGTCAAGTAAAACTCAAAGATGAGTGGGTGTAAGGGACGTCATCTAGACTCTAAGTTAGGCTCACTTAGACTCACTACAGTGGTGCAGAAAAGTTTGGACAGCAAACCACAACAGTTGGTGAAGAAGCCTAGGTGTTTAGGATGGGTTTTGGGGTGGAGGAAAACACCTAGATGCCGCGGTAGGATGCTCCTAATGCCTCTATATGCTGCTGGAATCCTAAGGACAGCAACCTAATACAATGAAGCAGGTCGGCTAAGTGTTGGGGGCGGGTTTAGAAGGTTGGACAGCAACTTGTTAAAGGTTTAGGGTCACCTAAATGTCCCTAAATATTGCAGGAAAAAATCTGGATAGCAAGTATTACAAGTGTAGCAAGTGACCTAAGCACTTAGATGAATTGGCAAGACTAAGATTTCACTTAGGTGATGAACTAAACTTGTATATTACGATAACAACATGCAGGAAATATTCTGGACAGCAAAATAAAACAGGAAATTCTTATGAAATTAGCAATGGTATGCATGCAAATGAGCCACACAAATGGTAACTAACTTCCTAGGAACTTCTAGCACAAGTAAAGCATGCTAGCCATGCTCTGATACCAAGATGATGTGAAACGTACATGTGATGGAGTTACTTTAGGAAATTATAGGGAGCAATTTGAACAAAGTAATCCAAATTAAAATTATTATTTGTAATAAAAAAGTGAACCTTAGAATTCTTAGTTTTAACTTGCTTAGGCAACGAAGAGCGACATTCGATTAACCAATCAATTCAAGAAAATGCAAAGAAAATTTGTACGCTATGACAATAAACAAGAATCCACGAATTAATAAAGAGAACTTTCACCTTTGGTGCCCATACGCTCAAATAATTTAGGCTTTAGCGGGAGAAGAGTCTCCACATTAGAATCGAGGTCGCTCCGAGGAAGAAGGAGCCTTGGATCGTCGTTCTTGGATAGGTGGCCGGAGTACAATATTCTGGCAGTTTCTAGGTGGAGGACAGCCAACACTCAAGTCTGGAATCCAATGGAAAGGCAAGACAGAGCTCTAATGCGAAGGTTTGGATGATTGCAAGATGGCGGGCAGCAGCACACAACTCCTAGCTGTCTGTGGGCAGCAGTTTAGCAACTTCGGGTTGGAGAACAACCATCCAACTTGATCTGGACTCCTTGGATAGCAATCTGATGTTTCTGGACAGCAATTTTTCTCCTTGGATAGCTTCAGATTGGCCACGTTGAAGAGATCTTTTGGACAAAATTCCAAATTAAATCAAGGAGGATTAAGGGGGCGGTCAAGGGAGGGGATTGGGGGGAGATAGGGGTGGCGGCTTGGAGAGGGGAGAGGCTTTGGCCGTGGGTTTGAAAGAGGTGTGGGATTTGTGATTGGGGGAAAGATGGGTGAAGTGGTTGTTGCCTCGTGTGAGAAACAGAAAAAGAAAACAGGTTCTCAAATCACGTCAGGATTTGCTTAGGTAATAAAGATTGCTTAGTAATTTCAAATCAGATTTTGAAATTAAAAGCTTGCTAAGCGGGAGAAAAAAAAAGTAACTGAAAAATTAGGTAGTGCTTAGGTGGCCATTAGGGAGGTAATTAAGAAACAAGGGGCCCACACAATTAAGTAACAGATTTTAAATAAAAATCTGTAGTAAATTCGGATTTCAATAAAAGGAAAGTTTCCTTTTATGGGTGTAATGAATAAGCAAACTTTTGAAATTCCAATTGACATCAAATGTCAGTTATGATTTGCTTGAGATGGCTGGTTAAAGGAGCAATTAATCCAGCATTAATTGCTTGTTTTCCACGGATTGGGCAAATCAGAGAGAAACGGCAGCAATGGGCTGCAGAGAAAATTATTTCTGTGAGCTGGGGCTCACGGGTTAGGGCTGATCACAGTGGAGTGGAGGGACGGTGGAGGGGAAGAGGAAGTTGGCTGCTCGGGAGGGCTATGGGCCGACGGCCAAAAGCCTGGAGAGTGGCTGGCCGGCGGGAGGAGGAGCAGCCAAGGTGGCCGGCGGCTTGAGCAGTTCAGGTTAGGCGGCGGCAAAAGCAAAGGGGAAGGGAGAGAGAGAAATTTTAAGGATTTGAGCGACTATAAAATTACTAACCTTAATTATCTTCACTTTGGATTTCCACAAGATAAGATGGTATGAAAACTAGAACTCACAAAGAGATCTAGTCTCCTCCGGCGAACTCACTAAGAGATCTTCGGCGAACTCACTAAGAGATCTTGGAGGGGGAACTCACAAAGAGAACACAAAATATTTTTCATTTCATCAAAACTCAAATTACAATGCATGAGGCCTCATATAAATAGGCCAAAAATAAAAAAAATAAGAAATGACACAAATGCCCTTCCGGGCTACATAAGCGACTAAATGCCCATAAGGGCAAAAGTGGAAAAAACATCAAAATAAACACGCTACTACATAAAATGACAAAATACAAGTCATGCTCGTGGCCGTCGATCTCCGGCGTCGAAAATGCTGGCGATGTCCTCATCAATATGCCTCCTAACTGTTTGTTAACCCCTGCATGCAAATGCCATATACATAACATGCATGATCTGCCACTCTGAGCACAAACCACAGTGAATTTCTGTTTGTTCAAAACTACAACGACATACTCTATATTATTTATAATCGACCAACTCTGTAATGCGAACTGAAGATTCTCTTTCTTATTAAAACACAAACCCTCAATCAGCTCTATTAGAATTGAAAATTCATCCTTAACTTGGTTACCAACATATTCCCTGTCATTTGCTACATCCTCATCCCACTCACAAGTTGTTGCATATGCCTTCACAAACTAATTATTTACAGTTACACCTTCTGCAGTGCAGACATTCATGTAACAATAATGTTGAACCATGATATGGATCTCTCGATTCATATCAACATTCATTTCATCGAAATGATATTGTGTGTCATCATCACCATCATTAGGACTTGGATCACTCCATCCACTACTCATCGTTTTGTAACCATCATCAATATTGACTGATAATCCCTTGGAAGTTCCTGGAATGTCACGACAAAAACTTCTTTGTCGTTCACTCCATCATATAAACCATATGTTTTTAACAAGAAGAAATTTCTCAGACAATCATAGTTTATGTAATACACATTCAAAATTCATAAACGAGAAACTTACTCAGGACATTACAGCACGAGACTTGGATTGGTCGAACAACTTCTGTCACCCCGTCAAAATTACATGTCTCATACACTTGAGATGTTATTTGCTCAACAACTAAATTTTGAGCAGCAATATCTTCGACCTCTACACAAAGTAGAAGCATCTGCCCAATTACATGCGCTAACACCATATAACATACCTCATCATCCTCGATAGCCGAAGCTATGAACTCATTCCCTAATGACAGACAACAAACTTCGACGTATCATATTTAAGGGCTTTCAGAATCATAATCTTCAGTTGTGCTAAGTTCATCTTAGCTTACACTTGTAAGGGCCGGTTCCTCCTCCAATATATGTTGGTGAATATCTATCATCTAAAGACAACTGTCCACCATACATAAGGACAAACTATGTTCCCCTTCCAGACATTATGAAATACTACATACCGACAATGCTATCTATACACAATTTTATTTTCAAAAACTTTGTAACATATCTTTAGAAAATATAATAACATTTACATAGCAAAAAAAATAAAAAATAAAAAAATAACATGGTTTTGCAGTCACATTACTCCATCTACGATCGTTTGTATTATAAAAAATAATTTTCCTTTAGAAAATATATTTAAAATATTATTTTGAAAATATAGTTTTTTAAAAAAATTTCTTTTGGATAATATATTTAAAATTTTGATTAAAAATATATATTTTTAATATTAACTATAAATATATGTTACTTACATAAAGTCAAAATAATACACTTTCTAATAATCTGCCGTAGAAAATTTATCTTGGATCTATTACTTATCATAATTTTTTTGATTAAATATTTTTAAAGAAATTCTTCAAATTGAATATTCCTTTTAATCCCTCAAACTTCCTAAGACTCTAATCATTACAAAAATATATTTACCCAAACAAATCTACCTAAACATTATATCTCTCAAAATAATATCATTCTACATTTACCCAAACAAATCGTAGCAACAACAAAGTATTATCCACAAATCAAAGTTATCTTCAATCTTTCGCAATGAAAAAATACATATCACACACAAATCTTAAATCTTAGCACTAAATAACACCTAAACTTTCAACATAATAAACTCTAACGAAGAAGGCTACTAAAGGAATGCAATTTAAACAAAAAAAAATTTAAAAGAAATTACAAAGAAGCTTACCCGTCGGCTCTGCTCTTCATTCGTGAACTCCCTTTCTCGTTGGCTGCTCTCCGTTCACGAATTTAAGACATGAACTGGGGAATCCAGAGAGGATAAAGTGAATTATCCTTTTGACGTAAGTCGCCCGTTAAACGGGCGACTTATCCATTTATGTAAGTTGCTTGTTAAATAGGCGACTTTGCCCAGTTTTAAATTTTTTTAAAATATTTGTTAATCGCTTAATTATGATTAAGACATACTTAGTTTTAAAAACTGCCCTTTTGCAAAATGGATGCCTAACGTATGCTTCACTTCCAAAATGGAAAATTCAGCTCGCAGTTCACCTGCCCTCTTCTCCCATTCAATTTTCAGCGTGGAATTGATCAACGAAACTTCCTTCCATCCGAAGGTAACCTCGCAAGTCGCAATTTCGATCCTAACTTATCTTCCCATTCCTCGTTTTCTTCCCCACTGGCTGAAGAATCGGGGAAGAGGATTTATTCATTGTTTCGTTTAGTTCCAAGTTTAGAACAAGGGACATCGACTCCGTCATCAGCTGCTGCTGCTGCCTCTTCCTCTTATCCTCTATCTCTGCTCGAAGTTTTTGGGGCTTTGAGGATTTGATGGGGGCGAAACAATCCAAAGAAGAGTTGCTCTACCAGAAGGTGAATCAAGGGAACGTCGAAGGCATCAAAACCCTTCGCTACGGTGGAGCTGGACTTGAGGCGAGTGGGAAAAATTCGAACTTCTTCTTTTTGTGGGTTTGAAGTTGGGAGATTTCGTTTATTTTATCTAAAAGCAGTGCTCGAGTTGTTTGTGGTTTTTGCAGTGGGTTGACAAGGAAGGAAAGTCTCCACTGATTCTTGCATGCACGCGTTCTGATCTCCTCCAAGCTGCCAAAGTTCTGATTGAAATGGGTGCGAATGTGAATGCTTATCGCCCTGGTAAGAGGTTTGAGTTTCTCCTCGCTTTTTGATTTTTTTTTTTTGTTATGATTGTAAGATTGTTGGATTATTGGCTGATGGGATAGATATTTGATATTTCTGACAAGTTTCTGTTGCTCAAATATAGAATTTTGAGAAACTTATATATACAAGTCCTTTTTGTTTGGTTCATTTGTGAAAAAAGACAACTTTTTCAGTTTTTCTAAGCTAGTTATCAATTTTGAACTTCTGTATGAACATTGGTGCTAAATGACTTTAATGATTTTTGATCCATCATAAATTTACCTGGGTTGCATAAAATTTTCAAAATTTGTATACAAAATTTTGGTCTTCTTCATAAATCAGTTTTGAGAAGTCTGTATGCAAGTTCTTATAGCGGTAAATTTACTATAAGAACTTGTACTAGTAATTTTGTAGTAGTTGTATGTAAGTCATTCATCTAATTACTCTAGTAAATTTACTATGGTTAGCCCAAACCAGGGTAATCGTGCTGGGTTTGTGGACTACTAGGCTTGTATCAACCCTACTAAATTTACTAGGATTGCAGAAAATCATGATAATTTTAGCTAAGTTTTATCGATCAGGTATTTCTTTACAAGTTTGGATGAGTTACAGGCTTTAATCAAACCAAAGTAATTTATCGAGAGAAGTATCAGATTTTAAGAGGAAATTCAGCCAAAAAAACATTTAAGGATTTATTGAAAAATTTTGCTTGTTTTTTTAGATCTTTAAGCATAATTTTTTACAAAAAAAAAAAAAAAAAATCGGACTAGTTTACAGAAGTTAATAAATGTTGTCCTTCTTGAAGGAGCCAAACAATAGAGGCTTATATAAAAAATTCCCCAAACTATAGCTAACTCATACATCATACCAATTGAAATTTGGTGCCCTTTGAGTAGTTCAGAACAGAATCTAAATAATACAAGGTCTAATGCTTCTTTATTTGTTATTTCAGGGAGTCATGCTGGAACTCCTTTACATCATGCAGCAAGAAGAGGGCTCGAGAATACTGTTAATCTACTTCTTTCCAATGGAGGTAAATACTGCTCAAGCCTTGTTTGATCGATATCTTCTTTTAGCACTTGTCTTCTTTACAATGATTTACTTCAGACTCCATCGAGTGTAATATATAAATAATACTTGTTTTATTTGTTGTTTTAGCAAATCCATTATTGATGAATGATGATAGCAAGACCCCTCTTGATGTAGCCAGAGCAAGAGGGCATTCCAAGGTTGTTCGTGTCATTGAGGTCTGTTTCTTGCCTTGTAATTTAAATTTGAAATGGCACAAGATGTGTTCTTATTGTGCTTACTGAAAAATTTTGATGAGGCCTTGTCAGCTGATAGCAATTCTTTTAGCGCAGAAACGTATATGTTTATTTTCTGGTTGGATAAGGGAGATTCATGGGCCAAGCATATTGGAAGCATTTGTGCCACAACTGGTATCAAAAAAAATGTGCGTTCTTTTTTATTTTTTTATCTTCTACTCCGCTAGTATTCCCTATTCTTCTGCAACAATCAGCAAATATATGTCATTTTTATATAAATTGTCATTCATTTGACAGTTGGGCTGTTGTTTTACCTTGCAATTCTCGTAATCCTATGAATCCTCAGAAATTTGAGCTGGCTATATATCCTAATCTACAGGTATATTGAAGTACTTTGTGTTTTTCTAGTTTCTTTTTCATCTTGCTTATATGAATTATATAGTGTAAATTGTATCTTCATTCTTGAAGTATTGACCATGTAATTATTAGGTTCCTTATTCTTAATAGTTATCATGGCCTCCCTCAATTTAAGATTAGTGTGTATTCGTTATAAATATGCAAGTACATGTCTGTGTATGCACGTATACATTGTGTTGCCCATGAGCGTCAAAATGGGTTTTCGAGTCGGGTTCGGGTCTAATCCAAAAATGATTTGTCATCCATGACCTGACCCTAACCCGACATAGATAGGAAAAAGGGTCGGGAACCCAAACCCTAACCCGACCCGAAACAACCCTCCAACCCGTTATTTATTATTGTTATTTTTTTCTACTTGAAATTAAACTAATTAAATTACTTATTTTTGGAGTTTGTGAACTGCAAAATTTTTTTCTTACTGCAACATTTAAAAAAAAAAATCGCCAACTAATGTGTTGTGCGGGTATAGCAAATTACATTTGTTGCACCTTATCTATAATAAATTTTACTAAAAATTAGGGTATTTTTAAAATTGATATTTTATTGTCCCCATTAAAGAAAAATCCTGGCTTCGTCCTTGGTTGCTAGTTTAAATGATGGCTAATTATAGCAAATGGTTTTGGTCAAATATTTGAAGTCCATAACACTCAAATCTAAATGGGTGAAAAATGATTATTTTCTGAGTAATCTATATCAAATTAGTTAATAATTCTTCAAACCAGTCTGTCACATTTCCTTTTTTTGTGTCTTTTCTGCTTTTCTTTGATAAATGAACCTTTCCCTTGAAACTAATCTAGTTTAAGGGCCGCAAAACATTAAATTTTTATTTATATTTACACAAAATAGTCAAACTGTAAATGATTATGAATCCATGTTGCAAACTATAAAGCAAACGCTTTGTAAATATTTCTGCTTGATTAACTTAAATTTATTCATTGTGATGAACTCTTTATGTACGTTAGAACCAGCAGTATTTTATTTCCCATGCCCTGTGGAGTATATAATCTATCAATCTGCTCATTTTCATCATCAAATCCTTTTAATGAACAGGTTTCTCATCCTCGAACTGTAGTAGCACTTTGGAAAGCTCAGATAGAGCAGCCAAACTTCAATCAACCGGATCCTGTATTGATTGTTCAAGATACTAATAAAAGTAAGCTTGTGAGTTAAACTGTTGTAGTATCAAATATTTTACAGGACTTTTCCAAATTGCCATGGCTTATTAAATCTAGCAAAGGCTCAAGTAGGATCTTATTTTATTTTCCTAATTGAAGGTTCATTCTTAACATTAGTTTCATATATTTATATTAATTGACTTTTTCTTTTATTCCCTCGACATAGAAAGCAGGTCCAAGTTTTTATCTGCAACTGAAGGCGACAAACAGCAGATGCTGTCATTCTACAATGCTTGCAGAGGGATATACCAGGTAACTACATTGAATACATAATTTTATTGAAAGAGTTCAAGTACTAAGATATGTTTGCATAAAATTACAGGAATTTATAATATAAGTATGTAAAATCACAGGAATTTATGGAAGCAACAGATTATATCATGTTGTTCTTGTAGTAATCATAGCTTAGTTATTTCAAAGAGAGGGCAAGCTTGGAAGCAATGGTAGATTGTTTTCCTTATGAGTTGCAGGTTATAGTTTGAACCGCTAAAACAGTTTACCTGCATATTAGGGGTAAGGCTGCTTAAATAAACCTAACTGTTGACCTGTGATGATTAAAACAAAAGAAAAAAAAAAGAAATAAAAAATACCTCACCTGCCCTCTGTCCGGCGCCGAATTCAGCACGTCGCTGACATGTCTGTGTCTTTTCTTCCCACGATCATCCGCACGACTCATTAAAGTCGTTAAAGGCACGAAGCAACGGGGCTGAAGCTCTTTCTCTCATTCCCGCTCTTGTCTCTCACTTTCACTCTCTCCTTCGACACCCTCGTAACTGTGCGACTCCTCTCCTCCGACGACGCTTCCAATTGATCGGAAGTGACGAACTTTGATCGGAAGAAAGAAACGAAGCTCGCCTCCTCTTCGTCTCCTTCGTGGCTGGTCCAACTTCGCTGCTTCGACGACGTTCCCCTGCTGTCGGACCGGAAGTTACGACAATTTGATCGGGATCAACAGCCGGAGCTCGTTGTTTCTCTAGCTCCTTCTAGACCGTTCGACTCTGCTCCTCCAGGCGCCTCAGTGGCTGGTCGACGTCGCTTCTTCGGCTCCATCCATGGCTGGTTCGACTACGCACCTTCTCCGACTTTCCCTTCGAGCTGGATTGGAAGTTACAACACTAAGATCGGAAGCAACAACTGGAGCTTGCGACTGTGAAGACAGCCTTCTCCCTTTCGCGTCTCCTTCGGTGCCGGCCGACTTCGCTCCTTGACGACTTTCCTTTCCTAACGGGATCGGAAGTTACAACATTTTGATCGGAAGCAAGCAAAGGAGCTCACTGGAAGTGAAGGTAACTTTCTCCCTGCTCGCACGCTTCTCCGGCCAAAATCCCGAACAGAAAGAGTGGGGAGGGAGAGAGAGGAAATTTGTTTTAATTATTATTATTTTTTAATTGTAATTACTTTAATTAATTTTAATTAATTACATTTATTTATTTTTAATTAATTATAATTAATTATGTTTAATTTTAACTAAATTATTATAATTAATTTAATTAATTATAATAATTTTTAATTAGAATTAATTTTAATTAATTAAAATTTATAAAATTAATTATTATTAATTAATTGTAATTAATTATTATTTATTAAAAGTTAATTAATATTAATTAATTATAATTAATTATAAAGTAATTATAATTAGTAATTTTAATTAATTTTTATAAACTTTAATTAATTATATTAATTAAGTATAATTAATTAAAAATAATTTCTTAATTAATTTTAATTAATTAATATTAATTATAATTAATTAAAAAAAAAGCATGATTGCCTTCTCCCGCCTTGATCCTCGAGCCAACAGTCGCCGACAATCGCCGCCGAGCCCAAAGGTATAAATTCTAACTTAAACCCCGTTCTCGACGCTTGCAGCGGACCGGGGAACCACCTATATGCGCTCTTGTAGCACGGCAGGAGGGAGCCTGGTGCGAAGCATACGGCGAGGCGGGTAAGCCTTATACACGCTCTTGTAGCGTGGTGGGGAAGGTCCTCGATTCTGACCTCAACACCGACATCGCTGACGACACTGCTACGAGAGGTATGTTGTTCCAAATCTCATTCTCGACGTTTGCAGCGGACCGGGGAACCACCTATACGCGCTCTTGTAGCACGGTAGGAGGGAGCCCGGTGCGATGGATACGACGAGGGAGAGCCCTATACACGCTCTTGTAGCGTGGTGGGGAGTCACTGCTGTTCTGGTACGTCACTGCTGTTCTGGTACGGATACTGCTGAAGGCCCCATACACGCTCTTGTAGCGTGGTGGGATGAAATTTTGTACGGCCGCGATGTCCAAGGACACCTACCATACACGCTCTAGTAGCGTGGTGGGAAGGCCCAGCTCCCCTATTTTCCCCCAAACGGGGGATATGTCGGGGTGCTGCCAAAATTTTCACTGAAATGTACAAAAAGACTTGAACAATATAAAGACCTCACTTGAGCAACAATACAGAGGACTCGTACTTGAACTAAAAGCATAGAACTGGGGCTCAAATGAACAACTATGGACTCAGATTTGTAGACTTTTGAACCTGATTGAACACAAGCAAAGGACCGGAACAAAATTGGATTTCTAAAGGCCAAATTCAAATAAAAATCAATCCAAATATGAAACTGAACTTGCAAGGACTTCAAAAAAAAAAAAATCTCAGAAGACTTTGAACAAGCACTTGAACTTGTTCTTGGAACTCGAACTGTGCAACATCAGGGGACCCGAACATAGAACTCAAACTCAAATGAACTCTAACATGAATTGAGTAAGATCACTCAAGCTCACTACTTGAACTCAAACTGGAACAAGATGTGGAGAGTAGGGAACTCAAATTGAACTCAAGTTGGATCCAAATTTGACATGAGCAATAAAGAACTTGAACTTTCAAGAACAACACACAAGACTCAAGCATGAGTTGAACCTTGAACTTGGGTTCAATGGAATACATAGAAATGGGCTTTGGATGAATGAACAAATCAAGATCTAAGTGCACAGTCGTCCAAGCTAACAACAAGTTGCAAGTAGGAGATGAAATCTTGATGCACACGAAAGATGAATGCAACGAACTCCTACGACATTCCCTACAATGCCCGTTGATTGAGATGGCAATATTGAAGACTAGCAATCAAAGACCTGCCTCTACAGCAAAAGCAATCGTCAACCACCTGAGATTGGTGAAAGGTGGATGTGATGCAAGAAACGAGGGTCTCCTACGAACATTCCTAGGAGCTAGTAGCAAATACAACGGACCCCTACAAATAAATACGAGCTGCTTGTGGATAATAACAGTGGGCATATCAAACCACTGTAGGCACAAGTACAAGTATCTTCTACGACGATCCCTATGAGGTCAAACAAGTACAATCAAACCACCCGAGATTGGTGAAAGAGTGGATATGATGCAGAAGCAATGGGTCTTCTACAAATATTTTCAGGAGGTCGTAGTAGATGCAACAGTCCCCTGCAAATGGATACTTGTGGATAATAACAGTGTATTGAAAGTACAATGAATCACTGTGGACACAAGTATGAATATCACCTACGACAGTGGTGATCAAGAGCTTCAAGTATGTCGAGTACAAAGGCAGCCCGATGTACGAAAAGGACACCTACTGGCAGAAAGGAGGGAAATGTTTGAACAAATTAGAATTCAACTTCATGGTGTTCCAAAGTCTCTTCCTAGTTATATACTCGAGAAGAAAACAGTTCTGATGTCTATAAATACCGAAAATGACAGTCTACTACACCAAAGATCCTGAAGGGAGTTCTCCCCAAATCAGCAGTCTTTGACTCCCGAATCCAGAAAATCCTTCCTCGGTGAATGAGAAAAGGGGAGTCGACATCAAAATCCAACGCCGCCGGATCTGCAACACTGATACAAGCAGACAGAAGGCGTCTACAACATTCATATTCGGCCTTCAAGGCCTAAAATCAAGGAAATTCATAAACAAAGGCACAAAGCCTATGAGAAACCCGATCCTCGAGCAACAGTTTGGTCGAGTTGACAGGGTTCAATCAACTAAAATCAAGGAAATTCATAAACAAAGGCAAAGCCTATGAGAAACCTGATCCTCGAGCAACACTTTGGTCGAGTTGACAGGGTTCAATCAACGAAAGAGGAAATGACCCCAAAAACCCCGATGATGGCCGTGTTGATTGCTTATCTCAACCGGAGGGGTCCATAATATATTTCAAAAATGCCCTCAAACCTATACAAAATCCAAATACTTTTCAAATGACCTCAAGGTCACCCCGATGATGGCCGCGTTGATTGAAGATCTCAACCGGAGGGGTCAATTTCAGGCATTTTTAAATGCCTCCCAAAAAATCCAAAATCCAACAAATCTTAAATTCCAAGATATTTAAATTTGAAATCAAATCATCAATGCTTAAAGTAAAATCCATCCACCATCCGCAACAGTTTGCCAAGGTGGATAAATTCAAATAAACTCTAGCTCACAAAGAGCGAAATGCCTAGTCGAAAATATCACTAGGATCCATTCTCAAACAATCTCCTGCCAGTAAGGACGTGGTACGTGTCCTCTAACCGGTGGTTTGCCGCCAAATGGCACCGCAAGATAAACGGTTACGACGACCCGGGGCCCTCTGAACCGAGTGGTTTTGCCGCCAAATGGCACCACAAAATACTGGTTATGGCCAGAGCTAATACGTTCCTTATTGGCATCAAGTCCTTGAGATATGAATCAATAGGATATGATCGATAGGGCACAAAGCCCTCTGTTAGCTAAGGTGGATTCAAATTTGTCCCCTTAGACAAACATCCAACCCAGGTCTACAAGGTCCCCTTGGACGAAGCAACCCATGGCTGCCGACAAGGATCCTTCTGTCAGGTTGGGTCGACTACCTCCTCTGACTAAGTAGACCAGGGACCACGATGGCCCGGGACGACAGAACCATGGGATCTTGATCGGGTCCATCATCCATTCCCCCACCATCCGCTTTAAATGCAAGATGGTGCAATTTCTATTTAAATATCAAATTTTCCAACCCAAAATCCAAAAAATCCAATTCTTCAAATCTCAAACCCATGTTGCTACTATATGCCAGATAACGCGTATACTCTGCGTATCTGATCGATGACTAGCCTCAATCGAAAGTTCTCTCTCGTGATCGGGAGGGGTAATTAACTATAGGGGCTTGCGCCTATAGGAAACCAGAACTCAGATCATAAAGTCCTCGCAAATGAGGGCGAAATCTCTGGGTAGTGTCTTATCTACAAACCCATCTGCCTTCCAAAATTTACCTTGGAACTTAGTTCGTTAAAACTCCCTCGCCGAATAAGAAAAGCGAGTGGAGACCGAGGCCGAATTTTCGGAGCCCATACTAACTGAAATTTCCCATTGGTGGGAGTCTCATGCGTTTA
Source organism: Dendrobium huoshanense (assembly GCA_016618105.1). Taxonomy (NCBI): domain Eukaryota; kingdom Viridiplantae; phylum Streptophyta; class Magnoliopsida; order Asparagales; family Orchidaceae; genus Dendrobium; species Dendrobium huoshanense. The sequence continues at coordinate 23,530,879 of CM028354.1, read as the reverse complement.
TTACTCTTTTGTATCCCAATTTCTATTGAAGGATTCGGTGAGGATGTTGATCTTTTTAATGGATGGACAGTTAAGATAGTCAATAGTAAAGTTTTCTAAAGTTGCTTAATCTCTAGCAGAATAAATGTGAAAGTGGGATGTTGTTTTATTTCTTATAGATACCATGGCCCTTGTCCCATGTAGGTTGAATGGTACCATCTAAACATTTGTGGAGCAAGGTGGTTCATGTCCTTGAAATTTTCAGTATATGATGAGATAATCATATAGATTGTAAAGTGTATAGTTTATGGGACAAAATTAGCTGAAATGCCTTGTCAACAGGGGTGTAACTGTGTAGTGGTGAGGGGAGCAATTGCACCTCCTAAAAAATTAAAACTCTTAATATAGTAAGGGCTATTTGTAATTTGCCCCCCTGAATTTTATTTTTCGCCCACAACCAACCTTTTTTTCAAGCAATTTGCCCCTCCAAAAATCAGAAAGCCTCTTGGCCTCCCGCTATTTTCATCCAATTATGTTGAACGTTTCTAATACTAACAAACAAGTCTGTGAAAAGTAAAATAAATTATTTTTGCACAATTATATATATTTTTACTTTTGTATAAATTTGTCACTTGTCCCCTGAGAATTAAGGCTAGTTTTGCCCTTGCTTGTCAATAATGTGCAACAATTATTTAGTGGCATATCACCGGGTGAAAAATGAGTTGATAAATGATAAAATGGTTAAACGTAGTACAAAAATACCAGTGCAAAATAGATTCAACACCAGCTGTAGCACAAATATGAATGAAGGGAGGAGAAGGATTTATGAAGGCAAACCAACCAAATACTTGGGATATGAATATTGTGATAACTATTATGATAGATGATGATGAGATTTCCCAGTGGCAAAATTCAGGCTGCTTGACTTACATAATGTATAGTTTTTTGCAATAAGTTTATGTTACACCCCAAATCCTTTTCTATGTTTTAGATATGTCAATACATACAGATAATACTAATCAACTCTCTACATTTTCATGGCAGTTCTCTCATTTGCAGCACACCAATTTTGTTTCACCACCACCAGCTGCTCCTCCATTACCACCAAACAAATTGCAGGCAACAAACACAAATTGTCCAGAAGACACTGCACTAACCATGGCCATCAATGCCTCCATTCAAACAGCTATAAACGAGGGAGTCCTGCTTCATCATGGCCGACAACATGCAGAAGTTGGCACAATTGGATCTCCTAAATCTACACAGCCAAATTTCACACCAAACGCAATCTCGCAGCAGATTCACTCAAGCCAAACTAAAACCCGACGTGCCTCCCACAGCTCTCTGGAATCAGTTCCATCTGCTCCACCATTTTCAGAAGACATGTTTTATACAGGTTCCATTCAGTACCCATCAATAGATTTGAGCTCCATTGATGCTGAAAGCAAGCTTGCTAAGACTGAAACTAGAGAAGACAGAGGAACTAACGGTTCGCCTTCCTTTTGTGTGATCTGCTTGGATGCGCTGATTGAGGGCGCATGCGTACCATGCGGTCATATGGCTGGATGCATGTCATGTTTGAAAGAGATCAAAGCAGAGAAAGGAGAATGCCCGGTTTGTCGGACGAAGATTGAGCAGATTGTGAAGCTCTATACAGTTTGATTAGGAGCATGCAGATTATATTACACTACTTTAGTTTCGTTTGGGACGGCTTTTCTGGTGCTTTTTAAAACAGCTTTTTAGTATAAAATGTTTAATTTTTTACTTAAAAAATTATTTTAAGAAGCAGTGAGAAAGCCATCCCAAACGAAGCTTTTATCTTCTGTTTATATGGTGGTGGTGCTGTACATGTACATAGATATGTAAATGATGTTAACTAGTCCTGCATGAGAACAGCTGCTGAACATAATCATGGTGTGCATTTGATGATGATTGTTCCATTAGTTTGTATGGTGTCAATGCTGAAATTATTTTTTTTTTATTTGTAATTAATGTATTTGAAAATACTTGAATTTTGTTAGATTATTAATATTTTTCATGAATATTTTCAGTTTAGTTTTATTATATTTTAAAAGGTGTTTTTGTTTACATGGGAATTTGATGTTGGTCGTTTAATCAGCATTTGAATTATAAAATTAATGTTTTTGTTTTCAATTTTTTGTAGTGATTGGAGATGTAAAACTTGATGAAAACCCATTTTCTGCTCTTCCTGGAAGGCTTGAATCATAAGCATACAGAGAGAAATAAAATGCAACTGATTTATCTGATTTGCAATGTTTTTGAGGCAGCTCCTCAAATTGTTTTTACTGAACTTAAGCCACACCGTTTAAGATAGAAATGCATGTATAATTCATAATCTACATCAATTATAACCAAACATACTCCTTTTAAAATAACTTTTTAATATAGAAATTTCTAATTCAAAAATTTTTTGTACTAAAAAAATAATAAGAAAATTTTCCAAACAAATCCTTAATTTTTATGTAATAATGATATATTTTTTATTTTTTTTAAAATAAGAAATCAGAAAAACAATGAAGGTTTGAATCAGTAGCCCGATTCATTACCCTAAATTATTTTATTTAAATTATTGGTATTAAGAAGAAATGAAGGCCTATCAAAAGAGAATTTGTTATTGTTTGTTTCAAACAGCCCTCTTAACATAATTACAGATTTGCATGTAAATTTCAGGCAATAAACTGACTTAATCATGGCCTACAGTCCCTCTGCAGGGATAGATTATTCCATGCGGACGTCAAATGAAGCTCTACACCTAAATACCAATCAGAATGAATCACGTTAGCAATATCGAACCTCGGTACCGAGTGTCTGAGCGGTACGAACACTCTATACCGCAATACTGAGCCGCGAGCTTAGGTATCCAAACAGGTTCAACTTCTGCACAGAATAAATTTTTGATGGACACATACATGATGTCCTCTGCAATGAGAAATGGATTTGTAGATTTAAGCTTCATTTGGGGTGGCTTTTTTTATGCTTTCAAGAAATTTTTTTACTAAAAATTTACTTTAAAAAATAATAAAAAATCATCCTAAATGAAACCTTCATAAGCAAATAAAGGAGCCTGGCGTGATAAAACATTTGCAAGCATAAAAAAATTTAAGGCAAATACAACAACTGACCAGGTTTCAGATCAACAAAGCTAGAAACCAATCCAGAAGATTGTTCTCAATGTTTTTTAACAAAAAAAATACAATGAAATTAGTTTTTACAGCACAATCTTATCAATGTTAAATTATAGAAAACAAATAAATAAAAACTGCAACTCCAAAATCCTCTCACCATACAGTAACTTCTCATTATTAATCACTTGCCAACAGATCAAAAATATTATCCACCATGCAAGAACACTAACAAATCCCAACTTGGTCAAAACGATACATTAAAAAAAAAAAATCTCTATAACACAATTAAATACAAGATAGTGAACACTCCATCTCCTTGAGCTATCTAGCACAGGAGGACAGGAAAATTACCAAAATATTTTTGTTTTTCAAACAAGATGTTCAGACTGCAACAACTAATACATTTACATCAAAAGAGAAAAAAAAAAAAATTACAACCCATATGCAAATCCACTCTTTTCTTCAAAGAAAAAAAAAACTAGGACCAAAGAGCAGATGGCATTGGGTCTTCTGGAGCTCTTCAATATCTGTTTGTTACTCCCAATCCTCAGCAGAATATATTCAGTGAGACCAAGCACAAAAAGAACTCATACAAATTCGAATATCTTCTATGGAATCAAGATATAGCAGTAAAGTGCAACTCTAGAGGCCTGAGAGCTCCCTGCACTATGTCCTGAACCGTCTTGTTGCGCCGACAGACATCGGAAAGTTCTTCGAGAATATTCGTAAAAGTGCTATTTGAACCGGATGCCGCATCTGCTAGAGATTTAACGAACCTTGCGCATTCGACCTCAGTTAGAGCTGTTGAAGGTATCAGTGAAATAATTCCTTTACCCCATTCTACTACTTTGGTTCCATATGAGGCGGTCAAGGCCAGTAGAACATATGATACCTGCAAATCAAGGTGGTATTAGTAAGTTGAGCTGGTGGTGATAATGCCAATAATGGAGTTCAGGTTCAATACCTCCTCAATTCTTGAAGAAGGAAGCGCCCCAGTCAAGGAGGCGATGAGGATTCTAGTGAGAGTGGCGCCTCGAGGAAGTATCACATTATCGATAATAAGCCGGTACTTCTGTCCAATGGAGCTATTTCCGAGATCCAATATGTCAGATAAGAATGTTAAGATCGATCTGCAGGCATCTCTGTAGATTGAAAAAGCCAAAGCAGATCATGTGTATTATGTCCAAGTTAATTTTGATAAAGCAAAATACAATTAGCGAATATTATTTTGCTCATTTTAATTTCTTTAAAATTATGAGAACTAATATGTTATGGTTGCCAAGTAGATTTGTTAAACAAACATGTTTAGCATTCAGATACTAAAACTGCATAAGCTAGATAACTGGATCACTAAGGGTTTATTAAAAAATATGAAAAAAAATAAAAACAGGGAATGGCTTATAGGACAACTGCCCATGCTAAGCTTTAGGAGGCTTCCTGAACAAGATTTTTTCAAGGTAAATAGCCTAAAACATAAATGATAACAGTCTACAGAATGTCCGTTGCTGGTATAGATGTCTAATAAATAATATCCTTAAATGGCGCGCGTAAGGAAATAGCTGTTATTTAGCTTAATAGATACATGCATAGCATTGCCTCTTGAAATGGCATAAATTGAATGAAAAATCATTCCAAATCACAATACACGGAAAAAACATGCTGATGTATGATGCCTTTAGGGCCAAGAGTTCTCTAATATAAACCTAGAATGAGATGCGCAAAAAACACACAAGATCAAATTTAGTACTCTCCCTATTTTTAATATAGGGGTTGCTTTGTTTCAAGTAAAATAGATGTAAACTATTCCAAATGCAAGGGTTTTGAAATATTGGGTTTCTTGGCTTAAAGTAAAAAAAATGAAGAGTAAAATTTTGAAGTATGTGGAATTCATCTTCTATTTTTGGTTTAGATATGTGTCTAAAATTAAAATTTTGGAATGACTTGGAAAAATTAATATAAAAGATACCACTTGAAGAAAGAGTTTTATTTAAGGAGATTTTAGCTTTTAATGATTTATATAATAGATTAGATACTAAAAAGTACGAAAGATATATGTATAACTTAGCTAAAAAAAGAAATAGTAGTAAGGATTTAGTTCAAGTGAAGTGCATTAAGGATGAAGATAAAAAAATACTTTTATTAGAAGAGAAAATTCAATAAAGGTAGATGAGATATTTTGCTATGCTTTTCAATGAAGATTGTGAGAATACGATTAACTTTAGTGACCTTAACACCCTAAATGAAAATAAAGATTTTTTAATTTTATCAACGTATTGGAAAAATTAATGACATGAATCCTTTAAGGCGAAAAAGGATTCATGTAGCCGACCCCACGTAGTGGGATAAAGGCTTGATGTTGTTGTTGTTGTATTGGAAAAATTAAAGTTAGAGAGGCTTTAAAAAAGATAAAGCGTGGAAAAGCAATTGGACCTGATGATATTCCAATAGAGGTGCAAAAAAATTTAGAAGATGAAGAAATTTCTTGGCTTACTAAAATTTTTAGTGTTATTTTGACGACAAAAAATATATCATATGAGTTAAAAATAAGTGTGTTGATTCCTGTTTTTAAGAATAAAGGTGATGCACAAGATTGTGAATTATAGAGAAATTAAGTTAATATGTCATTCTTTAAAACTATGGGAGAGAGTTATGGAGCATAGGTTACGACGTGATATTAATATTTTTCAAAATCAATTTGGATTCACGTCAAGTAGGTCTGCTATGGAAGCTATACATTTATTAAGAGGTTTGTTGGAGAAGTATAAAGAGAATAAGGATCTACATATGATATGTATTGATTTAGAGAAGACATATGGTAAAGTTCCAAGAGAATTGCCTAAGTGTTATAGGGATACTACTAGGGTGAGCACTTTAAGTTGACAAAATGGCAGCTAAATGTGGCTGGAACAGTAAGGACAGCAGCCTACACTAAGGGTGAAGTTATCCTAAGCACTTAGAAGAGTTATGGGTTTGATGGCAGCACTAAGACACTGCATAGATTTGACTTAACTCCCCTAAATGCATGCAGGAAATCCATGGGCAGCAACGAAAACAGTGAAATAAAATTATCTAGGCGATGATATGCATGCAAATTTTTAGGACTAATGCTTGGCTAGGCCTTAGGATGTTTTTCTAGCACATGTCATGCATGCCTACCATGCTCTAATACCAAATATGATGTGAGACAAACAAGAATTGCACATAAACATTAAAAGATACACGATGCTTGCTATTTAAGAACAATGTTTTGTAAGGCGAGATTAAAGAGCTCTCAATCATCAATTTTATTATGGTAAGCAATTACAAGACTAGAAGTTTAGAACAAATTAAGATAGATCTGAAATTATCACAGTAAAAATAAATATATTGTAATAAAATCCCACGGTTAATGTTTAGAAAGTTCATGATGGGTTACCATACTCACTCAATCACTCTTAGGCTTAGCGGTTGAAGATGAAGCATATGATGAAAGAAATTGCCACTAGGAAGATAGTACCAAAGTTCTTCGTCGATGGAGAGGTAGCCATGGACGGAGAAGGGGTAGATCTCCCAACGAGAAGTCAAGGCTTCTTAGGCTTTTGAGGATCGATCGTATGTGCTAAGCAATAGAGGATGCGCTTGACATATCTTTCCACCGTCTCGTCGTATTCCAATCGGGGTCATAGAAAGGAGAGAGAAGAATGTCAATCTCCCCACGATCGTTGTAAGTGAAACCGTGATCAACCTCGGGATCAACCATTCGACATTGAAGAGGAGGTGAGAGGGCGTCGTCTTCTTCTCTTGGCTTCAAAACTTCCCAAGGGATGGAGCAAGAAGAGGGGCGGCCAAAGTAGAGAGAGAAAGGACCGGGCGGTTTGGGTGAGGGTTGGGAGTGATTTAATTTCAAAATCTGAAATTAGGCTCAGATTTTTGAATTAAATTAGGCTGATAGAGTTTCAAATTTGAGTATGTTGTTTCATACTATTTTTTATAAATCTAAAGTATTTCAAATATATTACTTTTCTTTTATACTATTTTTTTCAGTAAATCAAATGGTCCCTAGATAAAAAAAATAATGCATTTTGATGCAAAAAAAAAAACAAAAAAAAAAACACTTTATTTATTCAAATGATAATTTAAAAGTTAACTTAAATCCATTGGATACTGGTTTCCTCGGCGTAAATCTATGGCTTCCAACACTCACCCTCAAGCTATAGAAAATAAATGTCTTCAACTTCGAGATGATTTCATGAAATATTGGTCCACTTAATCCTTCTAATTAACTTCTTGTGGGCACATAAGACATGCAGATTAAATTATTTTTCAATTCTTATGTAGGCTTTGAAAATTTGCGCCCAACCTCTCCGCGACCGCTTTATTTTTCGTGTCAGCGAGGAAAGTTTTAACGTGTAGGTTCCAAGGTAAATTTTCAGAAGGCAGATTGGATTTTAGATAAGGCATTACCTAGAGATTTTTTCCTCATTTTGCGATGATTTTATCATTTGAGTTCAAGTTTCCTATAGGCGCAAGCCCCTAAAGTTAATTACCCCTCCCAATAACAATAGAGAACTTTCAATTAAGGCTAGTAGTCGAACAAATACATAATATCTGACATATAGTAGCAGCAAAATTTGATATCTGGAAATTGAAATTTTATCACCACGCACTTAAAGCGGATGGTGGGGGGAATGATGATGAACCCAATAAATATCCCATGGTTTTGTCGTCCCGGGTCATCATAGTCCCTAGTCTACTTAGAGGAGGTAGTCGAATTGGTTGCTTTGTCCTAGGGTACCTTGTAGACTTTGGGTGGATATTTATCTAAGAAGAGATATTTGAACCCAACTTAGCTGACAAAAGGCTTTGTGCCCTATCAAGGCATAAGGAACGGGTCATTTGATGTTAATCACACCCTCTTTTTTTTTTGCAACCAAGCTTTGACCAACCACTTACATGAGATATGTAATCTAAGAGCAAGTAGAGACTTACCTTAGGTTACAAATGACCAAGCACTATAAGGTCACTTAAGAAATTATATAAAGTCTCGGAGTTTTTCAATTTCTTCACTGTTGAGTTTTCCTTGTCTTTAAATATGGTGGTTAGCTCTATCAAATGAGTCTCAGCCTGAGAGTTTTGTTTACCCCAACTTATGTTCCTAACGTATGCAATTTTCTTTATGGCTGATATCATTTGCATTGTTTTCTATATCTTAGATGTCCTTTACATAGTTTTCATCTCAGACAACCACAAGCACCAGATTCCTCCACTTAGTAACTATTTCTTCCCTTGGGGGTTGCCAGCATGACAAGAAGACGAAAGAAAGGTATTTGACACCAATTGGCTTGCACGATCATAATATAACCTTAATACCACCAGAGACATACGCACGCTTGTACCCACACCATACTACTTCCACCTTGTGATGTAAAACGAAAACGCAGGATTGCTAATGAATGGGTCTCTTCTCCAAAATCTGAGAGCAAGTTCAGATTTCACCAAAAAATATTCTGAGAAATTCTCTTGTCCCAAAACCTCCCAAAAATCTGAGAGAACTCCTTTTCGGAATTCTGACACAGTTCAAATTTTTCACTCAAACTCGGAGAGGAATATCAGCAATCAACTATGTTGCACCGATACACCTATTTATGAAGGCGTGTTGTATCTGATACACCGATACACGGATACGCCTCCGATACTCCACCGATACGTGTCGATACGCCAAAGACGTATCCAATTAAAATACTATTTAATTTCAAAAGGACACGCGTATCCGATACACGTGTCCATTGAAAAACAAAAAGAAATCCGAAAAAAAAAATGATGCGTCGTATTTACTTCCGCAGCTGCGAACAAAGTTCTCTCATTTCCGAGATGGATTTGAGTCTCTTGATGATATGAGAATATTATAAATTACTAATCTTTCACTTGATGAGCATGAATTAAAAACTATGATATTTATTGAAGATGATATAGAAGTTCAAAGACAAATCACTGAAGAAGCTAATCATATCATTCCTTCTATTGAATAGTTGAAACTTTGTGTGCTAGACAATTTATGTTTATGCTTTTGTTGTTGTACTAGACATTTAATGCTTACTTATATTTTGATATTATAAGTTACAAGGCTACAAATAATGTTGTTGTCATTTTTTTTTTGTAATTTCAAATATTATGCTTTGATTGCTTTCTTAACTTTTATGTATAATTTATAAATTATGATCCCGTATCCGCGCCGTACCCGTATCCTGTATTTTTAAGAATTGACGTGTCTCGTATCCGTATCGTGTCGTATCCGTGTCGCCGTATCCGTATCGGTGCAACATAGGCAATCAAGAAGCAGAGGAAGGGCACAGTTCCCAATCCTGAGAGAAATTCAATTTCTGCTAGGGAGAGGAAAATTAACTCCAAATTCCTTCCACAAAAGCTGAATAATTCAATAAGGGAATCTGAAATGCTTCAGATTTTGTCATTTTTTTTTCTTTTCTCTCAGAAATCTGAGTGGAAATCCAATTCTCGGTGTGGGGAGGAACGTCTTAGCAGCAAGTGTTTCACGTCTTGGTGGGAAAACTCCAATCCCAGGTTCTTGACTTGGGAAGCAATCCGGAACAATTAAGAGGAGGGAAACGGTGGGGAAAAGAAGGAAAAACTGATGAATTTCTGTTTCCAAAATCAGGGAATTGATTTGGGAAATAGAATAGGAAATAGAATTGAAAAATTAGGCTATGAGCAAAGTGGGGGGAAAAGGAAATAACTGTTAATTACTGCCAAGGTGGAGGGGGAAAGAACTGGAGTTAATGCTGAGGAAATTCGGCTAAGGCTGAAAAGGATTGAAATAGTTTTTTTTTTTTTTTTTGGTAAATATTTCCAAAGGTATAAATTGCAGTTATGGGGAGATTTCAAACACAATTTAATGAGGGAGAGGAGGCCGGTTGAATTAAGGGGAGATGGAAGGATGTAATGAGAGCATTTAAGGCTTCTTAAATTTGAATTTAAAATTCAAATGAATTTAGAATTCAAATGAATTTAAATTAAGAATGACTTAATGGAATTTGCTTAATGTTAGGGAATTAAGGCAAGAACCAATTAAATCCCATTTGAATTTGAAATTCAAATTGGATTTAAAAATGGAAACTTCTCAAAAAAATAGCTTTCATAAATTAGGAAAGATTTCGACTTTCAAAATACATGATTTTGAATTTGAAATCAACCCAAAATATGAACACCCAAATTAGGCAAGGATTTCCATGGGGATGAGGTGGTGGATGGTGGCCGGCGGCTAAAGATTGGGCGGGCAGTATGAGGGCTCGGTATGGAGCTTGGCTGAGGGGCTGAGAGGGGAGGAGGAAGAAAGACGATGGCTAGGAACAAAAGAGGTAACAAAAACAAAAACAAAGAAAGATAGAGATAACTAATGAACTCACAAAGAGATCGTAAGAACCGCGAACCTCGGACTCTTTCAAAGATTGACGGGTATTGCTTTTGCCCTCACATTGGGCTTTCCATAGAAGTCACACAGAGATCTAGGAGAGTTGAACTCACCAAGAGATCAAGAAAATATGAACTCACAAAGAGAGCAAAAGTAGAAATTTTCATTTATCATAATCATCCCCCTAATACAAGAGAATGAGCCTCTATATATAAGCCTCAAGAGATATTAAAAGACACATTTGCCCCTTGGGCTTACATAAGACAAGAGGGTAAAAAGGGAAATTGCGAAACTAAATTAAAATACACTTAATAAATGAAAATAAAACAAAGTGATCTTGGTCGTCGATCTTCAGCTCCTCCTCGGATTGGCATGGACGGTTGGATGTCCGCATCACCTTGAACAACAATACCAACCACTGACCACCTTTTTCAACCACTGGAAATCAGTAGTCAAGCCTAGAAAAGTCCATGGAAAAGGAGTGAGAGATCTAACAATCGATTGCGATGAAGCTGCAAACTTCGCTACAATCTCCTTCCCCCTTCCCAACTCTACAATACCAAGGAAATCCACGAATCCACCCAAAACAGGGAACCCCTTCCCTAATTGAGGATAATCTGAAAATAACTTATTGTAAAATAGAACTCTATCTAATGAAAGTTGTTTAAATAGGCCAGCCACTACTAAACATTATAAAACACCTATTTATTAATCTAACCATTGAAAAGAAACATTTCTCGTTAAAGAAAGATGATTGGAAAAAAGGTCTCTTTAGAATAATAGAGACTATAACTATAGTAGTAGAGATGCAATCAAGAAATGATGAGGACGAAGGGTGCGATCGTAGAAGGATCAGTGAACGCGATGATGAAGAGCCATTTCTATAATGTTGTGGGTCGACTTCATGCTGACATGAAGTTGCAGGAGTCATCAAGTGGCAGCAATGAAAGGCAAGAGTAGGAATCGTCAATTAAGTATTAATGATGATGATGATGATGATGAAGGTTGAGAGCAGGAATCAACAACGAGACTTCTTAGGCTCATTTGGTGTAAGTGTCGATGAAAGGTGTTGAAATTCCTAACATGATTTCCATGCCCAAACAGGTTTTGGATTTCCTTGGAATGATACATGGGATTTTAATTTCCTTTCTTGGAATAAATCCATGGGATCATGGTTTCCTTCTTTGGCATGCATTCTTGGCAACCTCATTTTCTTCCTTCGCATAAACCTGTGGGTTCCAACACCATGAATTCTAAGAACTGAATTGAAAGAACTTGTAGGAATATCCCAAATCTGATTAGGCAATTAAAGCAATAGAGAACACATCCCGCTATTATAAGAATCATAATTATAGGCATGTTAAATCTGAGAAACAAATTAAAACAACTAAGAAAAAAACAACTAAATCAATGCAAATACACATGACTTGCATATCCAATGAATAACGACTTTCCAATTTAGATCACATGCAAATAGTTTAAGTTACAGAAACAGCAGCATGGTACAAACACACCACAATCAGAAATGGATTGTAAAAACTGAAACACTCCAACATCAACAAGTAAACAGATGAAAAGATTCTGAGCAACATTAAATTTTAGAACATGAGCAAAAAACCGTCAATTTGATCTTGAATCTTTAAAATTGCATCTGGATTCAGGTAAAATTATTTGTCAAACATTTTAATACAAAAGCAGACTACCAGAATGGAGAATACAGTTAACCTATGTTAGCCAGTCTTAACAGATAGAAGAAGCAAGGGATCATATTTTACCTGTGTTGTATGGTTGCACCAATCATCGCACAGTCAACTAATGAAGGAAAAACAGAGGAAGGAACAAATAAATCAGGACAGTATCGAATACATCTTGATGCCAATAGATAACAATCATCTGCTATATCAGGTCTAGCCGTGAAATCCTGCATTCAAGACATAGAAATAAGTGTAGAACTAAAAAGTACAGATTACCTTGGAGTGATGGAAACAGTAAGTTATAATTATTACTTGAATTGTCAAAAGAAGTTTTGTTGTATGACTGAAAAGCATTTCTATTAAGCTCTGAAGGTAGCTTGCACAAGATGGATCAGATCCAAATATCTGGTAGTGCAAAATGGTCAAGCAAAGGAAAAAGCAGCTCTAAAGTATAACATTTTAATCACAGCTAAGAAAACCTACTTTTATAACTTCACTTGATAGATAAAGAAAGCAAGATTGGTTGTGTTGCTGATACAATGCCTGGATTGTTTCTAGCATTGCACCAATTGTGATGCCCATAAATTTTCCAGATGTTCTTACCTATAAGATAGGAAAAACTTTCAGGGTAAAAGGACGAAGTTTCAAATAAAGCTACCATGTGCAACATAGAGGTTTTTCCATGTCCATTGAACCACATAAAAAGTGAATAAAAAACCAGCAGTATTTGTCAACACACAGAACTTGCTCATTTCCATGCATGGAGAAACGCACAAGAGAAGTCAATTAATTAGGAAAACAAAATGGATTCATGGTTAGCCACCACAGCATAAATGATACCAGAAAAACAAAGAATAAAAAGTTTCTAGCTGAAACTTATCATCTCCAACAAAAGGTACTACATTAAAAAACTAGAAGGGACTAAGTTTGAACCATATGCTTTAAGGTCTCACCTCTCGTTCTTATGAATAAGCAACTTAATAGCCTGGAACAAGTTTTATAAATCCAAACTGGGATTGATTAGACCAATGGAAACCATAGGATTCAGCCATCAAACTAGGATACCTTTCAAAAACTAGAGATTACTAGAGGCATCTAACAATAAACAACAACAACAACATCAAGCCTTTGTCCCACTAAATAGGGCATGCTACATGAATCATTTTTCGCCATTGTGTCCTGTTAAAAGTCAAATTCTCATTTAAATTTAATAAAGAAATACCATTTTTCTAAACAAGTCGTTTTAGGTCTACCTCTACCTTTCTTAACATAAGTCAAATCTAATGCCTTAACTTTCCTAACCGGGCATCTAAAAATAATGTACATTAATCTGAAAACAGAGTTGAATTTCCTTTTTGCAACAAGAAACATGGAATTGCCACATTTTTATGTTTACAAATCAAGTCCACATATGATCCACATAAATATAGTTGAAAATTTCAAAGATAGGAAGGGGAACATAATCCAATGGAACGTTCTATAGATCATGTAATTTAACGATCACAAGAAACAACGTAGAAAGGTTAGCTCACATGCATGAATAAAATACAAGCATCAGCTTAAATCAAACTCCATCAACTAACAATCACCAATAAACCCTCACAACAAAAGTTTATCAACATTTTGCACATGTTCTTACAATTAACAAGTTTTACAACTTGAGCTTCAGCTCCCATTGGCAGAGAACACAGCTTCATACCAAGGTTTAAAATTGCGTAACTGCGCCTCAGGCGGTTTTCGTCCGTGAGCAGGCGGTTAGGCGTGCCTCAACCAGAATGCGTAAATAAAAATTAAGGGTTTAAGCAGGAAAATAATAGCAATGTGGAAAATGAAGAAGTCCCAATGTACAAAATACAAAATATTAGTTTAACAATCCCAAAATAAAAAAACATATAAAATGAAATCATATCAATAAATGGGTCCAAGTGAATCTTCTTCTCCAATTGTATCTTGTCAGTTCTTCATCTTCAACATGACTCACTTTTCTCTTCCCTGTTCATAAAAGAAAAGTATTAGCATATTAATTGTGAACCACTTACAGGCAGACTCAGAGAACATTACCTTTACTTGAGACAAGGTGTGTGGTGTGGTATAGTGGATGTACCCGTTTGATCTGCTTCGCCCCTCAAATCCACATTTAGATCTTCTACCTGTAAGTCATAATGGCAAATGCCTCAATCTAAACCACTCATTATCAGGACACATTCACACACCAACGGGTCCTCATCATCTTTCAACCCCTTATTCCTCAACCTCCTATCTCTTAACCTCTTGTTGTGCATTATGTATACGAGCGAGTCCAGTGGATAGTCGATTTCTTCTCTTCGTTTGCAGATAAGATCCAATTTCGCTCACACCCAGAGAGAGTGAGGCCCAACACTCTCACAGCAAAACTTAACTCAGGGGTGGATCACCAAATTGGTCCACCATTCAACTGTTTTCAAGAAAAAATATAATCAAAATTCAGAACTAAAATGTATTGCATCAAACTCCTACTCTTCATGCCTTCATTATAGTCACACCTGTCTCAATCCATGTCCTTTTAATCTCATCAATGGTTCGGTGTTCTGCATCCTCTTTTAACCAAGTGCGATTACATAGGGTGCTTTCAACCCTCTTCCATACAATCCTACAGACCACATCATACTGAAGTAGGCAGGCGATGTAGCAACATTAAATGGTATTGCATTTTCAAAAAAGAACCTCCCAATGTCCATGCAAACCTGTCGCCGACCCTCTCTAGACCAGCTGCAGGCATCATCTCTGCTTCTCCTCTATTGCTCCTGGAGATTGGACTAGGACCCCGTGCACCTCTATTATGTATAGTAGAGGAAGAGCTTTCCACTCTCGTCCCAAATAGACCTTGGTCGACCCTTTCAAAATTGCTGCTGTTTTATAGTGGGCCCTATCCCAGGAGGCGTAGCCTCACCAGGAATTGCCTTGCGCCTCTGAGGCGCGCCTCAGTCCCAGTGAGGCGTAGCCTCTTAAAGACTTGATTGCGTAGAAGGCATTTTTGGGCATTGCGCAAAGGCGCGCCTCAAGGCGCGCCTAATTGCGCAATTTTAAACAGAGCTAACTATGTTTTATAGCTTTCAACCATGAAATAAACTATTAGAAGAAGTAAATACCAATAAATGAATTCCAAAGCTTGTTCAATTTGACTCTTAACAAAATAAAATGGAGAGCTCCAGTGGAAAAGATTAGAGAGAGTCGCCTTATTTATCACATAAAATGCCGGTTAGGAAAGTAGATGTATTAGATTGGACTTATGTTAGAAAAGATAGAGGTAGGCCTAAAAAGACTTGATTAGAAAATATTAGAAATAACCTTTCTTTATTAGATTTAAATGAGAATTTGACTCTTAACAAAGTAAAATGAAAAAAAAAAATATTTAGCCGACCCCACATGGTGGGATAAAGGTTTGATGTTTTTGTTGTTGTCTTTCTCTAAATCTATAGCTCTAAGTCTATAAGGAAGGATGTGAAGTCACAAGGAGTGCGGATGTATGCCTGACCATTGGATTTACTCCATCGATAGTGATTAACTAGCCACCTTGGATTATAATGGTTAACAATCCATAAATAGAAAATGCCATAATAACTCTTTCGCCCATTTTGTTTATGCTCTACCACTCGCTCTCTTGTCTCCTCCTCTCATAGTGGCAGAGCCTCTCTAATATATTTCTTCTCTCAAGTGTCTCTAGTTGCCTACATAGCTCTCTCTCTCTCTCTCTCTCTCTCTCTCTCTCTCTCTCTCTCTCTCTCTCTCTCTCTCTCTCTCTCCCTCCTGAGCCACATCTCTTTCTCTCAAAGACAACATCTATCGCCGCTATTTTTTTGCATGTATTCTAGAATCCCAAGCCAGCAAGTCTGATGTAGGCAGGGGTAAAGGGGGGAAGAGGCAGATCAAAACGGAACCGAGAAAATCTCCATTGAGATTAAATCTTGAAGCCAAACTTCGCAAGCTTAATGCAAAGGCAGCCAAGTGCCAATCTTTTCTTGGGTTCTTTTAGTCTTTTGCAAAGGCTGCCAAGTGATTTGCAGCAGTCACAAGTTGGCAGCCCAAGTGATAATAGGGAGATGAAAGGTTTGGTTTTGAGAGAAAGAAAAGGCGTTCTTTGAAAGGAAAAACAAATAAAGAGCTAATGGTTTTAGCTCATAAATGCTTGAGCGAAAACTTTAGCTCATTATTATGAAAAGTTTTTTACTGGATAGCTCATTATTGAAGTGGAATTATTGCCCCTTTTCCTTTCCCCTTCCCTGAGTCTCTTCGGTTTGTTCCCTGGCTGCTTTCTCGTGGCTTCTCATTCCCGGTTTTTGTGTTGGCTTTTCGGGTCCCTCCCTGGCTTTGTTCCCGTGGCTTCTCCTTCCCAGTTTTTGTGTTGGCTTTTCGGGTCCCTCCCTGGCTGTGTTCCCGTGGCTTCTCCTACCTGGTTTCTGTGTTGGTTCTTCAGGTCCCTCCCTGGCTGTGTTCCCATGGCTTTTTTGTTGACTACTGGTCTTCCTCTTCCCCTTTCCTAATTGGTTTAAATGGGGGTTCTATGTGGCTGTTTGGCTCCCCTTTTTCTTCTATAAATATTAGGTATTTTGTATTCAAAGAGAGGATGATATATGGCTATTTTTTGGACATGAAAACCTGAGGGTTTTTTTGGAAAAGCTTAAGAGCTTGTTCCGCTTCTTCTTCTTCTATTTCTTGGGAAGACTTTCGAGCTTCTCCTATCTTCGTCTTGGACTTCTTACCTCTTTCTTTCTCTCTGCAAGTTCGACGCCACTTGTATCCATCTTCTCAAGCAAGGAAATGCAGTTTTAGGAGTTTATGTTTTTGTTTGTAAGCGTCAAGAGTTGTAAGAGTCGTTTTTATTTTATAAAAGTTGTAATTTGTCTAATTTGTCTTTTTTTTTTTTTTGGAATTTTGTGTAATTTTTATTTCCAAGGAAGAGTTAGTTTTTGCTTGCAAAAAATTAGGGCTTTTCCTAATTTTTTGCTTGCATCAAAGTCCCTTTTCCTATCTAATTTTCTTTTATTATAGCTCTCATACATATGGTTTTAGAAGAATTGTGAGTGCAGTTGTTATTATTAGTATGTTGGATTCTTATATGTAAGGTTATGATTATTAGAAGTGTTTTGATATTGTTAAAGTTTGGGTGTGCTCTTGCCTATAATGTGTTGCCTAAGTTTTGAATCGTAACTCCTTTATTCATTCCTAGATTTTGTTTATCTCCGTATCTTAACACCGTTCTTCTTTTTCTCTTTGTTGGCCGACTATGGCCTGTTTACGTTTGTTAATTTGCTTCCTATTCTAGTTCCTTTAATTGGAATTTGTATCTCCTAAAATATCTATAAACCTACCTATTGGAATAAACGAATTGAATTATTTTCCACCTGCTTTTCAACATTAAGTGCATCCACCTAATTTCTACATTCAGCCAGCAACAATTGGTTGCATCTCTGGTTTGAAGAATAATTCAGACCATAACTTTCTTTCAGTAAGTTTCCTGATAAAAGTTAAATATTTTTTCTTGCTTAATCAAATTGAACAAAACATTTAGCATTAAAAAAAAAAAAGCTTGAGACCCAACGAGATTTGACTCTCGAAAACATTAGCTCCACAGTTTATAACTTTTCAACATTCTCTTTACCATATATTGGATGAATATTAACATCTTAAGAAAATTCTAGAACATAAATTACTTATCAACATCAATAAAAACTGGAACTAAAGAGTATAATCGTGCTTGAAGGCCATATATACATTACGCTGCAATTGATGTGCTCTAACAAGAAAGTATCATATAAATTCAAAAGATGAAATAATATAAACCAGTTCCTTGCATAGCTTAGGATTAATCAGTAACCAATTTTATAGATACTTACAGCATATTTACAGGCACGACATAAGGACTCCATTGTCCTCGTGTCCCAAGCACGGCTACAAAATATCACATGTTAATTAAACAAAGGTCATAATAACGAGAAAATTGCACATATATACTTGAAGGAAACCAGCTTTTGGTTCTTACTGATCAAATATAGATTTGAAAAGCGGCCAAAGCCTTTGCACAGCACCTGCCACGACTTCAGGTAGTTTAACATTCCTGAAAATTTGCCCAGTAAATTAATAGAGAGCTTCATTTAAAACAACACCAATGAACAGATCTGATAAATAGACAATTTTTTACCTGAAAATGCAAGCTAATCGGTCAATATGAAAAGTAAACTGCCTTGCTGGTATTTGTTGAAAGGCACCTCCTTGACCAATCATTTCCTGTTTGTTCAATCAAAAAAATGTTTATGTCAAACTTGATTAGATGGTACCCTCAATCTTTTTGGGGGCGCAAGTATAAAATATCATATAGATAAATCTAACTTGAAGTGGAGTAACAGTTGGAAGACAAAGCAGCTCCAATGCCTTCTTGGCATGCTCTGTTGGGAGTTCCGTTATAACCACACTAACAAAGCAAATTCAAAACACAGGTTAAATATAGATTATAATTGACACAGTACCATATAAAAAACAAACAGTACAACAAATAAGTCAATGAGAAAAAATCAAAATGCATCTGGGATATTGAGAAGGTCAATTACCTCAAGGCTTCAACCAAGTACATTGAGTCGTCAGCTGATACTTTATAGCCACCTTCACCACTAATTGCTATATGGTAGATATGGAAAAGACCATCCAATGATCCCGAAAACTGCTTTCTGCAATCTACATATAAGCACAACTTTACACAGCTCGCAATAAAAAGATAAACTTAAAAAAAAATCCATCCCCATCAACAATTAAGACAACCATACAGAAAGTACATACGAGAATGTGTTATACTCATTCCTCTAATGATCATTTCATACAAGAATTTTTTACACCAGCACGAGTAGTTTCACCTACACCACCGTTTGGACAACCGGAATATTTCATTGCCCCATCTACCCCCATCTTTCTCATTTCCTAGTATTGTTACGAATTCATCAACATGCTCAGTACAAATGATGCCAATCACGTTGCACAGCATGTATGCTAAAAGACAACCCACACAATAAAAGGTAGCTAGCGAGAAAAATATTGTTTCAATAATATTTAAAAATAAAAGTTAGTTGATTGTAGACACAAAAGAATTGAAAAAAATGGAAAGAAGTTTTTGAGAGAGAGGAGTCTGACATGAATGTATAACATAAAATTAAATTTCATAAATAGAATAAAAAAATTTTTTTCCATTCCTGCAGTCATAGTAATTCATCTGACTTTCCTTCCACTTGTTAATTAATTTATAGAAGGAAACAAATAGAATTGAAAAAAAAAACATTTTGAATGAATTTATCTTTGCTACAGAATGAGTGATGCAAACAAAGATGATCCCACAATTTGGATTATAAGCATGAATACTGTTGTTATTACTACGTTTTAAGGTTTTCATAATTAGCACATGGGCTAAACAAAACTGAAAAAAAAAAAGTGGGAATATAATTCTAATATACCTTCACAGATGAATTTGAATGCAAGAGTGGCAGCGGCTGCAGACTCTTCTGAAGTGCTCATGCCTTTAGTAAGAATATCAACTAGAGGAGGTAGGATGGGATGTTCAACTGGAGCAGAATTTATCCATTTTGAATAGGCTCCAATTGTAGAACAAACTGTTAAGCATCAACCAACAGGGAATTAAAAAGATGATAAGTTATATTTTCAATTAAATTATATAAAAAAAATTGAAACCAGGGAATCCCCATTGCAGAAAAAAGTACCAGTTTGAAGTAATTGAGGTTGGTGGGGGAGTTTTGCCAGTAATGCCATAACCTGAGATTTCGTAGAACAGCAACTAAGCTAATAAGCACTTGAACAATAGTTCTCTTTTATAGAAGAATGAAACCTCATTCTGTTGACCATAAAATTTCAGCATGCTAGACAATGCAAAATGGTGGAGATGGGGGCCTGCGGCTGCTATGTCAAGATGGTTCTTAGTTCTCTAAAGCAACTCATGATGTTAGTGCATCCAATATGTTTCTTTTACAGGATCCTAGAGATAGGTTTGACAGATCAGTATCCTTTTATTAATAGGATGAAAAACCGTGCCTAGCATAGCAAAAAATTGGAGTTAAATTACTGTCATAAAATCAGACTGTGCACGATAATGTGCTTCTAGGCAACTATATTTAAAAACAAGAAAAAAATTATTTCGATTTCCAGATTTAAAACAAGAAGCTTCAAATGAAAGATATAAAAATTTCATGAAGATTAGGTGTCATTGTTCTATGCTTGTAAATTAAGTGTGTTGCAAATTAGCAGTAATAAGATTAATCAAGCTGAGTCAGCCTCTACTGTATATTGTTACACGAGTCAAAGGCAAGTAGACAGGCAAAAGTATAAGGAAGAGAAAATAAGAGATTTGGACGCATAAGTAGTTATTGGGTTATGGCTTCAACCTTTAAATGGTCACAAAAGTAAAGATATTCAGCCTAATTTAGAAGTTGAAAATTTGAAATCATCATGCCATGCAGCCAGACTACTTGAAAAAAAGGGGTCTTGCTACCCAAAATTTTACAAAATCAGATTATTGTAACGATGCCTTTCATAAATACACGTAATACACCTGGGGTAATATTTCCACTTCCTGTAGTGAAATGGACTTCGATATAGCTTGGATACAGTATAGTGCTGCTTCTACAGGTTGCCATTTGTAGCTTTCATCATTACTGCAATTTCCAACTGCCTGTGATCAAGAACCAGTAGAATATATTCTGTTAAAGAAGAACGAGGTAGTGTCAATCACAACATCATCTGATAATTTTAAAGAAACAAGCTATCACCATTGCCTTTAATAAGTTGCATTTCATAAAATCATCAATTCCGTGAATAACAATAAGTCATTATTTCATGATTAACCATAAATCAACTTAGTTGACTAAGTTTGCTCTAGCCACCAATTAAGTTTACAAAAAAAACTTGTAAAATGCTAACAGGGTTGAAAAAAAAACTACAAAACAAATGTTAATATTAGTACCAAAAAAGTAATAGAATGCAAGAATGGTAAAAAAGCATGCATGGGAGAGTGTACTAGCGTATACTACAATTTTCTTAACACCAGAGACGGGTGATTGTCTGCACATTGATGAAATGTTACAACTGAAAAACAACTCTACGTACTTTATGCCCATTTATCACCTCCACACCATAGTGTCTTCTAGTCACATGACGACAGCGACATCAAGATCAATCAATCATCACCATCATCATTAGCCTTATCTTGACTATTTGTGGGCAGCATTATTGCTGTAGAATGAAAAGCAAGCAATGATTAAAAATTAGAAATCTAAAATTAATTCCAGCAAATAGAAAATCTGAAATTAATTTGGGAGGAATTGATTGGGGAGAGAATTAATTGGAGGAAGCAAAAAGGGAAAGAGGGAGAGAGAGAGGGTCGGCGATTATGGGAGTGAGGAGGGGATGTGGGAGGGAATTAAGGGATTGAGATAGATTGCCAATCAAAGCCAATCTAAATGGAGAAAGAGGCTTTAATGCAATTGACTCTCTAAATTAAATTTGAATTTAATTGGCCTTGATTGGAGGGACTTCCCTAATATAACTTCTCTTATATTAGGAAAGAATTTCAAATTCGAATTGAATTAAAATCTGAAATTAAAACCTTCCTTATTTAAGATACATCACATATGGAAAGTAATCAATTAGGAATTTGAAATTCTTTAATGGACATTGATTGGAAATGTAATTAGGAGCCTTGATAGAAATAGGATTTAGAGAGGTGAGAGGTAGGGCCAGCAACTAAAGGAGGGAGGGAGGAGTTAGAAAGGATTTCATAAAGTTTCCAAGCAAAGCCAATTTAATTAAAAGAGATTTAATGTCCATGTCTCTTTTAATTTGAATTCAAATTCAAAATGATTTGATTGAGAAACTTTTCAAATATAACTCATGTTAAATTAGGAAAGAATTCAAATTTGAAATTGATTCAAGATTGAATTAATATCCTTCCAAATTCATCATGATCAATTTTAGGAAAGTAGTAATATTGAAAATTTTGGAGGCAAAGGAGGGTAGATGTGGTCGGTGGCTAGGAGGGGATTAGGGTTAGCGCCAGCGGCTAGGAAGGAGGAGAGGCGGATGTTGGGCCAGCAATTAGGAGGAAGAGAGAGGGTGGCCGGCGGCTAGGAAGAAAGGAGTGACGATGGTCGGAGATGGGGGCCAACGGCATGGAGAAAGGGAGGGAGTCAGTGGAGAAGATAAACTACGAGCCCGGATGCTTCCTGCGGCTGATGGGTAATACTTTGCCCTCACCTATTGACTTCAAACCACGAGCCCAGGACGCTTTCTGTGGCTTGTGGGTAATACGTTGTCCCTCACCTAGGGACTTCACCTCTCATAAGAACTCTCAAAGCTCTCAAGAATAAAAGTGCTGAATTTGTTTCATAATAATCATACATTACCTCAAAAGAAGATGAGGGGGGCTATAAATAGCCAAAATACAATAATAAGACACATGACAAAAGTGCCCCCCAGGGTCACATAGGTCTACTCTCTCAAGTGAGGGTAAAAACAGAAAAATGCATAAATAAATCAAAATAAAAATAATAACTCAAAATAAAGTGATACAATCATGGTTGTTGATCTTCGGCTCCTCTCTATTAAACTTTCATGGTCAGATGTCTTTATCAATTATGAATACTCATCCTCCATTCATTCATATTGAAGACTTGGTTGAAGTGTTAATCATGTTTTGTACAAATCCCTTCACTACTTCTAGTTCATGCTCCCTGTGGATGGCTCTTTTCTGACCTAATTCTTCAACATTAATTCTATCACATGTTATGTTGATTGGTGCATCATTTACCCTTTGTTGTACAAGTTCAACTATTTAAGTATATTGATCATTATTTTATCTACAATAAATGCTACTCACTTCATTCCTCTAATATAATCATTTATCATGTATCTATGTTTTGCACAATTCCATTTTAACATTGTTATTTAGGTCAAATTCAACATAGCTATTTGGGACATCATAATTAACAACACTAAATCCGTATAACATATCCGACTTAATAGTAATTCTATACATTTATATTCGCATCTCCCTAATATTTTCTTACATCTGCAAGCCAAAACATTTCATTCTATTAAATAAAACCAAGAAACTTAAACAAATTAAACTTCGCATTACTTTATCCTTTAATAATATTAGTTGACAATTGCAATATCACGCCTAAATTTTCATAAATCCCGTCTATATTCTACTAATGCTAAGCCTTTATCTAGATACTTTCTCCGTTATTCAATTTTTCACTTACTTCAGCCAAGTTCTTACCATCCATTAAAACATATATCAACATAAATAAAAAAGCTTGAGAAACAGAAAAAAAAAATTAAGCGAACAAAAAAAGCAGTTGTGTCAATGAAGGATTAAAAGTGCAATAAGTTCAGTGTTACATGTCGAGAGACTTACATTTGATTATATTTTGTAACTTTTTAAGGTTCATTTCGTTAGAATCATTTACATGAGTTAATGGGATATTTTTGTAACAAAGGACATCACGGTTGACTGTGAGCTAGGCATTTAGATCAGGAAATGGAAGAAATCACTGTAGTTGAGGAATAGTTGCATGAATTTCACATTGGAATAGATCATCTTTTTACCAGATCCAAGAATCCACATAATTTTTTTATTCAAAGTTTTGATAGCTAGAATGAAATACAAAGAATTATGTCGGATCTGCTTCAGTTACCACTTAACAGCAATCAGGCCCTCTAATCCTAGCCTCAGACTTTTTAGTTTCCAAACCACACCATCATCATTATGCTTATATCAGAAAAATTAGCCTCAGCATTTTAGACTCATAATATAAAAAAAACTATTATAATATACAAATAACATATTGCAGAAATTATATAGGTACATGAAAAATTGTGAACGTGGTTCATAATTTTTATGCAAACTATGGATGCTGAATCAGTTTGAGTGTTTGTATGGTTGAACAAAGAAGAGACCCATTTTTTGGAGTTAAAAATCTTGATAACTAATATTTCATCGATGGGTTGACACCACCTCTATCTAAACAAATCCAAATTTGAATTTGAAATAGAAAAAATGACAAAAGGAGTGGCAGGTAAAGAGAACAAACTCATAACACTGTAGGATCAAACCGGTACTAAACAGCTGCATCACAGATTATAGATGTCACACGAAAGATATTGCTCACATTTACAATACCTCGTATATCACACTATTAACAGATATTAAACCATAATTTGAGCATCATCAATGACATCACATTTGGAGAACAGGATATTCAAAAAAAGAAATCATGGACAATACTTACCAAAAACAATACAAAAGAGAATCAACAATAATCAGCAAGAAATAATAACACAATATTAAATGTCCATGAAAGAAATAAAAGAAATACAGAACACCGGAGAAGAAAAAATTGTAAAGCACTTGCAATGCATCACTGCTTTATATAGTAATAACCAAAGTAACAATAATCATTGAGATGGCTTTATATAGTAATAATAAGAGATACGGGTGCCATGTAAGATAAAGCATCATTACTCACAGAAATAAACGTGCTGCTACGCAAAAAGGTGTTGCAGATGATTGTGTAGCCATGGAGGTAGTGTGCTCATTATTGGGCAATAATTTGTGTTTCATACACAAAGCAAAATTTTGATACGCCATAATTCTGAAGTACAAATTAATGAAGTTGTTCCGTGCAGTTTTGTAAACACTAATGTTCTACTTCAAAAGAGAGTGAAGTGCACCCAAGTGAGTCACCTAAGAATGTAAGAACATGAAGGAGGAGCGTGTGATTTAAAAGGTTTTTAAAATGCAAAATACCTGAACCATTCCCAAACAAAGTAGGTACTTTCAATAAGATTAAACATATCAAATGCTATCTTCTGACAGGGATAAAACCATTATTGTATGTGTCAAAATCTCAGTCATCCCTTGGCATTTGATCCCACGGTCAGGATGAGAATCCGTGGGAGGCTCACCTGGATCACGCCAATATCCTTCTATATTTGGGTAGCTGAATTAGGAATGATTATATTGAGGCAATTATGTATCAATTAGAAGTTATTTATTTCATTATTAAGACATCTTGTATAGATCTATAAATATGGATAATTTTGTATAATAAGTAGAAGGTATTTTTACCCTTCTCAAATTCTATGAATTCTAACATGGTATCAGAGCCACGACAAAGAAACCATCGGGACAAAGCCGGAAGGATCAAAACATACCTGCGTGCAAGAAGGACCAAAGCCGAGCAAACCTCCTACTAGCGGGACGAAGCCGAGCGAAACCCACAGGACGGCCGAGCAAAAACCCACGAGGACGAGCCGAGCAAACCTTTACGTACGCGGTACGCGTACGAGACAAAGCCGGAGGAAGGAAACGACGGAGTCGATCCAAGCATTGGAACTTCCGATCTGATAGAAGGGAAAAGTTGTCGAAGGAGCGTAGACGAACAACAGGAAAGGAGCTGAAGAAGCACCTCCTATGAAGCACTTGAAGCCGAACAGGAGGAACGTCGAAGGTTGATAGTCGAACAACCAAGAACAAGCCGAAGAAGAGACCGTGAAGCAACGAAGTTGAACGAGACTCCACTGAGAGGAGCCCGGCTCCGTGCCCTAGTCCCGATCCAAGCTTTTTTTTTTAAGGCTCGGCTGGTTTGGTTTATTAAACCATGAAAGAAAAAAAAAAAAAAATTTAGTGAAAAAAAGGAGAGAAAATCTTTATCATCGACCTTTATTGTCGACAAGGGAAATTTTCTCCGAGAAGCCTTCATTGCTGAATTTCTGAGGAATACGAAGTTCCCACCACCAGGCCTTCATAGCTAGAATTCTGAGAAATACAGGTTCCCACTACCGGCCTTCATTGCTGGAATTATGAGAAATACAGGTTCCCACTAGGCCACTACCAGCCTTTATTGCTGAAATTCTGAGGAATACAAGTTCCCACAACCGGCCTTAACTGTCAGAATTTTGAGGATAGTTTTCCATCATCGGCCTTCATTGTCGGCTTTCTCTGGTGGTTGATATCCTATCTATAACCAATGCAACTCTAACTCTGAGCGAGTAATTGCAAGCTAGTCTCCAACTTGAGGGAGACTGTCAAAATCTCAGTCATCCCTTGGCATTTGATCCCACGGTCATGATGAGAATCTGTGGGAGGCTCACCTGGATCACTCCAATATCCTTCTATATTTGGGTAGCTGAATTAGGAAGGATTATATTGAGGCAATTATGTATCAATTAGAAGTTATTTATTTCTTTATTAAGACATCTTATATAGATATATAAATATGGATACTTTTGTATAATAAGTAGAAGGTATTTTTACCCTTCTCAAATTCTATGAATTCTAACAGTATGCAATAATAATCCAACTGTATCAAGGAGACGCAATAGAACGCACGTAAAACAGTTGATAAAAAACCTCTAGGAGTATCGAAAGAATGATATTGCTTTTAACAACAGTAAAAAAAAAGTCATTATGCCCATTATCAACATCCTTGCCCAAGCAAAATTAACATTCAGAGGCTATAGATGTAGAAATATTTACAAGTTATAATTGTGGAAAATGGCACTGGAACAGACAAAAAAAACAAACTTTAGCTGGTAGATAACTGAAACTCTAACTGGAAGATGATTAAAAGAAATGGCTTCCATGCCAAAAAAAAATGGTTAAGACGTTGAGCGTACCTGTACTAGCTTCATAAAGAGAATTTTTAGTGTTGCTTCTCCTCCCAAAACATCTGAAGCATCAATCAAAACATCTCCAACAGCTGGAAGAAAGAGAACTTAAAGTGCTCAGAAATTTCAAGTGCTTCTCAGTCAGCTAATCATCAAAAGAGGAACACTTTCTGTAATCACAGGATACAGACATTAAATATGCATGTTTTATTATGCTGGTAAGCACATCCATTTAGGTTTATGTTTCTTATTTGTGTAAGGGTCTGAGGACTCTTTTTATCGATTGCAAAGGAAGCTCATTTGCAATTTCTAGTTCCCCCTTCTTACACTAAAAGGTGGAAGTGTAAATAAATTTGACCGAACAGAAAAGAAGTACTCTGCAGGAAAATGCATGAATGCATGCTACATCAGCAACATGCAAGTACATACATGTGTGTGCGCTTCTGGATGGTTTAGGCAAGCGTGGCATGGATGAAAATCTTTTCAACCCATTATACATAAATGAACAGGTATTTTTTAGTTGTTCGTATATCAATATGAAAAGGTGTGGCAAGAGATGAGGATGCTCAGGTGGATGAGTGGTTTTATCCTTAGAGATAGGATTCGAAATGAGCATATACGTGAAAAGGTTGGAGTAGCTCCAGTAGAAGATAAGATTAGAGAGAGTCGCCTTAGATGGTTTCGTCACATAAAAAGGCGGCCTTCCGATGACCCGGTTAGGAGAGTAGAGGTATTAGATTTGACTTGTGTTAAGAAATGTATGGGTAGACCTAAAAAGACTTGGTTAGAAAATATTAGGAATGACCTTTCTTTATTAGATTTAAACGAGGATTTGACTTTTAATAGGTCACAATAGAGAAAAAGGATTCATGTAGCCGACCCCACGTAGTGGGATAAAGGCTTGATGTTGTTGTTGTATATCAATATGAAACAAGGACTACAAGTGTTAGTAATAGTCATAGAAAGCATTTCACGAAAAATAAGAAAACTTCATCTTTTTACATAGAGTAATGCTATGCAATTTGAAACCAATCTGACTGCACATCTAAAAAATGCATTTAAGCGTTCCTCAATTGCCATCCTTCCCAAACAAAATATCCCACATGCAGCTCAACCGAAACCTCTGAAACATTTTTTTTTTTCAATATTTTTCCTAATAAGATAGAAGATTTTATTTCAGGAGTACCATATCTGATGTGCTTGAAATCCTTCTGGTCCTCCTCAGATTGATCATCATAGTCTTGAGGATATTCAACGCGGGAATTAACCTAACAAAAAAAAATCAATAGTGTTGTTGTCCACTTGAAATAAGCAGCAGAAGACTTATTTTATGATTGATTATGTCATGATTAAATCCAAAAATTATTAAGAAAACAAACTCACCAAAGATACCAGCATTTGAAATGGTAAATGAAAAATGCATAGCCTCCTCTTCCTCTCTTCCTCAATTAAAGCATCAGATTCATATGATGAATATGAATCCCTGTGATGCAATAAATTTAACATTAATTGTCATGATCACAAAGTAGTTAGCAGTGTGAGAGTTACCTTCGAGTTAATTTCAACTGCAAATGATGCCAGAAATTATATGTCATCGAAGAAATGTCATAATCAGGGTGTGAAGCAACTTCAAGTAAAGCATGCACTATTAGCATTGATTCCTCAGAACCTGAAACAAACAAAATCAGTTTCACAATCATCATTTAATTACAGAAGAACAGTGCAACCGAAATTGATGTTCTTCGACATGCAAAATATTAACAACACTTCATATCTCATTTATACCACTCGCAATCAACTCAACATAGGAATCCCCCATATCGGCAAATAAGCGAGCAATCGCCTTGACATCCTCTTCATCCTGTTAAAAGAACAATATTAAAATGATAGCAGTTGTTGACAATCCCCTGTAACAAGAGAAGTGCTACAGGAGAAGCAGTAGAACAGCATCAGCTAAAGAAAACTATAATGGAACTGCGTCCAATTGACCACTTCTTCCTCAACTTCTGAACTTTTTTATACCATATAAAAGTATTACCATTTTAATAACAAGAAAATGATAAGAGTATAGAAAGACAATTAACAAAGAAAAATACATATGTCAAAACAAATATATCATAGAGTACAAGCTAAATTGGCAACCTAGCTTGAAGCTTGTTGAAAAAAATGGAGAGCGATAATGGTTTTCTTATTAAAGCCCCGTTTGGTTAAGAAGATTTGAAAACTCTGGTCCACCAGCATGTTGTCACTTAGACCAAAACTAGGAAGATGCAATGCATCACAAACTTTTGTGTCTTTAGCAATAGGAGAGAGGAACTTCCAAAAAAGAAGGATCAATATCAACATCAATTGTAAGAGCCGTATACGTTGAAGCTGAAAGATTCATAGGGAGAGGCACACCCGACGCAACTTTAAAAGGATAAATTGGTCTCAGGTTTTTAGTGAAAATCTCCACTGATTAGGGAGCAATATGACCGGTCTAGCTAGCCCAACTTATGGGCCAGCTCCTGCAATACAGCAGGCTTGCGCCTGCTGGTCCGCAGGCTCCAAATCCTAGCCCTTTGGGGTGGGGTCCACTACCTAGGGCTAATTGTTTGAGGGCTATTCAGTCCATGGTTTAAAATTGCACAATAAGAGACGCGCCTCAGCGCAATTTCGCACCTTTAAGCCTCAAAGCCTACACAATGAGTTCAGGATTTGAGGCGTATGACTCAAGTTTACTGAGGCGCAACTCAAGGCTTGCCTCGCCTCACAGTTGAGAGGCTTCCATACAAACAACTTACGAACTTTAAAAACAAACAGAACTTCAAAATTACTCTTATAATAAACTTATGAACTTACGCCCCCTTGAACCCCCGGCATACCGATATATTGTTGTATTCATCATCTTTAGTAGTAGTTGTTAGTGTTAGTCTGCTCTTCATGAGTGCATGCTTATATAAGTTTTCTTAATATAGAATAAGTGAAGCATTATGTTTAGGGGGTTGATATTTTGCACTAATATATTCTTCTCATAAATGATGGTCAAAAGTAAGGATAAAGTTGTGTCAGGTCATAGAAAAGATCCAACATGGAAATATAGCACTCAGGTGAATGTAGGGGGAAGTGATAAAACATATATCTATCTAAAATACAATTACTATAATAAAGTTGTGAAGAGTGGTGTAACTAGGATGAATAATCCTTATGGTACTGTATTTTTAAGATCAGTTGGGAGAGGGTTTAAACCTCCAACCATGTATAATTTGAGAACATGAATTCTGAAGGAGTTGGAAAGCATTGATAAAAGAATCGAAGAAATTAAGAGGACTTTAGCCCAAACAGGAGTAACAATTATGTCAGATGGGTGGTCTGATATTAAACATAGAAGTCTAATCAACATTCTCATTAATAATCCTTATGGTATTGTGTTTTTAAGATCAATTGAAGCATCTGACCAGGTCAAAGATGTTGAGTTCATATTTGGATTATTAGATAGCATTGTTGAGGAGGTTGGAGAACATTTGGTTGTACAAGTTGTGACAGATAATGCAAGTGCTTACAAGACAATAATCCTTATGGTATTGTGTTTTTAAGATCAATTGAAGCATCTGACCAGGTCAAAGATGCTGAGTTCATATTTGAGATTATTAGATAGCATTGTTGAGGAGGTTGGAGAACATTTGTTGTACAAGTTGTGACAGATAATGCAAGTGCTTACAAGGCTGCAGGTAACAAACTTATGGAGAAGATGAAACATCTGTATTGGACTCCATGTGCTGCACATTTTATAGATCTAATTCTTGAGAAGCTTGGCGAGCTACCTCAACATAAGAATGCACTTTAAATAACCAAGTTTATTTATAGTCGCTCTTGAGTTCTAGCTCTTATGAGAAAATTTTCAAAGAAAGAAATTCTAAGGCCAGCAACAACAAGATTTGCCACCGCTTACTTGACCTTAGAGAGCATGCTGGATGCTAGACAACCTTTAGAGGCTATGTTCACATCTACACAGTGGTTGAGTTGTGCTTGAGCGAAGAAGGCTAAGGGAAAAGAGATTAGAAAAATTATTTTAAATGATAGATTTTGGCAAAGTATCTTATATGTCATTACAACCACTAGACCTTTGGTTCAAGTTTTAAGAATGGTGGATGCTGAGAAGAAGCTTGCAATGGGTTGCATCTACAATGCAATGGATGAAGCCAAATAAATGATTGCCTCCAACTTAGGAGGCGAAGAGAGTAGCTTTAGGGAAATTTGGAATATTATTGATGATAGATGGGAACTACAACTTCACCGACACTTGCATGTAGCAATTGTTTAAAATTGCGCAATATGAGGCTCGCCTTGAGGCCCACCTTTACGCAATTCTACTGAAAAATGCCTCAAGGCTTATGCCTCGAACCTTTTTATGAGGCTTGCGCCTCAACTTAGCTGAGGTCCACCTTAAGAAGTGCGTGAGATGGTACGCCTCACCCGCATTTATGCAATCTCATAGCCACTGTCAGGGATCACTTGAAAGCCGCACACTACCACCACCTCTCTAAAAATTTAAGAGTATTACTCTCATCATTAAATTGATGACAAATATTTATGAAAGTCGAATATGATTAAAATAAATGATGGATAAGTAGATTGTGAGACTTGGAATCCACAGGATGAGACACATGAGAGACCAATTTATTATGATGATGACTCCAATAAAAACCCCTTCACTAATGACCATGCAGATGATTTCTGAATTGTTGACAACTATTTTGGCTTTCTTTAAGAATTAATTGTGGATGAATAAGGAAGTGAGAAAAAAAGAATTTGAAGTTAAACTTGATGTTATATAATATTTTTATGCAATGCTTATATTTTATATTATTTTGTTCTTGGATTTCAATTCTATTTCATGCAATTTATCACTTGCGACTTCATGTGCAATTTTTTTTCATGTGTATGTCAATTTGTTACTTCATAATTCAATAAAAAACTAATATGTCATTCTTAAACATATTATTTTGATATTATATAAAAAATAACTTTTAACCTTTATTTTTTCTTCATGCAATTATTAGATTTTGAGGCTTACACCTCAGAACACCTTGAGGCTTACGCCTCACCTCACGAATGAAAAATGCCTCAATACCCGATTGTGCAATTTTAAACTTTGCATGCAGCTGGTTATTAACTAAACCCTCAGTATCAATATGCAGAGAATAAGTCTACAAACTTTGAAATAAAGTTGAGACTGTATCATTGCATGGATCGGCTAATAAGTGATGCAACTGAAAGATTAAATGCTGACATACAATTGGTATCTTTTAGGAACAAATAATGCTTTTTTTTGGATTACAACAAGCAAATGATACAATTGTCAAACGATCTCTGAGTAATTTTATCTAATGTTTTAAACATTTATTTAAAAGTTACTTTTTCGCATTAATTAAACTCTCTTATATAAATATTAGTTGAATGGTGGATTCAATTTGGCGATGGGATTCCAAAATTATTGCGTTTTGCTGTGAAGGTTTTGGGCTTGACATACTCTTCATCTGGCTGTGAAAGAAATTGAAGATCTACAACCAAGTACATACAAAAAGGAGAAATTGCTTGTCCACATTGAGGATGAATTTACTGGTGTACATTATGTATAATAGGAGACTCAGAGATAGAAATTTGAAGAAAAAAAAAAAAGATTAATGGATGATGAAGATCCTTTGCTTTGCGAGGATGTGGCATCTGATGATGAGTGGTTTGTAAATGATGAAGTTGAAATGATACCGTCTGAATTACAATATAAGATTTAAATGTTGATTTCTTTGATGGCCTTAAAGCATCTACATCCATCATAACTCAAGAACAAATCAAAAAAAGGTATATAAATAATAAAGTTTTCTTAGGCTTTTATTAATGTATTACACTATTCTTTATTTTGATATTGTTCAAAAATATTTGGGGAAGAGGAAGATAATTGATATTGAGGAAGGACCTGATTGGGAGATATTTGACTCTATAGGAGAGTAGGAAGAGGAGAGAGCAGTTCATCATACTGATGATTCAAATGAAGACCCTCTTAGTGATGATAGTGCTGATGACTTATGAGTGCTTATGTGATATGTCATTACTATTTATTTTTGGAATTATATGTTAATGAAAAGAATATTGTGATTTGGGAAAGATGGAGTTTGAGTTGAACTATATTCATGATGTCTTATTATTGGGATATTTTGATTTCACTTCATATCTTATGCATTTTTATGTTTTATTTATTATTTACTCATTAGTATATACAAAGTTTATCATTTTATGTTTACACAATTTTTTTGATTTTGAGGCTTACGCCTCGCCTCACGAACGAAAAAAGCCTCAATACCCGATTACGCAATTTTAAACATTGATTCAGTCCTTTTATTTTATTTTTGTATTTACTTTTTAAGTAGGAGTTTGTATTTGGGTTAGGGCATCTAAATTGTGGCTGATTTGTTGTTCTTGGTGCTTGGCATCTTCAGTTCTAGCGGCGTCTAGGGATTGTGAGAGATAGATCCTCTTCTCGAATTGAGAATCGACTGTATCTTAGTATTTTCCTTCTCTTATCTTTGATTATTGAAATAAAATTGATGTTTTCTGGTTTTTCCTCGGAGTTTTGTGGATATTCCTCATTATTTTTCTAAGATTGATAGATTTTAACTTGAGATCTTCAAGTGTTTCCTATCAAATTGGCATCAAAGTAATTTTTGGGATTGTTT
Source organism: Dendrobium huoshanense (assembly GCA_016618105.1). Lineage (NCBI taxonomy): Eukaryota > Viridiplantae > Streptophyta > Magnoliopsida > Asparagales > Orchidaceae > Dendrobium > Dendrobium huoshanense. Next base: position 23,497,239 of record CM028354.1, on the reverse strand, counting down.
TTGGGCTCTTTTTTTTTTTGTGAAATCCGACAACTGATTTTGTCTGAAGAGGGGCGGCTTTTCTGTTTCTGGGGTCAAGGTCCAGATTTTTTAGTCCAACAAAAATTCGGGTATCAATGGCGGCCAAAAAAATGGATGAGTTGGAAGAATGCCTTGAGGGGTAGATGATCCAAATGAAAGCAACAATGGAGGATAGAATATCCTCCATGGAAGTCAAAGTTTTAGATCTTCATGAGATGGTGATGAAGATACTGGACAATCAAAATCAAACGACGGCATCGGAGGCAAGAGATTTGGTAGGGAGAAATACGAATTCTGAAATTCATAGAAATAAAAAAAAAGATGTGGAGATCGTAGAGGAGAGAGGTGGAAGGTATGGAGAGAGGCGTGGTTATGGAGGGCATGAACCAAGAGGTGCTGATTGGGAAAGAAAAGAGGAGGATTTATCTCTCCCATACTTAGACGCTGCTAGAACCCAAGATGCCAAGCACCAAGAACAACAAAATCAGCACCAATTCAGCTGCACTAACCCAACTACAAACTCCAACTTAAAAGCAAATACAAAAATAACATAAAAGGAGTGAATAGCCCTCAAACAATTAGCCGTAGGTAGTGGATTCCACCCCGGGGGGGGGGGGATTGGGAGCCTGCAGACCAGCAAGCTTATGCTTGCTGTATTGCAGGAGCCAACCCAAAAGTTGGGCCTGCTGGACCAGTTCAAGCATATCACAATAATCATTGAAGGAGAAAGGGCAGTATGAATATTTGATTACACTTCATGATCCTGAATATTTGAATTTCTTAAATCATGATGGATGTTCAAGCAATCAGAGTTAATTAGGGCTGCAAACGAACCGAGTAGGTGCTTGTTCATATTATATCTCATTTATTATCATCTTGTTTGAGCTTGATTCGATTTTTTTTTTTTTCAAGCTTTAATAGATGTTCATGCTTGGTTTGTGTTTAGTTCATGCTAGGTTCATTTTATGCTTACCGAGCGCTTTAAACAAATGAGCCTTATCAAACCTACTAACAAACAATTACTTAGAGCACATTCAAGAACATATCTAGCAAGTGTTTTCAATCTACCAAGAAAGCTCATTAACAAACATGTCTAGCTAGTATTTTAGAGCTACTAAACGAGCCATTTCATAAATAAATGAGCTTAGAAAATGATTCTTCTGATAAAAAAATTTGTTCATAAACACTTTAAAAAAACAATCCAGCAAACAAGAATAAATACCTCTTGTTTATGAATAAATCCATTCAATTGAAAGGGTATAACATAATAAATGAAATTATTTTTTTATAAAATAATCATTTATTATAATAAAACTAAAAATTATTTGAAAATATACAAAATAAAAACTTAATCGAACTTCTTAACGAACTTTATATTGAGCTTGTTCATTAATTGAAATTGTTCATGAACATAGCGAGTCGAACACATAGATGTTAGTTTGTTTATTTAACAGTCGAGTATTTTAAAAATTATTGAAATTTGTTTGATTAGTTAAACAAACAATTATGGACGAGTTGTAGTCAAGCTGAGCCACAAGTAGCTAGTATTCATTTGCAACCCTAAGAGTTAATGTCGTCGAAGAAGTTACAAAAAGAGCAATATTGGTAGATGTCTTCGAAGTCAACCTTCTATTAATAACCACAAGACGATGAATCAATCCAAACTCCTTATGAAAATGGAAACATCCATTTCCACTAGGACCCTACCCACAAATGGCATAGAAAGACGAGTAGTAGGAACATCAATTTGAAAAGGTTTACCACATATCAACAAGTATAAGCTTATTGAGTGAAATAATATAAACGTAACATAAGCAAGGCCAACCAAACAAGAGTGATAGGTTCACCAGATATCGGCAAGTATAAGCTTATTGAGTGAAATAATATAAAGATAACATAGGAAAGGCCAAACAAACAAGAGTGATAGGTGGTTCTTCATATGCATTAAAATGGGAAGACCATTCAATATTCTCATCATAAATATGCTAACATAGTATGTACAACGAGAAAAGCGCTTAGTGTACATACCCATTTGATGATAATAATTTGACAATGATCAACAAGGCCAACTAAAAATTCGCCAATCAATGGAAAATCAAACATTAATTTGTGAATAGATCTATATTGGGATGACCCAATGAGAATTCTCCAATAATAGTCAAGCAAGTTCAGAAACTCATCATCAATGAAAATAAGCATATAATTGTCTTAGAAAGAAGCTGACTTGTGTACATGAGAATGTTCAGCTTAATGAAAGAATAGTGAGAATTGCATGTACCACGAATAGGACAACCCCCCCCCCCCCCCCCCAAATAGAGGGGTACTGTTTATTACAGAACAAATAGTACACCAAAACCCTCCTCCACAGCTTAGAAGAAGTCAATAGGAAAGCATGATTGACTGTCTAGAGGGAGAACCTAGGTACCACCCTAAAAAGATAGATTTTGTAGAAAATTACAGAGTCGGATCAACCCCCACGCAAGCAAATATAAAGTTAATGCATGCAACTGAAGAGGGTGTGTGCACAAGAGGAATACATAGGGTAGAATCTTAGAACACATCCCAACCTACAGGATGGGATGATTAATATTGGTGCATGTCGTCAAGCAAGATTGGAAAACATATAACTTACACCTTTAATTTTGAATTGGGAGCACTGAACTTGAAGTTAATAAGTAAAATTTGGAATAATTTGACCTTAATAGATTTATAATCTATTTGCATCAATACCTCAAGTCCCATGGTAGAAAACGTTTGAGTAAATCACCCAAAAAAATCTCCAAAAAATTGCATTCTTTCCAAATTTAGCATGGCATTTTGACTGTAACCTTTCTATTACTTCAATATTCCCACATTATTACTTGAACACGGTGACAGATCCTAAAAAAGCTATGATGCACCGACACTTCTCCTCAAAGAGGCGTGCAGTGTCTGACACCGTGTCCGACACTCCTCCGACACGTGTCGGACACGCCGAAAATGTGTCCGATTAAAAAAATATTAAAAACTAATTGGACACGCGTATCTTAAATATTTTATAATTTTTAAAAAAATATAATTTCTTATGTTTGGCGAGATTTAAACTAAATTTCTTATTTCCTATCCACAACACCAAATCAACGTCTGCATTTAATACCCATTCATCGAATATTTTCATTTTCATTTCTTTGGCAGTGAAGGTATTTTCATCTCCTCTCTTTTTGTACAATTACAAATCTTTCTCTTGTTGAATCAGAGTTGAAAACAGTGATATTCAATGATGATGATATTGAAAGCCAAAAACAAACCTCTAAAGCTAATCCTAGTAGTTGAAGCTTGAATGCTTGATGTTGTAGTAAGTGATTATTTGCTTATATTTTTGTGGTTGTATTAGATATTTTATACTAAATATTTTATATTATAAGCTAGACAAGTTATCATGTCATTCATTTATTATTGTTTGTCATTTTTAATATGATATTACATTAATATATATACACTATATAAAAAAATGTATTGCCGTGTCCGCGCCGTACCCGTGTCCTATATTTTTAAAAAAAAGGCGTGTCTATGTCGTGTCGTGTCCGTGTCGCCGTGTCCGTGTCCATGCATCATAGTAAAAAAGTAATACAAACAGATTTTAAGAACTTTCAAGATACTCATTTGAAAATTTTGTAACTGCAGAAAAAATTATTTACTCCGTACACATTAAATAAGCAAAAATTGGTATCTCTGCACATGCAAATACTACTGCTTGTCATATGTACTAGAGATACCTAAACAAGGAAAAATATCACACACCCATAAATAATTTAAATTTTTGTTTATTTGCAATGGATAGCATACAAAGACCATCATTAGACAATAACACTTTATACTTTGATGGCTCGTCTCAACAAAGTACTATACTAATTCAGTTCATATCTAGTGATGCACTCATCAGTAGTTGTGACACCATTGAAGGGAGTGCCAGGTGGTGTTGCAATCAAGGCTGCTTAAATAGCAACAGCTTATGTGGCAGTCCTTCATGTTTTTCTGAGAGTGTACATGTCCCCTTCCAAAAAAAATTTGACAAGAAAATACTCAATCAACGACTTCTCATTTATAACACCAATATGTTAAAACGGGTGATGTTACTTGGTAATTCAACCAAAATAACATACAAGCCAAAGAATGAAACCACTAGTAAAGGTAGTAATCGAAAGAACTGTGATCAAACTATCAAAAACATGCATATTGGGAAAACATAGCATATAAATGGAAGTGGAAAGCAATGTCTTGATGTGGAAGAAAGAAGTCGTTAGCACAATAAGACCTTAAAACAATAGAAATGAAAATGGATATTTAAGCTTTATTAGGCATTACTATATTTTATTATGTTATGTTGACAAAAGCAGATTAATATTTGCTTAAAAGCTGTTTAAACAATCACCTAATGTGTCATAAAAGTAGCTTCGTAAAAAAGTATCGGGCATGAATATGAGATGATAGAATGGCTGAAAATGGATATCATGGATAATATAATTATAATATTATATGTGTTTTGTTGGGAATCTACCATAAGTATCTTCCAAAAAAGCTATTTTTTTCGCTTTCATGCAACTGACTTTTCATCGTAGAATTGCTTCTACTGTTCGGGGAAGCAAAAAAGAAGAAAGCAGGATGCCAAACTATTCCGAAGAGTCCAGAACTTGTACAATAACCATAAAAAGTTGAAGTTGAGGTAGAACTTTAGATTCAACCACTTTGATGGACCATTGTAGAAAATCGAGAACTTAAATAGTTCATCATGTGCATCAAAGAAAGCATCCACAAACATAAACATCAAAACACAGCCAAATAGTCCTCACTGACTAAACACTCATGCTCATCTGTCCAAGCATTCATAGACAAATAAATCAAAACACAACCAAATGGATGTCATAAGGATACAAGTGGATAGAATGATAATATAGAATTATAGATTATAAAATAGTCATCATACAGATTATAACATAGTCATGAGCTAAATTTTTGATTAGTTAAGGATGTTTCTTCGGATGTTATTAAACCATTCAAAATAACTCGTGTGATGATATTGAAATATTTTTTTGGTTGTTACAAATGGTTATTAAAGTGTTATCATTACCTTTGAAGTATCCATGAACTGGCCCTTAAGTCCCATAACGTGAGGAACAAGTATTTGAATTAAGGGCATGTAGGCTGAAGCACCACCAGAACCATTTGCCGTAGTGTAGTGTATTAATTCAGATACAACTGCAGAAGGACCAAGGCATATGAAACAGTTAAAATATTTTTAGACAAATAATACATTATACTTTAAAAAATAATGAGCTAGCAAAATAAGTAGCATACTATAAAAAAATAAGGTAACCTGCAACCCAACACTAAGATATAGCAATTTTTTTTTAGTGATGGTGTGATGTAAAGATATAGCAAATTTAAGTGTAAAGAAAACGCTAGCATGAGCCAATAAACTACAGTTACCTAAATATATATTACACACAAAAATAATAACCATATAAAGTTTAGAAGAATTATTTTTTTCCTCTACAATTTACTCAAGTCACCATATAAGGTTAATCTGTTCACTTTCTAAAAGTAGAAGGAACGATTCTTTTAAATGTTTCATTTTTTTATTAGTACAAATAAATTGAATATTGGAAAATGGTTCATTTTTTATTATTTTTAATTTAATGTAAGAATTATAAATAAAAGAACTCCTAATTATTAAGCCTATGAGTTTAAAATTGATAATTAGTGAATTGATAATCACAAGCAAAACTTGATATTAACTAACATTGTACATTAAGGTTTTTTTTTTTTTTTTGTACATTAAGGTTAGTACTTAGTACAGGTATGAACTAAATTACATTCGTTCACGCTTAAATTTGAAAATCCAGAATAAAGAAATCCTTAAGTGCATTTATTAACTGAATTGAGTTGGTGGCCCAATTAATTCAAGTTAAACTGACTGCCATCAAGATCAAAACTCAACGTGTACTCTTATTAATGACTTAATCACCCAAAGTCACAATCCCCTCATTAGATCTATTACAACTAAAATTATACTCCATATCAAAACTCAAAATGCAAAATTATTTTATATATTTTTGAGTCATAAATTATTGTAATTTCAGGTATTGGAGATGCTAAGACAACTTGCACGCACAAAGTTAAATGTTAAATTAATTAAGTCGAGCAATAAGCAAAATTAAAAAAAAATCAGAAATAAATGAGTTGTCCGATCAAGGACAGTAGGTTGATTTCAGTTCCAATACATCGAACAGTTTGATTAGTTAAGTAGTTATTTGATCAATTAAAATAATTTTAGAATCGTAACATGCAAAGTATATCATACTATACAATATATTTAATCTTGAAATAAATCAGAAATATCAATTCATATTAATTATGTTATTTGATTTTAAATTCATCATATTATACAATGCATATCATACTGTATGATTCATTTCCTAAAATAACTTAATAAATTACATATTAATAATCAACCAATGATTTCAATTAAAAATTTAAACAATGTTAACATATGATCATGATTGTACCATACAATCAACGATAAATCAAATTTAAATTTTTAATCAACATTAATTGCGGATTTGATTGATTGAAAAGAGGGATAGTATTGCTAATATAATGTACTGAATGTAGCTAACAACCATAAGCATAATTCTACAATAGCAACCCTAAGTGAGATAAAATCATCTCATACACCAAGTCATATTCTTCCTTCAAACCTTACAATACTCACGTATGAATATTTGACTCTTAAGAGATTTGCATGTTTATCATGAAAAAGAGATCTATCTAAAAAAAAGGTTGATTATCTGGTGGGTTGTGATTGGGGTAGCCAATTTTATGCCTTGAAATGAACATTGATTACCTAATGGGGTGTGCTAGGGCCTAGGAGTAGCACGTTTCTTACTTTGAGTAGAAGTAATTACCCGTGAAAAAGGTATCCGCCCTGTGTTAGCAAAAGAAAATAGTGAAAAACCCTAAGAGGACTAAGGGAGTGAATGTAGGCCAGTTAGTGATCGAACTATGATACATCAGTTTGCGTTTCTTTTTTCTTAGCGCACTCTTATTTGTCTTAGCTACTTATTGCAATCTTGGTGGATATAAATTGCATGTATTCTGAATTTTTGATTGCATGTGGTAATGGACTCAACCAGTTTATTTGGAAAAAATATAATTTTAATATCTTTGTGAAAATCATTATATTGGCTACAATAATTAAGAAAGATAATATTTTATATTTATTTGGTGTATGTGTTATTCTGATTTGAAGAAGATAATTATTCTTGCCCTCTAAATTTGTACCCAATAAAAATTTTATTTGAAAAGAAAGCCTTTTAATCATTTTAATATTTTTAAAATATTCAATTCAACCCCTCTTCATTGTGCCATAATATTCTTCGACTAGATTTTTTTTAGCTAGTGATGCAAATAGAATTTATTAAAAACAATGCAAAAATCAAATGGATTGAAATAAAACAAAGCTAATATCTTATCTCATTATATGTAATGCTTAAAATACTTCTTAATTTATATTGAAATAAAATTATAAATTGGCCACTTCTTGGTTCATTGTATAAGTCAAACCAATATAAATCATTGAAACAATATGGATGCTGGTATTTTAAATTACTTTCTGTTATAGGTTGAACCCCTTTTAAATTGGACACGGAAACAAAATTGTAAATGTAAAAAATATAAAGAATAAACGATCAAAATATTAAATGATAATTTTGCAGAATCTTAAAGGCATTTTATTTATTGTGAAAAATTAGTTCATTTTTATTAGTTTACAACTTAAGAAAGCAAAAATCATATATATAAAAAAGAAAAATTTAAATAAATGTGTATGGAAAATATAAAAAAATAAATCAAAAACTTCAAAACATTATAAGTGAAAGCATGCCTTAACAAATAACTTATAAGTTTTGTGGCAAAATACTAAACAATCAAAAAATAATTGAAAGTAAAAGATATATTGTTAAAACAATTTAACCTCTTTTTTAACAAAAAAATTATTTTACTAATTTATAACTTAAGAAAATAAATTTAGCATATGTGTGTGTGTGTGTATATATATGGGAATAAAAAAACAAATAAAAATGCTTCTGAAAGTACAAACCAAAAATTTTATTAAATAATTTATCATTGCAATGAAACGCGTCTTAAAAATTATTTGTATTATTTATGTCAACAGTGTAAGCAATCAAAACTGCTGAAAGAAAACAAAAATACCATTTGAAGTTATTGATGTAGATCGATCATGCAAGGACGATTAACACAAAGATTAATGTTAGAAACCACAATAATTATATCTTTATATTGATTTGTGAACGACAAAATAAAAACACAAAGAACGGTAAGACAAGCTTAGGCTAAATCACATGCATAGAAGTTAAGATCGTAAAACATCCCATTAATCTAACACTGCATATATGAGTGGTTTTCAACGATAATCCCTAAGCTAACAATGAGAATAGCCACTATGAAGCAAGCCCACTCACTCACTCACTTTTTAAAATACTAGACTTTAGCGGATAGAACTAACATGATCTCAGTGAATCAATTAATTCCACATTAGAAAGTGACTAGAAAAAAAAAAAAGAATGAGGGAAAGAGTTCACCAAATTCTGGGTTTTGGACTTGGAACAACAATCAGAAGATCTTCCCGGTCAGGACAGTCGCCCCTTTTGGCTGAATTTTCTTTGGACAGCAACCTGGATTCTGTTTGGAGAATTGGGCGGCAGTTGGAGAACTTCTGATTAGCAGAACAGTTGTTTCTACTGCTGAAATTCTTCTGGACAGCAACCTTATAACTTACAAAATCTGAGCAGCAGCCATTGGAAGACTTTGGACAGCAACAGGTGGATTCTTAGCAGCGAAACTGTTGATTTCTCTTTGCAGGAATTTCAGGACAGCAGGGTTGAACGTCTAGAAATTTGAGGCAGCAGGTTTGGAACCCTTCTGGACGGCGTAACAGCAGTAAGAAGTTTGCTGGAATTGTTGAACAGCAGCTAGCATTTGGAGGCCCAAGACAGCAGGAACGGATTTTCCTTGGGCAGGATTTTTAGATTTCCCTAATCAATTGGGTAGGGGAAGTTCAAATTTGAATTTTGAATGTAATGGATGGTGGGAGGAAAAGTGATTAGAGAAATAACTAGTTGGATCCAAAATGAATGCCAAATAATGTTGATTGGAGAGGAATAAAGAGCCGGCCATTAGGGGAGCAAATCAAGGACTGATATTAATTAAATGTGGGCCCAAGCTCTTAATTGATGTAGGAGAATAAATCTTATTTTAAACTCAGATTTATGCAGAGTAATTGGTTACCTAATTGGGTTAGGGAATTAGGGAAAGATTTGACATCAAATCTAAATTGAATTTGAATTCAAATTCCCACTGATTTTGGATCAACCCAAATTAGGAAACTAATTGAATAGCAGCAGTATTCGATTGAGGGCTGAATGAGGAGTAATTAATGCTTCCTCAATGAATTAGCTAATTAAGGAATAAGAATATCAAATCTCATCTAATTTAAATTTAAATTAGAATTAGATTCAAAAACTTCCATAATTAGAAAAATCAAATAAGGTAAGTATTGAATGGGTTTTTGAATTTTGAAATTCAAAATTCATGGAGGCTTGGGATAGGCCAGCGGCTAGACGGTCAAAGGGACCGGCAACTATGGGGTTTGGTGTCTGGCGGGTGGCTAGGGCTTGAGGAGAGCCAGTGGGGGGATGTGGGGTTTTTGGGTTTGGGGAAGGGAGCAAGAGGTGGTCGGGGTATGAGGATGAATGGGTGGAGAGAGAATTCGATGCAAGAAGAAAAATAAAAGAACAAGAAAGATAATAGGACCGCGAACCTTGGAATCCACCAAGATTGACGGGTATTGCTTTTGCCCCACTTGGGCCTCTCCTCTCACGAACTCACTAAGAGATCATCCCAAGAGAGAAAACTTAGAACTCACAAAGAGATCCATAAGCACAAATTGAAAATTTCATATTAATCATCATCCCAAAATACAAAACAACTAGCCTATAAATAGGCCTCATAAAAAGAAAAGAAATAAAAGACTAAAATGCCCTTCGGGCTACAATATTACATGACCACCAGTAAGGGTATAAAGGAAAAAAAATAACAATATAAAATAAACTAGTACATAAAAATATAAATAAATAACTCAAGATCTTAGCCGTTGATCTCCGATGTCCTCATCAGTTATGTTGTATAATTACAATTAAATTTTATTTAGAAATAATGTATAACAATAAATATTCTATTTAAAAAGGAGTAAACTTCAAAATACTCCCCCTGACAATTCAAGATGGCCAATTTAGTCCCAGAGTATCGCTTGGTCGAATTTAATCCCTATACAATACAAAATTGATCCCAAATGGTCCCTCGGAACTAAATTGGAGTCAATTTTGGCATAATTGTGAACCTAAACTGGGATCAACTTTATGCTTATAATTACAACATAAGAGACTATATTTGATCAATTTTGTATAGTGAGAGGGGACTATATTGGAGCAACGTCATACTCAGAGAATAAATTGGCTACACAATAATAGCCTAAGCACTATTTTGGGATTTTTTTTATTTTATAAAATATATAAAGACATCATCAAAAATATAAATAATTTAAATAACTAAATTTAACATTTGTAAAAAACACAATTTATACTCATCATGCAAAAAAAAAAAAAACATTATCAGTAAAAGTAAAATTTTCTGGCACTTGTTTTGTGCTTTAAGTAAATCCCTTGCCAACCCAAACTTATTTTCTCTTTACTAGGAGCTTGCGGAAGTGCTGAAACGGGAATAGGTCGTCGGCAAGTGGAGCAGGTAGAAGCTGGGAGCAAATATCGAAGTTGGTCGTGACAAGTGGATGGGGGTGTTGGTCGGGTGAGACAGGCGGATGCGGATGTTGGTGGCTGTGTGGGGCTGGTCAGTGAGATGAGGGAGAGATTAGTGAAAAAGTAAGAGAAAGAATAGGATAGGGAAAGGTTTTGTTGGCTATTTGAATGGATGGTGGGAGTAGAGGCCAAGATAATGAAGTGAGGGTGATAGTAAGGAAGTATTTATTTTATTTCTACTACAATTTAGTGTATACATTGAACATTAGTTGGTTTGTATTCAGGATATCATAGTGCGGGGAAATTTTAAGGAAAAACTAAGTTGTATATGGAAAGGGAAAATTGGAATGTGTAATTGAGAATAGATAAACTATATGAATTGTGTGATAAATTCTGAATTGTTAATAAATGATTTGAGTTGGTTTATGAGCCACATGGACATAGGCGGACATGGCCGACAGGGTGAGTCAGCATCAATGAGGTAAGATATGCGTTTTTATTGTAGTATGTAAGTTGATTGTATATTGTTTGTATACATGCATTTTAATTAGTTTTGGGTGACATGTCTTCATACTCTTACCTGTTGAGATTAGCCTGATATTATGATACATGCAACCATTCTACATATAACTTCTTATAATAGGTGATTGATTTAAATGATGATGCTATAAACAATTCGGGCATAAAATGATTCATAGTATATGAATCATACAGTCATACTTGCTTATATGTTAATACCGTTGATAGCTATATCAATCTACATGCATGTGCATATATATATATATATATATATATATATATATATATATATATATATATATATATATATATATATATATATATATATATATATATGTCAAGTGTCACATCACCCAAACAGGAAAATATAATGATCAGATAAGCTTGAGAAAATATCAGATCAGGTGATAGGTGGGTAGGACAACATGACCCTGATGGGCAATGCCACCCAATAGAGGCAGTGCAACCTCGGTATGAAATTAAGCCTACAAGAGATGGAGGCAATGTGATCTCAATAGCCTATGGGATGTAGAAACTTAGACATCTAGACATGAACCTTCTGAGACTGGCAAAGGGAATTATGAAATGAACTAAAATCTAATCATGCTTAACCATGGTAATGTATGATGCACATATTGGAAAACAACTAACAAGGTAGGATTGACAAACAGGATATCATTTTTATATTAAATACAACAAGTTTAATATAATGATATTAATATAACACTCTACATAGCTCTTATGTATAATAGTATTTTCACCTGTTATGTTATAACCTGCTGTGTAAAATACCTATTTAATGATTTCTTATAGTCTATCTTACTTTCACTTGTTGATGCACTTAGAAGTTTTAAATTTCTGATACTTGACTACTTTGTATTAGAGTTTGATGCAAGCAAAAAAATTAGAAGAAAGCCTAATTTTTGCAAGCAAAAAACAAATGCTTCCTAGGATACAAAAATTACACAAATATACCCAAAAATAGACAAAATGTGACTTCACTTTTATAATTTTAAATAACTCTTACAACTCTTGACACTTACAAACAACGCTTATAAACTTTTGACATAAAAAAATCTAAACTTGTATTGCTTGAGATGAAAGATATAGGTGACGTCGAACTTGAGGATAGAAGAAAGAGGTTAGAAGACTAGATGAAGTAGAGGAGTAACTCGCAAGTTATCCCAAGAAAGAGAGGAAGAAGTGGAACAAGCTCTCAAGCTTTTCCAAGAAAAACCCTCAGGTTTTCATGTCCAAAAATAACATCATATCACTTTTTTTTTCCTTCTCAAAACATCTCCAATTTATAAGCAAAAGAAAGAAGCCAAACAGCCATTCCACCTCCAACTAAAACCAATCAGATTTGGGGAAATGAAAGGCCAAAAGACACCACAGCAGCCCCCAAATTCTGCACGGGAAACAGGAAGCAAAGCCACGGGAAGCCCAGCCAGCAAGCTACGGGAAACCCAGCTAGCAAGCCACAGGAAAGCAGCAAAAGAGGGACCCGAGGAGCCAACACAGGAAACGAGGTAGGGGATTCACGGGAAAGCAGCCAGGGATGAGAAACGAAAAGACAATCAGCCAAAGCATTGACTCACAAGGAAGAAACCAAAGAGACACAAGAATAGGAAGAGATAAGCTACATACCTTTATGATTTTACGAGCTAGGAAGTGCAATTACTCTTCTAATTAATGAACTAAAACATCAGCTCAAACATTTATGAAGTAAAACTAAGTAGAATCCAACTTTTTTAGCTCAAAACCAAGCAGCCAAAGCCCACCAGAGAGCAGCCAAGGCCCCAAACTGAGAAATAGCAAACAGCCCAAGGACAAAACCAAGAGGTAGCAAGCAGCACAAAGCTTGCCTACATCAGAGTTGCATATCTTTGTGGGTGTCATCACTCATCAAATAAATTATTATGGTTGATGCGAGAAAAGGGAAGGAGAAAGTTGAACCACAATATTGTCAGGGTACGTTTTAATTTTTGTTATTTTTGGTTGATGTAAGAAAGATCTATTATGAGGTTAGTAATCTGTCAATAGTCATCTATTTTAGTTTCTTGTAGTTGCTCTGTGAAGGAAAAATTTAAGAAATGAAATTTTTATAGCTTATACTTATGATTGATGTTTTAAGTTATGATCTCTTTCAAAACTTGTTTTACATTTAGATCTCAAAAATTATATTGAAATGTAATATAGTAATATAAGTGATTAACAACCTCTTATTTTGTTGTTTTCCCCGTTGAATTCTTATCGTAGGGTTGGCGTGGGGGATGACAGAGTGCATCAATCCCCCAATATCTTAAATTAGCAAGAACTCAAATGCATTGTGATACCGTTCAGCAGAAAATTTTTATGTCATATAACTCTCTTACATGAGTTTTGTGAATTTTTGCAACTGTTTTTACAGCAGATCATACATAATTAAGAAAAAAAAATAAAAATTGCATTTCATTTTCATTTACTTTCCATCTCAACAATTTGCATTATTTTTTGCATTATAAAGCCCAAAACCCTACTATGGCCTCCATCGCATTTTCATGCCAATACAGGACAAATATTATTGCCATTTAGAGGCAATTTTTATCCTCTTTTATGTTAGACCAATGTTAAGAAAATAATTTCAAAAATTAGGAACTATAAATATCATCAGGCATCATTGTTAACATTCTTAAATAAAATGATTTCATTACCAGTGCTCTTGATGATCTTTGCACCAAAGAAACTTACCAGCTTTTTCGTGAAATCTATACTTTTGGGGGATATTTAGCTAAAAGAATTTTAGATTCAAATTTATACTTGTGGTTGCTCACCCGGGACGCGAACTCGACAGAGTCGAGCTCTTTTCCACCCTGGGAGAATAATGCGGACATCCAACCGTCCATGCCTATCCGAGGAGCTGAAGATCGACAGCCATGATCGCCCTGCATTATCTTAAATTTTTATTTGTAATTTTTATTTTAATTATGCATTTTCCATTTTTACCCTTATTTAAAGGTCTAATCTCATGTAAGCCCTAGGGGCATGATTGTCTTATTTTAGTTTCTTTTATTTCTGAGACCTATATATAGAGGCCCTTGCTAGTGTAATGGTATGATGAAGTTTTAATAAAAAATTTCTTCTGCACTTTTGTTCTTTGGGAGGAATTAGGTGAGATCCCTATGGGAGGGAATCATAGTTCCACCAACTGCAGGATGGGACCGGACTCGTGGCTTGAAGTCCCTTACTGAAGGGCAACGTATCATCCGTCAGCCACAGGAAGCGTCCGGGCTCACAGTTTTATCTTTCTTTCCCTATACTTCTTTTCTCATTCTCCCTTGACCACCGGCCATACCCCCTCCAAAGCCGCCGGCCAAGCTTCTCTCTTCCCTCCTCCCACTCTCTAAACCGAACTTCACCACCACCTCCTAGCTGGCAACCCCATCTCCTCCCATCCTCCTAGACCCCCGGCCACCCCCATCATTTTCCACTTAATGATGATTTCAATCATCATTAATTCCAACCAAAATTAGCATTTCTAATTTGGGGAAAGAATTAAATCTATTTGAAATTAAAATTTAAATTTCAAATACTTTCCTAAAATTAACTAAGCTAACTTAGGAAAGTTCCTAAATTAAGTTAAATTTGATCTTAAATTAGATTTGAATTAATTACCCTTTTCCTAATTTAGAATCATGATTTAGGAAGTTTAAATTCCCTCCAAAACCCCATCTTTCTGTAATTAGATTATAATTAATTTGGAAAGGAATTTAAATTCAAATTAATCCAATTTGAATTTCAAATCCTTCCTAATTAATTACTTTATTTTGGAAGCTTCCCTCATCCTATTAATTAATCAAATCTAAAATTCATTAATTAATTAATGCCTAACCTAAATACATTAACCCTAGACACCCCTTCCCTCCCCTCTTTCTCTTGATTGGAGTCAATCTCGCTTTGATAGCCTACTTTTCTAAAATAGTCTAAATAATTTTGGAAAGAGAATCAATCTAATTTGAATTCAAATTCAAATTTCAAATTCTTTCCTAAAATATATAGTGTTAAATTAAGAAATCCCTTAAATCAATATAAATCAATTTCAAATTAAATGTGATTGATTATCTCTCTTTCTAAAACTGAAATTTAATATTAGAAGAGCATTAACTCCACCAATCCACTCAAACTCATGCATGCCGCAGGTTCCCCCCATCTCCCTCCTATCTCCCTCTCTCTCCATTAATTCCCCTTCCCCTTTGGAGTTAAATTTAAATTTCAAATTCCAAATCCCTCCAAATTAAAATCTGAAAATTAAATTCAGATTTTAAGTGGCTAGCCACTCCCATTCTACACCATATCTAGCTGCAGCTAATCATTCAAAAGAAATACAATCCTGCAAACAAAAAATAAGGTCTGTTGGAATAACTAAGAATAGAAAATATGCATACCAACCACAGATAAGAAAAATTAGATCAGTTCAACCACTTAATGCCATCGAACAAAACTCAAGCACGTTGCACAAGTTCCATGAAGGTTGAGTTGATGTACCATTTACGGCAGCTTCAAGATGCTGCTCAGAATTTAAACATGATAGAGCCGCTTGTACTAATGGATGGGAAGCAAGTGTTGACGCAGAAACCCTGAAAAAGCAACTTGTTTAAATTCCAAAGTACCAATCACCAATTATATGTAATGGTTAGAATCAGAGTGAATTAATGCGCTTATAAAATTACTGGTTTTAGTTTTCATATTTTGGTTAACAAGCTCGGCAATATAGCAATCAATGAACAAGCTCAAACATTAAAAAGTTGTTTACTTGCGTTTAAGAATAAGTTTGTTTGGTATATCTTCAATAAGTAGTTTGATAATGCCCAATGTGATACTTCTGTAGCTTAATGTTAGCAATTTGATAATTGCTTTGGCGAAGCAAGTTGTAGAGGACCAATTAATACGTTTTCAATAAAATACAATTTGAATATTTTCAATTTAAAAAAAAAAGATAAAACAAATAACTCATTACAAATAAAAGGATTAGGTTATATCAGATGATAAAGGCTCTTTGTCATTTCGCTACACCTAGCATATCCATTAAATTCTAGCAAACATCAATTAAAGTTCAAAAGGGATCAAGATCAATAAAAACAAATAAAGAGTAAATTAGAAGTTATCCACAGGTTTATGAAAATTGAAAAGTCTTGCCTAGGTGCAAATGTTCTGAAAACACATGTTTAGTTCACTCTTGCGTATCATATATTACAACAATGCTGTGATTTTCTTTATGTTTCTTCTCCACAATCAGTCTTAGCTACTCTGCACATCCTCAAAACATAGCTCCTTCTCCCCAGCTATCTCCATGATTGGTGATTAACAATCTTAATGAGATTGCAAACCATGATACACAGGATGCTAGAAAGAGGCCCGCAGGGCAGGAGACTTGACGATGGAAGAGCAAAGACAGTAGCACCAGCTTTCCCACACCAACACCAACAATGCACCATGCACATTGTTTGGTTGTCAACCAGGAGACATGTGAAGGGAAGCAAGAAGATGAGAGAAGCAGGATGTTGATGGAAGAGAATAAAAGGAGATGAGTTCATTATAGTTATTTACATTTAAATAACTCATAAAGCATTTGGAACACAGAAGAAATTTTATTGACCAAATAAGCTTTTCAAACCTTTGGACAAATGTGAAACTTACGGTAAATCTTGAGGCCAGCAAATAATCTAGAATACTACAACAACTACTAGAGCATTTATCCCACTAAGTGGGATTGGCTAGATGAATATTTTTTCTCCATTATGACCTATTAAGATTCAACATATATTCTAGCATTAAAAAAAAACTCAAAAAAAAGTTATGTTATAATAACATCAGCAAAGAAACACAAAGCATCCTAAGACAAGTGTTAATAACCTACAGGTTAGCTTCAATAGAAGAGGACATGATAAAAGAAGATTAGGCAGGTGAGACTGAAGTTAATAACTTACAGAAAAGAAATGAAAGCTTCAATGGCGGCTATCCACTCCTCTAGAATTAGCACAAATTGAATTTTTTTAGGATTGTCTCACAAGTGAATTGGATTTTGCTAGAAAATGTGATTGGGTGGATTAATGGGAGGATATAATTTATAAAACCCATTGAACTTTCACTATGGAACCTAATTTGACATGAAAGAAAACAGAAGGTTCAACTGGGCTGTCAGATAAGAATGCCATTCCAAAGCATCCTCTAAAATCCAAAAGATTTGTCCTTCCAAAATAAAACTTTCATCAAATCCAAAGCAAGGAATATTCCAATTCCCCAATATCCCCCGCCATTCCCCAAAACCACAACTCAATTCAGCCCTAAGACCATGCAAGGATGTTGATGCCCGCCCTCTGCCAGATGATTAAGAAAGAGCTCAACATAATAGTAGAAATAAATTTAGTGAAAGTGAAAGCCAATATAAGCAACAGAAATGCATTGAAATTAAAAAGTATATGAAAATGCTAATTCGAAACATCTTCAAAAAAGGAGCTTAATTTGGATTCTATAGAAGAATAAATTAAATGTGATATTTATTTTTTGGGTATGTTAATACCCAAAAATAATAATTTAAAGACACATTGGCTTTAACATAGAAGGAAATTTTTAGGAAAACCAACAAAATTGACCATTTTCAGTTTAAGATGGCTAATGGAAAATCTTACATAATAGAGAGAGAGGAACTTCAGATGTCTCACCAAACTTCAACGGCTATTTTTAATTCCAAAAATTAAAGTGTGTATTATGAACAATGGGCGCTACCATGTGTAATTTTATTTAATTAAGAATATAAAATTGAAATCCAATAACTAGCAAACCAAGTAGTTTTATAATCATAAAAAATACCCCAATAATGCATAACCCAATCGTAGCATTGGAAAGGTCCACAGTACTCCCATATCTTTCTTTACAAGCTCTTGATGTTCAACCAATAATGTTCAAACGAAAAAATAAAAATAACATCATTACAAGTTCATTGTAACTGACTTAAGTTCGTATTGATAGCATACATCTAGCTCAATGTTAAAGAAAACAATAGGAAACTAACAAGACGAGAAAAGAAAGGATTGATACATGATACACAAATTAACTAGAATTAAAACGCATCAAAAAGTGCTTGAAGAATATCAGGTAAACTTATATATTAGATATCACAAGGAATACTTGAACGGATATAACTAGAAAGTAGCAGCTATGATATGTGGATAAGTTGATAACTTTTAAGACCAGAAAATATAATTTAGAAGAAAGGTCAAACTAATGTCCGCCAAGGATAAGTTTAAAGATAGTATATTGAAGTAGTCCAAGGTGCACATTAAGGAATGGATAAAATATCAGTTCAGGGAAGGGAGAATTAATTTGAAATGTCAAAAAAGGTAATTGGTAGGTAAAAGATACTTCGGTTAAATCCAATCACAAAGATTTAATTAACTTATATCACCATCAAATGCGGTACTTAACAATTTGTATAAAACAATGGATTCATAAAGCTAACAATCATGCTTGGCATGAGATATATGATTTTTGCAAAGGCAACAGTGATGATGACCATAATTCTCCTAAAATTACATCAACAGCTCTGAAAGCCAGCTCAATCTTTCAATGTGCATCTGCTAGCTGTGTTAAGCAGTTTAAGCCTCAAATGGTTGATTGACAAAAAGTAAAAACAATTGTAGATACACTGAACTTTTCAGTGGAACAAAGCATAATTTCAAGAGCGTAAGGAGCATACCCAGAGCTTAATCGAAGCCACGATGCAAAAGAAACCAATACCTGTATAGAGAGAAGGCCAATGTGATCAAAAATTCATACCAAGTAATTAGAATACCTTAAATTCTTTACATAAACTTGTGATGCATTACAGTTAAATGGGATATCAAACGAAAAGCAGCAATAAAATTAGAATTAGATTATGCCTCTGGTATTCTTTTC
This sequence comes from Dendrobium huoshanense, assembly GCA_016618105.1. Taxonomy (NCBI): domain Eukaryota; kingdom Viridiplantae; phylum Streptophyta; class Magnoliopsida; order Asparagales; family Orchidaceae; genus Dendrobium; species Dendrobium huoshanense. The sequence continues at coordinate 23,477,893 of CM028354.1, read as the reverse complement.
AACTGATTTGCCTTCCAAAAAAATAAAATTTTATAATTTTGATTAGTGTAGGACATGTGCAGAGGAAATCTTTACATTGCACTTCATTTCATGAATTCATGCATGGAAAACAACTCAGGGTAACTTGTTCATATCTATGAAATAGCGATAATGCTGAAGGTTTTAGAAAAGAAAGGACAAGCTTGCTATAGACAGCAAATGCACCATCCCCACATTTGTAAGTTGTGATTGAGCTTAATTTCATTGATTCGGGATTATTTCAATCCATTTACTATTTCCTTATTATAATGTCAAAAATGAATTTAAGTGCAATAATATCAATTTTTAGTTTATGGATGACTCTGGATCTTTGAAAGGTCTTATTGTAAAAGTTTCTCACTGTTTACTTGTGACATATTTTGCATTTAGAAGATTATATGGCCCGTAATTATGGGGATTCCATAAACATATTTTAGTTTCAATTATATAAATACAAATATATCCCCATAAACAAATTTTAGTTTCAATTATATAAATACAAATATAGATATAAAAACTAATATAAAAACATTGTGTGGGAATATATACCGCATAGAAAATTAAGCTTTAGTGCTTTTGGTTCAAACAAAGGATGTTGAATTCTGGATTTTAGCTGTACCAGCACCCTCTTATGGAGATAGAAGCTCCACAATCACATTTGGCATCAGACTCTATGAGAAATCGAGAAAGAGAATCCAAAGGACATGAGATTAGTTTTTCAAATAGACGACAGATATTGGAGTAGCCTCGAACAAAGTAACATATTACTTATGTCAATACCCCCAATCTTTGTGAAGCAGTTGATGGTGACAGGTTTTTCATAATCATGGGTGGCCACAGAGAAAGATACCGACTCTTGAGTTTTCCTTTCACCAATTAGATTTGAACTAATTAGACATCTATATAAATTGGAAATTTGTCAATATCAAGAGAAAGCCCTGGTAATCAAGTCCTAAGTTGAGTGATTGAATTATATAAAATTGAATTAAGCAAGAATCGAGCAAAATGGAATGATAGATTCATTACTAAAGATCATGGTGAATTTTTAATCTTTATTTGCTGAGAAGAGAAAAAATCTTATGTTAGGGAAGAATCAAGAAGGTAAAAAAGGAGGTTGAAAAAATCATAAAAATCTATGCCTCAAGAGGAGAAGGAAGCAAGTAAAGCAAGAGAAAGAAGAGACCCATGGTCAGATGAGAGAAGGAAATGATCAAGAGCATTTTTTTAACAATCATGAAGCGCAAGGTGAAGCATTCCTGTGTCAGCAGGCTCAAGGTGCAAGTTTTTGAAACTTCAATTTTATTTTAAAAAATAAATTTATAAGAAAAAAATCTATTTTAAAAAAAATAGTATATAAAAAATATTAAAAATGGGGAAATTGGGAAAACTAAGAAAAAAGGGAAAGTGATAATAAACATAAAAAGAACAGCAGGTAAACATCAAATGTATAATAATAACAATATAAAACCCTTTGACATGTAATCATCAAAATATTAAAATCATCCATGAGCCATAGGAGAGAAAAAAAACAATAAACATAATAAGGCAACAAAGACCCAAAAACCTTTCTTAAAATTGAATAATCACAAAAAATGTGGCCTTTTATTGTGGTCATATAAGGCATTCTCCATGGAAGTAAATCACACCAAGGCATATACTTTTAGCAATTCTTGGGCTAAGGCAAATGCTTCATGAAGCAAACGCTTCAATTTCAATTTTTCAAAGCATTATTTCTACACTTACAATTGAGATAAACCAATGTATGCTTCTAAAAACAGTGACAAAAAGCTAATGCGGATAGAAAATCATTGTATTATTCCAAAATCAATCATTTTTCCATCACAACTCAGAAAAATGAAGGCATGCACTCCACTCAATCTTTTCAACATGCAACTTTTGTAGAACGCTTTCCTTGTTGACATAGATCACGTGAAGTAGACCAAAATCCTGACAAACTCTCAAATAAACTCATTGCTCAATCTAGGGATCCGTTAAAGATGAGATTAGTTCCTTTGCATTTCAAATGCTTGGAGAAGGGACACATCGCTATGAAATATAACTGCAAAACCATTTGCTATGATTGGAAGAAAACTGTTCAAAAAAAAAGTTTGATATTCTTCACATGCCTTTATTACATTATGTTGAAGATAATAAAAAGCTCCAAAAACTTTGGGTTCTTATATGTTCCTGATATTAGAATCATACATGATGATCTTATTGAAACCCTTAAATGGTATTTGAATAGAGTTTGGTATCATTCCATTACATTCGTCCAACCTGGATCCTTTGTCAAAGTTAATTAATCTGATGAAATTCTTAAGTCTCTTATAAGGAATGACTAAATGAAGCTGATGGATTTTCTATCATGGTGACTAAAAAGGATGAGAAATTGGTGCTTATTCAAGGAAAAAGAGATTTACATGTGCATTGGAATTTTGGTCTGCCATACTGTAGTTATCGGAATTGTGATGCTGACGATCTTTCCCTACCAAGTTTGGAAAACTTGGTAATTTGGAAAAGCATGCCATTGTTTAAGAAAGATTACTAGAGACCAAGGTGTTTGTTCTAGTTAATGTGCAAAGTTCATTACCAAATGTGCGCAAATTCATTTTAGCAAATCATGCTTATAATGTTACATTCCCTTGGGAATGCCGGTTTGGGAGACCTAGAAGAGAAATAATTAACATTGTCGTGTAAGGATATAGTAAACAATTGTTTCATCTAAATGCTTCATGGTACATACTCCAGTCCAGAATCAAGAAAAATTTTCCATTCCTTTTGCACAATGACGGCAAAATATTGTTCCAAATGTGAAAATGAACCCATTAGTGGAAAGTTTATTTCAAATAAGGAGACTAGAGACGATCAAATTAAGCATTCAACTACTTAAGTTTGTATTTGTAAAGACCAATTCAGCTGAACAGCCCCCCCCCCCCCCCCCCCCCTGTTTAACAGAAGCTTGAGGGAGGAAGATCGCGGTACAGGCAGATCGCAAGCGAGGATGGTCGCGTGCATAACGCTTCCTGAATGGCTCGGATTGCATCGTCGATCAGATTTTTGCGTATAAGGATTAAAGGTAACGACTCCACTCACTAGATATTGTTAGTTCGCTCATTCTGGCAGAAGAAATCACGAGAGGGAAAGTTCTTGTTGAAGAGGAACGGTTGAGAGGAAGAAAGAAGAAGAAGATTTGTTTTCTTCTATTCCTATATAAATCTTTCCCTATTTCTTCATCTAAACAACGTGGGTGTTTCATTAAGGGCAAAGGAAGAGATTTGAAAGTGGAGAGAGAATTTGGGAAAGGAAGAAGAAGGATTTTGGGTTGGCATAATCCTCTTTTTGTAAGTGATTTTCTTGTCATACATCTTCAGATAGATTTTGTAGAATAAAATTATTAAAATTTATTTTATGGCAATTTTAGAAGGGATAGGAAGAAATCAAAAATTGGAGGGAGACCGTCTCAGCAAGAAAGAAAGGTCCTTTGAGATAAAAGATACAAGTTAAAATTTTTATGTCTTATCTATTTTGAAGAAAATCTTAATGTTAATATCGATTTGATTAGAAAGAATTTGACTAACCTTGTGTGCGAGGTAAAGTATCGACACTAATAAGCAGTGACGGAGCCATAAATTTTTTATAGAGAGGGCCTAAATTTGTTTTTTTTTAATTCTCTCAATTTTTTTCATCCGTGCTTAACTATCATGGACATTTTTAATTTTTTTTAAAATAAAAACTATTAAATATAATACTTACAATCTAATCAGTGACTCAAAATATATAATAATTTGTAATTAAATTAGACCAATTCTTAGGATTAAATAAGCACTATGTATTTCATGTCTCGGTGCTTAACATAAAATTGGTGCTCTTGGCCTAAACGAAATCACAAGAACATGAATTTATAACTAGCGCAGCTCATTACATGAAACAAACAAACAAATATCGCACAATTATCAAACTCATCCGCCTTACCAACTTTTTTTATTTTATTTACTTTGTAAATTCCTTTCCATTCATTTTTATCAAAAGCTGCCATCTAGACATTTTTGTTCAGTTCATTCAAACTCAACAACAACTAGTCAAAGACAGTTTTTTTATTAATTTTATTATAATAATTCCTTCCATACAACACCAAGAGGATTTTTTTTTTTAAATTTCATTTCACTACAACTGAACATAAATAAAAAGAGGAAAATCATACAATTAGCACAAAAAAAACCAAACAAAACAAATCAAGCCGTGGATCCAGAGAAAGGGAAAGCAGGTGACTAGCGGTTCAACAAAATATAATCAAAATTTTGAGCAAAACACATAATCAAATGCTAAACTTAAGGAATGCATCTGAAAGATGGAAAACCATATAAAACAAATCAAAACACAACCATTTCTATCATCTTCTCCGTCTTCAGCGAACAATACCGGGATTTGTTCAATGGCAACTGGCCACAGGGACAGATTTTTAAAAAAAGAAAGGGAAAGCTAGTGAAGAGTGCTTCCGGGCATGAGCTAGAGGTTGAAAACAAACAAAATAGGTAAGAAAAATTTTCAGACGAACCTTCTTCAAGCTATGAAGAGCAGCTTGTGCGACAGTTTCTGCTAACCTGCTTCGCCGTAGCTCCGAATGCGAGATTTTTAGGGCAAGGAAGTACCTGGGGCAAGAGCGGGAGGCGAAAATCATGTTTAAGCTTTTTTTTTTCCAGGTTGGGGGGGCACGTGCCCCCGCAGGTACTAACTAAATGGGAACACCGTTTAAAATTGCGCAAAAAGAGGCGCGCCTCAGCGCAATTTGGTCCATTTAAGCCTCAAAGCCCACACAATAAGTTCAGTTTATGAGGCTTACGCCTCAAGTTTACTAAGGCGCGCCTTATGGCGCGCCTCGCCTCATATATTTAAGGCGCCGCTTCTAAAAAAATAAAATTAACCTAAAGTTTTTTTTTTCAATTCAACCCCCCCAGTTACCGATGTGGCGCGCCTAGTGAGATGTCGACGTGGCATCAACATTTAAACCCTGGTTTAGGTCGAATGCAAAGGCGACGTTTAGATTTTGAAGTTCAAGCAAAAATTCGAACTTTCAAACATTCACTCCGGAGCAATTTCAAGCATTCTTCACTCAATTTCTTCTAAGATGTCGTCACCCCCAAAGAGAAATGTAACTTAATGCTATGTTTTCTGTTTAGTATTGTGTATTTTATGGTTATGCTATGCGTTGGTGTTAAAGGTTCAGAAGATCTTCTTATTTTATGCTTATTTTATGTGTATGCATTGCTTCTCGAAACTTTTTAAATGTTTGATACTTTGATGCCATCGTGTTTTCTCTGTATACAGGATTTATGATGAATTTATGTTCAAATTTGAAACATAAACCTAACTAAATTTTAAGCACCGAGTAATATATATTTAGGCTGTGCGTACGCAATGCATCTTTTGTGCGTATGATATGAGTACATGTTGCGTGATCCTTGCTTATACTGTGCGTACTTTATGCGTGCGTATAATTTTCTGTCATGTTTTCTGCAATGTGTGTTCTTGTGCGTATGTTATACATATACTATGCGTGATCAGTGCTGATGATGTACGTATTGTTTGCATTTGTTTAATTTGCTGTCATGTTTCCTGCACTGTGAGTTCTTGTGCGTGTGATGTGCGTAATATATGCGTATGTTATGCGTACACTGTGCGTAACCGTTGCTTATATTCTGCGTATGTTGTGCTTTTTTTGTGTGTATCTCATTTACTTATTTTTAATTTTCATTTTTTACAATTTTCAGATATATATTCGTTCAATTACCAATCGATGTTATGTTTCTTCGTTTCGAACAATCTGTGATAACTTTGATCAGCAAATTACTCCTGAAGTCAAGGACACATTGAAACGTTTAAAGATGATACAGTTTTTGGAATTTCCTGGGTAAGAGCAAAATGTCCCTCTTATTTATGAGCTGAACTCAAGGTGGGACATTTCAAAACAATGTTTTATTATAAAAGGCCAACCCATTCCTTTCACTGCTGATGAAGTGCCCTTCTTACTGGTATGCCAAATCAAGGAGAAGAAATATCATGGCATTCATTAGCACATACTTCAGTTATATCAACGGAAATAAGGAATGACATGATGAAGTTGAACAAGCAACCCCCCCCCCCCGAGACTATGTTAAGAACGTCATTGAAACGTTTAAAGATGATACAGTTTTTGGAATTTCCTGGGTTTGAGCAAAATGTCCCTCTTATTTATGAGCTGATCTCAAGGTGAGACATTTCAAAACAATGTTTTATTATAAAAGGCCAACCCATTCCTTTCACTGCTGATGAAGTGCCCTTCTTACTGGTCTGTCAAATCAAGGAGAAGAAATATCCTGACATTCCTTAGCACATACTTCAGTTACATCAACGAAAATAAGGAATGACATGATGGAGTTGAACAAGCAAACCCCCCCCCCCCCCCCGAGACTATGTTAAGAACGTTTATCATGTATTTATGTTCAAATTTACTTTTTCAACTTAACAACTTCAAAACCCCTCGATTGATTCAAAGAATAGCAAATAATCCAGATGATTTTTTGTCAATAAACTGGTTAGTTCAATAAGGGAGTTTTTAGTTGTAGAGTTTAATAAGGCATCCTCCAGCAGGTTACGTCAACGGTTTTGTACCTCTACTAATTGTGAGTGCTAAGTGCTAACTGCTAAATTCATTCAAAATTTTATTAACTCAATGTGAGTGCTAAAATTTTCTTTCATTTTATGCAGATTAGGTTCCTGGAGCATACTACTATTCATGCTCTTATGTATGCTGACAAAAAGCCCCGTTTTCTTTGATGGGCCGATGATATTGTATATACTACAGAGGTGATCACTAACTTATTTGCTAATATAAGGAAAAATCAGATTTGTAATATCTTACAGGCAGTTTCCAAGGCAGAAATGGATATGATTAATGTCCAGAAATATCCATCAGACGGCCCTCCATCCCCTGATTCCCCTCATGAAATATTCACCCATCAAAACAACCCCCCCCCAATCTCCACATCATACTCCACCTCCTCAGCAACCACATTTAAGTTTTTCTGTTGAAGCACTTTAGTCTCTACAAGAAACAATAATCAAATTCTGCCAAGAAACATGCACAAAACTTTTTAGAGAATTTGAAGACAGGCTGAGCACAAAGTTTGAAGATCTAACTGAGAGAGTTGGAGTTATTGAGGTCAAGCTCAATAATTACATTGATCAGAGCAAAATAGTTCCTCAAAAAAGATCTGTTAGCTACTCTTCATCTTCCAATAAGAGACATAAATCTGATATCCCTCCCCACAGCCCCAATGAACCAAATGAGACAATCCCACCAAAAGATCCAATCCCACCAAATGATTCAATCACAGCAGAAATGCAACTTATTCCATATACAAATCCAAATGAACCAATACTAGTAGATAGCATTCAAATAAAATCTGTAACTTTTGTTTATGCAGATGAAATAGAAAATTACAAAGATTTTCTGTATTTGACTTCTGAGAAGAGAAATTTTGTGCTAGAATGTTTGAAAAAGTTCAATAAAAGGTAAAAACAATTGCAACTTATTTTTTGTTTGAATATTTGTATGCGTATGATATGCATGTGGTATGCATATGATATGTGTGTGTTATGCGTATGATATGCGTGTGGTATGCGTATGATATGAGTGTGTTATGCGTATGATATGCGTGGGTTATGCTTATGAAATGCGTATTTAATATTTTTTTTTTTGCAGGGACGATAGTATCGTGTTTGTTGTTAACATTCTTATTTCTAGATCTGACATTGATGAGTTATTAAACGACAGGTATTTAGGCAATGAACATGTAGATATTTTTGCCCGTCTCTTAGATGAGAAGTGTAACCTTATGCCAGACAAGTACCATAAATTTCTATACATCACTCCAATCTATTGGGTTAGTAACTTAGTATTCAATTTATCAGTTTAACTATTGGATTAGTAACTTAGTATTCATTTCTTAGTTCTTACATTTACTACTTACACTTGCAGAATAACAAAGGAAGGGATAAATTGTCTAAATTGCAAATCGACCATATAACTGAACTTTCTGTTTCTTCAAACAACATTTTATTACAGTCAATCATTGAATCCAATCACATTACCCTTCTGGTTGGTTTGCTGAAAGAACAAAAGTGGAAATTTTATGACTCGTTGGACCACCGCGTCAAAGAGCATAAGCTTGTTGTTCCAAAAATCGTAAGAGTTAGTCTGTTAGATGAACATGAACTCTTCAATTTTTAAAAAATTTACAGAACTAATCCTTGCTCTACGTATATTTCAGCTAAAAGCCTATATTCTAACACGAAAGGAGCTTTTGATAATGATATCAGAAAATAGAAGCTTTCTACCATTAAAGATATACCAAAATAGGAGAACTCTGTTGATTGTGGAATGTATGTCTGTAAATATATGGAAAGAATAAGTCTTGAAGGCAACACTGATTGGACTGATAGTACAAATTGGCAAGGAGACATGCCAAAGTATAGGGCAGAATTCGCATATGAAATATTTTGTAAAACATTGCCAAAATAACAATTTTTCATTCTGTGTATAAATGTTTCTGTGTATAAATGTTTTTTATTCTGTGTATAAATGTTTATTTCTGAAGACTATATTTTTCAATTATGTGTATAAATGTTATTTACATAAATTTGATTAAAAAATAACTTATTATAAATGATAATACGAATAAATTACGCATATCGTACGCATAACGAACGCACAACGTACGCATAAAGCATGCACAACGTACGCTGTATATACGCACTACGAACGCACAAAAGACGCACAACGTACGCATCATACACGTACATATTATGCAGTAAATTTTATTTATAAAATTTTATTAAATATTTTAATTAATATCTATCTTTGTTTTTAAGTTACTTATATTAAAATGATAAGGGGTCGTGACAGGAATAATAATTTTCGTTGGCTGTGGATTGACGGGTGACATATATGGTTGGAAGGATAAGAGGGTTGGTTGATTTTTTATGAGACTTTATTACTTACTATTGCTCAACATTCATATTTCTACTATATAATGCAAGACCACTTGAAGAAAAGTGTAACTCATGATGTAACCACTAAAGAATATATCTTTCAATTTTGTGTATAAATATTATTTATATTGATTTGATTAAAAAATTACTTATTAAATGATAATACGCATAAATTAAGCATAGTACACATAACGCACGCACAAAATACGCATGACGAACGCACAAAATACGCATAACGCACGCATGATACACGTACACATAAGCAGTAAATTTTATTTATCAAATTATATTAAATGTTTTAATTAAAGAAGAGAAATAAAAAATATGATGTTCGAAATATTTTGTGTTAGATATGGTTGGGAGGGTGGGTTGAATTATTATGAGCCATTATTTACAATTTATTAATTACTATTGTTCTACATGAAAATTTTTACTATATAATGCGGGAACGCTTACCTTATTGTAACTTGATTGCCAATCAGAAGTAATGCATGCTTGACAGAAGGTTTGATTTTTTACTTAAGAGCTTAGTTTAAGATTGTTAGATTTTTATTCTTTTGAGGATGAGGATAAATAAGTACATTTCAAAATTAGGTAATCCTTAGCCTCAAATGAATCACAATCTACCAGCAGCCTTAGACTTCGCTCTTAATTCTTAAGTAAAAAATTTTACCTTCTGTAAACATCAAAGTAAGCTTCTCTTGTAATTATTTTGGTTTAATATTTTTAATAGAATGTATATAGGTTACAACTGCTACAGGAATTATGATTGATGTATTGTCCAATATAAATCATCTTTGACAACCAAGCCTTCCATTCATTATTGCGATTCGCACTTTCGCAGTAATGAAGGGAAGGCTTGGTTGTCAGGATGATTTATATTGGACAATACATCAATCATAATTCCTGCAGGAAAGTTGATGTTGTTGAAGATGTACATTAGGTTCTCTTGTAAAATTATATTTGTTATAAATATTCTTTTAATTTGTTCTTATATTTTTTATATTATACATAGTCATTAAAATTGTATTTATCAAATTCTATTAAATGTTCTTTTAATTATTTTTATATTTTTCAAAATACGCAATGTTGACGCAGAGAGCACGCACAAAATACTCATGGTGAACGCATATTATACCCATATATAACGCATAGCATACACATAAAGTATGCACAATATAATAATGAACACGTCCAGTACTCATATTATACCTAGAAAATCATATGTTTTATTAACTATTAATACAAAATCATACATTAAATTACATCTGCTCCAAAACATGCAATGTTCACGTAGATAGTACGCACAACATACGCATAAATACGCATAACATACGCAGAAATACGCATAGAGTACACAGTGTTCTACTTTATCGACGGCTCGATATTATATAATACTGAACACATCCAGCACGCATATTAAACCCTAAACTTGTTTTCTTGGAGGTTTCTTCTACTGCGAGTTGGGCTGCTATCTTCTCCGTCCGACCAGCGTACGCTTCTGTCCGAGGCTGCTGTCTCCTCCGACCTGCATCAGGTCATAGAAAAGATTAGTAAGAACTCGTTTGCTTCCTATTTTTCTCAATCAGGATGGTCAGAAATAAGGATAAGGCTGCATCAGGTCATAGAAAAGATCCAGCATGGAAATATAGCACTCAGGTGGATGTAGGAGGTAGTGATAAAACATATGTCTATCTGAAATGCAATTATTGTGATAACGTTGTGAAAGGTGGTGTGACTAGGAAGAAGGAACACCTTTCAGGTTCTCACAAGAATATTGCTCCATGCTCCAAAGTTCTTGATACTGTAATGGATGAGATAAAGTCATACATGAATAAGTCTACCACATCAAAACATATTGCACATAAGCAATTTGAGGATAGAGTTGATGCTGGATCTTACTACGGGAGTGAGCGCAGCGTTAGGGATTCATCTTCTTCTATGAAGCTCATTTCATCTAGGGGTGCTAGAGGGCCTATGAATCATTATATGATTGACACATCAGAGGATAGGCCTTCTACTACACAGAAGATGGCCCCAGAAAATGCAAGAGAGGCACGGAGAAGAGTGTGTAAGGATATAGGCAGATTCTTCTACGAAAATGCAATTCCATTTAATGTTGCAACATCACCTGCTTATTACAACATGATTCGTTCAGTTGGAGCATTTGGGAGAGGGTTCAAACCTCCAACCATGTATGATTTAAGAACATGGATTTTGAAGGAGTTGAAAAGCACTGATAAAAGCATTGAAGAAATTAAGAAGACTTGGGCCCAAACAGGAGTAACAATTATGTCAGATGGGTGGTCTGATATCAAACATAGAAGTCTGATCAACATCCTCATTAATAATCCTTATGGTACTGTGTTTTTAAGGTCAATTGAAGCATCTGACAAGGTCAAAGATGCTGAGTTCATATTTGGATTATTAGATAGCATTGTTAATGAGGTTGGAGAACATTTGGTTGTACAAATTGTGACAAATAATGCAAGTTCTTATAAGGTTGCAGGTAATAAACTTATGGAGAAGAGGAAACATTTGTATTGGACTCCATGTGCAGCACATTGCATAGATCTGATTCTTGAGAAACTTATGGCTTGAAATGTTCTTCATCTGGCTGTGAAAGGAATTGGAATACCTACAACCAAGTGCATACAAATATGAGAAATCGCTTGTCGACATTGAGGATGAACGCACTGGTGTACGTTATGTACAATAGGAGACTCAGAGATAGAAATTTGAAGAAAAAAGGATTAATGGATGATGAAGATCCTTTGCTTTGCGATGATGTGGCATCTGATGATGAGTGGTTTGTAGATGATGAAGTTGAAGTGATGCCGTCTGAATTACAATATGAAGATTTAAATGTTGATTTTATTTGATGGTCTTAAAGCATCCACATCCACCACAACTCAAGAACAAATAAAAAAAGATATATAAATAATATAGTTTTCTTTTCTTAAACTTTTATTAATGTATTACACTATTATTTATTATGATATTGTTCAAAAATATTTACTATTTAGGGAAGAGGAAGATAACTAATAATGAGGAAGAAGAAGTTGATTGGGAGATATTGGACTTTATAGGAGAGGGGGAAGAGGAGAGAGCAGCTAATCATAATGATTATTCAAATGAAGACCCCCTTAGTGATGACTGATGAGTGATGATAATGCTGATGACTAGTGAGTTCTTAACTTCTTATGTGATATGTTAATGTCATTGCTATTTATCTTGTGCATTTTTATGTTTTATATATTATTTACTCATTAGTATATACAAAATTTATTATTTTATGTTTACGCAATTTTTTTATTTTGAGGCTTACGCCTCAAATCGCCTTGAGGCTTACGCCTCGCCTCACGAACGAAAAACACCTCAATACCTGAATACGCAATTTTAAACATTGAATGGGAAAAGAAATATATGTTAAAGTAAAGTATTTTATGTATGTAAATGAATATGTTATGAGATGTATAAACAACTGGATGAGATAAAATGAACAAAGAAAAGAAATGTATGCCACTTTTTAAAATGAATAGACTTACATTATAAATTGGTTGCATAGTACTTTATACATGATAATGATTACCCACTGAGTTTACACTGTATGCTCAACCCACTAAATTAATGTTTCAGGTAAATTTCCAAAAAAAAAAAAAAAATGAAATGGCTGAAAGGGAATAATACATTTATAAAAGACGGCGCAACATTGAAAACAGAGAAAATTATAACTGATGTGAATGCTTAGTTTTGGCATAGATTGATTAGTTTTCTTGGGCTTAGTGGCTCTTCAGTTGTTGAAAAGCTTTATGTTAATGTGTTATTAAATGGAATAAAATGTTACTACCGTCCGACTTGTTGTTCCTGCCTCATTAGATCGAGCATTCGGGCCAGGTCGTGACAGCATTATTGTCCCAAACTTGAATTTTCCCAACTCATCTAAAAAAATTAAAAGTTTTCATTCCTAAAACATAAACAGAGAATGTCAACTGGCCAAATCTGAATTCATTTTATTTGCCCATAACCCATTCAAAGGGGAGATTTTCCAACGCTTCCTCTCTTAAGGACAGTTCTAGTTACACTAATGAATCCATGGATAAAAAAGATAAACTACATCATATAGGACAACCTGAGACTAAGTTTGCATAGTGCGCTTTCTTCATATGGTAAAATTAAGCTCCTCAACTTAACAATCTCCCACATAGAGACTAGTCAATCATCAAGTCTCCACAAAAGTGGCAGCAACTCCTCTCCCTAAAAGGGAAGTCAAATTAAAATTGCACACAACTTCAATCTCTCGATCAAAAGTCTTTGTTAGTATATCACCTGGATTCAAGCTCCAAATTTTGTCTCTTTGTCAATATATCAGCTTGATTTAACCTCTAAGAATTCTCTAGTGTTAAAAATGTCATCCTCCAAAGCTAACTAGATGAGGTGAAAATGAACTTAAATATGCTTTGTCCAAAGCTGACCAAATAATAAAGTATATCCTTTTCTAAATAATAGCACTTTAGTTGTCACAACGAAAAACACTGCTCTCATACTTTTGACTAAATTCTTCCAAGAACCATTGCAACCGGAACATCTTATTGCTAGTGCCAATAATAACAATATAATCTACCTCAATAGTAGAAAGAGTTACTACTTTTGCAGCTTTTACACTCAACTATTTGCCATGCCACGTTAGGAGTAAATATACCTAGTAGTACTTTTTCTACCGTTAATCATACCATGTCAGCATTAATATAGCTTATTGATGGGGACATCGACATGAGATTTCGGTGCGTTTATTAGAGACGACACAGGAGATCGATGGCCATGATGGAAAGCCTTTACTATTGATGATTATTTGTATTTGCATTTTATGTATTATGCATTTATTTTCAGTTTTTTTCATTTTTTCCCTTATGGGTAGTTGATTGCTTTTGTAGCCCAAGGGGCATGTTGGTCTTTTGTACTAGTTGTCATGTAGAGCCTATATATATGGCTCTTGTTTCTTGTATGAGATTGATTATTGTTAATGAAAATTTCTACTTTGATCTCTTTGTGAGTTCCCCCATTTTCCTAGATCTCTTTGTGAGTTCTAAAGGAAAGAACCGTTAGATCTTTTTGTGAGTTCTAGTGGTTGATGGAGTAAGGTTCGTGCATCCTAATTATCTTATCTTCCTCCTCCAACCACTTCCCCTCCACCTCAAGAAAAAACCACTTGAAACTCTTGGCCTGAAATCCGACCCACCCCCTTTGCCGCCGCCCCCTTGGAGTTCTAGCCACTGGCCACTTTCACAGCACTGGCCGGCCACCTTGGCCCCGACCTCCCCACATCCGTCCAACCCCTCTCTCCACTAGTTTCAAATTTGAAATTTAAATTTCAATTTTCAAATTCTTTCCTAATTTGGAATTCCAATTTAGGAAAGTTTCTATGATTGAATCCAATTTCAAATTAATTTAAATTGGAGTCACTAAATTTTATTTCCACATCATCACCCCTATTTGGAAATCCCCGCCCCTCTTTCCCCAAACTCCCTCTCCCACATAAAGCCGCCGGCCCCCCTTCTTAGGGAGTTTGCATTGAAAGCATTCAATGCTCCTTCCCTCATTTGAAATTTAGAAATTGATTTCAATAAAATTCCCTCCAATTTCTCTTAAAATTGAAATTAATTTCAATTTCTCCACAAACCCTAGCCCCCTCATTGATGCCGCCGGCCTCTAATGGCTCTCCCCATTGAATGAGCAATAATCCCCCCCCCTTAATTTGGGAATTCAAAATTGGATTTCAAATGATTTCCCTCCCGACTCTATAAAACTGAAATTAGTTTCAATTTTCTAAAATAAACCCCAACCCCTCTCTCTCTCTCTACCACCGGCCTCCCCTCCTCTCCAAGCCGCCCCCACCTTCTATCTTGGGTTTCTTCGTGACCTCTCATCTTCAAGTCATGTTGCATGGCGGATCCCACCATTGATCACAGACTCGAATAAGACATCTACGGAGCCATCCATGTCCTTCGA
Source organism: Dendrobium huoshanense (assembly GCA_016618105.1). Taxonomy (NCBI): domain Eukaryota; kingdom Viridiplantae; phylum Streptophyta; class Magnoliopsida; order Asparagales; family Orchidaceae; genus Dendrobium; species Dendrobium huoshanense. Next base: position 23,462,836 of record CM028354.1, on the reverse strand, counting down.
TCTCCTTTCTTCGACGTTGGATTTAACTTTGACGACACCATCGAGGATTATTTGAATCGAATCCTCCCCACCCTTGTGGACGCCGTCGACGACCAATTTTCAGACTACGAGTGGATCATCCACGATCATCCTTCCGTGCCACCTCCACCTCCGAGGACCTTTCCGACAACGACGTTCCTCGGCTCCTCCCTCCTCGTGGCGACCTCATTTCTAGTGTGGACGATCTTCCTCCGCTCAACCTAGATTCGTAGGAAAGAGAGGAAGGTCTCAAGGTGAACAACTCGTTATTAATCTTTGGATTCAAGTTATAAGCTTTAACATTACTTCCCCCTTTGTATTTGATTAAATTATTTTTGTTAATTTCCATGTAATTCTTTGCCTAAGTAAATTGATCACGGAGAACTCTTGTAACTGACTTTGAATGGATGCATGGTTTTATAAAGGTTAAGCTAATAGTAAATTTTCTTTTATAATCTTGTGTAACTCCACGCTTGCATCACATCACTTATAGTTCCAAGTTAGACTTCCAGAAACATAGAGCATAAGTTGCAGTACCTTGCAAATACCTGAAAATCCCCTTCATTGTCATGCAATGTTCTTTACATGATTAACTCATATACCTATTTATAACTCGCATTGCTTGCTCGATGTCTAGTTTGATGCATACAATGCCATACTTTACAGCCACTAATAAAAGCACAAGGTACATTTACCTCTATCAAAAGAGCTTGCTCCATTGATAGATTAAATTGACTACCCAAATGGGTAATTACATGATTGGCATTTTGCATATTGAACCTATTAGGCACTTCACATATTCTTCATGTAATAGCTTCAAAACATCATTATTCCATGTAAATCTCATCCCAAAATATTTGTTACATAACACTCAAAACCTTCATTGCAAACTCCTAAGACTGCTTTTTTCATCTTACCGATTTCTTGTTTTCTCCTACCTATTATCAACATATCAACAACATATAATATAAAATGGCATTTGAATTACTGAAGGCCATTATATAGCAGTAGTGATCTTCTCGATACTTCAAGAAATCATTGCTTTCCATAAAACTATAAAGATGTAATGTATAACTGTCATGATGCTTGTTTGAGACCATATAAACTTTTATGAAAACTTTTATGAAGTTTGCAATTCTCTTTTTTTCTTGTGCTATGAATCCTAATGGCTGTATCATGTAAAGTTCTTCCTACAAATCACCATGAGAGAGGTTGTTTTTACATCCAACTATTTCAAATGCAAGTCTTCTTTCGCCACTAATGCAAATACCACTCTGATTGCAGTTAGTTCCACCACTTGAGAAAAATTTTTTGCATAAATAATGCATATTTTCTACTAAAAACGTTTAAATAACATTGCCTTGTACCACTTGCTTCTGTCATGTTCTTCTTTACACTAAGAAACCCACTTCTTATGCAAGGTCTTTTTTCCCTTTGGTGATTCTGTCAACTGCCATGTTTAATTAGATAAAGTGAAATCCATACCATCATTCATAGCCAACTCCCACTTGATTGATTATTTATTCTTCATGGCTTCATCGCAACTCTGGTTCACCTCCAAAAAGCAACAAAATTGAGATCTGAGAATTCTATCATACCTCTTGACTGAAGTAGCAGGGGTTCTTTGATCTTCTTCAAGGCCTATGCTATATTTTGCGGTACTTACATTTTCAATCTCAACTATATGAATGCCTTTCAATGGAATTTCATTCACCTTTTGAGCTGCAAAGTTATCAGATTTTGCCTTCAACTTATCCTTATATAAGATATTAGAGCTTCAAAGCTTTCAGAGTTTGCTTTCAACCAATCTATATATAAGATATCTTCACTAAAGATAACATCAATGCTCTCGATAAACTTGGTATCACAATAGCAAATAAAGAAACATCTTTTAGATTTAGCATCAAATTTACTTCAAGTGGTAGAACCAACATGAATATAAGAAATGTAACCAAAAACTTTCAAGGAAGAAAGGTTTACCACATTAATACTTGATACATCATCAAAAAAATTACCTTGATCGAGCACGAATCTCGAGGCAAAATCAAGTTGGAAACTTCAAAAATTAAATTGGAGACCATCCGAATTCCAATTTCAGCAAACTTACAGTCAAACCGAACGTCTCGGAAACATGAACCCAACGACACCAAAATCGACCCAATCCGAGCCCAAATGAGTCCAAATCAAAGACTCGAAGTGCTTTTGGAATGATCAAACCACAATTTGGGTTACCAAACGGTCTTCAATCATGACATGCTTATAGTCAAATCGAGCGGCTCGACGAGACAAATCCAACAAGCCCAAGATCATCAAATTTTGATATCATTAAGACAGTCAAAGGTCCATTGAACGGTACATAATCGTATGAATCAAGATCGGTCGTCCATTCGAACCACTCACAATTTACCCTTGATCTTCCACTTATTTATAAGTCATGTCACTCAAGAATTCTATAAATAGAACCCCATTTCCTCTTCAAAGGGAGAGAAAAAAAGAAGAGAAGGAAGAGAAGGAAGAAGCTCCACCTCGAACACCGCCGGACTTCCGCCGAACCACCACTTGAGGCTCTCACCTCCGTCAGACCACCACCTAACGTCGTTGCTCCGCCGGACCACTGTCTGACGCCGTTGCTCCGCCAGACCACCACTTGAGGCCCTCACCTCTGCCGGACTACCACCTGACGTCGTTGATCTGCCGGACCACCACTTAAGGCCCTCACCTCTGCCGGACCATCATCTGACGCCGTTGCTCCGCCGGACCACCACTTGAGGCCTTCACCTCCCCTGGACCACCACTTGAGGCCCTCACCTCTGCCGGACCACCGCCTGACATTGTTGCTTCGCCGGACCACCACTTGAGGCCCTCACCTCTGCCGGACCACCGCCTGACGTTGTTGCTTCGCCGGACCACCACTTGAGGCCCTCACCTCCGGCGGACCACTGCCTGACGTCGTTGCTCCGTCAGACTTCGCCGGGCCACCACTTGATGACGAGAGTTCTCCGGAAGTACCGCCCTTCTACTACGATCTTTCTAACCTCAGTCTCCTGCCGACTACGGTCCTTCTGACCTCTGTCACCTACTATGATCCTTCCAACCTCCATCACCAAACAACAGTTTTTCTGACCCCAATCTCCTGCCGACTATGGTCCTTCTGACCTTCGTCGCCTACTATGGTCCTTCCGACCTATATCGCCAGACAACGGTCTTTCTGGCCCCGATCCCCTGCAAACTACGGTCTTTTGGACCTCTGTCTCCTGTCGACTACGGTCCTTCCAACCTACATCACCTACTATGGTCCTTCCAATCTTCATCACCGGACAACGGTCTTTCCAGCCTCCATCCTATCGACTATGGTCGTGCCGACCAAACAAACACATCTATGTTGATTATTGTAACTCCCACCATGTAATGCGCTCTATATGATGTAAATTTATATCATCAAGCCAAGGCCTTCTCCCAAGGAAGGGCCTCATTTGTAATCAACTACAAATACTAGTTGATTCATTCAAATTGGGTCAGGCCCCGTGGTTTTTCCTCCTTTTCAGGGGTTTCCACGTAAAAACTCTCGTATATCTTATGAATACTTCACCCTCTCTCTCTTATCTGATTGTGTGCTGGATCTTTGTATAATGCTAAGACGTTAAACTATGTATTTCTCTACCGCCGCGAACACTCCAGGACGCAACAATACTTAAGACGCCACTGTTGATCAAATATGTTGCAATGGTAATAGCTTTAACTTGATCATACCATTTTATACCATGCTCCTAGCTCGGTCATTTAATGTTTTTTTTTTCATTCTCTTGATAATATCATTCTATTGAGATTTTCTTAGAAAAGTCCTCTTAATTTTGATGCTATTATTCGCGCAATAACATTTGAAATCACCATCTATATATTCTCCTCTATTATTTGGAGGCAAGCTCTCTACCTTCAAATATATTTTATTCTCGACCACAGCTTTCCAACTTTAAAAGTATCAAATAAGGTAGATTTACTTTTGAAAAAGGCAATAGTTGAAACCAACACAGCAATAATCTCCAGAGAGTTTGATAAATACTGATATTTCTTTGAAATTTAACTGAACCACTTTCCACCCCACACCACTTATCTCAAACAGCTCCAATTATACCAATTCATGAAGCCATCAACAAAGCAAAGAATAAGACGAGGCAAAGAGGCAGCCCCCAATTCAAAACATGAAAAGCACTGAAACAAAAGAAACTTATTCTCAATCATAAGACCATGAAGATAAAAAGCCTGCAGGTATTTGTTCAACTCAATCATTTTCAAAGAAAATAAACAAGAAGCTGGATGAAGATTTTTTTAAAAGAAAAGGGAGAGGGCCTGCAAAAAGTATCATTAGCATATAAACAGAAACAACTTTTCAAGGAGGAAGAATAAAATATACCAAAAAAAAAGTAATACAGACCATAGAAAATGATGCAAGTATAACCTACCTGGTCTTTCAGTTCACCAAAATTCAAACAAGCGGTCAAGAGACTGAAAGCAGTTTCAGCAGATGAAGCAAGTTCTTTCTCAAAATGGCGGCGTCTTTCGGGACGAGCTGCTATTCTATAGCTGTAAGCTTCCTGTTCGTAAAGGAGGGTTTACTAAAAAACTTGAGTATAGGGAAAAACATGATACCGTGGGATATGATAACAACAATACAAAAGTATCTCTATAAGAAATAACAAATTTTAGTAAAAATGGTAGACATAAGGCTTCATTGCCAGACCAATCATTGCCTGTTACAAATTGCGGAAGAAACCTTCCAACAAATCCAAACTAATATCTCAAGTGAAAAACTCTGTATTCCTATAATGCATACAATATTGCCATAATTATTATTACCCAACCAAAATTGGGCAAGGTTCATGAATCATTATATTCCATTCACTTATGTTGTTTACAGTAATAAGCAAGCACAAACAAGTACAAGAATGTGGCAACACATCATCAGATAATTCTTAGAAAATATCAGATCCAAAAATACATATGATTGATAAGATGCATGTGCGTGCTCACCTCTTAGGAGAATAGAAGTGTATAAATTTAAGTGATTAAGCAACTATGAATAATTAAGGGCATGCTGAACATATATATATATATATATATATATATATATATATATGAGTGTGTGAATATCAATTGGATTTAAACCATTCCTACAGCTTTAAATATATTTTCCTAATGCAAAATCATTTCAGGACCATTTTGGCAGACTTGTAAAAAAAATGTTTCCTTTATTTCTGAGTAGGTGGGATTAAGCAAGACCTGCTTTTGGTGAGTGTGACACTCTCTTTTTCCTTTAAACTTCTAGGCCAACGCAACTCACCCTTTGCACTTAGATTGCTCAGCCCATTTTGACCCCAATGGTACAACTAAGATCAATTTGAACTAATCTAGTTCAGAGCCTTCTCCCATTGTTGCTTCAATCACTTGATGTGAGGCATAGCAGAGACCCTAGAGTCATGGAGTTCCTCGTCACCTTAAACTTAATGTCATTACACTCTAGCATTTACTACAGGTTACATGTAATATGCCCTTATCTAGTGTAGTTTTGTTACGGCACTTTGCTTTCTTCCTTAGCAGTTTTGTTTACAGTACTGAGTTAGCCTCTAGTTTATTTGTTTGCAGGTATTTGGAGCCCGCACTGCTAGGAGCTTGCATGGAGTTTATTTTGTTTAATTGGTAGTTTGTTCGGTTTGAGAGTGAGCCTGTAGAGTTCTGTTTTGAGCTTTCAGTTTGAGCTTGTAGTTTGTTGTTTTACAGTTTGAGTTCGTAGTTTGTTGTTTTAGAGTTTGAGTTCAGGTAAGTTGGACCATTATAAAAGAGATGATTTTAGTGCAAAATTTTATGTTTATATTCTCACTTCCTTTCTTTTTATTGCATTTTATTTTAATTAATAACTTAATTAATTATTTAAAAGAATTTTTATTATGTTTAATTATTTAATCAATTTATTAATTGATTGATCAACAAATTGGGAGAAAATTATAAATAATTTTTTATTATTGCTCAATTAAATTAATAAAATTTGGATGTTGGATCAATTTCTATTAATTTAATATATAATTTTTTATTTATTCTCAATTTGCTCCCCAAATGCTCTCTAAAAGTTTTTTTTTAAAAGCTCTCCACAAGCTCTCAACCAGAAATTTTTTCTTCATATATATATTAGAAAATTTGGCAACCTCCCAACATCCCCTCCCAGCAAAGGGAGATTGAGAGGGCATTTGCTCTTTTAATCCGCCCAGTCAAATTACAAATTCGACGATCAAGGGCTTCGGGATGTTGATCAATCCAACTATAGGTCTTATGGTCTTCCAACGAAGCACCTGTTACATATTTAATTAAGAAAATATTACAATTTTATTTCCTCGAAGATTCGACATCCTCTCGACGTCCCCTCCCCACGATGGGAGGTAGGGAGGGCATTTGTTGTTTCAATCCGCTAGGTTGGATAAAAAAAAAGTCAACAGCTGAAGGCTTCGAGACGCTGATTATCCCGATATAAAACTTCATGTCAAATCTATTGGATTTATTGTTACGGTACCCGCTGCTATTATTGTATATTTTTCTTCCTTTTTTATACAAACACTTGTGTGGAGTTCTTGTACTCACAGGCACTTGAAGGCTTTGTTGGGCACTATACTAGAGCAAAGACGAGAATTCTTTGTACTTACGATTAGAGAGAATAGTAACAAAGTTTTGGGCGTTTGGTCAGGGCGTGTGCAAGGCGGCTCATGAAGACAAGCTAGGTAGAGCGCACGGGGTGTGCGAGTTGCAGGACGGAGGTCCATGCATATGTCAGATTATGACGAATCACACAAGAGCGTGGGCAAGCTGCATGCACGAGATGACTAGCAGGAGGAAGCATGCATTAGTGGCGCGCGGACGGCAAACCGCACGGACAACGAATGGGTCACGCGATTGGTTCGTGCATGTAATAACTCAAACATACAAAAAGCATTTAAAATGAAAAATATGAAATTTTGATTTGTTGATCGAACTAGAGAGTTTTGGCGTTATACATGTGAGCATTGCGGCGCTAGAGTTGAGAACACTGAGGCGCCATAAATCGCCGCCGCGGCATTGGTGTCTCTGTCCTATAGTAAATATAATTTCTGCATGAAGCGCTGGAACTATGTGCTGCATTGCTACGCCACTAAAAATATATCTTTAATATTTTTCCCTTAAATCCAACCCACCGCCTCCCTCACCCCTCACTCTCATTTTCCTTGGTCAGGAAGAAATCAGAGGGCAAAAAGGAGAGAAAAGAAGAGAGAGGAGGGTCTTCGGGGATTTTCGTCTGCCATTTCTTTTACAAAAATTGTTCTAAGTATTATAAGTAATTATCCTCTTACTTATGTTTTCAATGATTTTGATTTATACGGATTTATATCTCCTAAATATGTTAAAAAAAAAGCATAATCTCCTGATTTCGTAAGCTTTCAAAGTGTAACTTTTCATATATTATAGATTTGGTCATTCTGAAAACTATGATATGATTTTATTGCATTTTCATCGGTTAAATATGTATAGGAATTTATGGATGAAATTGGTAGGGAAAAGGCATACTGAAAATAGGTTGAAAAGTATCTTTTAATGATTTGACATGATAATGCTGAAATGTGATATAAGATGAAATAATTGATGTGATGTACTGAAATGATACTAATTGATATGATAGAATAACTTACTGCCTCATATGAGATCAATGATAAGAGTACGGTCAATATATATATATATATATATATATATATATATATATATATATATATATATATATATATATATATATATATATATATATATATAATATATGAACATTGATAAAATTGACTTATTGACAAGATAAAATTGACTTATTGACAAGATAAAATGAATGCTACAATTGAGATTGATTGAATAAGACTAGTCGGGTGTCATAAGGGCTAGAGCAAGATCAAGATTAAGATACCCTCATTTGGATATATGATAGAATATTGATTATTGATACTAATTATTATTGAATATTGATTATTGATTATGAATATTGATCACAGTTATTGCTTACCATTAATGAATATGGATAATGATATTACCGTACTGATGAGGACATCGACAGACGCTACCGACATGTTTATCGCCGGTGAAACCGCAGATCGACGGCCACGATTCATCGCCTCTACTTTTGATTTAGATATCATGATGTATTTTATTATTATCTTGTTTTATTTACTGTCTTTCCATTTTTACTCCTGTGGGCAATTATTTTGTCATTGTAGCTCAGAGGGCAATTTAGTATTTTCTCTTTGTATGAATTGAGACCTATATATAGTGGTCTCTTGTATCATTTTGAGTTTAATGAATATTTAAATCAAATTTTGTGTTATCTTCTTCTTCTTGCATGAGAGCTAGAGAAGGGTGATTGAGCTCGAGGTGAGCGTGTGCAATACCCACCAGTCATTGGAAGCGTCCTCGACTCGTGGTTCATGTTATCTTCTTGTTTTCTTTTCTCCACTTTAACCTCCACCGCAACCCACGCTACGTCAAGAAAATCCCCAACCCAACGGCAAGCTCCCTCCTCCTTTGGCCGCTGCCACCTCCATGCCCAAGCCATGATGGGGATGTTAATTCTACTAACGGCTCCTTGATTGTAGCATAGCAATAAATTTAGGAGTTACTGAATTTTGAATTTCAAATTTTGAAATTCAAAAACTTTCCATATTTGCCAAATTCCAAAAAAGGAAAGTTTTGAAATTGATCCAATTCAAATTTCATAACATGAGGAGTTACTAATTTTCATCCTAGGTGGCAACAACCTATTTGGAAAGTGCTTAATTGCTCCCTAACCTCCCTCCCCTCTCTCCTAGCCGCCGGCCCCATCAAAGGGGGAATCCCCTTTAAGGCTAGTTAATGACAATTAAAGCTCTTGATTCAAATTTCAAATCCAATTTAACTCCCTCCAAATTTACTTGAAATCTGAAATTAAATTCAGATTTTAGTAAATCTCTCACCTCCCTCACCCATGCCGCCCGCCACCTAAGGAGGAATCCCATTAATGCAATTTTAATGCATTCATTACACCTATTTCAAAATCTGAATTCAAATTATTCTCCCTCCAAATTTAATTAAATCTGAAATTAAATTCAGATTTTGATTAAAACTTCCCCCACACCTCCTCATCACCTAATCTCCTAACCCTAGCCGCCTCTTACACTCCATAGCCGCCCCTCCTTTGCTCTCTTCCCCACCTTAGGCCGGCCCTCTCTTCATCCCCCTTGAGAGGTTGAGACAAAAGAAGAAGACGACAACATCTCCCCCACCCACTTCAATGTTGAATGGCGGATCCCGAGCTTGAGTGGGGTCTTGTATTCAACGCCGACAGAAGCATCAACATCCTACGATCCCCGTGCTTTGACGTGGGATTTGAAGACGAGACCACCGTTGAAGAATATTTGGACCGAGTCGTCCCGATTCTTGCTAGCATCTTCGACCAACGATTCTCAAGCCACAAGTGGAGCCTCGTAAGCCACCCACTACTCCCTTCCCCGCCGGCCACCTTTCCGCCAACGAGGTTCTTCGGTGTCGCTTCTTTAGTGGTAATATCCTTCATCGCTTGGATCTTCTCTCTCCGCTAAAAGCCTACTAATATTTGAGTGAGACGGCCCCGAGGTGAAATTCTCGTTGTTAAACGTTGGGTTTTTGTTAATTGTACTTTGCATTTAAATCTCCTTGGATTTTGAATGAATCGTTTTGGTTAATCTCTATTGCATATCTTTGGGCCTAAGCAAGTTAATACTTTCAAATTTCTAACTCAAATTTTATGTGCTAGCTTTAAATTTGTAACGAGCAACACTTTAATCTCTTCTCTTTTTAATTTCTAAAATAACTCCTAGTAGTTTCACATCATATTTGGTATCAGAGCATGGTAGGCATGCATGACATGTTAGAAAAACATCCTAGGGTCTAATCTTTCGTTATAGCTCTAATTTTGCATGCATATCATTGCGTAGCGTCAAGATTTTCTCTATTTTAGCTGCTGTCTTTACTTTTCCTGCACCATATCATGAGCATTTAAGTCATTTTAGCTAGTGTCATCTTGCTGCCTTTGAATTTATGGCATTCCTTAGTGTAGGACAACTCCACCTTGATGTATCACTGCTGTCCACACTGTTTCCGCTGTTGTTAAGTACCCGTTAGTGAACCTAGGATTACTGTTTAGGTGCTGCCTCACCCAGGAACCTTGCCTAAACAATTAGGTAACCTCACCCCTCGTTGTGCTTGCTGCCCTGAACTTTCCAGCTGCTGTAATTACAATTTCAGCAAGCTTTTTTAGTGGGATTAGCTGCTGCCCTTGGACTTAGAAGTCTTCCTAGTGATTCTTAGCACCCAACCATGGATCCCACACATATACAAGCGACCTTAGACATGATTGTGGGCCAGCTGGGCACAATATCGCAACAAATTAGGGACACCCAAACGAGTGTTGCGGACCTTAAGCGTCATACGGGAGAAAGACTAGACAACATCGAAAGGATAGGTCACCCGGCCATCTATACCCCTTCTAGACCCCAATCTCCTTATGGCGAAGATGCCCGAACTGAGTACGGACCCCCTAGAGACTACTACCGACCCAATCACCGACCCCATCAAGAATCGGTAGGACGTGACGCGCCTTGGAGGGACAACGATACCCAACTCCTTAAGAGCATTAAGATAGATGCCCCGACTTTTGACGGAACGTTGGAACCCCAAGTTTTCCTTGATTGGATTAAAGGGATAGACAGTTACTTCAAATGGTATAACATTTCGGAAGAGAATAAAGTTAGATTTGCTGAGATGAAGTTGACTGGGAGAGCCAACCAATATTGGACTAACGTTGAACACATGAGAGAGGCTCGAGGAGAATACCCCATAGCTGACTGGAGAACAATGAAGCAAGAGCTAAAAAGAAAATATCTCCCTCCCTCATACTACCCCAGACTCTTAGATCGTTGGAATAGGTTAACCCAAGGGAGTAAACCCGTTAAGGAATACATCTCCACGTTTGATGATTTCTTAATTCATTGTAACGGGGAAGAGACCACCACTCCTACACAACTACTGTCCATGTTCAGAGCAGGGTTGAGAGAAGATCTTAGAAATGAGCTCTTTGCTAGAGGAATAAATACGTATGAAGTTGCCTGTAGTCTTGTACTAGACTTGGAAGAATGTAGGAGCCACACCACTAGGACTCAAGACTCTAGACCCAACCCATTCAAGTCTTCCTCTAGCCAACCTTACAACAAACCCACTGGACCCTCTGGTAGTCGGCCTGCTCCTAACCAAGCCCAACCTCGATCAGACTATAAAGGGAAAACACCAGAACGAGAGACACCCAAAACCACTGCCGGCACTAAGTGTTTTAGATGCCATGGGTACGGACACATTGCTTCTCAGTGCTCCAGCCCATTTAAGGTCACAATAATTGAAGAAGTGACAGAAGAAGAGGATGAACCTGAAGCGGAATTAGTTCACCATATTGACGATGATGAGGATTTCTTTAACGAGGAGGATACTGCTGCAATCCACTGCCTCCAAAAGATTAATCACTTGGATCTTCAAGTTGTTCGGTGTGCCTTCTCACAACCTAAACCCAGTGACGACTGGCGAAGAACCTCCATCTTTTACACTTTCACTAAGATTGGAGACAAGAATTGCAAAGTTATTATAGACAGTGGAAGTTGTATTAACGTCGTATCGTCTGCTATGATCTCAAAACTTCAGTTAAGGACCACACCACATCCAAATCCCTACAAAGTCGCCTGGATCAACTCAACCACTTTAGAGGTGAAAGATAGGAGCCTCATTCCTATTGAGATCATTGGATACAAAGAGAAAATCTGTTGTGATGTTTTGACAATGGACGTGGGTCAAATCATCCTCGGCCGCCCTTGGTTGTTCGACAACGATGTACACATTTATGGCCGATCAAACACCTGTGTGTTTGAACACGAGGGCAAGAAGATTAAGATGTTACCCACTCAACCTAAGTCTACCAAGGAAGAAGTTAAGCCCAACTCTCTGAAACCCAACACGGGCATGAACTTGATAAATGCTAAGGACCTAGGTATGGAACTGGAGTCGGGAGCCCCCCTTTACGCGCTAGTAGCCCGGGAAGTATAGATCAAGAAGAACCAATCCCTGAAGAGGTAAAACCTCTTTTGGAAACTTTTTCCGATGTCTTCCCTGAGGATTTTCCCTACCAACTGCCACCCCTAAGGGACATCCAACATGCTATTGACTTAGTCCCTAGGGCCTCTTTACCTAACCTGCCTCACTACCGAATGAACCCTGCTGAGCATGCCGAGCTCAAGAAACAAGTGGACGAACTTTTACAATGCGGGTTCATTAAGGAAAGTCTTAGCCCGTGTGCTGTCCCAACCCTTCTTACCCCTAAGAAGGATGGGTCGTGGAGAATGTGTGTTGATAGCCGTGCTATCAACAAAATCACGGCCAAGTATCATTTCCCCATCCCTCGCCTTGATGACATGCTAGACATGATGACAGGGGCCACACTTTTCTCGAAGATTGACCTCAAAAGTGGCTACCACCAAATTAGGATCCGCCCAGGGGATGAATGGAAGACCGCGTTCAAAACCAAAGATGGGTTGTACGAATGGACAGTAATGCCTTTCGGATTGAGTAATGCGCCTAGCACTTTCATGAGAGTAATGACTCAGATCCTTAAGCCTTTGCTTGGAAAATTTGTTGTAGTATATTTTGATGACATTCTAATCTACAGTCGTTCGGTGGAACAACATTTGAATCACCTACAACAAGTCTGTGAAATTTTGAAGAAAGAACAAATGTATGCCAACCCTAAGAAATGCACTTTCCTAACGAATCAAGTAACTTTTCTTGGATTTATTATTTCTTCCCACGGCATATCTGCTGACCCCGAAAAGGTGCGAGCAATCAACGAATGGCCTGAACCAAAGAATAGTAGAGATGTCAGGAGTTTTCACGGACTGGCCACATTTTATAGGAGATTTATCAGGAACTTTAGCATCATAATGGGTCTCATAACTGATTGTTTAAAGAAAGGAGAATTTGTCTGGACGACATCGGCCACCAAGGCTTTTGAGGAAATAAAACTGAAAATGGTTGAAGCACCAGTCATGCGTCTACCCGACTTTTCGAAAGTCTTTGAAGTAACTTGAGACGCATCTGGCCTAGGAATAGGAGTATTATCCCAAGAAGGGCACCCGGTTGCCTACTTCAGTGAGAAATTAAATGACATCAGGCAACGATACTCTACCTACGATAAGGAATTTTACGCCATAATTCAATCCCTCAGGTACTGGAGACATTACCTGCTTCCCCAAGAATTTGTTATCTTTTCTGACCATGAAGCTTTACGATATATCAATTCACAGAAGAAACTGAATGCCCGACACGAAAGATGGGTTGAATTCCTACAAGAATATACTTACACCATTAGGCACAAAGCAGGTTCTGAAAACAAGGCTGCCGATGCACTAAGTCGTAGAATGATGGTTGCTCGTGAGATGAGAACGGAAGTGGTTGGTTTCGAGCAAATTAAAGAAAATTATTCTGACTGCCCCGATTTTGGAGAAACCTACTCTAAGCTAGCAACTGGAAATGATCGTATCGTAGGAGATTTTATGTTAGAAGATGGATACTTGTTTAAAGCTCAAAAACTCTGTATTCCCAAGACTTCACTTCGAGAGTTTCTTGTTTGGGAGTTACATGCTGGAGGATTAGCAGGTCACTTTGGACAAGCCAAGACCATTGCTGCTGTTGAAAATCGATTTTACTGGTCGAGTCTTGAGAGGGACGTTAACAGATTAGTAAGGCGGTGTCACACCTGTTAGTTGGCCAAACAACGGAAACAAAACACCGGCCTTTACACACCTCTCCCCGTGCCTAACCAACCTTGGCAGGACGTCAGCATGGACTTTGTTTTAGGGTTGCCCAAGACCATTAAAAAACATGACTCAGCCTGTGTAGTTGTAGACAGATTCTCTAAGATGGCCCATTTCCTCCCGTGCTCCAAAACTTTTGATGCTTCTAGAATAGCCAAGCTGTACTTTGATGAAATCATGAGACTTCACGGACTGCCTACAACCATAGTGTCAGACCGAGATGTGAAATTTACCAGCTATTTTTGGAAGACATTATGGCATAAAATGGGGACCAAACTGCAATTCTCTACCGCCTTTCACCCCCAAACAGACGGTCAGACTGAAGTGGTGAATAGGAGTTTAGGAAATCTGTTGAGAACCTTGGTAGGAGAAAACATTAGGGACTGGGACTCTAAGTTGTCTATAGCTGAATTTGCCTACAATAACTCTGTGAACCGAACTACTAGTCTTAGCCCTGCTGAAATAGTGTACGGATACCTTCCCAACCAACCCATTGACTTGATCCCCATGAACACTAGAGTTAGGATATCAGAGTCAGCATCATCATTTGCATTGCATCTACAGGAGTTACATAAAGAAATTAAAAAGAAAATTGAGCAAAGTAATACAAATTACAAATTTATGGCTGATTATAAAAGAAGAGCTAAGGAATTTGAAATTGAAGACTTTGTGATGGTTCGGATCCGCCCGGAGCGTTTTCCTCCTGGGTCCGCAAAGAAGTTGCATGCGAGAAGTGCCAGACCGTTCAAGATAATTTCTAAGGTGAATGAAAATGCTTACGTACTAGACCTTCCCGAAGGTTTCAACATTAATCCAACATTTAACATAGAAGATTTAGTAACCTTCGAGGGACCCGAATTTAACCCGTGCAATCCACTTACAAACGAGCCTTATGCGACCATACCTGGTGAGATCCCAAGCCAACCTCCACTCCCAAATTTACCCCCCTTACCCAATGCGGAGACAGTTGAAGCCATATTAGATGATGAGATCATTACTGCAAAAGGAGGCGGACGTCGAAGGTACTTAGTTCACTGAAAAGGGACCCCGACGACGGAGGACACGTGGGTTGACCGAGAGGAGCTGCAGAGGCTAGACCCAGACCTTCTAGAGTGGTACGAGAGCTCTAGAGACACCCACTCGACAGGGTCGAGTTTTCTCCCACCTGGGGAGAATGATGAGGACATCGACATACGCTACCGACATGTTTATCGCCGTCGAAACCGCAGATCGACGGCCACGATTCATCGCCTCTACTTTTGATTTAGATATCATGATGTATTTTATTATTATCTTGTTTTATTTACTGTCTTTCCATTTTTACCCCTGTGGGGAGTTATTTTGTCATTGTAGCCCAGAGGGCAATTTAGTATTTTCGCTTTGTATGAGTTGAGACTTATATATAGTGGTCTCTTGTATCATTTTGAGTTTAATGAATATTTGAATCAAATTTTGTGTTATCTTCTTCTTCTTGCATGAGAGCTAGAGAAGGGTGATTGAGCTCGAGGTGAGCGTGTGCAATACCCACCAGTCGTTGGAAGCGTCCTCGACTCGTGGTTCATGTTATCTTCTTGTTCTCTTTTTCTAAATTTCGATTCTCTTTTCTCCACTTTAACCTCCACCACAACCCACGCTACGTCAAGAAATTCCCCAACCCAACGGCAAGCCTCCCTCCTTTGGCCGCCGGCCACCTCCATGCCCAAGCCATGATGGGATGTTAATTCTCCTAACGGCTCCTTGATTGTAGCATAGCAATAAATTTAGGAGTTACTGAATTTTGAATTTCAATTTTTGAAATTCAAAAACTTTCCATATTTGCCAAATTCCAAAAAAGGAAAGTTTTGAAATTGATCCAATTCAAATTTCATAACATGAGGAGTTACTAATTTTCATCCTAGGTGGCAACAACCTATTTGGAAAGTGCTTAATTGCTCCCTAACCTCCCTCCCCTCTCTCCTAGCTGCCGGCCCCATCAAAGGGGGAATCCCCTTTAAGGCTAGTTAATGACAATTAAAGCTCTTGATTCAAATTTCAAATCCAATTTAACTCCCTCCAAATTTACTTGAAATCTGAAATTAAATTCAGATTTTAGTAAATCTCTCACCTCCCTCACCCATGCCGCCGGCCACCTAAGGAGGAATCTCATTAATGCAATTTTAATGCATTCATTACACCTATTTCAAAATCCGAATTCAAATTATTCTCCCTCCAAATTTAATTAAATCTGAAATTAAATTCAGATTTTGATTAAAACTTCCCCCACACCTCCTCATCACCTAATCTCTAACCCTAGCCGCCTCTCACACTCCATAGCCGCCTTGAGAGGTTGAGACAAAAGAACAAGACGACAACATCTCCCCCACCCACTTCAATGTTGAATGGCAGATCCCGAGTTTGAGTGGGGTCTTGTATTCAACGCCGACGGAAGCATCAACATCCTACGATCCCCGTGCTTTGACGTGGGATTTGAAGACGAGACCACCGTGGAAGAATATTTGGACCGAGTCGTCCCGATTCTTGCTAGCATCTTCGACCGACGATTCTCAAGCCACAAGTGGAGCCTTGTAAGCCACCCACTACCCCCTTCTCCGCCGGCCACCTTTCCGCCAACGAGGTTCTTCGGTGTCGCTTCTCTAGTGGTAATATCCTTCATCGCTTGGATCTTCTCTCTCCGCTAAAAGCCTACTAATATTTGAGTGAGACGGCCCAGAGGTGAAATTCTCGTTGTTAAACGTTGAGTTTTTGTTAATTGTACTTTGCATTTAAATCTCCTTGGATTTTGAATGAATCGCTTTGGTTAATCTCTATTGCATATCTTTGGGCCTAAGCAAGTTAATACTTTCGAATTCCTAACTCAAATTTTATGTGCTAGCTTTAAATTTGTAACGAGCAACACTTTAATCTCTTCTCTTTTTAATTTCTAAAATAACTCCTAGTAGTTTCACATCACGTACTGTACAATTGCTATACTGATGAAAATGATTAAATTATATGAATGAATGAAACTGATTGTATGACAAAGACAAAATGATTAATTGATATAGGTGACCAGTACATATTTTCTTATATGATTTAAAGCATATTGTTTCTCTTTTGCCTTGCATTAATTTCATTTGTATGATTTTAAATACTTGCTAGGCTATTCACTCATTACGTTGTTTACATGATTTCAAGTAAGGAACCTTCAGCTTGAAGCTAAGTTGGGATGCTAGTGTAATTTTTATTTCAACTCTCTGGTTTATATATTCTTATGTAGCCTATGAAGGCTATTATACGTACTGTTTTGGACTTTTTAACAACGCTGTTTAAATATTGACTACTACAATAATGTGAATTATGTTTTTTTACTGTTTATATTTATTTAATGAAATTAATCAGCTCTGAATGTTTATCGATCTAGTTGATAAATGAATAGAATGAGTTTAAAAAGATAATAATATGAAAAAGAAAAAGCATAAAAAAAATTCTTTCAATACAGATCTCGGGGAGCAATAGTGCAGGTGGTATCATGCGAAGAGAGGGTCACGTGGATAGTGTTTCGGTTAGGGTCGACTGCGGAAGTAGCGTGCGGGTGGTGTTTGCAGTTGAATGGGCTCAGCGGGACGAACAAAGGATGCACGAGCGAAAGACAGAACAGTGAGAGGGAACAACAACGACTTAAGCGCAAGTCTTCTTTCTTTTTTATGTTTTGTTATGTGATATGTTTTATTAATCAGAAGGGTGTGTTGCTTCTGAAGCAATGTGTTTGTTCGCTCGCTCTATGAAATAGTGTATATGTTTTTTTTTTTTCATTTTTCTTTTTTTTTTAAATTAGTCAATACTTCACCATGCCTGAACAAGCAATGCATGATACATCATTTCCTGTCATAGGGGCAGTGTCTCAAAACAAGTTTAAAGCACTTTAAAAGGTATGTTTAATATGTAATTTTTTTTTAACTTTAGACACTTGAACCTGATTTTAAAACTTTAAGAGAAAATGACCAAATTGATCCATGGATTATTTAGAGTGTCTTCATTTTGACATGGGCTTTATTATTCTACAATTTCACTCTCAACTTATCAAAGAATCAAGTTTAGAGAACAAAAGACTCATATCACTCAAAGAGACAATTTTTAATAATTACGCCTCATATAGAAAATCATTATGCCTCTTAAAGAACTAAATAATGAAAAGAACTAAAAAAATTTAAGAATTTTTTCTCAAAAGTTCGATCATATTTCTATAGTCGTAGAGGCATTGACAGATGGGCCTATTATCTTTCTGCTAAAGAATGGGCAAAGTCCGTTTTAGCGCATGAATGAAAATCACACAAATCAAATGAAGAAATTACAATGCAACAAAAATATGGTTCAGAGGGAAGTTAGCAGTCTGAAACAGGTTAAATCTATAAAGGTCATGGAAGATCAAAAGAGAGGAAAATTCCTTGGAAGTCAATGTAATAGTAAAAGCTCGTAACTTTCCGGTACGAAAATATAATTCATTTTAAATAACATATTAGCATAAAATTTAAAATTGAAATGCTGAACTGTGAAACCTTAGAAGGCAATATGGTCATCTTGTAACAGATTTCTGCAAAACATAAGCAAGTTACAATGAAGAAGTGACAAAAATTATGATGAGGAAATATCTCAAGGATTCCGAAATTTTAGAGAGAACAGAATGCTAGTGCCTAAAAATAGGAGCAATGGCAGCGGAAACAAAACAAGATAAAAAAATTCATTCATGATGTTTTATATGTTGTTCAATTGAAAAATAACCTTCTTAGCATGGCCCAGATGATTGAAAAAGGATATAGTTATTCATAAGAAAAGTGCTTGATCATTGATAAAGAAACTAAAAATTTGACCCAACAATGGTGATGGAAAATAAAAAAAATTTCAACACAGCTAAGTGGGACTATGACTACTTGATAATAGCTTAATATGTATTGGTGTTTTTTATTTTAATTCTTTCTATCAATTTATTCATTCTAAATGTTTAACCATTTCAGATTTCCTATACTCTCGTCAACTATACTTTTTTTTTCCTAAAAATTATTCATGCAATTATATTTGCAGGTATTAAAACAAAAAAAAAAAAGAATTGAAAACACAGAACAAATTTAAAAATAATTTCATAGCAAAATTTCAGTGCATAGAACAGTTGAAAACAATCTAAAACCCAAGACAAAAATAACCAAAAATTACAATAACGAATAGTAACAAAGAAATGTAAAGCAAATATAATACATTAATAGTTCCATTTTAGCTCTTATCAAAATAAGATCCCAAATTCAATAGACCATTTGTAGATTGGAGATAAAGCATATAACAATAAAAAAAAACTGGGTTTTAAGAAATCCAAAGAATAAGACATCCTAATAAATTATGATCCCAGTTTTAGTAATGTTCTGGGATAAACATTCTATGAATACATTTTCAAATGCATGCTTAAGATAATCTCTCAGTATGTTCTCTAACGTTCTATTTAGTGTAGTAAATAAATATATAGAGTTTAAACTAATCTTAATGAAGGCTAAGTTACATGGTTCAAAGCTTAAGCTTATATAGCTAGGGGATTAAGGTGCAATTTTGTTTAAAGCTTTACAGAATGCTGAGTCGTCACTCAGCAATTTCTTAACTTTCATATCTCAGCAGGCTCACAATGCAAGCCTAACAAGTTGCATCATGCATAAATAAGCCATGACTGATAGGTACCATACCTCTGGCAAAACAGTGAGCAACTCTAACAAGCCGGGGATATATTCAGAATGAGTTCGCATTTCATTGCTGATCCAGTCCACAATGCCACCATCTCCCCAGTCTTCAACAGAGACATGCACGGCCAAAGCAGCAACGCCAATGCTGATCTGAGATGAAAAGGGAGTTATACCCGCATGCTGAACTAAAATAAATAAAACATAATCAATCTTTCATGATAAATTTTTGTCATACCTGGGTCCTAACTTTAGGGGGTCCTTTGCTAAAGTTCTTGAGCAAAGCCTGCACTTGGAAGCTTCAAACCAATCAAAAGGTATAAATAAAACAAACGGCAATACATTATGCTAGCAAATCAAGTGCAAAACAGCTTTTGAGCAATACAAATTAAAAACTAATAAAATCAATTAAATAGTTGTAAAGGATGATATAAAAATAATCCTAAATTACAGTACAAGGTAATAGTGTACTGTAAAAGTGATATTAATCGCCAGCAAGCCAACAATTGTCAAAATTGTGAGATTAGCAAAGTATTTATCCGATGAACAATTGGCACCTCTAGAGGTTCCAATCACCTGAGATTGAGTGGGCTTAGAACAAGGTAAACAAGAAGAATAAAATAGCTGCTACAAAGAAACACCCAGTTAAAACTTGGTCAACTAATTAATGCCACCTTACTAAAGCATGGGGCAGGTTTCAAACGGATATGGATGCACAATTGAATTATATGAATTTTCTTTAAAAAAAAATCATACGAAAAATAAGGCTTATTCAAGTAAAATTTAAATTATTAAATCTATTTAAAATAAAATTAAACCGTGATATGCCAAAAATGAGAAAGATAAAAGAGTGTTTTTCATAAATATGGAAGTATAATACATATATTGTACCTATTACACATTTGAATGTTAAAATTTGAGCAACTTTCCACAATTCTTAAAATATACAACAATTGAATGTTTTTTTGGTAATTCGTAGTTGTTGGCATTATGCAAGTTAAAAACATGAATTTACTATGGGCATGTTTGAGATTACTTTTGCTTCTGTTTTAATTTTTTAAAGCATGTTTGTTTACTGTATTTTTTAACTATTTTTATTTTTATTAACCAAATCAAGCCGCCACTGCTATGCCATCAACAGGCATCACCACTGCCTACAGATGCCTCTGCCACCGCTGCTGCCATTATCAATGGTGACCACCACCAGCCACTAGTAACCACTGTCAAGCCACTTCCACTGCTAACCCCACCAACATAATCGCCTCATCATTTGTCACTACTAACATGCAAGTGACTGCCTCTAACACCGCATAAATAAAAAAATTACATATTTTTAAGAAATCAAAAATATTTATTTTATATCAAAATAAAAATAAAATCAAATAAGCAATAAAAATAAAAATAAAAAACACAAAACACTAGTGAACCTAAACAGCCCCTAAGGGCTTAGCAACTAAAATGTCCATTGCAATCTCCCCAAGCATGCAAGTGCGATCTTCTAGGGATATCATAGCAAAGGCAACATCAATAATATATTCAACTAAGGAAGTTGAGGAGGATTAGCACATTCATGGGTTTGCTATTAATCCCATCCAACATAAAGATAAAAAGAAATGTATTTAATAGCTTAAAGGTTAAATTTGGCTTAATTTATTTGTGTGATGTTATATTTGATGTTGAAACAATTTCTACTTATGTATGATATATTATTTAGTGGACTTCATGTGTGGTTAGGAAGGCAATGTACTGTGGAAGCTACTATTCTCCCCTCCAACCGTGCCAGTCTTGGGGTTGTCATCAAAGACAATGTAGGCAAGTTTGTTATGACCATAGGCCATCAGTTTAAACAATGGGATATCATCCGGGCTGAGTTCCTTGCAGCGGCTACTATCAAGGAGACTATGGATGATTGGATGCTGAATCTGGATGGGATTATTGTGGAAAGTGATAATGCCTTCGTTATTGAATGGCTCCAGAAATCTATGGAAGATAGAAAGAAGACGGATCAAGCTTCTTGGGATCAGGACAAAAGTTTTCTTATTTAGTTTAAACAAGTTATTTTCCACCATATACATAGAGAAAACAATAAGGCGACAGATTTTTGTGCCTCATTAGCCACTTTATCTAGTTGCTTTTGGAAAGATACTCAGGATAAATGTTCCTTCAACATTTTTGCCTTTGTTGAAGGATGATAGTGATAGTTATAATCATACTTAGTTGTTATCATTGTAATTTTTTTTGTTTTACTTTGATTAATGCAAAATGCGCACTTTCATGGAAGGTAATGTACATGATAGTTAATTTTTCAATAGATCTTTAAGTGATAATACTTTGTAATTTCCTATGCTCCCACCAGCTTAAATGACCACAGTAAAATCTTGTAGACATACTTGAGGTTTTCAATAACCATATATACATGCAAATTTTATATGCTGGATTTTAGACCTCCTTTGCAACTAGGATTCATTAAATCCTTAAAGGTATAAAATATAACATTTAATCAAATTTGCATGATTCAAGCATATATTATGTGGGCCCTATGGGGTTTTCAATCAAGGGTAATCATTATTGAGATGCGTCATTGAGGGATCATACAATGTATGGAAAAATAAATGGGACATTGGAGTGACATGCCAAACTTTTCATTTGAGAAACAAAGACTAATAACCATTGCTATAATGACAGCACATACTTTATATCAATAAACACTATTCAGTGAACCCTGAATTTACTACAACTTTCAATTGAGGAACAATGATGTGAATCAATCATGCGATGAGTTGCGAATTGCACATAGAAAATTAATAGAAGTATTGATTCAAAACTTGCTACCAAAACTCTTTGCTTAATCAAGTTGAGTTCACGAATTAGATGACGATAAATTAAGTAATGACAAGAAATCACATTTAGAGATTAGAAGACTTTCAAAATAACATCAATAATTCAAGTAGTGCAAATGACTAAGAATAACAAAGCCCCAAATTTAAAATTTAAATCCTTCACCTTAAGATCCGTCACTCATGTTTATAGTGGTGGCTAGCGGAATAGGACCATAAGTAGGCTTAGCGACGCTACGAGTAGACAAGTGATCTTGAGAGGACTCGTCGCCGGGGAGGAAGCCGGATTCGGAGGAGTGGGTGGACGGCCTTCAATGATCCACATGTAGATGGAGAAGTGGTCGTCGATGGACTCCACTAGTGGTGGTAGAATCCTCTCCAAGTATTCCTCGACGGTGTCGTCAAAGTCGAAGCCGACGTCGAAGAAAGGTGATCGGAGAATATTGACCCTTCCGCGGTTGTCGTACTCAAACCCGAAATTCCATTCGGGTTCCTCCATACATTCTTGTCGGCAAGAGTGAGCGGTCGCCGCGAGACGTTCTCAAGTGGAGGAGAGGGGCGACTCGGGCGTTGGAGGAGAAACGGCCAAGAGTAGGTGGGTTAGAGAGGTTTGGCCAAGGTGGGAAGAGAAGGAAAGGCTGCAGGAATTTTCTGCATGAAATTGCTTTTGGGGGGCTAATCGGAGAGATTTAATTTGAAAATTCAATTAAATCAAAGAGTGAAAAAGGGGCGGTTAAGGGAGAAGATTTAGGGGCTGAAATTGGGGAATTAATGGGGTGATTAGGAGAGAAAGAGGAGCTCAATGAAGGGCCGGCCAAGAGAGAGAGAAGGGGGAAAGAGGAGTTTATGCAAGTGGGGTCCACATGATTAATTTCAGATTTTATTATAAATCTGTAATTAACAATTTCAGTTTTAGGCATGACAAAAGGTTTCCTAAATTAAGCATTCAATTAGATTTGATTCAAATATGAATTTCAAATTCAAATCCAATTTATCTTGATTGCTTAAATTAGGGAGAAAAATTAGGTAACATTAAATGCTAATGAAACCCAAAAATTTCAGAAATTTGAAATCGAATTAGGAGGGAATCTAAAAAAATGGCAAGGAGGGAGGGGTCGGTGGGCTGAGGTGGCCGGCGGTGGCTGGGCCAGCGGGAGGAAGGCCCTGGTTGAGGCAACGGAAGGCAGGAAGGGGCTGGACGGCGGGACAGAGGGGCGGTCGGCTGTGCTGGGCTCAGGGGGGGACGGCGGCACTAGAAGGAAGGAGGGGAACTTGAAGAAAGAGGGAAATTTCTTCCAACAACTTCCTTGACCTCGAATTTCTTCTTGATTTCACCTCCGCATAACACACATGGGCCAAAATTTAGAACTCGGAGAGATCTAATTCTCCTTTTGAACTCACTAAGAGATCAAAGGGAAATGGACTCACAAAGAGAACCAAGGAGAATAAACTTCATTTCATCAAAAACTAAAAACTTACAATGCATCATGCCTCATATAAGGAGGTTCAAAAAAACGAAAATGGAAAGACATAAACACCCTCTGGGCTACATAAGTAGAAAAATGCCCTCAGGGGCAAACTAGGAAAACTAAAAGTCCACATGACATAAGCTGTAAATAACTCAGAAGTAGAGGCTCTGGATCGTAGCCGTCGATCTGCGCCGTCGGCGATGATACACGTGTCAAAATCTGATGTCCCCATCATTCTCCCCAGGTGGGAGAGAACTCGACCCCGTCGAGTAAGTGTCTCTAGAAGCCTCGTACCACTCCAGCAGGTCTGGGTCCAATCTCTGTAGCTCATCTCAGTCGATCCACACGTTCTCCGTCTCCGGCTTTCCTGCCCATTGAACTAAGTACCTTCGGCGACCACCATCTCTAGTAGAAATGATTTCATCGCTAAGCACTGCCTCGATCCTTTCCGCGGTAGGTAAAGTGGGAAATTTTGGGAGTGGAGGTAGGCTGGGGATCTCACCAGGTGGGGACTCACAAGGCTCATCAAGTAATGGGTTGGGTGGGTTAAACTCTGGACCTTCATAGGCTACAAGATCTTCAACGTTAAAAGTGGGGCTAAAGTTAAAAACTTCGGGAAGGTCAAGCACATAAGCATTACTATTAATTTTAGAGATTATTTTGAACGGGCCCGCGCTTCTCGCGTGTAACTTCTTAACGGTCCCTTGCGGGAACCGCTCTGGACGAATCTGAACCATCACATAATCACCCACATCAAATTCTTTGAACCTTCACTTGAGGTCCGCATTAAGTTTATAGTTAGCATTGCTCAATTCAATTCTTTTATTAATTTCTTTGTGCAATTCTTGTAAATGCGATGCAAATGCAGATGCTGACTCTGATGACCTAGACTTAGGACCCATGGGAATAAGATCTATAGGTTGCCTAGGCTTGTAACCATACACAATCTCGGCAGGACTCAGACCCGTGGTTCGGTTGACAGAATTATTATAGGCAAACTCGGCAATCGGTAACTTAGAATCCCAGTCTCTAAGGTTTTCCCCAACTAACGTTCTTAAGAGGTTTCCTAAACTTCGGTTTACAACTTCGGTTTGACCATCGGTCTGAGGGTGGAAGGCTGTAGAAAACTGTAATTTTGTACCCATCTTATGCCAAAGTGTTTTCCAGAAATAACTTGTGAATTTAACATCCCTGTCAGATACAATAGTCTTAGGTAACCCATGAAGTTTTACAATCTCATCAAAGTATAGCTTAGCAACCCGGGATGCGTCGAAAGTTTTTGAACAGGGTAGGAAATGGGCCATCTTTGAGAACCTATCAACGACAACACAAACGGAATCGTGCTTTCTGAGGGTCTTGGGTAAACCTAATACAAAGTTCATGCTTACATCCTGCCAAGGGCAATTTGGCACTGGGAGTGGAGTGTAGAGGCCCGTGTTCTGCTTTCGTTGTTTGGCAAGCTGGCAGGTGTGACATCTCTTTATAAGTTTGCCAACGTCGCGTTTAAGGGTGGGCCAATAGAATCGATTTTCTAGCGCAGCAATAGTTTTGGATTGACCAAAGTGGCCAGCTAGTCCTCCCGCATGCAGCTCCCAGACTAGAAATTCTCGCAGAGAAGTGTTAGGAATACAGAGTTTTTGGGACTTGAACAAATAGCCATCCTCCAAAAGAAAATCATTTATTAATGGTCCACCACCATTAGTCAGTTCGGTGTAAGTTTCTTTAAAATCGGGGCAGTCCAAATAGTCATCTTTTAGTCGCTCAAAACCAATTACTTCCGTCCTCATTTCCTGGGTAGTCATCATTCTTCGGCTGAGGGCATCAGCCGCCTTATTTTCAGTCCCTGTTTTGTGTCTAATTGTGTAAGCATACTCTTGCAGGAATTCAACCCAACGGCCGTGGCGGGTATTGAGTTTGTTTTGGGAATTAATGTAACGTAGAGCCTCATGGTCCGAAAATATCACAAATTCTTGTGGCAGGAGGTAATGCCTCCAATATCTAAGGGCTTGGATAATCGCATAAAACTCTTTATCATAGGTAGAGTATCGCTGACGTATGTCATTTAACTTTTCACTGAAATAGGCCACGGGATGGCCTTCTTGCGATAGGACTCCACCTATTCCAATCCCTGAGGCGTCGCAAGTTACTTCAAAGACTTTTGAAAAGTCAGGTAGACGCATGACAGGGGCTTCTACCATTTTTCGCTTAATATCCTCAAAAGCCTTACTTGCATTCACAGTCCAACGGAACTCTCCTTTCTTCAGGCAATCAGTTATGGGTGCTACAATCGTGCTAAAATTCCTGATAAACCTCCTGTAAAAGGTGGCCAATCCATAGAAACTCCGAACATCTCTGATATTTTTGGGTTCAGGCCACTCGTTAATTGCTCGGACTTTCTCGAGGTCTGCTGAGATTCCCTGTGGAGATATGATAAATCCTATGAAGGTAACTCGGTCCGTGAAGAAAACACATTTATTTGGGTTAGCGTACAAATATTCTTTCCTCAAAACCTCACATACTTGAGTTAGGTGATGTAAGTGCAGGTTTACGGAGCGACTGTAGATTAAGATGTCATCAAAATACACCACAACAAATTTTCCTAAGAAAGGTCGCAAGACTTGAGTCATAACTCTCATGAACGTGCTAGGAGCGTTACTAAGGCCAACCATCCACTCATACAACCCGTCTTTTGTTTTAAAAGCCGTCTTCCATTCATCTCCTGGACAGATTCTAATTTGATGGTATCCACTCTTATGATCTATCTTGGAAAAGAGCGTTGCTCCGGTCATCATATCCAACATGTCATCTAAACGGGGAATGGGAAACCTATACTTGACAGTGATTTTGTTGATAGCGCGGCTATCAACACACATCCGCCACGAGCCGTCCTTCTTGGGAGTTAAGAGTGCAGGAACAGCACACGGACTAAAGCTCTCCTTAATGAATCCTCGTTGAAGGAGCTCATCGACTTGTTTCTTCAGTTCCGAATGCTCGGTCGGGTTCATACGGTAGTGAGGGAGGTTTGATAGGGATGCTCCCGGCACTAAATCTATTACGTGTTGTATGTCCCGTAGGGGTGGTAGTTGGTTAGGTAAGTCATCAGGGAACAAATCAGCAAAACTCTCAAGAAGGGGTTTAACTTCCTCGGGTATTTGCTCTTTTTGATCCTCCTCCACTTCTCTAGCTACTAGGGCATACATTGGTGCTCCTTGGGTGATTTCATCTTCTACTTCCTTAGCAGTCAAGAGGTGTAGCCCTTTGCTTTGTTTGGCTGGGGTAGGCTTGGCTTCCGTCTTGGAGGATTTGGGTTGGGAGGTATTAACTTAATTTTCTTTCCGTTGTGTTCGAACACGCAGGTGTTCGACCTCCCATAGATATGAACGTCATTGTCAAATAACCATTGGCGACCCAGGATAATTTGACCTACGTCCATTGCCAAAACATCACACCAAATCTTGTCTTGATATCCCACGAACTCTATGGGAATGAGGCTACGGTCCTTAATTTCTATGGTAGTCGAGTTGATCCAAGCAACCTTATACGGATTCGGGTGAGGGGTCATCTTGAGGTTGAGCTTGGAAACCATAGCAGAAGAGACTGCATTGATACAACTCCCATTATCGACGATAACCTTGCAGTTCTTTTCCCCAATCTTAACAAAGGTATGAAAAATGGAAGTCCTACGCCAATCATCGTTTAACTTGGGTTGTGACAAAGCGCATCTAACAACCTGAAGGGTAACAGATTCTTCTTCCGTAAAGGAGTCTTCTTCTTCATCAACATGATGAACTATGTCAGTCTCAGGTTCGTCCTCGTCGTCATCAACCTCTTCTATAATGGTGACCTTATATGGGCTAGAACATTGGGACGCAATGTGCCCATACCCATGACACCTATAACATTTGGTTCCGGAATTGGATTTGGGCGCGTCATGTTCGGGGGCTTTACCTTTGGAGTCCGGGAGAGGTGGGGCCGGGTTAGCAGTGGGTCGACTACCTATCGAGTTCGTGGGTCGGTTTTGGGCCTGGCTGGTGGAAGTACGATATGGGTTTGGTCGAGAGTCAAACGGTCTAGTGTGGGAGTGGGTCTTGGACTCCTCTAGGTCAAGTACTAGACTGCAAGCTACCTCTAAGGTGTCAATTCCTCTGGCAAAAAGTTTGATTCTAAGATCTTCCCTAAGGCCAGCTCTAAACATGGATAGGATTTGGGTTGGGTTGGCGGACTCCTCGCCGTTGCAACGAATCAAGAAATCGTCGAAGGCAGAAATGTAGTCCTTAACAGGTTTGCTTCCTTGAGTCAGTCTATTCCACATATCTTGGAGTTTAGGATAGTAGGATGGCGGGAGGTATTTTCTCCTAAGTTCTTGCTTCATGGTTCTCCAATCGTTAATAGGGTGTTCACCGCGAGCTTCACGCATGTTTTCTAAGTTGGTCCAGTAAAGGTTGGCTCGACCAATGAGCTTCATTTAGGCGAACCTGACTTTCCTAGCTTCAGAGATGTTGTACCATTTGAAATAGCTATCCATTGACTTGAGCCAATCTAGGAAAACTTGAGGGTCAAGGGTTCCGTCATAAGTCGGGGCGTCAATCCTAATGTTTTTCAACAGTTGGGCATCGTTGTCTCTCCAAGGGTTCTCATTCCCTATGGGCTCTTGATGGGGCCTAGGGTTACGTTGGTAATGGTCTTGAAAATGTCCGGAATCTCGCGGGTGTTCATGATCGGGTCGGTTGTCTTCGCCATAAGGTGAGTGAGGTCTTGATGGCGTATAGATTACAGGATTCCCGTTACGCTCGATATTATCTAATCGGTCACTCGTGTGGCGCCTAAAGTCAGCTAGATCGGTTTGGGTGTTGCGGATTTGCTGAGTAACGGTGCCCAATTGTCCCAAAATAAGGTCTAGGGTCGCTTGGAGGTGCTGGGGATCCATGGGTGAAGGTTAGGGGTTGCTCGGGGAAGAGTTGGGGTGGTGGACAGCACTTAAAACCTAGGGGAGGAGGTTCTAAAAACTGCTAGAAGCTGCTGGAATACTAGGGACAGCAATCTAACACAAGGGGTACGAAGTCTAACACAATTAGGATTGAGTGTGGGGTGTGGACAGCAACTAGGGCTTAAATTAGAGACTCCCAACAACCTATAAACACAGCAGGAAATGGGGGACAGCAGAGTTACAGCAGGTCGAAAATGTTCCAAACACTAAGGGAGCTTTCCCAACAATAGGTAACACTAAGATGCTAGATGAGAAGACTTAACTCAGATGAGTGCAGGAAATGCAGAAAACAATAACAAAACAGTGAAAAAACTTGATCTAAACAATGAAATGCATGCAAGTTTTGGAACTACCACAAAAAGCTAGACCCTAGGATGCTTCCTACACATGTCAAGCATGGTAACCATGCTCTGATACCACAAATGATGTGAATCAATCATACGATGAGTTGCGAATTGCACATAGAAAATTAATAGAAGTATTGATTCAAAACTTGCTACCAAAACTCTTTGCTTAATCAAGTTGAGTTCACGAATTAGATGACGATAAATTAAGTAATGACAAGAAATCACATTTAGAGATTAGAAGACTTTCAAAATAACATCAATAATTCAAGTAGTGCAAATGACTAAGAATAACAAAGCCCCAAATTTAAAATTTAAATCCTTCACCATCCGTCACTCATGTTTATAGTGGTGGCTAGCGGAATAGGACCGTAAGTAGGCTTAGCGACGCTACGAGTAGACAAGTGATCTTGAGAGGACTCGTCGCCGGGGAGGAAACCGGATTCGGAGGAGTGGGTGGATGGCCTTCAATGATCCACGTGTAGACGGAGAAGTGGTCGTCGATGGACTCCACTAGTGGTGGTAGAATCCTCTCCAAGTATTCCTCGACGGTGTCATCAAAGTCGAAGCCGACGTCGAAGAAAGGTGATCGGAGAATATTGACCCTTCCGCGGTTGTCGTACTCAAACCCGAAATTCCATTCGGGTTCCTCCATACATTCTTGTCGGCAAGAGTGAGCGGTCGCCGCGAGACGTTCTCAAGTGGAGGAGAGGGGCGGCTCGGGCGTTGGAGGAGAAACGGCCAAGAGTAGGTGGGTTAGAGAGGTTTGGCCAAGGTGGGAAGAGAAGGAAAGGCTGCAAGAATTTTCTGCAGGAAATTGCTTTTGGGGGGCTAATCGGAGAGATTTAATTTGAAAATTCAATTAAATCAAAGAGTGAAAAAGGGGCGGTTAAGAGAGAAGATTTAGGGGCTGAAATTGGGGAATTAATGGGATGATTAGGAGAGAGAGAGGAGCTCAATGAAGGGCCGGACAAGAGAGAGAGAAGGGGGAAAGAGGAGTTTAAGCAAGTGGGGTCCACATGATTAATTTCAGATTTTATTATAAATCTGTAATTAACAATTTCAGTTTTAGGCATGACAAAGGGTTTCCTAAATTAAGCATTCAAATAGATTTGATTCAAATATGAATTTCAAATTCAAATCCAATTTATCTTGATTGCTTAAATTAGGGAGAAAAATTAGGTAACATTAAATGCTAATGAAACCCAAACATTTCAAAAATTTGAAATCGAATTAGGAGGGAATCTAAAAAAAATGGCAAGGAGGGAGGGGTCGGTGGGCTGAGGTCGCCGGCGGTGGCTGGGGGACGGCTGGGCCGGCGGGAGGAAGGCCCTGGTTGGGGCGGCGGAAGGCAGGAAGGGGCTGGACGGCGGGACAGAGGGGCGGTCGGCTGTGCTGGGCTCAGGGGGGGACGGCGGCACTAGAAGGAAGGAGGGGAACTTGAAGAAAGAGGGAAATTTCTTCCAACAACTTCCTTGACCTCGAATTTCTTCTTGATTTCACCTCCGCATAACACACATGGGCCAAAATTTAGAACTCACGGAGAGATCTAATTCTCCCTTTGAACTCACTAAGAGATCAAAGGGAAATGGACTCACAAAGAGAACCAAGGAGAATAAACTTCATTTCATCAAAAACTAAAAACTTACAATGCATCATGCCTCATATAAGGATGTTCACAAAAAAGAAAATGAAAATACATAAATGCCCTCTGGGCTACATAAGTAGAAAAATGCCCTCAGGGGCAAACTAGGAAAACTAAAAGTACACATGACATAAGCTGTAAATAACTCAGAAGTAGAGACTCTGGATCGTAGCCGTCGATCTGCGCCGTCGGCGATGGTACACGTGTCGAAATCTGATGTCCCCATCAAACAAGAACTTATAAATGTTGCTGTGATGAAATCACACAATTGTATCAATATACCAAAATTCAGTGGGCCCTGAATTTACATAGTACGATAAGGATGAAACTCATGTTCATCTTGAAGCATAATATCATATTGGCCAATGCATTTTCCAATCAAATGATATTGAAGATGATAATGAATACGCTGTTGGCAGATATGAGGCAGCAAAGATAGAGTTGCGTGAACATATTGTGACTCAATTAGGTTATTAGTGAGTGTTCAAACATATCATGAGCTATATTTATTTAGTAATTGTAATTAATAACAGTCTTTATTTTCTCATAATTGCATATAACATACTTTCAATCAATGAATATTATAAAGGAGCTATGTCATCTCTTTGATCACTTTTGGACCCGACATTTAGGTGCTATGGGATTGATGTGCTTTATTATGTGAGTTATTGTTTGGAGTATATTAAGGCTTCGTTTAGGATGGCTTTTTATTGCTTCTTAAAACAGAGTTTTAGTAAAAAATTACAAAATAATCAAGAGGAAGCTCAAAATCCATCAATGGCATTATGCTTTATAGTTGTTGCCAGATTAAGTTATTAAATCTTATTGTAAAACATTTATTATGTTAACTTGTTGATGCACTGTGGATAATTTTCCTGCTGCTAAAATGTTTATCTAAGTCTAAAACTTGATTGTATTTATGGGCAAATTAGTCTTTTAACTGTTACAGCAAAATTAAAATGTTATAAACAAAAAAATTAAAATGCTCTGAGTTAGAAACTACAACTCAATCGCAGAACTTCCAAACAAAAATCAGCTATTTTCAACTACTTCTCACCATGGCTTTTTTTCCGCCAATAATTCATAATCTAACTTTTCAAGAAGTAACATTTCTACCAAAAAGATCCTAAAACTATATAAACATCATCCATAATGATCAACTATAATAAGCAAGAGTAAGGTCAAAGACAAACTAAACCTTTAACCCATGCATTCCTTTAGGATTCAAGATTCTCATTATGCTTCATTACTCCAATATAATGCCTTTTCGAGCATAATATGAGAACAAGTACTTAACACAGACATTACCGCAAAAAAGAAATTTAGAAGAAATTGGTACTCTCTAAGCCATTTATCAAGTAAAAAATGACACCAAAGTTTCTAGATAATGAAAACAAAAATAAACCTAGAAAAAAATAATGCTCAAAAGCATATAGAGCTTGACAAACTATACTTTTCTAATTATCATTTATTTTCAGTATTTTTACCTATTACAATTTCTTGTCATCCATGGTAAAGCTTCATTTCAATTTCTTTTAAAAAAGTAGTACTAACTTGGGCAGAGCATGAGAAGCAAGTGCTCCCAACTCCTAGCATGCCCCCCCTTCAACAAGAATGCACTTTCAGAGCTGTTCAGCCATCTTTACAAGAATTGTTGCAACTTATGTACGAAGACATCACATTATCAAATAAAGTTATATGTCTTTTTTGAGCACTTAAAATGATACATTGGCACGGCACAATCTCAATTGCTAAAAGAACTAGTAGAAATTGATTGTTGAGTATAACAACAAAAATTTAAAATTCATGCAATTTAAATGATAATCAAGTAAGCCACTAAACGTATGGATTGTAGATCTATGACCATGACAGTTAACAGGAGTAGGATTTCAATACAAATTAAAGAGATGAAATCGCATCCCAAAATCCAAATCGTAGTTATCATAAAAACTATAAAAACTTACATATAAGGAATCTCGTAAGGGTCGAAATGCTTCCGAAGGTAACTCCTCAAAATCACATTGTACCTATTATGGGAAAAATCCAAAAAAAAAAATACTCAGCAAAGAACTAAAGACAACTTGAGTTAAAGTACAATGAACCTTGCCCATTATTTCTTCGAAGGTTGAGACTACCTTGCTTCTGAGAGTTTGGGAACAGAAAATGAGTGTCTCTATATTGCTGCTAGCATCATGGAGTAAATTATCAGATACCTACATGAATTATTGCAATCGAATTCTATAGGGCATAAATACAACTTTCAAAAAGAGAGATGATGACATCTATGGCATTCCATATACAAAGAATATGAAAAAAATTATGAAATAAGGCAAAAATCAAAGTAAAAAAAGGCAATGAAGGATCATTTTAAAACATTGAGACAAATATCAATAACTTGCATGCTAAATGTTAGTTATAACTAGTTCATTTTTTTTATATAGAAAAAAGCATTAAAAGTCTTTGGCAAAAACTTTGCTCTACAACAATCACTCAGATTGAACTTCTATTTGTACTTTAAGTTTGAACTTCTTCTATTATTTTAAATTTAAGCAAGAGTTTGCATTTGCATGAGTGAGATGCTAACCTATCATTAAGGTTTGTATTGTACTTCATCCCAAATCTAATAGTGCCTGGATAATTCCCATATGTTGATTATCGCAACCAATTCTCCATTTTCAACTTCGTCTAACTCTTATGCACATCAACCACAAGTCCCTATCAACTACTTTTTTTCAGCTTTTGGGGGCACACCTGTGACAATTCTTTTGTCTCATGTTCCATGTGGCATCCCATGTTTGATTTTCCCATAATATCTGTGGTTAATTATTCTATGTTTGTTAACAAAACTTCTAGCTTTTGGCCATCTTAGCAATTCTTTTGCTATGTTCAATTCTTGCAACTTCAAAACTCTATGTTTCAAGTTATTTCTATTGATACGTTGTTTCCAAGATCTAGGATTGATTAGCAATATTTATGCAATAGTGAGAGGGTGAAATTCTTATTTGCTTTGTAAATATAAATAGGAATTCAAGGGCAAGTATAAAACTAAATATTTAGTATTTAGATGTAATTTACAGTTTGATGTGACGTTTCTTCTACTTCTAGTATTTAGATCATTGATCAAGTGAGATATTTGAATATTTTACAAAAAGTTATCTCCTTATGCAATCATGATGCTTGCTTTCCATGTTAACTGTTTTCTATCTTCTTCCTTTTTATCCCTCTCTGGCTTCTTTTATATTTCCATTATTGGTTTGAAAGTCTAATTGTTTTTTATCGATTTTGATCAATTGAATTTCTTTCTATGGAACAAGATTTTAAATGTGTTAATGGCTTATAAGATTATTAAATTTTAATCATTAATTCAATTAGGACATTAATCTATCACCAAAAATAAAATTCAATTTAAAGATTACTAAAGTAGGGATTGTTCAAGATTATTAACTCGTGCCTATCAAAAATTGAATGTTTGTTGCATTATTTAGCTGCATCCAATTCCAAATAGCATGCTAGATCTACATCAAACTCTAAACACTAAGACATCTTATAACACTATACTTCAAACCACAATGTGTACTTAACCAACAAGTAAACCAATTATGGTGCAAGAAACATATTTAAAGACTATATGTGAGAGATTTATATAGCCAAATACGATCAACAAGCCAAGGGCTTCATTAATTGTAAGGATCCAAAGAGAATCCAAAACAAAGGCACTTCAAAGCAAGCAACTTAAACATGTGATATCCATCAAAATAATCAAAAAGTTTACACCATCAAAATAATCAAAAAGTTCAAATGCAAAATTTTTTATAAACAATTAGCATAAAACCAAATCATGGAAAGAGTGTAAAATTAGCTATTTCTTGTCACACTCTAACTAATATTCAACTTTAATCATAAATGCAACTTTGTTTGACATGCATTCCCCAAAAATCTTGATGATAAATTCAAACCAATAAAACAACAAATTGCAATTAAATCTTGAATAATACTTTGTTTTTCAGAGCTCTTACACATAAAGCTGCCCAATTGTGCCCAACAAGTTGAACCTAAACCTCAATATTTCATAAGCACTCCATCAATTGGCATGCATGCATACCATATGTGAAATAAAAAACACCAAAAAATTATATCAGAACAAAAACACAACACTTTCATTAACTTCCTTCTCCATTAAAAAATTAAACCTGCAGAATGCACAAATCTAGTTTCCTAAAACCATAAAAGGATTATAACCTCGTAATAATTCAGGAGCATGAATATCAAATGGACCTTACGAGGAAGTATTCTTATCTACACAAAACTTTCTCAAGCATATGCCACCACTCACCCATTCTAAATCACTTAAATAGTATAATCTCATATGCCATCTTCTCTATAGCAATAAAATTATATTTCCACCACTGTTAGGGTTGTTTGGAAGTAAGTTTTATCCAAAATACATCTTCAGTTTTAACCTTAATCTTGCCATACATTTTTTTATTGCTTAATTTTACCATTCCATGAAATGTAATTTTCAAACAATTTTTGTTACATTGTGGATCCTGTTGGAACATGGATTTAACACATTTTATCTTTATTTTGACTTCTCCGTAGCACAGAAGTCTTCTACCTATAGACTTTGCTCTTTGCCGCATGGATCTAAAAGCCCTCATAAACCATTCTCATGTACTCCCAAATCTAGACTCTTCTCCCTCAATATTCGGATTTCTGACAGCAAAGCACTCCACTATTTTCATTCTCTCTTAGAAGGCATACTTCACTGTTTATTTAGGTAGACCATCATTGTCTTCTTCTTTATAACTCTCCCTTACTTTCCTATTATGTGTTTGATCATGACTACTACCCAAAAATCCTTGAAACATTCTATCACTAATATCAAAACAACAGCATACTAGTTAAGGAAGTTGAAATTATAAGCTCCTATTGATAAAATTATAACACAATTTATTCTTGGGGATATTAGTTATGATTATTATATTTATACGTATATTGCCTTCTGTTTATAATTTTTTCTAATGAGTTTAAGCTTAACATCAAATATTGAAATCTTATTAAGTTCCCAAATAAATATTATATTAATGTAAATCCTAAAATCAAACAGTTTACTCGAATTTAGCCAAATTTAACAGCTATCATGCCAAACAGTTTTCAGAAGTTAACACCCCCAGGATACACTAAATTCAGATTTACAATATGTGCTAAACCACACTTGCGTTAAACCATACTTGTAGCCAAACAGCTAAAGCTCTCCCACCAAAATCTCCCAATCCCTGATCCCAAAACTTACAAAGGAGTCCTAAAAACAGAACCAATACTTCCCACTAACCCTATTCAGAAATCAACGATGCCTTGTGCCTCCCAAAATCGAACACTTGCACCCCTTAAACCAGAGGATAAAGCACTGAAACCACCGATTCGAAAGAAAAATTAAGACATGGAAATTGTACTATACTAATGAAGACGAGCGGAAGAAGGTCAGAAACCGATCACGCACCTGCCAGGCATCGATGGTGTGCTGAAAATCTTGAAGCCAGCGATCTGCCTGGGCCCGGACGGATTCATCGGGATGGTGGTAGAGAACGGCCAGCGCCTCCTTCACAGTGTTCTGAAGCTCCATCGCCCCGCCGAAACGATCCACGAAGTCAGCTAGGGTATTGAATCCGTCCAGGGGCCGGGGGTTTGGGGGTGGTGGGGTTTCCGCGGCCGCCCCTTCTCGATTTTCGCTGTCAACTTTCTTTGCTTTTTTTTTTTTAGGCAAGAGAGCTAAATTGACTTGAAATAAAAAACATAACCCAAAAAAATTTTGAAATTACAAATATATACAAATGGAGGCCGCTTGCTGAAGCAAAAAATTAGTACGGACGGAAGGGTAAGGTTATAAATGAAAAAAAAAATGGTTAAATTTCAAAATGGTCCTTTGATAATTTGTATATGATTATTTTAGTCTATGAATATAATTGTATGTCAATTTAATTATCAGTTATACAAAATTGATCCAAAATGAAATCATTGGAACTAAATAGAGATCAATTTTATATTACAATTACAATACCTGTGGCTTTTTTAAATAAATTTTATATGCTTGAGAGATTACATTTGTAGGAATATGATGTTTTGGATTAAATTAGACAAATAAGAAAAATATGGAGATTATCTTGAGATTTTTTTGAAAAAAAAAGTATAGGTAGCAACACAAAAGGATAAAAATAAAAAGTTATATAAACTTGTTGAGTGCTATAAAATTTGAGTCAATATAGTTAGTAATTTATGTCTTATCATAATACAAAGATTCAACTTGAGCAGATAGAAGTAGTAGGACCTGAGATTTTTTACGTGAAACATCTGAAAAGATAAAAACAACGGAGCCTGACTCAATTGCAAAATTCATTGGATAGTAAGTGATATAAAAATCTTCCTTTATATATTGTTGGAGAAGAAGAAGAATACAAAAAATCAAATATGACAATTAATATCCAACAACATGGTTTGATTTTCTCAATAGGGAGATAAACTTTTATACCCAACAGTAAGGATAAATATTTTCAATACTTTAGAGATGGAAGAGATTTTTTATGTTGATCCTTAATAGAAATTGCTGGTGGTTGTCGACGGCGTCGATAGCTGGAAAATGCTAAAGTGCTCTCCCTTGTTCCTTGTTCTCTCCCTTCCCCTGCTTCATGTGAAGAATGAGGGTTTATTTATAAGTTTTTTAAGAGTGGCATGCTTCGTAAATCTGTCGAAAATCTAGGGTGAATTAGAAGTGCTCCATCATATAGTCAACATTGATTCCTTCAATAATAGAGCTTTCATCAATTAATTATCTTAATAATGTCAAAACTAAGAGAACTTGAACTCGTTGAGTCGCTCAATTCGACTATAAGCATGTTATATTTGGAATCCATTTGTTTATTTAACTAGTGCTTTGAAGCTTTCCAGCATGTTCAGCCCCTTGATTCAAGCCCATTTGGACTCGGATTAGACTGATTTGGTTTTAATTGGGTTCATCTTGTCGAGACGTTCTATTTGAATGTAACTTTCCAGTGATCGAAGTTTGGATGGCCCAAAATTTTATTTTGAAAGTTTCCAATTCAAATACACTTTGAGATTAGTGCTTGATCAATGTGATTTTTTGTAACGTATAATTTATCTCCCTATTTTTTGACATTGAAGCTTACGAAGCCTACAAATATATGTTTGATCTTTCAAAAATATTGCAACGTAGACTTATAATTTTAGGATAATTATGAGGCATGATCGCTTTCTAGATGTCAACGTAGGCCTCCCCTTGAAACAGTGAACCAAGTAATATATCATTAATTATAATTCAAGCTTTACAGGAGTTGGTGCATTGATTGGATAGAAAATATTGAAGAATTTTGCTCTAAAATATTTTAAATTACACAAAAATGACTATTGAGGTTCTATTGGGCACTGAAATTGTAGAAATTGAGTTCAAAATGGCAAAAAAAATATAGAGCCCAAAAATATTAGAATAGGCATGTTCGAGTCCAAAATTGGGCCCAAATTATTTAAGGCCTATTGAGCTAGCTAGCTAACGACTCATATACCACTGGCATTGTTGTTGGCAGCCTACCCACACTACCTCGCTACTACCTGCACTATCGCATTTTTGCCCTCATCGCCTTGTATGGATGCCTACAGTTCCTGATTGCCTGCATTGCATAAAAATGACGCATTTGATTGCATTGGTTGGTACCTTAATAGGGGAGCCATTTGATTTTTGCTGTCACTTTTAGAGAGAGAGAGAGAGAGAGAGAGAGTTTTCTTATCATTATTATTTAAAGTCATATAACTCCCTTCATTAATTCATGAAACTCTCTTTAATAAATCTTCATAATTCTCTCATTTAAATTATGAGACCCCCTTCAAGTATAAATAATTTTCATGGGAGAAGGAATTTGCACCACATCTTATCTTTAATCTTCTTTTGCATTTATCCTCCTTCTATTCTCTAGTTATTCTTACATTAGAAGTATTCCATTATCTTAGATATGCGGTATCCCCTATCAAGCTCTAGTGTCCCTCTTCTTGTAGAAGGAACGATTTTTATCTTTTTCTTATTCTCCTATATGCTTCTTCTTATATTAGGGCATTATCTTATCTTGAATATGCACTATCCCCTATTAAGTTCTAATGACCCTCTTATGTAGAAGGAGTTTTTCTTTCTTCTTCTTCTCATTTATA
This sequence comes from Dendrobium huoshanense, assembly GCA_016618105.1. Classification (NCBI taxonomy): domain Eukaryota; kingdom Viridiplantae; phylum Streptophyta; class Magnoliopsida; order Asparagales; family Orchidaceae; genus Dendrobium; species Dendrobium huoshanense. The sequence continues at coordinate 23,423,710 of CM028354.1, read as the reverse complement.
TTTTTTTCTTATATTAGAGGCATTCTATTGTATTGGATAGGTGGTATCCCCTATCAAGCTTCAGTGCTCCTCTTTTGTAGAAGAATTCCCACCTTTTCTTTTTCTCTTTTTCTTATATTAGAGGCATTTCACTATCTTGAATAAGTGTTATCCCCTATCAAGCTCCAGTGCCCCTCTTTGTATAAAAGAAGTTAAACTGAGTAACTTGATAACCCTTAAGAGTAATAATTCTCCTCTCAAGCTACCCATAACAAAAGAATATCAATTACCTCCAATAAAAAATTATGGACCAAGGAGACCTTCAAAGATAACAAGGGTTGTATTTCATTGGAGAAAGTAGGTATGTATATTGATAGGGATAAACAATAGATAATTTGACAGAGGGGGTCATACAAATGTCAATTGCAACAATCTAGTGCCTCACTTATGTTGTCAACTAAGTGGAGGTCGGATGGTCTGGGTGATTTGTAATAAATTTTGTAATGTGTTGATTATTGCACCCATAAAAGTCCAATCAGGCACATGCTCCTACACTAGGATTCATTATAATATACAAGATGACGTTGATGAAAGTAATTCTAATTTTAACTCCTTATATGAACTTTTTAGATGAAAATGACTGTATGATTGAATATGATTTATAATCATATAAATATAATAACATTGTATATGTCTTTGAAATATTTACATGAACTTGATGTTCCATTTATTTGAAGTAATGAATACACCATCTTCTTGAAAGAATAATTTTGAATTGTGAATGAGATGTTTACATGAACTTGATTTTCCATTTATGGAGGTCAACTTTAAAGTCTAAAGATTTTCACTTGAGTAGATCTAAAACTGAATATATGGAGTGTAATTTTAGTAGCAATAGACCTAGTGATGGGATTGTGATTTTGAGTGATCAAGTCATTAATAAGAGTACACATTTTAGATATCTTGGATCTATTATAGTATTGTTCAGAGTGATGGTGAAATTAATGGGGATATTATTAGCAGAATTCAAGTTTGATGGTTGAAGTGGAGGAATGCATCGGGCTTATTGTGGGATAGAAAAGTCCCCCTCAAACTTAAGGGAAAATTCTATAACATGGTGGTGAGACCTGCAATGCTTTATGGTGTCGAATGTTGGACATTAAAAGAGAAGCATGATACTAAGTTAAGTGTTGCAAAGATGAGATGCTTAGGTGGATGAGTTGCTTGACCCTTAGAGATAGGATACGAAATGAGCATATACGTAAAAAAGTTGGAGTATCTCCAGTGGAAGATAAGATTAGAGAGAGTCGTCTTATATGGTTTGGTCATATTAAATGGAGGCCTTTTGATGACCCGGTTAGGAAATTTGAGGTATTAGATTTGACTTATGTTAAGAAAGGTAGAGGTAGACCTAAAAAGACTTGGTTAGAAAATAGTAGAAATAATCTTTCTTTATTAGATTTAAATGAGAATTTGACTTTTAACCAGACACAACGACAAAAAGGATTCATGTAGTCGACCTCACGTTGTGGGACAAAGGCTTGATGTTGTTGTTGTTGTTGTTGTTGAATACTCCATATTCTTGAAAGAATAATTTTGATTTGTGAATTAGATGTTTACATGAAATTGATGTTCCATTTATTTAAAGTAATGAATACTCCATCTTCTTGAAAGAATATTTTTTATTTGTGAATTTACCTTTTAGAAGAAACTAAGTTTTTCGTGTATTTTTTAGATATGCTTTGATATATTCTCCCCCCTCAGTTATAGTAACTAGATTAGAGGGATTTATTCATTATGCAACTTTTAACATTGATAATTTAAAGAAATGTATATCTTCTAAAGCTTTTAAACTTTTAAGATTTTTGATGTACCTATATCTTTTGAGGTTTTTAATCTTCTAAGATTTTTGGTGTACCTATGCCTTTTGAGGTGTATATCTTCAAAGTTTTTTTTTTATAATATTATACCTTATATGGCTTTTGTCTTCTGTGGTTTTAGGTGTTCATCTATCTTTTAAGTTTTTAGATTTTTAAGATTTTATATACACATATTCCTTTTGAGGTCATTACCTTTAAAAGTTTTTGAATAATTATGAGCGTTCAGAGGCTTTTACCTTCTAAGGTTTTTAAATGAGTGGTGACGATATCAACCACTATCTCTCATTTAGTCTTTTAGGTTGGACCTTGTCTACTGCTAGCTTTCCTTCGAAGCTACCTCATGAGCAGACCTTCTTGGGGTTATGAGTGGAGACATTGTCTGTCAGTTGCCCACAAGAGATCTTTCTAGTGAGGACTTTGTCCACAAATAACTTTCCTCGAGGCTGCCTCATGAGAATGCCTTCCTGGTTATTATAATATGCAATATTATTTATATAAAATTTCATTAATAATAAAACTTATTTGAAAGATATATAATTTGAAAATTCTAAATAGTTTTGATTCTTTGAGCAATTTCAAACATGTGGTATTCCTAGTCAATAATACTAACAATTTATTTACCACGATTTTTTTTTATCTCCTCTATTCTCAGACTGATGATATGCAAGTTATTTTTTTGTAAATAATAACCTAAATGATCATAGGGAATCAGATGTTCAATCTCATCCTTCAATTGAAAGGTTTTTTTAGCTAATGTCCTCTTGAATGATGAAGTTGCAATATTAAGATTGATCTCTACAAGTCATGTCTATAGGGTCAAATTCTGGTCACTTTTTTCAACCCACTAGTTTTTGACTCGACCCGAACTCGACCAGGTCTAGGATTCGGGTCACTTTTTCCAACCCAAACCCGACCTGGTTCGAGTTCAAGTCAACACGACCCGACCCGGAAGCAATTCAGTAATTAAATTTATATGATTAAATGCATATATTTAACAAAAATAGGTAACAGGAACAAGTAAAATTATACATTAAAAAATTAGAAGCAATGTAAAATTTATTTACAGTGATACATTTTTACATAATGCATTACAATTTACAAATAAACTCAAATTACAAACTTAATAACTTACAGACACAAATTAGAAACTAAAAAATAAAAATTTTCAAAATACAGGTCTAACACATTCATCAAAAAGCTCAAGATATCATACTCTTCTACTCATTAAATTGAATTAACTGCAAAAGAAAGATGGTTAAACACTTAAAAGTCTTAAATAGATAAAATTTTAAATCATGAGATAACATAAACTAGAAAGCTTTAATAAATAGCTCAAGTAAACCCTCCAATTCATTCAACAACTAATGAAAAGTGAGTAAATAATGAATATTTTATATTTCTAATTTTCTATTAACATTCAAAGCGGCAGTTTGCAATAAGCTTAATTTAGTATATGTTAAATAATATAGTATTTGTGCTCGAACTAACACAAATGCCACTGATTTCAATAGTATTTACCCTCAAAGACTCTCACTTTATATTTGGAAAGTTTCCCATCATTGATTGAATTTTCATAGCTTTAGTCTTTACCTTAGTTCATCAAACAGATGAACTGATGAAGCATTATAAGTTCAAATTTAACAATAACCCACAGGCCAACAACCAACTAGCCAACCAGAAAAATAGAATTACAATAGCCATAACTTGCTTCGAGAAAATAGCAGCCAATAGATAAAAAAGCAAAATAACAAAACAATTAAAAATTATGCAATTGCCAAAAAAATTAGACACCAAAAATAGATGAATCATGTTCCCAATAGCAAACTAGGTTTAATAGCAATATAACAGCAGTTACACCAAAAATAAATGAAGGCTTCCAACCAAGTGTAATAACAACATCTAAGCAGACATAATAACTACAACAACTTGTATTGCCAACATCAATACCCAAAAATATATGAAGTATTTTAAGCGGGTATAGTAACATTGCTATTAGCATTTTAACAACGGGTTTAATCATTGGCATTTTAAAAATTTTGAACTGATGTGATTGTTGCAGTAGTTTTAAATAAGAAATTAAGTTCGACATTGCAACACACCAGCAACTGACAGCCAACCATTAAATTATAGTTTTCATAGCAGTGTTCATTATAGCATCAATTATATGATAACATAATTTTCTTAAGCTTCTCCTTGAACTTGGTTTATTGCTAAAGTTAGAATATCTTCATTCAGAGCTTCAAGTTTATGGTCAAGTAACACTTTAATAAATAAAAATATAAAGTTTGCTCTTAAACATTTAAGACTTTACTTTTAGAAGATATTAATTAAAGTAAGAGTTAAATGATATTGCACCCTGATCTCCATACAACTAATCATTTGCACAAACTAAACCTAAACAATGTCATGTTTAAGTACACTTTGATATTGATCTATAATTCGACCACTATTGCTGAAGGCACTTTCGAAGGTTACTATTGTTATGGGAATATGTTATACGTTACAAGCCATTACAGAAACCTCAGGGAATCTATGTTGATTGCCTTTCCAGAAATGTAATACATTTAACTAAATTTTCCATCAAGTTTGGGTTTATCAAGATATATTTACAATCCTGAATTTTTTAGGCATAATAACTTCTTATTCAAATGAATCAAAATTCTGTATGTTAAACAAAGAGTTGAATCAACATGAAAGATGGAGTAACTATAAATGGAAAAACAATTGCAAAAGAACAAGTACTAGAAGAAATTGTGACTTAATTACAATAGAAGAAGAGAGGCTTGATACATTAGAATGTCTCCTTTGTATTACATTTGAACCTACCCCAGATGCAACATTTCCAATAGTCCTTGTATAGTTTGTGAATAATGAGAAAATTTATTTTTTACTTTTTTTAGTTCATACACAAAATCACTTTCATACAACCTTCTATTGCACCATTCTATGAATATAAATTTATATAGTGGATCAAGAAAAATTGTTATTGCCAATATCACACTAAAGTCTAACCAATATTTTTCAAATTTTCTAATTATCCCTAAAGTCATTTTTTTAAATAGTCAAAGCCCTCTAACAACTTATGTATCAATGTTATGTAAGTTGTCGAAATGCATGAAAAGTTAAGATTTGTTGTTAGGTACTTTGTGATAGATATAACATGTTATATCATAGAAATGAGCTAAGAAAATATAAATAGCTGCAACCCTCTCCCATTCTAAAGTTGTAGGACAAGATTTGAAGTTTGAATCCCCAAACTCTACATGTAGAAAAGCCTTTCGATAGTATCTAGTACTATAGGGTATTATGAAAGTGGAATTTTACCTTATCGGAACATCTTATTATGAACTTTTTTTTTTTATTCCAAACAACTATGCTTAACACAATCAAGAAATCTTTATTTTCTTATCTAAGAGCCCTTTGCATATTTTATGCTCTCTCTAATTTTGGAGATTGAGCCATCAATCTCTTTTAGACTCTCTTGAACAATTAAATTAACAATAGGTGTAGTACATCTGATATGAAAAAAAAAAAAAATCAACTTCACATAGAAGACCACTATGCAAATTCAATTGATTTCTCAAGAACTCTACAAAACATTATTTGTAGAAGTGTTGTTTAATGTGGTTCTGAAAAGTTTAGAGTCTATTTTCCATTCAAGCAAAAGAGATTACAATTTCTCAAAACAACTCTATACCATCATGAGGGGTGGTATGAAAGAAAAAAACTAACAATCCTTTTATGCAGATACCAATCATTATCAATAAAATTTATAGTTAAACAAATAAATTCATCAGTAATTATAGATGTCCATTGATTTGATGTAACACAAACTTTGCTGGTTCACTTATATAATTGTTACTGAATAAGAAGTTCTTTTGTGAGTAATTTCTTGCAATCATTCCTTTTAGTATTTTTATAAAATAGTTGCACATCCAGGCGAAGATAGGTCAAAATAGCTCGAAAACCTACCCATTCAACATATTGGAAGGACAAATCACGCATAATAATACAAACAATAAATAAATCATGAAATTTTACCAAGTCAAACTTATAATATGTAATATAAATAGATGAATTAAAGATAGTTTACAATAGGAGCTGGGCGATATTGCACATATCTCTTCTCTTGTAATTTTGCAAGTGGAACCTTAAGTTATCAGTCCCATTTTTTCTATCACTTAGATATTGCACACCATGTTTTTTACATTTATATTTTTGTTTACCATCTTTTGGATTAGATAACATCTTAAAATGACCCCAAATTGCATAAATTATCCTTTTTCGCTTCTTAACTATTACCAAATCATCATTAAATGCATCATCAGATAGCTCTATCATATTATCAGTAATGCCAACTTGCTCATTCTCATCAATAAAAATCTCATGAATGATGTTTGAATCCTCTATCTAGTGAACCAATTAAACCACATTATATAAAACAAAAATGCTAAATATGAAAGACTATTTCCTAAATATCAAACATGTGCAAAAATAACAACATCGATATAGTGCAAAGAAATAAAAACAACACGTATTATAACAATTACAACATGTATAACAAAGAGTGCAACAATAAGATGAAGCATTTACTACATAATAACGATGAATTTTATCTCAATGATTCATGATTTAAGAATTTCAAATTCAAAATTTATGCCTGTCACTAACCACGTACCACTATCACAGTCTCAAAGTCACAGACAGACTCATATATGACATACTAATTACACTATAATAATTACATGTCTATAATAATTCCCTAATCTTGATGCCACTGCCACATAAATACATACTTATAATTTATAAATCCATAAAGCAATAAAGCATAATGCTGATGTAGAGAGGTAACAAAGCCTTAAAAAATCTTTGATGTGTAATGCCAAGTTCTAACTAAACAGGCAAGAAGGAGTACAATCATTTAATAGTAGAACTAAATAACACTAAAAAATACATAGCCCTAAAAAATCAAATGAAAAATTGGAAAAAATGATGCCCTCCCTAATTGGCATATCAAAGCCTTTAATGCAAAAGGCCGAAGCCTGAAAAATCAAAACCCTAATTAGTTTAAATTGGAATAAAGAAATCAACAAACTGATAGTAACATTAAATCAAAAAAGAAATACTGAAATACCCTAAAATCTAAATGGCAAAACTCAAAAAAGTAAAAATGATAATACCATAGAGGCACATAGTGCACACTACATGATTACGATAGATTGATAAATGAACCAAGGAGAGTTCTAGGTAATTGGTGGAGGAGAGGAAGGTAGGAAGCCAGAGCAAGAGAGCCAGAGAAGCGAGATCGACATGCGAGAGCTGAGAGCGTTAAAGACTCGAAATGAAATAATGTATGAATATGCGTGGCACAGTAGGTCAAAACTGAGTCCAAATTAGATTTTCAGGTTGACTCGAACCCGATTAAAAATTCAAAATGGATCAAAATTTGGGACCCAAACCCAACCCGTTCTTAAAATAGGTTGACCCTAACCCAAAAAAATTGGGTCTGGTTTGAGTTAGGTTTTTATTCCATCTCAATTCTTAACACTCCTAATATGACTATATACTCTCTAGCATCAACGATGAGTAGAATGATCCAGGTTGGAGGCCTCCCAAAAAAAAGCCTCTTTAATAATTCAAGATTTACTTCTGAAATTTAACATGCTTAGAAGAAAATCTTTTGAAGTACTCCTTTAGTTTTTATTCCTTATTTTGATGAATCCTAGAAAGATGAGAGGAGTATTTGATAATTTGTTTTAAATTGTTCAACAAAAAATCTAGCAAGGTGGGTGAACTTGTGGATTGTGTTTATTTAGAGTGAGTAGAACCATATGTGAGCTTGACCCTTGAGAGTTGTAGGAAAGACCTGGCAAAGAGCACATCAAAAGTTTGTAAGATATGCATGATTGTTTTAAAATGATCAATATATTCGTAGGGATTATATGATCCATCATATAGATCAATAATATGTAGTTTGAATCCCATTGGAATAATATGTCGGATTACATCATTTGTTAAGGGTAAGGACTTTTGGAAGCTACGTAGATGAGCAAATTGATTTTATTCCCAGGGAATATTTCTTGAATAAGGCTTCATAGTATATCTCTTATACCATCCCGAGCAGTATCAATAAGATGATATTGATCTAAATCCTCTACAACGGGTGAAGGATTATGGGTTGACCAAACAATGTGGGGAGGATGTGTGGAAAAAAATGCATCATAGATACCTTGATAAGCTTGTGGGGATGATGGTCATGGATATTATCTCCAAACTATTTGTTGATATTATGGAGGGAGAACTCCATATTGTGATGGTACTCAACCTCCTCTAATAATTGAAGGATTTAAATTTGAAGTTCTTCCATTATATGCATACGATCCTCTAAAATGAGGCTTGGGGGGATCAAGGGGGACTTGATCACTCACATTTTATCATTCTTGATTGAGATATCAATTGTTGGCCATTCTAAAAGCATAGTGTGAATGTTTCTCACAGACATTGTCAAACTATTGTGTGCTATAAAATTAGAATCAGTGGAGTGTGCTTCATGTCTGAGCAGTGTACAAAGATTCAATATGAACATATAAAAGTAGTGGGGCCCAGAGAAATTTTAACTTGGAAAACTTAGAAAGGTAAAAAATTATAGGGCCTAACCGAGTTGTAAAATTCACTATATAGTAAATAATACAAAGATCTTGCCTTCTTTATTGTTAGAGAATAAGGAGTAGAAAAAATCAAGTATGACATTTAATACCCAACAACAATACTTGATTTTCCAAATAGAGTTTATAGATGTCCACATATGAATTTTATACCCAATAGTAGGGTTAAATCTTGTCAATACTTTAGAGATAATAGAAATTTTTTTATTCTGATCACCGGTGATGATGGTGATTATTAGTGGCAATAGCTGGCGGTTGTCGGCGACAACGATAGCTGGAAAATACTAGAGATCTCTCCCTTGTTCCCTTGTTCTCTCCCTTCCTCCTCCATCTTGTGAAGAATGAGGGTTTATTTATAAGTTTTTGGGAGTAGTTTGCTTCATAAAATATGCAAAAATTCTAAGGCAAATTATGAGATTCCTTCAATCATGGAACTTTCATTAAGCATTTAAGTGTGTTAATGATGTCAGAACTAAGCGTTCTTGGGCTCGTTGGATTCTTCTCGTCGAGCTGCTCAGTTCGACTATAAGCATGCTATATTTGGAAATCATTTGGTTGCTTAATTAATGCTTTGAAACTTCCAAGCATGCTTCAACCCCTTGATTCAAGCTCAATTGGACTCATATTAGATCAATTTTGTTATCATTGGGTTCATCTTATCGAGATGTTCGATTTGACTGTAAGTTTCCTGTGATCGGAGTTTGGATGATCCCAAATTTAATTTTGAAAGTTTCCAATTCAAATACGCCTCGAGATTAGTGCTTGATCAATGTAATTTTTGGTGAAGTATCAAAACTATGACACTCCACATTAAGAAGAGGCATCTAAAAAGATTATAGATAGACTCCAACAACCTTAAGCCAAATTCATGTAGTGGTGAAGTGGCAATAAAATTATAACCATTTATCATTCTCCTTATTAATATTAGGAGGAAAGATATGGGATATCTTCCAATTCTCAGTGCATAATTTCATCTAAAATCTCAACATATAGATCATAAGAATAAACCATTATAGCTCAAATTATAGATTTTAAGTTTCCTTTCTATACATATATGATAAATCAAAATTAATGATGAAAATCTAAAACTTTTTTGCTTAAAAAGTATTGAGTTTGAGCACTTAAAATAGTGGGATTATAAAAAATGATATCCTCTAAGTAGAATAGTTGTAAATATAACTATTAAAAAATGTCAATTAAATTATTATTAAATATGTCTTTCATGGTTATTCAAGTAGAATGGGAGTCAATGCCCAAACCTTTCCCCCAATCCAACCATGTAAAAGACAGAATCTGAGACAGTAACCTTTAAAACCAAACATGATGAATCCAATCAACCTTGAGATTGTAAGCATTAAAAAACCTCTTTTTTTTGGCTATTCGAAGAGAAAAATATGATTTGCTTTTTAAAGAATTTGATCGCCTCAAAATTAAATTATGAAGAGAAAAATTTCACTTATTATTAGCAATAAATTAACTAAAGATACATCATAAGTATATCAATAAATCAAGGTTCAATAAAAATTCATAAGGTGCTGTCATTCTTAAAAGTAAATAACATGTGTTGTGAGATTTTTGAGGCTATGTAAAAAATGAGAGGTCAGAGTAGTGCTAGATGGCAAATAGAACTATATAACCCTCTCTATAAAGGCCATCCCGAACCGAGCACGAAGCTAAAATTTGCCGTCCGCTGCGTGCTCCAGCCGAATGCGAGATTCGACGATATTTTCGTGAGGTGAGCAGTGCGACGTCAATATTGACATCACACTATTCATAAATGTCATTTTATTGTTGAAAAATAAGAAAATTAGGTTAATATATTTATTTCAAAATGTATGTTAGATTTATTTTTGTTTTAAAAAAGTATAAGTAGGTCTAATTCGAAGAATTGATATATGCATACCCAAAATATTCATTATTAGTATTATGAAATGGAATTTGGTTGAAAATGAGTTACTCCATTTTGGAGTGTAATTATATTTTTGAGTGAAAAAAATGAGACTTTAGGTTGTAGATGCCATAATGAGGGGCCGATCTATAGTGGGGGTCTTGGGGCACGGGCCACCACTGACCCAGCAAAAGCCCACTCGACTCGCCTGAGTTGCCTTCGGCTCGAGCTTTACTTGTGAGCTTACCTCACCGGAGAAGTTGCAATGCCTGCTCGCCGACTTGGCTCGCTAGAGAAAGAGATCAAGAGTTTAACTCGGGATCCATTGATGAGCCACCCACTGGTGAAGAAGATGAAAGATATTTGGAGAAGATATCAGAAGGCATTTTAAAAAATATATTTAAAACTTTTTTCAGATAACAATCAGCTGGTAGCTTTTCCATAAAAAATTTGTTGGTAGAACAATTTGCATTAAATGCACTTAATATTTTGTATTTTTTGGCTGCATTGGAAGCAACATATTTCTTTAAATGATACAAGTTTTTTTTTTTTTTTAAATAATATTAAAAGAGTTCAGCTTGAGAGTTGGTGAGCTGAGACTCATTAAATTCGAACTCGAGCTAGTTTAATATACAAGCTATCGAGCTAGACTCATGAGCTCAGTACCAAATCGAGTTCGAGACTTCTCACAAGCCATTTCAGTTGCCTTATACCCCTAATCAAATATATTATTTCACCATGAAATATCAAATCAAATTTAAAGGCAAAAAAAAATCATCAAAAAGAATGATAGTATTTTAAAAATAATTAATTTATGCCCCCACTAATTAAAATAGCTGGCTCCACCCCTAACCGTAATACTTATAAAAGTTTCCATGGAGCAACAAGTACTAGATAATTTTCATCTAATAGCAAATATTCAAGCTAGATAAAATATGGTAAATCACCATTTTCTTCCTTGTAGGGTAAAGTAGCATCATTATAAGTACTGCAGGCTAGAATATACGAACAATAGAATGAGAGAAAAATATGTCTTAGCGTTGTACATATATCTAACACTCCAACATATAAACGAGAGAGAGAGAGAGAGAAAACACAAGAACATTTTAACATGGAAACCCTGGAAAAAGGGGAAAACCATGAAGCTTGACCCATTTCTAATGAACCCACTAGTACTTGAAAAAATTACAAAGCTTAGTATGTATTTTAAGTTGGAGATGATGAAGTTACAATAGTTCACATAGTTGGGTAGAATTCCGATGTTGGTCGGTGATTAGACAAAAGATCAATGATGACTATTGGTTGGGCAGAAGTCTGGTGATCGTTGATGGCCGGGCGTCAATCAGGCGACTGGTAGAAGTCTGACGACGCACGATGGTCGGGTGGAAGTTCAACGACTGGAGGAAGTTCAATGAAAGTTCAATTACGGTAAGATGTTCGAGGATGGGCAGAAGTCTGATGACTGATGGAAGTCCAGCGACGTGCAGAAGTCCAGCGATGGACGGTGGTCTAGCGAAAGTCTAACGACAGACAAAAGTCCGACGATAGGCTAAAGTCTAACGACTGGCATAACTCCGACGATGGATGAAAGTTCGACGACGGGCATAAATTTGACTGAAGTTCGGTGAAAGTCTGAAGATGAGCGGAAGTACGACAACATGCGAAAGTTCGGCAATGGGTGGAAATCAGGTAACATGCGAAAGTTCAACAATAGGGTGAAAGTTCGGCGACATGCGGAAGTCCGACAATGAGGGTGGTTCGACGGAAGTCTGATGACTGGCAAAAGTTCGGTGATCAGTGAGGGCAGAAGTCCGGTGATAGTTGATGGTTGGGTGGAAGTCTGAGCGATGGTCGTAGAGGAGCTTGGTGGCAAGAGAGATCTCAAATTTCTCTTCCTTCCTTCCTTCTTTTTATGAAAAATGGGGGGGGGGGGGGGGGGGGGGGGGGGGGGGTTCTATTTATAGTTTTTGGGAAGTAGCATGGCTAGTAAATAATGAGAAGAACAAGGGTAGGTTAGAGTGTTTTAGATGGATTGTCGATATTGATTCACTTGATCATATACTATTTATTGGGCATTTGAGTGCCTTAACAATGTTGTAATTCTACAATCTTGAGCTCGTTGGATTCGTCTAGTCAAACCCCTCAATTTGATTATAAGCATGTCATATTTGAAAATCATTTGATTATCCAATTTCTGTTTTAAACCTTCTAAATGTGCTTCGGGCCCTTGATTTGGACCAATTTGTGCCCAGATTAAATTGAATTTGATGTTGTTGGGTTCATCTTTTTGAGACATTCAGTTCAACTATAAGTTTGCTGAAATTAGAGTTTGGATGGTTTCATAGTTAATTTTAGAAGTTTTCAATTCAAATTTGCCTCGTGATTCGTGCTCGATCAAGATAATTTTTTTATGATATATCGATTACCCGTATTTTCAGATGTCGTAACTCACGGAATTTGAAAATATGTGAATCGAGTAGAAAACAATGAAAATATCATTTAGAAACCTTTGAAATCGCTCAGCAGTAGAGTTTTTGTTAGGCTTTGAAAGTGTCAAAATTGAATTCATAACGTCGAAAAACTATTACAGGACTCCAAAAACTTCCAAGTTGGACTATCATGGCCGAAAATTAGGCCTGGACCCGAAATTGGCCTACATGGTCTGCTTGCCCACTGGCCCGCTAGCTTCCTAGCCTTTCCTTGACCTGCACATAAGGCCAGCTTGGGGCACTCATGCGACCCGCCTAGGCAATGTTCTTTGGCCTGCCCAAGTTCGAGAACGTGGACGATTAGTGAAGTTGTGGGCAGGTTAGTCATGGGCCAGTAGTGGAGGAAGTGATTAAGGTGGATATATATATATATATATATAAACAAGTTTTATTAATTCTTATTTTTTTTTTCAAATAGTACTTTATAATATAATTATAATTTTAATAATATAATAATACTGAAATAATAATTTTATTTCAAATAACTTACTTTCCTCCTCCAACTCCCCATTCTGACTATAAAGTGAAGTTGTGTTCATGTATAGGTGGTATTCCCTATCAAGTTCTAGAACCTCTCTCTCTGTAGAAGAAATCCCTTCTTCCTTCCACCCATTCCCCTTCAGACTTCTACCTATATAAGAGGTTTTCCTTTGTTTTAGATATGTGACATTCCTGATCTAATTATAGGGCCTATCCCTATACAAAAGTCATTACGAGTGAAGACCCGTCTCTTACAAATCTAATGACCAAGGGAGACTCACATCCTGCTGCACATAATGATGGTAAGAGGAGGTCCTACAAGACGGGTAAGGCTGATGATGTTGTGTCCACCATTACCAACGATTCCTTGATTAATTTTCACAAGAAATTCTATTTTCCTAACGATCTCGTGATGATGGCTCCAAAAAGATCTAATCGGGCGTGCCTTCCTCCTCCAGGATACCTACCTATCTACAAAATCAATTTGCTAGCGAGACTATGATTTCCACCAAACTATGTCAAAAGGTTGGCTCTAATGATGAGTTACAACATAGAGCCAAACTCTTTATAACCCTCATCTAAGGAATTGCAAAACTAACATTGTATGACTTTGTCCATGTCAAATTCTTCAATCTATCTTACTTCCCAACAAACCATGTCAATAAACTCAAATGAAGGCAATAACATTAAGACTTCGTTTTGAATAACTTTCTTTCTAATTCAAAATAATTTCTTAATAAAAAAAATTATTGCGCTAACAATTTAGTACTAAAAAATTACTTAACAAAAAAATATAAAAAAAAAAACTATCCCAAACAAAACCTAAATCAAGAATGCTCCACTCAAATCATCCTACAACCCCAATGTGCTTTGCAATATCTAGCAAAACAAACTTAACGCTTATCCATTTCCCCAATATATAATTTAACGAAACTTTGATGCTATTTATAACATTTGAGAGGATTTATTTCAAAACTAAGGGGGCCAAAAGCCACCCTAAATCTTTCCCTGATGCTGCCACAAACTGAGAGTACTAACACAGCACAACAATTGAGAGTCATAGAAAATTTAGATTAGCATATCATGATCCCAATTTAATTAGATGAATTTTATATCTATTAAACTTAATTTAAGATGAATGTAATATGTGATTAATCAGTTTATATTCATCTCAAAATAAATTTAATGACTATAAAATTCATTTTGATCCAATTTAATTATTATAATCCTACTTCATTTTTCTTGAAAGCCATCTTTTCCTTTTGCCACCCCCATATGCGCAGTGCTTCGATGCAACTCTCAGAGTTCATCCTGCAGAGAAATTAATTGAATCTTAAACCTAAAAAAAGAAGCAAAGCAACTGAAAAGTCCGTTAAGGCTTCGTTTGAGACGATTTTCTTACTACTTTTTAAAGCAACTTTTTAATAGAAAATTAAAATTTTTGTACTAAAAAGTTGTTTTAAGAAACAATAAAAAAGCCGTCTCAAATGAAGCTTTATATTTCATTTGGAACAGTTTTTTATTGTTTTATACAACAACTTTTTAGCACAAAATTTTTCACAAGTAGCAAAAAAATAATGGCCAAAAGTTGTCTCAAACGAATCCTAAGATGAATGTTTTATTTGAGACAGCTTTTGATTATTATTGTTTCGCTATTAAAAAAAAATTGTACTAAGAAAATAGTAAAAAAACGGTTCCAAACAAAGCCGAAAACTAATATGAGAAAAAAATAAATTAGTAGAACTTACATGATAATCATCAAAATCATGGTGACGCTGCAATAAAACACAAGAGTTAGTGGACATATGAAGCATTTTTTAATTATCAACACATGGCAATTTAAGGCTTCGTTTGGGACGACTTTCTTTCAGCTTTCTATTAAAAAAATTAAAATTTTTATACTAAAAAGCTGTTTTAAGAAGCAGTAAGAAAGCCGCCCCACACGAAGCCTAAGAGAGAAGGCTTATCATCATATCAAACTGAAAGCAAGTTCTAATGGGATCAGGCCACAAGAAAAGATCAGGCTAGACCAACATACCCTTCTGTATCTATCCCTGTATCTCTCCTTTTCTCGATAGCGCCGATCATATCCCCTCTCCCTTCGGCGTCTCTCGCCTTCTTCCCTTGCCTTCTGAGCTTCCTGCACAACAATTATCAAATTTTAGATCAATAGCAAAGTAATCCATCTGTTATTTGCAATCAGCATTTTGTTCTCACCACTTCTTCTTTAGCTCGTCTAATTTTCTCTGCCTCCTCAAAGGCCTCCTTCTCAGCCTGAATTGAGCGAAACAAAAAGAATATGAGAAGTTAAATATCAAAGTAGAATTTAACATTTGGTAACATGCATCGCTACCTCTCTATTTTTTGTCCAAATCTCTTCTACAACTTGCTTTGCATATTCTGGGTCATCGCATATAAGAACATTGTCAAAAACTGAGCCAGCTTTTACCTGTATATTTTTATCATGAATATCACATCAAGTTGTAAGTTAATTCAACTATGTTTGATGTGCTCCCTCACCTGCCATACTTCAAAAGCAACATATTTGACAGGCTTAAGCACATAGAGGTCAGGATCATCTTCAAATTCTGCGAGTTGGGATAAAAAGTTAGCAAAAGAAATAAGCTGTCTTGGATCCGTATGGTAATGTCATCTTTTGCCGTGTTGTGTGCTTCATAGTGCAATCCTACTCTGTTGAATAAAGATGATTGTTTGATAAAATCATGTTAAAATTATTGACTATACTGCTTTAAGGGTTGTAGTTATTTAACAAATAATTACTGATTGAGTGATATGACCTTTGATATCCAAAGTAGAGGTCACAAATTTGAATCTCTACAAAAATAGTAATTAGAAAGTTTCCGAATCATGCGGGAGCTGTTTAGGAATGTTCTTAATCAAGAGGAATTGTTTATGAAAGTTTTAATTACAATTGGAATGAAATTATTTATGACAACAAATCTAATTTGAATTCAAAATCTAAGAGGGAATTATTTAGGGAAAGGGATGACGAATAAATTGTTTAGAAAAATTTTAATTACAATTGGGAGGGAATTATTTAGGGCAAGAAATCTGATTTGAATTCAAATATGGGACAATAATTCTTTAGGGAAAGGGGGCTAGTTTGGGAGAAAATTAGAGGAGCTTATTTAAGGCTAACAATAGGATGATTTCAGGATCATGATGTTATTTGTTAAGTTTAGATTGATCTTAAGGAGTTATGGGCTGTAGTCGGAGGCTAGGGATTTGGGAGAGCCGGATCTTCCTCTCCAACAGAATATCCATTGTACTGGTTATTTTCTTCAGTATATCATCAATTAAATTTTTTTCCTCTTATTATTACTCTTAATTCCTCTTGGAGATTGTGCTTAGGTGCTTTAATTTAATTTCAGCCAAGAGAAAGAGGACTTTTCCTGGCACTTTCTATCAGAACCATTTCAAGAAAGTTGGGTTTTTAGATTTCATACAGCTGAAATTTCTCTTCAGCAGTACGGGCCAATTTGTTTCACCATAAATGTTTGGATCTTAGTTATGAAAATCAGTTGCATTGAAGTTACAATTATATATGTTTGTTTTGTAGGAACCCATTAATTAGAGTCAGGGGTGGATTAAGTACCGCCCACTCCCTCCACCCCCAAATTAGAAATCTGTTTACTAGATTCGGCCTCCCACGACTCCCGCCCTCGACATTTTGTGTTTTTCTTTTTTAATAGCTTAGAATTATGATTTGCCCTAATTCCTCTGCCACATCCACCTGGACCTCGTTCGCCTAATTGCTCCTCAACAACTACCGGCCGAGTGTTTGCAGTGCTCAACCCACGACTAGCCGAACTCGCCATTGCAAGCAAATTGCAGCATCATAGGTATGTTTATATAATAGTATAATGCAATTCTAATTTTCAGGCCATTCATTTACTCTGAAATAATATTAAATGCAATATAATGTTATTATGAAATTTCTCTTTCTTCCACTCATCTCTCTTATTTATTTATAGGGGTTGAAACTTCATAACTTGTGCTGCATAAGTGATTTTACTCCTATGGATATGATAATTCTTGATAATCAATTAAAAACTTATGTTATGGATATGTGGTATGATGAGTAATTTTCTTCCTTTAGATGTTGCAAGCCTTGTCCAGAAAATGATCCAGAGTATGAATGATGCTCTATATTCACTTATTTTCAAGCTATTGGAACTGGCATTAATGTTAATAGTTGCAATAGCAGGAGTCAAAAGAACATTTTCTACTATAAGTATTATAAAAATTTGACTGCAAAATATAATTAAGAATTAATAGCTGAACAATACTTTACTCTCTTATATTGAGCAAGAAATATTAAATTGTATTGACAATGAAATAATCATTCAATTCTTTCATAATATGAAAAACAGACATAAATTATAAGTTTTTTTTTTTTAATCATTTTATATTTTATATTTTATTTTTTTAATAATAAATTCAACATTTTTTTTAATTGTCAATGTTGGTCCAAACCTAAATAAAAAAAAGTTTAGGAAAATTTAAAAAAATATATATTTTAGGCCCTGGCTACGAAAAATTTATGGCTGCTTAGAGCCTATGATGCACATATACGAACGCAGGACACGTTAATTGTTGAAAATATAGGACACAATATTATAATTTCTACGAAAAATTTATGGCTGCTTAGAGCCTATGATGCACATATACGAACAAAGGACACGTTAATTGTTGAAAATATAGGACAATATTATAATTTTTATATTTTAAAAATAGTGTAAAAATTTGAATAAATATAATATTAAAAATAATTTAGAAATAATAAGTAATTTAACTAGAATTTGTGCTTAAAATAATTAATATTAGAATGTCGAGAGTCGAACGTCCATGCTGTGTATCAGGCATCGAGAGAGAAGATGACAATGTTGTCGAGAGTCGAACATCGATGTTATGCAGTATTGGGCGTCAATGTCAAGAGGGTGTTGGTCATCGATATTAAGAAGACATCGGACAAAGATGAGCTATCGTGTAGAAATTGCTAGCGTCGAGCATCAATGTCAAGACAATGTCAGACTTTTATGTTGATATGATTTTGAAATGTCGAAATTGTAACGACGTCAAACGTCTGATGTCGAGATGACATCGAAAATTATTTTGAAACCAGTCACGACATGCCAAAGAGAAATGAAAATAAGAATATTCGATGAATGTAGTATTAAGTGCGAACGATTGATTTGGTGTTGTGGATATGAAATAAGAAATTTATTTTTGATATTTTAAATAAATAAAAGTTTTAAATACAAGAAATTATATTTAAAAAAATTCATAAAATATTTAAGACACACGTGTCTAATTTTTATTTAATTTTTTTTTAATCGGACACATTTTTAGAATGTCCAATACATGTCTAAGGCATGTCAGATGCATGTCGTATAGAATACATGTCAGACACTACACACCTCTTTGAGGAAAATTGTCGGTGCATCATAGCTTAGAGCTCATTTCTTACATTTGTTTAAGCTGCGATAAATTCTATTTTTATCCACCTCACATTAATTTTTCATTATTTTATTATTATTTTAAACAAAATTAACATTCTAACTCATCATCAAATTAATTCAATATTAATCCATTGTTATTGAAAGCTAAAAACAAAATTGTAAGTTACTTCCTAGCTCTCAAGTCAAGATTGGAACACCTCACATTTTTGATAAGTTAAAAAAAATAAGAATTTGATTACAACCAATTTTAGCTAAACAAATATTTGGTTTCATAATAGAGATTCACCACTTATAGATGCTTAAATTGAAACAAATTCACCATTACGCCAAGCAAACTAAAATTTCTTCTCATGTTTAAGGAAGCAAATCAAACAATAGAAAGCCATATCGTCTAAAGGAGCCTAAGGAGATAAAACAATTTAAGTGTTCGGAAAATGCATATCCCAATGCAGAATAAGTTAATTTAAGTGTTAAGAAAATGACACTTCTAATAAATGCTATATTTACTTAGAAAAATGGGCGTCTGGAAGGAAGTCGCTAATAGCTATTTGGTTAAACTTACCTGTTTACAATTGTAAGTGAGGAGATGGGCTTTCTCCGTTCTAGACTTTTTTATTTAAAGAGGCAACTCCATAAATGGCAGAAAATTGAACTTCTAGAAAGAGAACAAAAGCGACATTTTACTTTAAATGAGAACGCACTACCTTCTTTAAACTTCTTTTTAGAGAAATCTATTATCCCAATAAATTCAAACAAAAAGTGGAACGCTAAACTGTGATATGCCAGTAGACCGTTCAGTTTTACTCGTGCTTCAGGGCCATTTCAAAATTCCACTAAACAAATTATTGCTGGTCTTCTATTAGAAGTTTTCTTGTCAGGTTCACTTAAAAAAATAAATTAAAATAAATAAAACACTAATACAATCCCCCGCAATAAAGTTATCGGTTCAAAGCACTTAAAACAAAAGAATATAAAATCACCATTAATCTCAACTTACCTGGATTGTCAATCCATGGAGTCTTCCATTTTCCCTTATAGTTTGGGTTTTTGATCTTCTGTAATGTTCAAGATTTGTAACTGGTGAGAATAATCGCTAAATTTTTTTATATGAAACAAGTGCATAACTAGAGATTTTTTTTATTTTTTTTTGCAGTAACAGAAGTGAACGTTAAGGAGCAATGAACACCCCGTGGCAACTACTAAAGAAAATCCTGAACAAACCTTTGGTTTCCATGGCCCCTTGTATGCTGGATTTGGGATCTTTGGCGGCTTCCATATTCCATCTTCATCTTCATCCCATGTATCAGGCTAATTGAACAGAATTAAGAAAGAATTAATTTCAGAATGCATGACAAACAAATTTTCCACTATTACAATGTCCAAGGTTTTATTGCAGATTATACAGTGAGAAGTAACCGACAATAGCATTTATTACAACTACTTTACGAACACAATTGTTCACCTTTTTAGCTTTTGGGTCAGGAATTTCAGTTCGAATAGAATCATATCCCTGCATTACATTTATACATCGTAAGAAAAAAAAAAAGCATCACTTTCAAAAGAAAAAATGTATTAAATCCGCATGCAACCTCAGGTTTAACATCATCAGGATCGTCGATGTATTCCCTGTCATCCCAGTCTGCAGGCTGAAAGTAATGTCATACACATTAGAGGAAGCAAATGAAAAATAAAATGTTTATTAGCAATTGAAGATTTTTGGTTAGTAAGAATAGAGCATTGTTATACCCTTTTAGCATTTACAGCTTTAATCTTCCGAGGAGGAAGAATATCCCAGTCAGAATAAAGGCTTCCAGATTCTCTTTCTCGATTATCGACCAGGACGCTATAAGAGGCATCAGGTCTAAGAATAAATGTGTAGAAATGAGTCAATTTATCTGTCTCACACTGCAGATCCTTCTTGACGGGATAATTCTGTCCCTGGTAAGAATATATCAGATGAAGCTTCTTTGTATCGGTACCACATATATCAGGTCCAAACATTAAACTGCATAAGAGAACATGAACACCTTAGATCAATTGTGCGAAGTGCTTAATCATTTGTTGTATTTCAAAAAGTGTGCACAGAAATGTAGGAATACATTATAAAAAACAAAGTCGAGTTCAAAATTTGTTCTTTCCATTTCATCATAATACGTTTACCTACTTCTAAACCAAGAAAGATTCTGGAATAAATGAATGAGCATACTTTCTGAGCCAAATAAAAAAATATGTTCTTTCCATATCATCATAATATGTTTACATACATACAACCTTATACCACTCTATTTACATATTTAACACATTAAACCTTAATATTACATACATACCACCCATAGTTCATTTTCATATCAAATATGAGTGGTAGAAATGAAAAATATGAGTTATATTTGATATTAAAGTAATATAGGATGGTATGCATGTAATATTAAAGTTTTAAGTGTTAGATATGTAAATAAGATGTTATAACGTGATATGTATGTAAATTTTCCTAAAAAAATATATAGATAAATTAGGCAGTAAAGAATGTAACATTTGTGAAGCATCAATACAAATTACAATTGTAAAATATAGTTTCTTCTAGCAGCAAGCCAAAAGTACTGCCACGTATTCTGGAGAATCATTATAAGTTTCTACACTGCTCTACTGACATACAAGTTTCAATAGCAAGTGAAGTTTTAAGATTCAACATGCGTATCAATCATTTAGTTTGTGTTTAGTTTAGAGGAATTAAGTGAAAAGGTCATGGTGTTTACCTCATAATTACATCTTCCGTTTTTGATTTGGGTGTAATTCTTAGAAAATTTATTTTATCCAGAAAATCAAAGCATTTGCATGTTTCTCTTCATGATTCTATACTTGAACACATTGAAAATAAGAGCAAATTTGAAGTCTGAATAACATTAGGTTGCATTCATTCTTCAATTTATTGTTATTCCTGCAAATCAAACAAATACTTCTCCACACAGTTTCTGTTCAACCAAACAACTTGGTGAAAATTAATTTCAGTTCATTCCCTTTACCATTTTACTTTTTAGTTTCATCCCTTTCAATTCCTTCAAACCAAACAGAACTGAAAGATACAACAAAGGGTTTGGGAAAAGGTAGACCTATATGGTGTATCACCGCTGAATTTCTTCTGGTTGACATAACCAGAAAGAAGTTTGATGTAACCGCCACCACATTCGATATCCTGCTCAAACTTAATAGAGTACTGTAGCACAAGTGTTCTATCCTTGTTACTGAACTCGGGAATTTTTGCAGATAATACAAAGTGCCTAGCATCTGGGTATGTCTGGATTCCTGGAAGCTTGCCAAAAAACATGTCAGCAGACGTCATTCCATCCATAATTAAACATATGAAATTAGCTAGACTTTCTTGCAGTAACATAGCAGAAGAAAGCTATTTTAAGAAAGTAAAAAAAAAAAAAACAATTTGAAAGGGTGAAAGTTTGAGATAATAGGGTGTGCAATAACAATTAAAATAGAAATGACTAAATAACCTTTGTCATCTGGATCTGCAGCCCAGTTTCCCGCAGTGTGCTTGAAGGATCCGGCCTTTCCTTCACTCCTTTTCCAGTCCGATTTCACCCAGCGGCTCTCCCAACCATCTTTTTGGAAAAAGTAAAAAGAAAAAGAAGAAATAAGACCAAAATTAGTTTCAAGAGTTGTGAAAACAGTAGGCAAAGTACTTGATTAAAATGGAACAAATGATAGAATTTTACTACCAATTGTAAGTCTCAATATCATCATCAGCATCACCAACATTAGCCTTATGCCAACTAATTTATATCAGCTTCATGAATTCTCACTCCCCATTCATCCCTACTTATTGTTGTATGAGGCATGCGAACAGTCTGACGGTGAATTTCTGAAGTTTTCACATAGTTTTGTGCAAGAAGAGTGTCCTATTTGCATAGAATTTCTCCTACGTAAAAAATTCTTATCGAGATATTGTTTTGGGAAACAGATGGCGCGAGAGTCCGAATCGTCGAGATCTTTCAAACGATTCTATCTGCGCCCAAATAGGTCTTCATTTAACGTGCGTCGAGAGTTTAAGGCCTAGTTTGATTAGGCTTATTTTCTCAGTTTCCATTTGAATAAGTTATAATCAGTTCGTGATATCTGTTTGGAAGACAAATTTATCCGTAATTACTTTTTATAAAACCACGTATTTTGGGCAGTTATGAAATCTATTCAGCGACTGCTTCTTCGTTTAAAAAACACGGTTTCCCTATCCAAATGTCCGAATTAACCCTCCACGTTCTCCTGTCAACCCACGAAACCACGGAATACCTCCTTCTTCTTCTTCTTAAGCGGATCGCAAGCCAAATACCGCAGTAACCACCATCCTCCCTGACGTTGATCTCTTCAGCCGTCCTGTTGTGATTTTTCTGGCTATTCGACTTCGCTCCTTCTGCGACTTTCCCTTCCTGTCCGATCGGAAGTTACGACATTTTGATCGGAAGCAAAAACTCAGGAGCTCGCTAGCTGTGAAGGTAACTTTCTCTCTTTCGCGGGCTTCTTTGGCTAAATCCCGTTGAATCCACCGAACCGAGGCATTAGTAAATCCCTAAATTCGGGAATTATGAAATCCCGGATTTAACGCGTGCACAAAAACCGTTTTGCTGGATTTAGCGTAAATCCAATGCCAGAAAAGAAGAAATATTTTCGGTGGAAGAGAAGAAACCACAGTCAACTGCACAAAGAATCGCTTCGAAAAGGTTTTCAGAAGAAAAGTAGGTATATAACTATGTATGAGAGAAATCGCTAGCTAAGCTGCTAAACAAATTGCAAAGGCAAGCAGCAAATGCCTGCTGAAAGTTAAAAAACTTTCTACAATTCAGAATTCAGATGATAGATAAGGGGAAATTTTATGTGATTTAAAATATAATATAAATTATTTATGAATTATAGTTTTTAAAAAATGGATTTGAAATTTTAAATTTTATCATAATTATGTTTTATTCAAATTATTAACACAATTTTTCATATATAAGAGATTGTTTATTTGTGAACAGCGTAAGCCTAAAATGGCTGTAAACGAGGGTGTCAATTTTTTTTGGATGAATATATACATAAATTTTTTTTTATATATTTATACATTTAATGTTTTTTGTGTTAAAATATTCGTGATAGTAAAGAAAGAGAGTTATATATAAATATTAAAAATATATATATAATATATTAATTATGTGTACATAAATTTCATGGGCAATTATGTCTTTTATAATAAAATCTCAAAAGCAGAACTCCTAAACAAACAATTTAAATTAACTTTCAAGTATTAATAAGCACTTTTAAAAATATTATTCAAACATATCTCATTATTGAAACTCCATTTTATTGAATGGCTTTTTCTCAACCTTCTTTTTTAAAACTTTTTTTTATGTAAGCATAAACCGAATCAAACGAAGCCTAAGTAGATTATTTTTAAAATACCATATAAATTTTTATTTATTTGATCATCTAAATTAATTAAAATACACATATACATTAATTATATATATGTCATTAATTTATATAATTATTTAAATAATTGTATTATATTGTATTTTAAAATAATTTTATTTTTTTCTCTCTCTCACCTCTCTTTAAAAAAAATCTACTCTCACCTAACCACTCTCTCACACCCAAAAAAAGGAGAGAAGACAAATTTTGTACATCCCCATGCACAACCAAAGCCTTCGCTTCTCCAATCTGACATCTTTACAGATTTTTATTTTCTCTCTCATTCCCACTCACGCATGGGAGATCTGTAACTCACACTAGCTCTCTCTCCTCTCTAAAACAAGAAAAATACTCTATCACCAACCACCCCTCCCATCCACATAAAACAAAAGAAGAAAAAGATAAAAAAAGAAAAGAGATTTCCTAAAGCATTGTCAAGTACACCCAAGGGACTCATAGCTCTCCCCCATTCTCAGTTCCTCACACGCAAAAACTCAAGCCTAATTCTCTTATGTACTTCCCTACCACTCTCGCATTTGCATAAGATTAGATTGCATTGATTTAAAATGCCAGGTGGAGTTTTAGCTAGTAACCCATTCTGAGCAGGGTGGTAAATCCAAGTCAGGGCTGCTTAGACCCCTGATGAGATTTGAGTTATAAGTCTCCTCAATGTCTTACATTAGTTAGGTCAAGGGGGTTAATACTTGGAGTACGATATGTCCCATGTAGATCTAGGATCAAGGGCTAGCGTTCTGTTATGAGTATATCATTTCATGCCTTATCGTTGGGTGAGCTCTCCATTCTTGGGAGGCTATCAATCCCACTTATCCACATTACATTGATGATGTCTCTTCCATCCCTCTCTCTAACATGCCTGACGTGTGATTTCTCTTTTCTTGATTTCTCCCCTTCTGATCGACTGAGTGACTACATGATCTTTGTGTGTTGAATAGCCCGTTGAACATATCATCATTGAATTATAAGATCCTATAAATCCACTACACACCAAACCAAGAAGAGAACAAAATAATATCATTAATCGAGAGTAATCTTAGGTCAAAACCTAAAATGTAATTAACCACGATGGCTTGCTTATGCCCCTGGGAAATTGATACTCCATTCGAGCTGATGTATCGAATGAGAAAAATCTCGTGACTTTTAAATCATATATATTAATATCCATCAAGATGTGTAGGAAAAAACCACTATGTTTCATGGATAATTATATGTACGATTTAATCTACTCGTTCATTGGCCTGCTTGTGCAGAAAATAAAGTTATACAATCATTTTTTCTACAAGATAATGTAATCGTACTCTTTGTATTCTTGTTGTCACTACCAAAAATCTGTGGGTCTCCGAAAGGGATGCTCGTGGGGTTAAAATGCAATCTAGTCTTATGGTTAGAGGGATGGATAGACGCCATTAGTATGACACGGATAAGTAAGATATTGAGATTTATAACCTCCAAGAATGAAGAGCTCACCCAACGATAAACATGTAACGATATACTCATAACGCTAGCCCTTTATCTTATATCAACAGGGGATGCACCGTACTTCAAATGCTAACACCCTCAACCTAACTAATGCAAGAAAACGATGAGACTTATAGCTCAAATCCTACACGTCTAAGTAGTTCCGACCTGGATTTACCATCCTGCTTGAAAAGGAGCACCATGTTAAACTCCACATAGCATTTTAAATGTATGCAATCCAGTCTTATGCAAATGCGAGTGGTGGGGAGGCACAAAGAATGAATGAGCTTGAGTTTTTACGTGTGAGGAACAAAAAGAGGGAGAGAGCTATGCGTCCCTCAACTATACGTGCCAGTACTTTAGAAAGTCTCTTTTATTTTATTGTTGTCTTTTTATTATTTTATTTTATGTGGATGAGAGAGAGTGGTTGGTAAGAGCAGATCATTTTCTTATTTTAGAGAGGAGAGAAAACTGGTGTGAGTTGCAGGTCTCCAATGCGTGAGTGAGAATGGGAGAAAAAATAAAAATCTGTGTAGATGTCAAATTGGAGAAGGGGGGAGGCTTTGGTTGTACTTGGGGAAGTACAAAATTTGTATTTTCCTCCTTTTTTGTGTGTGAGAGAGTGGTTAGATGAGAGCAGATTTTTTTAGAGAGAGGAGAAAAATAAAATTATTTAAAAATATATTATAATGCAATTATTTAAATAATTATATAAATCAATGACATACACACACACACACACACATATATATATATATATATATATATAAAATTAATGTATACATGTATTTGAATTAATTTATAAGATTAAGTAAATAAATAGTTATATAATATTTTAAACATAATCAACTTAAACTCTCGACACGCGCTAAATGAAGCTCGATTTGGGAGCTGATAGGCTCATTTGAAAGATTGACAATCCTGACGTGCTTGCACAGTCCGTTTCACAAAATAAGATCTCAATAAGAAATTTTCGTGTAGAAGAATTTTTATGCAAATGAAACTCTTCATGCAAAAAAAATCAGTAATTCACCATCACATTCATCACATACCTCCTCAAACATAATGACGAATGCAATGCAACTTACATAATCCAAATCCGAGCATGACGACGAATCAAGGTGGCCAGATAAGACTTAAGCAATTGTCACACATAATCACATAAAAAATCAAGAATCTGACTCAATTGATAGCTCCTAAGGCCAACCACCATCACAATTGATGAAGGAATACCCCACTAAGTGTGGAGGCAAGCTCAAGAGTATGTGTGCTTAAAATGAGGTCAACATCACTATGCATAACTTGTCTAACAAATGAGTTCTTTCATGTCTAGCACTCCAATTCAATTAAGAAAGCTAGTCTAATTATAATTTGATTAAATTTTCCTTTAAATCTTCAGAATACTCTCTTATTGTGTAGCATTCTTGATGCACTTCATCAATTTAACCACTCCATTTTAATCTAAAAGTTATATCATCATAAATAATTTCGCTCTTTTATGCAATTGATCTAAGATATTTAAACATATCACATTTAGGTATCAATTTATTATTCAACAATAGCGGCTAATATATATAAGTATTAAACAAAGATTGCATATAGTAAACTTTTATTTTATTAATCCTAAGCCCTTTATAATCTAAACCTTCACTCCTATTTAAATAGGAAGTAGAAAAATGAAGTCTCACCACTTTGAACTATCATCTACAAAACTCATAAATCAATATCCTATAAGAATCTTAATAATCAACGAAAAAAAATATGGACTTAATGCATATCCAATCATTGATCTCTCACGTAATAGTTCCACCATTAGGGTCTTAGGCTCTCAGCAAATCTCAATATCCAAATTAAACATATAAAACAAACTAGAGTAAGTGATGATATCATTAAAAATGACAAGAACATGCAATGAACGTCATTTTGAAAGGATGGCTCTAAAATGGAAGTTAATCATTGGTGAGTTTAGAAATTTCATCACTAATAATGTTAAATCACTGGTACATAATAATTTAACGTACTTTTGAGATGAAGACCCAAATAACATTTACAAATTTTCCAAGTTTGATACAGGCTTCAAATTTCAATAGCCAAGTTTCATATCCAGGAATGATGGACACTGAGCATTGAGCAGCTTATCCAATTATGTCCATTGAAGTCGTACTTTAACTATTCAAGATTACATTGCTTGCCCATGCTATTCCCCTTTAATAAAAATTTAGAAATTGGGGTATACTGAGACTGGTCAGCCTTGTGGTCCTCTTCATACCAAAAATTGAACTTAAAAGTCAATTGACCAGCCAAACTAACAAAAATTGACTAATTTAACCAGACTTCATGAGGACTACGCTTTTACTGTCTCAAGAGGATAGGAAACGGTCAACCTTCTAGTTCGCTTTGATTACCGTAACATGAAAGCAAAGGGATGGAAAGCTTAAACTGATTGGTAATATTGAACTGAGAAAAATTGGTTTGACTAGCGTTGTTGAGTGATTGCTATATCTTTCAGTGTCTAGGTAGTTCAATTCAGCTTATTTACCCCATTTCCTAGTCTCACAAACTTAAGGAGTTAAAACAAAGCATTTTTATTTCTGCATAGTGACGTGTATTTCAGAATTTCATAATCATAGAATTAGTGTCATGCTTAAATAAGGGTGCCTAAAACAGAGATAAACCACAACCTGATTCCTTGAATTCTTCCAGGTTACTAAACTACATTACTAGTGATGCAAGAGAGAAATAAATTGCCCACAGCCTTTCCTCTACTTTCAAGCTCCACATCAAGATCGCCTCTCAAATCATGTGTGGTTCATCACAACGTCCAAGAATATGGGAAGCTTCTGTCAACTGAAATCCCTCTATCATATAAACTAAACTAACCAATTTTGCTTCTCATTAATTATAGGAGTTGGAACCTATTCGTAGCAAAACTTGAAAACTAAAACAAAAGTTGCAACAATAACTGAAATTAAAACTATTAAATAATGTTAATGGCAGAATCAGATAAAAATTGTTTAAAAAAGCTAATTAGGGATTAACTGAACGATTACGAAAGTAGAAAATGTCAATTATTGATATATTAATTAAGAAAAGTTTAATTGGGGAAATTAATAAATATGAAAGTAGAACAATAAATTACACTAATCATAGATTATATAGGATAATTATTTAATTAAGAAAATAAATTGCACCGATTAATTAGGTATTAAATAATAATTAGAATGTCAAATTAATTAAATAATTAAGAAAATTAAACAAATTAGTCATTAATTAATCTTTGCTAAAATAAGTTACTCAAATTAGTCCTAGAACGATTAGTTAATTTATTAAATGAGAACAATTAAGAAGCATTAGCTAGCTAAATTGCTTATTAAATAATCACTATAATACAAATAATTTCAATTAATTATCAACTAATTATCAAAAAATAATTCATCTAATTCAGCTAACGATATCAAATTACAAAACTAATTAAGCTAATTAATCATTTATTAATAAATAGGACACTAAATCAACATAGAGACTCATAAAATGATCAAAACTACATAATAAAGTTGTTTTAGGCCCTGTAATTTTTCTTTGCAGTTTTACAAGTAGAAAATCTCGCATCTACTATATGTTATTGTTGTCGCCTACATCCGCGCATGATTTGTATTTAATACTAAGACAACAAACTCTCAGTCTACTACCAAAAATACTCTATCAAGTAACAGAACTTCTCCACCATGCTAAACGAAATGAAATTTGTCACTTGTCATGGGCCTTTCACATTCTATGACCGATTAAGAAACCAACAAGTATTACCAGATGCATAAAAGAATGGGAAGATAGCAAAGAGCATTCTTCTTTAGAAAACTAATAATACAGACAAATTACTCCATGGAATCTGTAAGAGTGAGAAACAAGTTGAAAAAAATCACCGTTGAATCGCTCTTCAAAGATGATCTCCGCCGCAGATGAGGAAAGGAGAAATGCAAGGGAAAAGCAGAGAATCAAGAGCTTGAGCTCGTAAGAGAAGCTTAACTGAGAAGGAGCTAGGGCTTGATCTGCCATTTGTACGGGGTGGCCGAATTAGCGAGTGGGAGCTAGTTTATAATGGGAGTACGGTTAGTTAAAAAGGCCCTCCAAAGAATATTAAATTGCACAACGTCCCTTTCAGTAAATTGCATATTTGCCCTTATGTTTGAGAGGATCGAAGACTTCCAATGATGCGGATCTGTTAGAACAATATCCGAAATGGTGGGGTCCATTTGATTAGGAGCGTTGACTGACTTACGAAGAAAATGGAGTGGACAGTAGTGGTGTGACGTTTTTTATGTTCAGGCATCCAATAGTTACCTGCCACGTCAACTTCTTTGTATCACTTTTTTTTTTTTTTTTTTTTTTACATTTAGGCCATTTTAAGGCAAACTCACACACACAACGCATACAGATGGACTCGAATCTTGGACCTCTTAGTTGGAAGCCTAAGCTCTCAACCAATAGGTCAAGGAGAGTTGTGTTTCTTTGTATCACTCACTACGGCATAAGGAAAACTTTAAAGTAAATATGATTAAAAATTTAATTATTTGATTAAGTATCGTAAAATGAAAATTTAAAACTAGGCAAAGTCGTTTGTTAAATGAGCGACTTAGTTCTGACTCAGAGCTGCGCTTGGCTGGTCATCCGGTTGATACTGTAGCAAGTCGCCTATTAAACAGTTGACTTGCTACAGTAACATAACACTAAATATATTTTTTAATTATTTATTTTATATAATTAACATTTCAGGTCTCCTTTATTTGAGATCTTGC
Organism: Dendrobium huoshanense; assembly: GCA_016618105.1. Lineage (NCBI taxonomy): Eukaryota > Viridiplantae > Streptophyta > Magnoliopsida > Asparagales > Orchidaceae > Dendrobium > Dendrobium huoshanense. Next base: position 23,393,129 of record CM028354.1, on the reverse strand, counting down.
TGCAGTTTAAATGTCTCTACAGATGATTGTGTTCACATCTAAGTTGGAAAGATGATGTAACAGACTTAAATGATTAAGATAGGGTACTGCAAAAAAGATGACTTGTATATAATTTGCTAACTCTATTGCTAGACTAGTTTATGTAATTGTTACTTCACACCCCTTTTCCCTTTAAATTTACAGCATATAAAGCAAAAAATTTCAAGCCACCGCATGGGCATCTAAGTAAAAATTTCACGCCCCAACATATATAACCTACATCTTTTTTCTTTTTTTAAACCGACAATTTTTTTTCATGGCAGCAGCATAATTTGTTTTAATTAGTTTATTTGCTGGCAGTTTTTTCTGAAATAATCTAATAAAAAAAATCAAAAATATTTTTATTATTTGTTACTGTAGCAAGTAGCCGTTTTAATGGGCAACTTGCTACAGTATCTACCAGATGAACGGGCAAATTTTCCTAGTTTTAAATTTTTTTTACTATACTTAATCACATAATTAAATTTTTAATCATACTTACTTTAAAAGTTTTCCCAAACTTTTAAACAAAGTGGAGGCCATCATTAAAAAAAAAAAAAACAGATTATGATATCATCAACTTTTAATGGAGGCGACATACTTAACAATGTAATCTAGTAAATATATAAAATAAATAGAAAGCTCTAATATCTCTTGTGAGTAATCTTTATACCATGAAGTTAAAAATATATTGCTTCATCTTTTATTTATAGAGTTAAAATGGCTATAGGAGACACGACATTTAAATAAATGAAAAAAAAGTAAATGATATGATCGATTATCATAGATATGTGGATCAGCTTGATGATAAACACATGAACTCCTATCTCTTGCATGGCTTTAAGGGGAGAGTGCTTTAGACAAGTCCTCAAGAATTGACATATGGAACGAGTATGTGAAGGCTGGTCCTTGGGAACAGACGAAGAGTCCATTGGGTTGAAGTTGTTGCTAGCTTGTAGTAAGTGAGTTATGGTTGTAGACTCATGTGGGTGTTTATTGTAGCTTGATAAGATGCCCACTGATGACAAATGCTTTTGATTATGGGTAGTTGTTGTAAGGAAGTGAATTCTTTTAAGACGAGTGTCATCGATATGAAGGACTGATTGGGAAAGTCCTTTGGATGAGTCATTTAAGGATGGTTGCATCCTTGATTTGATCTTCTAGGGAAAATCTGTATACCATGATCTCTATATGGGTGAGTGGGCTACTAACACACATGCTAGTGCAAGCAATTGCTCTGTAGGGCAAACCTCCTTTTGTGCAAGTGTTGCTTTAATTGCATGTTGCCCATAGTCAAATCCCATGTATTGGAACCTAATGAGATACCTGTGATATACCTATGTAGACATATATATGTTTAAACTTCACATGAGAGGTGACTTGATACATTTTATTTTGTCATTTTAAGAAAAGCTAGAGTTAGTCATTTAAAATCATTACAGTAACCATTGGAGTTTTTGTATATTGAGATTTTTCCCATATAAAATTTTCCCTCATTTTTTTTTCCAATTCTCTCTCTATCAAATCTCTCCAAGAGTTCGTTTGGAACAACTTTTTTAGTGCTTTGTTTTTTAGACCACAACCATAATGTTTGTTTAGCTTTATTTTTTAACTTTCGAAACTGCTTTTTAAAACAACGTCTAAAAAAGTTACTTTTAACATAAAAATTTTTACAACCACTTTTACAAAAAGATGCACCTATTCCAAAAAAAAAAAAAAAACCCTATGTTTCACTTCATTTTATTATCTTCCTCTTTTTTTGATTTCAAATTTGTCTAAGTTTATATTGTGAAATCTACTTGAGCTAATTTTGTTGGTCTCAAGAAATTCCTTTCTTGGATGGTTTGTTATCATAATTATTTTCAAGAACATAAAATGACTGATCAAAACACGAAGGTTTGTCAGCAAGTAATTTTAAATATTTGAATTTTTTATGCTCAATTAACTTATGTTAGTAATTAATTTTATGTAATATGCTTGACTAAAAATAATAACATTCTCTTTTTTTTTTTTTTTTTGAATTATTAAATGATTTCTTGGAGTTTATTTTATATGTAGAGGAACAAAATGAAGGAAAGTATACATTATATTTTATAAATAAAACTCTTTTTAAATAAGAATATGATTATGCATTTGAGCACCTTAGATATTTGAGCACTTCATACTAATCTTCAAGATAGAGTAAAGTTTTGAATGCAACCTTTAATTCACTTCAAACCAAGATTTTCATTCTAACAACTAATTGAGTCAATTAATCTCATAATGCAAATGTTGTTGCTCTTTTTTAATTTAGTTGAAATAATTATTAAAGTTAGCAATTATTATCATGTAATGTGTTTGCTTAATCACTTTAGATAAATAAATTATAAACCCTTTTAGTTAACTCACTAAATACATTATCTTGAAGTCTTAATTATTTTGAAAACTTTTTGATCAATTATAGCTTATAACTAAATCGTGAGATTTATCAATGATTATTTCATTATGTAAATTTGCTTAGTAATTATTTACACATTAGTGTTAAGTTTGAGATTCAAATTATGTTGAGCCTAGGTTGAAAAGCTCATATGAAGGTTGTGATTCAAATTATGTTAAACTTAGGTCGAAAAGCTCATGTGACATTTGTGATTCATGTTAATTATGAGAATTCTTTTAGGGATGTATGGAGGTCAAATGTCCTTAATATTATGGCTTCGTTTGAGATGACTTTCTTATTGCTTCTTAAAGTAATTTTTTTGTACTAGAAATTAATCCACTTTAAAAGTAGTAATAAAGCTGTCCCAAACAAAACCTATGTCTCATAATTAACTTGAATGACACATATCACGCCATCAAGTTCTTTCAATTATAAACATGAAATATCTTAAGGACATTATACCATATTAAAAAAAAACATACCAATTTCTCAAATAAGAAAGAAATGAAATAAAATTTGATTAGAAATTTTTATGGATTTAATTTGAAGTTTTTTAATTTTAATCAATCACCATTAATTTATCAAACTGATGGAGTTATGTTCTAACTTGAACATGGTAGGTAGCTTGGAACCACCATTTGATGATGGAATTGAATATAATTTTCTCCTTGATAATGTTATTTAGGATTATTAGATAACTGATAGTCGATTAAGTGGTGATTTTAGCGATAATGATAGTGATCATGAAAATGACCACATAGAGGACTTGAGAAATCAAGTTCATTTAGGACATGCCTTACTACAACAATAAGCCTTTGTTAATCATGATATAGCATATCATATGATGTCAATTGATGATTTTGTTCAATATTATCATATGACAGAGGAGTAAGGCAAGATTATAAACTTCAATGTTTCCTTTGAGAACATGACAACAAATTATGAAAGATTTATTCCAATTGAGCTAGCTGAAGATATATAATTTTTCATACAAAATAGAGCTCCAATGCATCATCAATGAATGTTTCATTATTAATAATGTTAGTTTAGATTGATTTATTCCAATAAGAGCATGTTACAAGTAATTTGTGTACAACATGACTTCCTATAGAATTTTTTGAAAGTATGAGTAAATGTGAAATAAAAGTACAAAAAATTGCCTCTGTTTCATGCCAACAACACTTGCTATGAATAACATCTTTCATCATTTTTTAAATACTTCATTACCACGATAACAAACAAACGTAATACTTCAACATTAAGCTGCAACCACTTGGGCATCCCCTTCCATTGTGACATCTTCCCCAGGCCTATTGAGCTTAATGTCAATATCTTCCTTGTAATCTCCATGAACCTCCATAAGTTTTTCGAGATCAAGCTTTGGAGCCTTGAGAATTTTCACCTTGCAGATAAATGCAGAACTGCAGGGGGTAGATGCTTGTTGTTTCCTTCTCAATCTCCTTACCTATGACATCTGGAATGAATTTCTGCATCAATTCCTTCAGATCACATGATGAAGCTTGATTCAACATGATCTCCCACATTTTACTACGAATATGTCTTATTTGACTACTCCAAGTTTAGCAAGTATGCTTTACTTGATTTGGCCTTCTCTTGGTGAAGCCGATGCAGAACAATCGCAAGGTGTAATTATCAGTAGTTTTCACATGAACATGAGCTTCAATTAATGTCTGCCATTTGCGAGCCGGAGACCTGAGCTTGTTAGTGGTGAAATCCATGCCCCAAAAGTTTGTGAGAACATTTTTGCCTTGGACATCCTCTGCATGAAGCCTAATTTTTTTGTATGTTTGATCATCATCATTCTGAAGATTGGCCAGGCATACCTCAAACACTATGCTTAAGACCTTCAAAAGCAATCTTGATTCCCTGTGTCCTTGACACGAGAGTCTTCTCGATATTCCTCACCGAAAAGACTGATGGAGCCTTGATGTCATACCAATCCTTCTTCGAGAAGGGACCCACTATCTTCTTCTTCTCTCCCTTCTTCCCCTTCAAGATCCTTTTGTTCTTCCCAACTAACATGTCTACTTTCTTCTGCCGTCTGCAACAATTAGGGTTTCAAGGGAAGTTCAAAGCAGAGGAATCAATTTTATCATTGTTTTATTGTTTGTATGCATTTTTTTTCTTACATGCAAACCTTTGATAATTGATTTAGTATTGAATTTTAAAATAAAATTAATATAATTTCTCCTCAACGATGTTAATGTAAACATCTAAGTTTTCATTAATGTAATTAATAGCTATAATTATTTTTCACAATGATAATATAATTAATACTTTTTTATTTTATTTTTAAAATTTTAAGCACACATGAATAGTTTTTCAGCAAGACATGCTATCATTTGAATAGTCTCTTAACAAGACATTTTAAATTATATAAGAGAAATAAAAAAAAAATAAAAAATTGAAGACCAACTCACACAAATATTTTGCACTTGCCTGAGGAAGAAATGTGAAGTACTAAACTAAGAAGAATGCAATCTTCTATCCTAAATAGAAAGCGATAAATATGGTATGACATATCAATATTTAAAATTATAATTTAAATTTGAAACACAATTTTTTTAGGGGCCAAGAGTAACTGTTTGGGCTACTAATTGGAGGAGTCATCATTAAATACGAACGGATGGCTCGAATATGAATAACTAGTCAAAACATAAAATAGAAAAAACAAACTATATTTGAGTTATTTTTTATAACTAAATTTCATTATTTTTTCAACCAAATTTTTTTTCCTCAGATTAAGGCTTCGTTTGGGACGACCTTTTTACTGCTTTCTAAAACGGAGTTTTAGTACAAATTTTTTTATTTTTGTACTAAAACTCCATTTTAGAAAGCAATAAAAAACCGTCCCAAACGAAGCCTAAATTTCACCAAAACCCAACTCATGAATTTGAAAATTTCAACAACAATAAATTTATGATCTTACCATCTAAAACAACAGTTGTTAAGTTAGGACCCGAAGAGACTTGCAACTCAAAAGCATTGAAATTCAAATGAAATGAGAATGCCTCAACTCTTCCAAAAAGATCAAAAGTTTTAATTTAGGTAAAAATTTTATCCATCACACCCTTAGCACTATATGACTTGAACAATCATAATTAGTTAAAAAATCTACATGCAAATATAGTAATAAATTCCACCTAAACCCTAAACTTGAAATATACAGTACAATCATCAGCATAAGAAATGTTTTATTATGCTTCATGAAATCATTTATCTGAAATTTTAAATTTCAAACTGGAAACGGTCAATCAACTCTTTTAACTTTTACAAGCTTCTCCCAAATTTTGGCGGGAAAAATTAGGAAAGCAGAGATTGATGCTTCGGCTTTGTTTGGGATGGCTTTCTTTCTGTTTTTTAAAGTGATTTTTTAGTAAGAAATTTTGTTTAAAAAACAGGAAGAAAGCTGTCCCAAACAAAGCCGCTCAAAAAACAATATGTAGCTTTTAAATTGATAAAGGCCTACAAAGACCATAATTTCAATGTTCAACTCAATACTTCAGTTCAAAAACAAGATCTTATAATAAGAAATTTACATTAGAACCCAATCCTTCAAAAACAAAGCAGCAGCAACTATTGAAACTCTTGAACAGTACAATGAGATTAAACAGAGTACTTTACAAGGTTACGAATGCGTGCTATGCAAAACATTGGGCGCGGACATTGAAATCATCTCCCGCCGGTAAAACAGCAAAGAATGGCCAGCAGAGAAGAATTGATTGGCTTCTTCAATTCCCAAACAAAGAATTCACTTGATCCTCAGGCCGGAGATCTCGGTCAAGAATTCATGGAAGTTCTTTCGGAAGCGGTGCCGGTTGGGTCTGTCAAGCGAAGATGAAAGCTTGTTTGAGCTTGTAAGAGAATGAAATGCTTTCGCCAATCTTGTTCTGAGAGAATCGATAGGTTGCTTGTCGATGAACTCCTGTACTAGCCTCTGCAAAAGGAAATGAAGCAAGTGATGATAATCATTTGAAGTGAACAATGGAGGAAGCTTCATAGGATTGCAACCATTTGTAAAGTATAAAAACAACACATTACATGCCTGATATAAATCTTGCTCACATAGGATTAGTGGAAGAAGTGCATCAGCTGCTGAACCAGTAAGATCCACTCTGCAATGAGGATAATAACAGGAAAAAAAAAAGACAAATTTTTAAAGTAAAAATAATAATAATAACATAAAATATAGATATAATCAATAGCAACAACAGGCTTCTTTGAAATATACAAAAGAATAGATCATATTAAACCAATATTTAAGAAAATTAAGAGCACAAACAAGAAAATTAAGAGCACAAACAACTTAATGTTAAACTTATACATGAAGTAAGAACAGAGTAAGAGCGGTATAGGAAAAACGGATAGGCATTGAAATATCGCATGCAACAAAACCCTCAAGTCACATGAAAAAACTCTATTCAAATGTCACACATAGATTAAGGCTTCATTTGGGAAAATTGCTTGCATATGTATCTGTTTTGGATTTTACAAAACTGACTGACCATACTTACAACAAATGCTATATCTGGTATGGTGTGGGAAAGGTAGATCAATTTTCCCACAAGTCTCTGGTAAGCAGGTGGATTGATTTGAGGTGGTGGAGGAAAGTCAAGAGGGGCAAATGCATTTTCCTCGTCTTCCTCTGTTTCAGTCTCCCCCTGAAGATGAGATTTGGTAAAATAGTAATTTTGTTAATCAAAAGTGACATCAATGGATAGTGATAACATTTGTAACCCTTTTGGATGGTTGAATATCCAATAAAGATATATTTGAGTGCCCTTAGATATAATTTCTTCTATTCTAACTGTGATGTGAACATAGGCAGAGCACCCAAAGATCCTGGGTGTAAGGTTATTATGGGTTTGAAACTCGGGGTAAAATGAGGACAAAACTTTCATTGGACTTTTCAGTCCCAAGATTTTTGAAGGTAGTCAATTTATGAGGTAAGTGACAGTTAGGAGGACTTCCCCCAATAGAATTTTGGTATATTGTGATGGAGTAGGAAGGCATAAGTGGAGGTTAAAAGATGACCATTCTTTCTTTTCGCAACCCCATTTTACTTTGGGGTGTGAACACAAGAAGATTCATGGATGATACCTTCACTTTGAAAATAGGAGTATATGGTTTGGTTGAAGTAGTTTTTAGCATTGTTAGAACAAAATTTCTTTATTTTTACCCTGAACCGATTCTGAATTATGGTGTGAAAAATGGGAAGAATGGTGCTAACATTAGATTTATTTTTTAAGAGATAGATCCAAAATACCTGAGTACAATCATCAATGAAGAAAACAAACCAGCGAGCCCTAGATTAGGGGTGTAAGTGAGCCGAGCCGGCTCGTTTATAGGCTCGCAAGCCGAGCTTATCGAGCTCAAGAGTCGAGCTCAAGCTCGAGTTCGAGCTCGTTTAGTAAATGAGCTCGAGTTTGAGCTTGACGAAGCTCGGCTCGTGAGCTCGCGAGCCGGCTCGAACTAATGTTTATTTTTTTTTTTAAATCAAATATTCTAAAAAAATAAATCAAATATTCACAACAGCTTTTTAAAAATATTTTAAAAATCAATACCAATAAATGCTAATAAATGAACAACAGCTTTTTAATTATAAAATAATAAAACTTTTTTCAAAGAAATATATATTTAATCTAAAAGCTGCTGAAGAATAGCAGCCTTTTTCTTTTCTAATTAATGCTAAAGTGGCATTGCTCACGCAGTCTCTGCTCCACCAGTATGAAACGGGCAGATTTCCCAAAAAATAAAAGAACAGGCGGGAATGTTAGGAACGAAAACGAGCGGCTCGCGAGCGGCTAGATAAGCTCAATATAGTGTTGTGAGTCAAGCTCGAGCTCGATTTTTGAGCTTGACTCGAGCTCGAGCTCGAGTTTGAGCTTGATATTCGACTTGCGAGTTGAGCTCGAACACCCCCTGACTCGAGCTCGACTCGACTCGTTTACACCCCTACCCTAGATACGTTGGGGATTTTTGAGGGTCCATATATGTTACTATGAATAAGATAAAATGAGTATTACATCTCTCATTTTTGTTTAGAAAAGAGGCTCTTTTATGTTTGGCTAATTCACATGTTTCACAATGAAAAAGTTCATTTTCCAATTTATAAAAAAATTTTGGATACATATGTTTTAAGATATCTAAGGATGGATATTCTAATAGAATATTGGAAGGAAGAAAGAGGTAAGAAATTATAGAGTTTATTGTTAACTTTTAACTTTTCTAAAGTCATTAAGTTCTATAGATGATAATCCTAATTTTTATTTTAGGAGAATTCATCCAATATATGCAGGAGGTGTTTGAGGTAATTGATGTTAAGTATAGGATGATGTTATACACTTTATTAAATGACAGATTGTGATATTTATAAGATTGGAGAGATGATTGTAAGCGACTTATAGGCATAAACGAGTAAGAGATAGAGAATTGGAAGAGAAGACTCATTAGGAAGGTAAGTGTGTAAATTGAATTTACAAGTGCAAGAACTATTTATTCTTGATATATTTATGAAATTATCTGCATCGTTTGAAAAATAAAATGATTTGGAAAGATACCAACAGCATAGCTATTAATGGAGCAAAATAGCACGTGCCGTGACGCACGGCGTGGTACGGCACACTTACGGCGCCATGTTCATGGTTAGACGCATCTGTTTAAAATAGCGCGCACTATTTGCACCACATGTGAGCCATGGCGCATTGCGCACGGCGAAAAATAACGCGCCAAATTATTTTTAAATTTATGTATAGTTATGAATAATTTTTATATTTAAAAATATATCTATATTTTAGGATAAACGACTATTCATTGCCGTAATTTTACGAAAGATTTTCTATTTGTTGCATCCGCCGAACACTTCCCGCAGTCTCCGCTGAATCTATCCCGAAGTCGAAGGTTTTATGTTTTCTGTTTGCTGCATTTGCTGCTTTCGTCGAATCCAGCCGAATCTGTCCCGAAGTTGAAGTCGTTTCCGCCGAATCGTCCCGCAGAGCATTGCTTATGCCAAATCCGCCCCCTCATTCGTCTGTTCCAATAAAAAATCTTACCAGCTGACTCCGATTTGCAGCCTCCATATGTTCCGCACAGCTATGTTGTTTTGCACGGCTATTTCTTACAAGAATATACAACTTAACAGGTATGCTCGGTATCGTTAGGTACATACTCGGTACCGCTATGTATATGCTGGACACCGCTCGGTACCGCTAGTTACATGCTCTATACTGCTCGGTACAGCTCGATACAACTAGGTACACGCTCGGTACCGTTAGGTACACGCTCGGTATCGCTAAGTACATGCATGATACCGCTATGTAAATGCTCAGTACCGCTAGTTACATGCTCGGTACAGCTCGGTACACGCTCGGTATCGCTAAGTACATGCATGATACCGCTCGGTACCGCTATGTAAATGCTCGCTACATGCTCGGTACCGCTAGTTACATGCTCTGTACTGCTCGGTACAGCTCGATACAACTAGGTACACACTCGGTACCGTTAGGTACACGCTCGGTATCGCTAAGTACATGCATGATACCGCTCGGTACTGCTATGTAAATGCTCGGTACCGCTCGGTACATGCTCAGTACCACTAGTTACATGCTCTGTACCGCTCGGTACAGCTCGGTACACGCTCGGTACACGCTCGGTATCGCTAAGTACATGCATGATACCGCTCGGTACATGCTCGGTACCGCTAGTTACATGCTATGTACCGCTCGGTACAACTAGGTACACGCTCGGTACAGCTCGGTACAACTAGTTACATGCTATGTACCGCTCGGTATAGCTCGGCACAACTAGGTACATGCTCGGTACCGCTAGGTCGAACCCCGCCAGGGGGCAGTGACCCCTTGGACCCCCGACAGCCCACATATTATGTTTCTTGGACAATATTATATTTTTTTATCTAAATTTATTTGCTTTTAGGTGATCATAAAATGTCAGATTCAGTTCAATCTTTAAAAAAAGATCCAGCATGGAAATATGCTATACTAACAAATGAATCCGACAACAACAGTGTGATATGCATTTTTTTGTGGAAAAATAACAAAAGGAGGAATTACACGCCACAAACAACACCTTGTTGGGGGTTTTAGGAATGCAAGGCCTTGCTCTAACTGAGATAGATGATGCATTAGGGGTGAAGGACTTTTTGGTATTCCTCAAGCTGTAAGACAAAGAACTACCCGATCTCTAGGTATCATTATTTACAAAAAAATTAAGGCTGATTTGTTATATAATATTGAAAAAAAATTCATTTCTTCCAACTGATTGATGGTTGACATATGGACAAGGAGCACCCAATTTACAAAGCTTTGCTATCAAAGTCCTAAGTCTAACATGTAGTTCATCTGGATGCGAACACAATTGGAGTATTTTTGAACATATAAGTATTTTACAATGTATGTGTTGATTTTTTATATATGTTCATAATATAGTAATGTAATAATATTTTAATTACAGCTTCATAGCAAACGAAGAAGTAAATTGGATCATGGTCGCTTAAAGGATTTAGTTTATGTGAAATATAATAGAGCACTGATTTAGAGATTCAATCATCGTGATGTCATTGATCCTATTTCTTTGACTGATATAGATGATACAAATGAATGGCTAACAAAAAAATTAGATGATGAGTCTGATGAAGAAAATGACTTTATTGCTGGAGAGGAAGATTTAACTTGGACAAGTGTTGCTAAAGCTGCTGGTGTTTATGATAAAAGCTATAATATTTGGGAATGATCTAAAGGGAAAGAGAAAGAATCTTCAATTATGCATGATGTTGCTATTGAGAATGATGATGAGGGTGATGAAGAGGATTATGAAGTAGGAGACAATGTTGACGAAAGATAATGAAGCTTTTTTAACATTTGCTGATGATGATGATTCCCAAGAAGAGTAGATTAAATTCTTATTTGATCTTTTAAAAAAAGATTGTAATATTTGAATTATGAGATATTTGGATGTTACTTAGTCGAATTTATATATGTTATGGTTGTCTTTTATTATTATGATAGCTTGTCTTTCATTTTTAATAATATTTCATATCATGCTTATTATTTTATAATTTTTATATAGCTTGTGTCATGTTCAAAATAGCGCGCCGCACCGTGCGCTATGCGCCATGGCTCCAAAGGGACCTTTGCGCCATGGTGCGCCATTCACCGTTAACAGGTATGACCAACAGTAAATAGGAAAATATATTCATGCACTCAGGTATAAATAATTGCATATTAATATGAACAATTTAAGTTTTATATGTGAACAAAAATGATTGTTTAATCATCTCTTCATTAATAATATTTTTAAAAGAGGTTTCATTCTTTCATGAATGCATATCAAATTCTACATGCAATAGATGTATGGTTCTATAAATTATGAATTGTATATAACCATCTTAATTAGTTATGAATTATACATATATGAGGGTTACTGAATATTTAATTAGTAAAGATTGACTATTCTATGTTATGATATCTACATTATCAGACAGACAAAAGGAATCCAATATGAAACCTGTAATGTAGATGGGACAAAAGGGACCCTAGAGAATTTGATACATGCATAGCAGGTGGGGCAAAAGTGACCCATAAAACGGCAAAATGAACCTCTATATAGTTCAATGGTGGTAATGCCAGATTTACCTGGACTCAATTGAATATGTTTATGAAAGTATAACCAAATCTTTTAAAAGACTAAAATTAATCTTTAGTATCTAATCTAAATGAAATAAAGAATGATATCCAATATGATTTTATGATGTTTTATAAATAATGGTAAGTTGATTTAATGATGATTTCAATGTTATAATTTATTTTAATATTGCATTTTAATTATTATTTAATTTGCAGAGCTTATTGAGCCTCATATTTCACCAATATCTTTTTTACTGGCTGTTAGGAAAGGGAAATAAAAAAGTTGAAGAAAACTAAGTTGCAAGTATTTTAATTTATATGCTAGTTTTTAAATCTATATGTCAACCAACATTTAAGGTATGTAGACAGTTCAGTGAAATTTTATTTTGGAATTAGTAGTGGCTCTGTGAGTATTTCTTTGATGAAACTTTAGATTATTAAATGCTTCTGTTGGTGTATCAAATGATATGTATAAGATGTTTAATGATAAAAATGTTATATACTTATATTTTTTTGTTTACACTCTACAACACTGCTAAGAGGTACTATGAGGTATTACAAAAAAAGTATTAGAATCTTATTTTGTTGAAAAAAGGAAGACTAATGTTATTAAATAAGAATTTGCTTGATATTAAATATTTAAAGGTATAGAGCTTCAAACAAATATTTTTAAGGGAAAAATAGAAAGAATAGAAAATTCAAATTAACAAGGAAATATTAAATCTAGCTTATGTAAAATTATATGCTCAAATTTAATTTGAAATGATAAGGTTGTAAGTGATGATCACTAATACACTTAATTAAAACTAAAGATAAAATAACTAAGACATATATTTAATGGATGGTAATATGTCATTTACAAATGAGATCAAATCATGAGTATTTTCTTATATACTATGATTTTAATGAAATTAATTAGCAAGGTCAAAGTAAAGAAAATTTAATTATCATCAACTGCCCACCATCCGTTTTAAATCGTTTATACTAAACGCTACAGCATTTAGATCCTAACCACCAGCCTAAAACAAAAGGTCTATCTTGTGACCAAATGAGGAAGGATAATAAACTATAAGGGCTTGTGCCCATGAAAAACCTAGAACTATATCAAGAAGTATCATGAAGTTTTTGCAAACTGAGAGCAAAATTTATATGTAATGTCTTATATGCCTTCTAAATATTTCACCTGAAACCAAACCTTCTCAGAAGTGTCGCTCACGAATTTTCAGTCCATAAAAACAAAAAACTCACCAAAATCATTGTTTTTTAAAGTGACGTGCACACTTCAATGCTTCAAAGTAAAGTTCAAGGAGCACATCACAACAATTGTGAATGGTTCAAATAAATAAGCTTTTAACAACGGACAACTAGTAACACCTGTTGTCTTCGCGAATGTACATGTGCTTGTTGAGAAAGAGCACAAAACCAGAGCAGACAATTTTTTTGCAATCATTTTAAAATTCACTAACCTGAAGTCTTCAAACAAAACTAATTGCAGCAATAATCGAAGAAAATGACTTGATATATTCTCTTGTAGCTCCCCATTTGAACCCTTTGAATCAACTGTACGTGCAACTAATCCTTCCCTGCCAACAGTTTTGTCTCGGTATAAAAAGGATGCAAGGGCGTTGATTGCTCTCAAGCACATATCAACTGCATCAAGGTCCTGCAAAAGAAACGATAAATTCAATCTGTCTACAGTTTATCCTTTTTTACACTCGGGATTGGGGTTTGGAGAGTAAGGTTGAATATTAAACAAAATCCAATCACCATCTCAGATATCCTATGCCAAAGAAAAGCTAGACAAAGAGTTTGTTTGCAATATAACTTTTACTTTCAAGTTTATTGAGCCGCATATGATCCTCAATATACGACGTTAAAGATTTTGAAGTTGCTGGGACCTATCTCTTTTTCTTTAATTATCACAGCAAAGTATTATCAAAGAAAGAGGCCAATCATCATTACCCAACAAACACTACTGAACTTACTAGTGCATAACAAGACCTCAATTTACATTTCAGAATACCTTCACTAATCACTATGGTTCTTCTTACTCTCGCATCTAGTGTTGGTAGGGAGATAATGATAGAAGACTTCAAACCAATGTTAGGGATTGGTCCATCATTTTGCTTAGTAAAGATTGAATAGAGTACAACAACAACAACAAGCTTTTATCTCACTATGTGGGATCGCTACATGAATCTTTTTTATCCATTGTGTATGGTTGGGAGTCAAATTCTCATCTAAATCTAATAAAGAAAGTTCATTTCTAATATTTTTAACCAAGTCTTTTTAGGTCTACCTTTACCTTTCTTTACATAACTCAAATCTAATGCATCTACTTTCCTAAACAGGTCATCGGAAGGCTGCCGTTTTATGTGACCAAACCATCTAAGGCGACTCTCTAATCTTATCTTCCACTGGAGCTACTCCAACCTTTTCACATATACATTTTGTATGTTGTCTCTAAGAGTAAAGCCACTCAACCACCCGAGCATCCTCATTTCTGCAGCATTTAACTTAATATTATGCTTCTCTTTTAATGGCCAACATTCTGCACCATAAAGCTTAAATCCAAAAATAAGAAAAAATATTATCAAATGCATTAATATTAGGGAATAATTAAGAGCTTGTAAAGATCATAATACTTCCAGTTTCACAACATTTCCTATATAGGCATGCATTAGGATACGTGCCACTAATATATAACACAAACCAATGATGTAAGAAATGAAATTGCAATTTACTTTTTCTTGATTATAAATTTATTTATCATATTAACTGAGGGGTTTGTACCTCAGCTACCCATCCTTAATTGTTGTCATGTCACTACGTTTGAATAGGATTTCAATCATTGTCTCTAACCCTTTGTATATACATGCACAATCAATCATGACAATCATGGTGTGCTAGATCTAGGTTCATTGGAAATGATGAATTTCTAAACATTTGGGTCAAATCACTACCCAAGTGTTTTGAGGTTAATCAAACTTTATATCGAACCTTAATCAAGCTTGTTCATGAGGCTTAATTTAGTAGTAATGTATTCATTTTTAAAAATTTCAATATTGACATAATTTATATTATATTTAACTTAATCTTAATAGTTATTACAAGGTTGTGAAAGCTGGACCGGACAACGAACCAGAAGAAGAAGAGGTTCACGTTTCGATCGAACCGGGATCGATTCGAATGACGTAATAAATAATAATATTATTAAACATTAATAAAGTTAACATAATATAAAATAAGTATATGAGAATTTAATAATATTTATAAAATTTTATACATATAAATATCATTTAAGAATAATATATTTATAAGAATAATATTTAATATATAATATAAATTTATAATATTAAAAATTCATGATCATTAATATAATATAAATAATTAAATATATGAGCATTTAATAATATTTATAAATTAAAAAAATATATATAATAAAAATTTATAAATATAAATATCATTTAAGAATAATATATTTACATATTTATAATTAAATACATTTATAAAATAATATTTAATTTAATCTATAAATTTATAATATTAAAATTTTATATTATAATTCTTATAATATATATTATAGCAAATTTATAATACATATTGCCCAAATTTTTAGCCCAACTAAGCCCAAATTTGAAGCCCAACTAACCAAAATAAGCCAAAATTCACATTCTAAATTATTCATGAAACTTTTTTAGTCCCACATCATAGGAGTTTGAGAATGTTGCCTTGAGCCCTTTATAAAGTGTGAAATACACTATTCTTGCTAAACAAACTATGTGAGATGTTTAAGATAATTTGCATATATTATAGTGTAATTATTTATCATATTTAATAAATTTTTTTAAAAAGTAAAAAAAAAACTAAAATATATTATTTAAAATAAAATTTAATTAAAACAAAAATTAATTTTTTTTAATAAACCGGTCGGTTCTTTCCAACCTGGACTGGTTCAACGGTTCATCGTTTGAATATGTGAGCATAATTGTTTTTTTAACTTAGTTTTAGTTTACTTTGCATCCTTGTTAGTATGTAAGTTGGCTTCAATATAAATAGGTTGTGGCTTACATCCAAATTAGAAGGCTTGAATTTAATTGGAGTTGGGTTTAGCGCTTTATTTGTGAGTTGTCGAGTATTGAGGCTTACGACTTTGATATTAGAGTTGGGCCAAAAAGTTAGATCTTGTGATATAAACAAGGTCGCTCACAAGCTTAATTTATCATTTTTTTAGGGGCATGTTGGTTTTATATAAGCCCAAAGAACTAGGGTAAAACGGAACTTAAATCCATTGGAAGGTCTAACGTAAATTATTGTATATTGAAATTGGTAGTAATGAACAAATGCAAGTGTACAATACTTCTTGTTTAATCTATTTCTCATAGGCTTCAACAAAGAATTAATGTATTAGAACTTTTTTTATCATCATCCTCATTATCATTATTATTATTATTTAGCTAATATAATCCTTCAAACTCTTTTCTAGTCCCATTGATAATTTCAATACAGACAACACCCCTCACAAAGTTACAAGGTAGCAAATGCAATCCTTCAAACTATTTTCTGATCTTGTACTTGATTCCAATACTGACAAAACCCCACCCACTTCTAATTGGGGGTCACAGATATGTTAACAATATTGAAGTCATGTGATGACCTTACCTACTGCAGCTTAACAACAGTGTAGTCACCACTAAGTTTTGGCAAAGTATAGCCCATCATTGACTACCATTCATCTCCCTAAGCCTGTATTCAAGATCAACAAAGGGAGATATAACTCTGGATCAACACAACACAAAGGGGGGCCTTCATGCCAACCAGATCAAAGATTGATTGACGTGGAGGTTTACTTTATTTCTTTGATCAGATAAAGGATCTAATGGATGCTGACTCTTCAAACTCCTTTTTTTTTTTTTGTTTATGTATCTACAGTCGTGGGAGTTCCAAAAAAAGAAATTTGAACTTACACCTATGCTTGTGCATAGTGAAGAATGTTGAGAGTTTGAGAGATACAAATTTTTGTTTCTCGAGTGAAGGAAAGCAACATGGGGTCTCAGGTTGGTTGGCATGAGTGATATGAGCACAAAGAGTTGCAATTAGAAGACTCAAGACATCGGCAAGGCTCATGGGTGCATAAAGGTCGCATTAGCCGAGGTGTTGACAAAGCTTTTATGAGCTTGTGTTAGTAAGAGCTAGGATTCAACACAAAAATTTGAAATAGGATAACTGGTTGAGGTCACGAGAGACAAGCTGATGGGAACATCAGAGCTTGGAGGGTTTATCACCGTAGAGGCCGGAGATCTATGGCCTTGATTGAATCTTTATATTTTTACTTTTCATATGTTGTAGGAGATTTATGTGGTGTTATTTATTTTTATTACAGTTTTACCCTCTCTTAAGGGAGTTTTTGTGTTGTTTGGCCAAGGGCCTTCTTGTCTTTTATTCATTTCATATTTTAGTGCCTATATATATAACCCATTGTTCTCTTGTAAGGATGATGAATATTTGATATAAAATTTTTGGTTATATGTTTCCTCTTCTCTTGATGAGTTGAGTTTGTGTGAAGTCCTTTGGAGAAAGGCAAAGAAATACCCAACAACTTGTGAGCTCTTTGTTGATATCATCTCCCTCGCTATCTCTTCTTCTCCTTTCCTAGCTGTCCAATAATCCCCACCGTTGCAGCAACCTACTGCCCTCAACCCACCACCTCTTCTCTTCCTTCCTTTCTACCCGCCTCCACCTTATCCCCAACACCCTAGACCCTTGGGCTTCCCAATCTTGTAATTAATTAACATTAATTGAGACAAAAATTGATTGAGCATTTGTCTCAATTAATTGTGACATTTGGGAACCCACAATAGCTTTAGCTTTTTTCTCTTCTCAAAGCAACTACTTTAACTTTTCCTTTTTCCAAGCCAACTAGTTTCCTTCCCAAGCAAGCTACATTTAATTCTCTCTTCCCAAAGCAACCACTTTAACTTTTCCTTTTCCCAAGCCAAATACTTCTCTTCCCAAGCAAGCTACATTTAATTCTCTATCTTCCCAAAGAAACCACTTTAACTTTTCCTTTTCACAAGCCAAATACTTCCCTTTCCAAGCAAGCTACATTAAATTCTCTCTTCCCAAAGCAACCGCTTTAACTTTTCCTTTTCTCAAGTCAAAGACTTTCCTTCACAAGCAAACCACATAAAACCTCCCTCTTTCCCAAGCAACCGATACCTTTTCACCTCCCAAGCTGACTTCTCCACTTCCAAATCCTCCTATATTGGAAACTTTCTTTTCTCCCTCACTATTCTACATTTCCAAAGAAACCTAGCATCTACTTTTGCAACGAGGACATAAAATTATCAAAGAGTAAGGGTTTCAAGGGGAATACAAGGAGGAACTAACCGTCATTTCTTCAAGGACTCCATTCCTACCATTCATGAGCCGTCATTTCTTCTTCTAACTAAATATTGATCTTCTCATCTCATCCATAGTAGCATCATCTCATATGCGTTGATTAATCCGTCAATCCTTACTTAAATTTGAGTATTCGAAAACTCTAGTGACTAGTCCCTTAATTAAATGTTGGACTTGTGCCAACCCATGTTAGCTAGCTAGTCTAAATTGATTCACCTATTTTTAATGTTTAGTCTTTACTTGTTAGTTTCTTGCTATCACATGATCTAATAGTTCAAATTTTCTCATTGTTCATAATGTTTTATGAAGTTTATTTTGCTGTCTTTGATGTTATCTTAGCCTAAATCTCTATTTGCATTCTCATTTCATTTAGTCCTGCATCACATGCACTTGGGTACTGTTGACGTACAATTTCATCTTGATCCAAATCGGATCGAGTCGATTCGAGCCCGACTAGGCTTGATGGCACTCGATCAATTTAATCGTTCGTCGTCGAGGCGAAATTGACCCGAATTAAACCCAAATTAAACCCAAATTAAATTAAATTAAATTCATTTTTAATTTAATTAAAATCAAATCAATCCAAATCAAACTCCGTCGAGCCCAATTCGACGCAATTCGACGTGATTCAGTGCCGATTTGAGTTTAATTTCACGAAATTTACCCGATCAGACCCAAATCAATCCAAGTTGATCCGAGTCGAGTTCAATTCGAACTCAATTTCAGCCCAAATCAGTCAATTTGGGCTAGATTGAGTCTCAAAACCAAAATTTGGGACCTAGCGCTAAGATCTCCTCTCAATTCCCACCCAAATTTCTATCAAATCCATTAGAGATCCACTCGAGGGGGTTTTCTCTCGTTTTACGCATTGAGAAGGTGGAATTGGTGAATTTGGGGAGGCACTCTGTTGTGCGTGTGTCTCCAAGGGTGCGAGAAGAGAGGGGGGAGCCTCATTCGGTCCTCCTCCTATTGTTTTCATTCGCCTCGAGCAAAGCAAAGAGAGAGCGAGCGAAAGAGAGCGAGAGAACCAGAGGGAGAGAGAGGTAGAACTAGATTCGCCCCAGGTGTGCGAAGCCCCGATCCATGCCGAAGCCGAAGCTGAAGCCACCACCCGTTTGCGCCTCCTTGCATGCGGAGCCCTGGGCCGATCCCGCAGGGCCTTCGGCCGAACCTCCAGGAAGCTTCAACTCCCCCCTGCTGTCCGTCATCCCCCTTCCAGCATGCCAAAGCTGCAAGTGTGCGGCTGTTTTGGGCCAAAGAGGAAGTGGAGTTGAGGATTTTTGGTCTCTTTCTCATTCCGAAGAAACGAATCAAAGGTTGAGACCTTCGTTCACTTCATTTCTCAAAGATCAGCGAAGTTAGTGGCTTTTCCCCCTTCCTCTTTCAACTTTGGCGACCTCGAAGCAACAAGGGAGCTGTTGGAAGCTTCCAAACAGCAAGGGAAGGCTTCAAAACCTTCCAAACAGCGGTTTGGAGCCTTCGAAACGCCTTGGACAGCGGCGGCGACCTCCACAACACCTTGGACAACAACTTGGAGCTTGAATTGGAGCTTGGAAAGCGATCCGGAGCTTGGAAGGAGCGCTATGACAACTCGGGAGAGGTAAAACACTAAAACTTAGGAAAAGCCCTAAGGCCCCCTAGCCGTTGATGTGTGGTTGACGTCCCCAAGCCCTAGGTCCCTAGTAACTCTGATTTTTGGTCTCCCAATTTCCTTCATTTGCTGTCCACTCATTTGAATCATGGAAATCAAGTGATTTCCCATGATTGGCTCTCATGTGAGAGCTAAAAGGATGGCGGCAAGGCGATGGGGAATCGAATTTGTGCTCAATGTGCCTATTTTTGCATGCAATAACATTCATGCCATGCCTAGTACCCTTACCTACGATCAAATCATAGGTTTAGTGGCTCATTCGATGCCAAATGAAGTGTCGAAGTGTAGAGGCTCTTCTCTAAGTGTGGCATGCGTTATTAGATCTCTAAAACTTATATGTTACAACAAAATTAGCACATGCATGTGATAGGTTTATACCGCCATGACATCCACAATCTCCTCTAAATTTGTTAGATATTCAAGCATGCATTTCATTTAGTCTTATGAAGTTGTGGGATTATCCATGAGTTTTTTTGATTCATGTTACAAACCCTACAATTAATAAATTGATTGGAAAATATTGTTGAACTTCTCTAAATTTAGGGAGGCAAAATGATATTTTTTTCTTTCGGATGCTTTCATTTCTTAATGTTAAATTGAGCTTGCATGAGTAAATTGCCTATTTGAATACTTGCTTTATGTCAATGGCTATGATCCTTGTACGCCTATAATTTGCAAAATCATAAATGTGTCCACCAAACTCATAGATGCTTGCAAAGAAAAGATGGAGTGTTCTATGGCTTTGAACACTAAAATTTTAAAGAGCATCCATAAGCTTGTGACCTTCAAGTTACTTTTTCTCCTTTCATTCTCCTTATACAAATTAGGAGAATGTATGTCTTTCTTTGAACATCCTTATGTTTAATGCAGTCTACGATGATTTGTAGCCCCAAATTTACATGTCATTGTTGACCTGTAATAAAAAAAAAAGAGAAAAAAGACTGAATTAACATACCCATCCAGCGCCGACTTGCACGACTGCGGAAATCCCGTTCGAATCCTCGCATCGTGCTCCGTATGTCTTCGCACGTCGACGTCGCCTCACTCATTTCCTCCACGACCTCATTATGTCGTTAAAACGAGAGGAACTGAGCTCTCAGAGCTATTGAACTTTGGCCCTTTCGTTGCTGTTCGACTTCGCTCTCGACGACTTTCCTTTCCTGTGAACGGAAGCTACGACATTCAAATCAGAAGCAATCACGGGAGCTCGCTGCTGTGAAGTTAACTTCCTACCTTTGGCGTGCTTCTTCAGTTCTTCATCGCCGGTCGACTTCGATCATCCGACGACTTTACCTGCCTGTGGGATCAGAAGTTACGATATTTGATCGGGAGCAACAACTAGAGCTCGCCGTCTGTGAAAGGAACTTTCTCCCTTTGCGCGTGCTTCTTCGCATCCCTCACCGCTGTCGACCTAACTCCTTCGACAGCTTGACCGTCTAGTTGGGTCGGAAGTCTCGGCATTGATCGGAAGCTAGAACTGGAGCTCGCCGACTGAGAAGGTAGCCTACACCCTTTCACGCTTCTCGGCCAAATCCCGTAAATCCCCCAAATAGAGAAGGAGAGAGGGATTAATGTCTTAGATTAATTAAAGTTAATCTTAATTAATTTAATTATAATCATTTTAATTTATTATAATGATAATAATTAATTACAGTAAATTTTAATTAAATAATTATAATTAATAATTATAATTTATTTTAATTAAAGTTAATTTTAATTTGTTATAATTAATACTTATTTTTAATTACAATTAACTATTATTAATTAATTATAGTAAATTAATATTGATTAGTTATAATTAATAAAAGTTAATTATAATTAATTAATTATAATCATCATAATTAATAATTTTAGTTAATTATAATTAATTATAAGTAAAAATAAATAATTAAATATGATTATAATTAATTGTTAATTATAATTAATTAATTCCAAAAAAAGAGAAAAGGAATAGAAAGAGACTGCCTTATCTTGCCTTGATCCACGAGCCTCCACCGCCAATCTACCTACGCGAAGGTATAAAGTTCTAAATCCCGCCCTCGACGCGCTTGACGCGTCGGTGGACCCCCTATACGCGCTCTTGTAGCATGGTGGGGGGAAATCCGGTGTGATAGGTGCGACGAGGCGGGTAAGCCCTATACATGCTCTTGTAGCGTGGTGGGGACTGTCCTCGACCTCGACATCAGCGCCAACGACTGCTACGCAAGGTATGATATCTAAAATCCCATTATCGACGTTTGCGGCGGACCGGAGAACCACCTATACGTGCTCTTGTAGCACGGTAAGAGGGAGCTCGGTGCGACGCATACTACGAGATGAGTAAACCCTATACACGCTCTTGTAGCTTGGTGGGGAAGTCACTGGTGTTCTAGTACGGGTACTGCTGAAGGCCCCATACACGCTCTTGTAGTATGGTGGGATGAAAATTTGTACGGCCGCGGTGTCTAAAGACACCAACCATACATGCTCAAGTAGCGTGGTGGGAAGGCCCAGCTCCCCTATATTTCCCCCAAACGGGGGATATGCCGGGGTGCTGCCGAAATTTTCACTGAAGTGCACAAGACCTGAGCAACAAGAAGACATCATTTGAGCAGCAATACGAAGAACAACAGAGGACTCGTACTTGAACTGAAAGCATAGAACTTGGACTCAAATGAACAATGGACTTGTGGACCTAAATCTGAACAAAATTTAACTGATTTCTAAAGGTCAAACCAAAATGAAATAAAATCAAGCCAGAACTAAAATTCAAACCAAATTGAATATGCAATTGAACTCAAAGGACTGCAGGGGACTTGAACAAGACCAGAACATCAAACAAAGACTTTGATTTGGATTGGATCCGGATCCGAACAAAGCACTTGAACTCGCACTTGAACTCGTGCTATACAACATTAAGTGGGAGTTATAGACTCGATGAAATCGAGTCTAAATAAAACTTAAGTTGGACTCAAGCATATACAAAGCACAAATTTGAATCATATGTAAGAGGACTCGTGGACTTTACTTAAATGAACTCAAATCATACGAGCAATAAAGGGTTTGATTTGAGCTTGGACTCATACTTGAACTCAAGCTCGCTCCAAACTTGGTCTGAACAATCATACAAAAGTTCCAACTCAAATTAAAATCCTAAGTGCAACTCGCTTGAGAAATGGGCAAGAATTTCTACCTGTAAGTTATGGCATGAGATTTCCAGTGCAATGAAACAAGTACTCGAACATGCACTTTGAACTCAAACCGGCTTGAATATAAGAATATGTAAACTTGAACACTGAAACTTGATCCAGATTAAGTATAGTGGATACGAACTCGGATGGAACTTGCAAAAATCATATTTGAACTTGCAGACCAAACTGGATCTAACCTCAACAAGAATCAATAAATTCTAATTTGAATCAAATGTTGAGCATCAATAGACAAACGAAAGAGTTATGGTGGACATGATGCATATATAATAGACTCCTACGACGATCCCTGTGAGGTCAACTGCATCGTACTTGCAATGAAGATATGGTTGCATAATGCAAGCATGTGTCTTACATGCACTATTGATATCTCCAACACAATCGATGTTGCATGTTGATTGAAGATGGCAACACTGTCAATTGATAATGATGATTTAGTGATGCATTTAGATTTCTTGCTCTATTTTTTTTGTTATGAACAATATTAGTTATATTTTCTTTTTATAATTTTATACTATTCAATGATGGTGGTAAATCCAATGATCATGGTAGGAAGAGGTTTGGTTTTTGCTTCCTTGGGTTTGCCGGCTTGGGGTCCATTTGTCCTTTGGATTTTTGTTGGTTTCATGATAGCATTGGTTGTTTCGGTGTGAGCTTATGAAGTTAAAACTTTAGTTGTGCCAAGCTCATTAATATCTAGTGGAGAAGTAGCTCATTATGAGCTAATGGCTTGCTATTAAATTGTGGAAAGAGAATTGGTGGGTGGAATTTACTCTTTCACATTTACTGCAGCCTTTGGGAAAATCCCTCACGGCTGCTGCTTTGGGCGTGTGGTACCTCTTCGGGTGCTGTCTTCTTTTCCACCTTGGAATTCCCTCTGTTGACCGAGCATTAACCTGCCGCCTGGTTTCCTGTGCTGATTCCACGGTGTATGCTGTCCCTGGCTGGTTCCGTGGCTTTGTTCTTTGGCTCTTGGGATTTAGCAAATGTGCCTCTTGGCTTTTCATTTCTATCTAAAAAGTTGGGAACTTTTGGCTGTTATGTTCCCCTTCTTTGGCCTATATATATGAGGTATTTTGTGAAGAAAGGTTGGTGAATATTTGAGAGCAAAGTGCTAAACCTGCGGGTTCTTCTTGGAAAAGCTTGAGAGCTTTGTCCACCTTCTCTTTCTCCCCTCTGGAAGGCTTGCGAGCTTCTCCTCTTTCGTCTTGGCTTCTAACCTCTTTCTTCTCTACGCAAGTTCCACTCCACCTGTATCTTTCTTCTAGTTCCATTGGTGAAGTTGTTGGCTGTTTTTGTTGGCTGTTTTAAGGAAGATTGTTGGCTGTTTTGGTGAAGCCGTGGGCTGTTTTTGTTGGCTGTTTTGGTAAAGCCGTGGGCTGTTTTGCTGGCTGTTTTAGCAAGGTTATTGGCTGTTTGGAGAAGTTGAAAGGACTCTGGATACCCTAGCAGTGGTGGACCCTTGGTTTGCATATTTAAACCTCATTTTAAAATTATATTCCTACAATCGGTACATGTGAGGAGTCCTCTTGAAGGATGTTCTGAGGATAGTTTTTTTTTTTTAAAAAAAATATTGTTTCTTTGTTGGTCTTCTCTTGTTTTAGTTGTTGGAAGTTGCCTCTTTTGTTTTCAAAAGCTAGTGGTTTTTTCTCTAACCCATTTTGTTCTCTAAGTTATGTCTTAATTTATGAAAGTATGATTTGAATCTCTTTAATTGTTTTCTCTTGTGCTTTGCTCTAACTAGTTTACATCAATTTGGTATCAGAGCAAGTTCTTTGCTTGGGTAGTCTTTGTTCTTTTATCTAAGTTCTCTGTCTTTTTTTTGTGAGTCTTTGCTTTTCAATCAATGACTAATAATCAAGGGGATTTGCAACAACTCTTACAACAATTAAATAATTTGCAACAACAAATCAATACTATGGTTGAAGCAATCGCTAATTTGAATGTCAATCAAGCTAATGTTAATCCTAATGTCATGTCTTCTGAAAGCGAGGATGAGGGTCCTAGGAATCAAAATAGGCGTCAAAGAAACTGGGATCATGGGATTAAAATCGATGTCCACAATTTTGAAGGAAAATTACAACCGGAACAATTCCTCGAATGGGTTGAAAAAATGGATCAATTTTTTGAGTGGAAAGAAATACCAGAAAATCGGAAAGTTAAATTTGCAAGCTTAAAATTAACAGGACATGCTTTAACATGGTGGAAAAATTTGCAAAATAATAGAGTAAGACGAGGAAAAGAAAAAATTCAAAACTGGGAAAGAATGAAAGAAAAAATGAAAGGGAAATTTCTGCCTTCTGATCATTCAAGAACTATTTTTCAAGAATTTAATAATCTACGTCAAGGAACTCAAACTGTGGAAGAATACACTGAAAACTTTTTTAAGTTGCAAGCTAGGAATGATTTAAATGAATCTGAAGAAAAAACGGTAACAAGATATCTTAATGGTCTTAAGTGGGCAATTCAGGATCAATTAAACTTGCATCATGTCATTAAACTTGATGAGGCTTATCGCATGGCTTTAAAAATTGAGAAACAACATCAAAGGGGAAGTAGCAAAGTTATTGAAACATATAAGCGACGACAAACTGGTGGGGTAAAAATCCAATCTCAAACTTCTGTTGGGACTTCGGGAACAAAAATCAAAACTTATGAAAGTCAAAATCTGGATAAGGGTAAAGGGCTAATGGGTTCTAAACCTACTGAACAACCTAAACTAATTGGACCTTGTTTCAAATGTGGTCTTTATGGTCATTTGTCGGCTACTTGCAGAAAAAATAATCCTCCTCGAAATAATTTGATAGAAAATGAAAATAAAAGTGAAGAAGAAGAAAATGAACCAGAATCTGATAATGAAGCTGAAATGGAAAATTTTGATTTGGAAGGAGACGAAGGAGAACCTTTGTTAGTAATTCGACAAGTTTTAACTGCTCAAAAAGAAAAGGGCGATAAGTGGCTAAGAAGTAACATTTTTAGAACAACTTGCACGGTTGAAGGGAAAATTTGCACTTTAATGATTGATAGTGGGAGTTCAGGAAATTTTGTGTCACAACACATGGTTGAAAAGCTCAAATTGAAAACAAAACCTCTTGTCAAATCTTACAAAATATCATGGTTTAAGGAGGTGAGGTTCCTATAACAAAGCAATGCACCATTAATTTGACAATTGGAGGAGCATACGAGGATCAAATTGTTTGTGATGTTATTCCTTTAGAAGTTTGTCATATCCTTTTGGGGCGACCTTGACAATATGATAATAAAACTATTCATAATGGCGAAAGGAATACTTATACTTTGATTCGAAATAATAGGAAATTCACTCTTTTCCCTCAAAGAAACATTTCTGATCCTCCAAAAAAAGAAAAATCTGAAAATTCATCCACTCCTGAATTACTTTTAAACACAAATGATTTGAAACAATTTGAAGTGGCTTATTTGGTGCTTGGAAAAGAATCTGATTTGGCTCTTGAAATTCCTAAGGAAGTGCAACCGTTGCTTAATGAATTTTCTGATTTAACACTTGACGAGTTACCAACTGGCTTACCTCCTATGAGAGACATTCAACATCACATTGATTTAATTCCTGGAGCAACATTGCCTAATCTTTCACATTACAGGATGAGTCCAAATGAACATAAAGAGCTTTCTAAGCAAGTGACTGAACTTTTGGAAAAGGGTTTAATAAAAGAAAGTCTACGTCATTGTGCTGTGCCTGCTTTGCTTACTCCTAAAAAAGATGGAACTTGGCGTATGTGTGTGGATAGTCGTGCTATCAATAAGATAACCATTAAATACAGATTTCCCATACCGAGGCTTGATGATTTGCTTGACATGTTAAGTGGTGCCAAAATTTTTTCTAAAATTGATTTGAGAAGTGGGTATCATCAAATAAGAATAAGGTCTGGAGATGAATGGAAAACTGCTTTTAAAACCAAAGAAGGGTTGTATGAATGGCTAGTTATGCCCTTTGGTTTATCTAATGCCCCAAGTACTTTTATGCGAACAATGAATCATATTTTGAGGCCTTTTATCGGAAAGTTTGTAGTGGTATATTTTGATGACATTTTGATTTACAGTATTCATCCTTCTGAACATCTTTTACATATTAAAAAAATTTTGCAAACTTTGAGAGAACAAAAATTGTATATCAATCTTAAGAAGTGTACTTTTATGACTTCAAGTTTGACTTTCTTGGGTTATATTGTGTCTGCTGAGGGAATTAAAGTTGATCCTGTGAAAATCGAGGCAATCAAAAGCTGGCCTGTTCCTAAAAATATCAGTGAGGTAAGGGGTTTTCATGGTTTGGCATCTTTCTATCGTCGATTCATTAAAAATTTTAGTTCTGTAATTGCTCCTATCACTGACTGTTTGAAAAAGGGAATTTTTAGATGGACTCCAGAGGCTGAAAAAAAGTTTTCAAATTATCAAAATGAAAATGAGTCATGCTCCAATTCTTAGTCTGCCTGATTTTGAAAAAGTTTTTGAAGTTGATTGTGATGCTTCACATGTGGGAATCGGTGCTGTTTTAAGCCAAGAAGGAAAACCAGTTGCATATTTTAGTGAAAAGTTGAATGATGTTCGATCTCGATATTCTACTTATGATTTGGAATTTTATGCTATTGTTCAAGCTTTAAAATTTTGGAGATGTTATTTGATTCAGCGAGAATTTGTTTTAAACACTGATCACGAGGCTTTAAGATTTTTGGGATCACAAAAAAATCTCAACAAGAGACATGCTAAATGGGTTTCTTTTTTGCAAGAGTATTCCTTTCATATCAAACATAAAACTGGTGTGTTGAATAAGGTTGCCGATGCTTTAAGTCGAAGGTCACATTTATTGATTACTGTTTATCCTACCATTACTTCTTTTGAGTTTTTGAAAGATACTTATGCTTCTGATTCTGATTTTAAAGATATTTGGGAGGCTTGTCTTAATTTGGGAACTGATCCGTCTGGTCAATTTGTTATTCACCAAGGCTTTTTGTTTAAGGGTTCTAGACTTTGCATTTCAAATAATTCTTTAAGAGAACAGTTAGTGCAAGAACTTCATGGTGGTGGGTTAAGTGGTCATTTTGGTCAAGGGAAAACTATTGCTATGGTGGAAGAAAAATATTTTTGGCCTCACATGAGAAAACAAATTGCTAAGTTTGTAAAACAATGCAAAATCTGTCAAGCTTTTAAAGGGACTTCACAAAATTCTGATTTGTACACTCCTCTTCCAATTCCAAATAAACCTTGGGAAGATATTTCTATGGATTTTATTCTGGGCTTGCCGGTTACTATAAGAAAACATGATTCTGTTTTTGTTGTTGTTGATCGCTTTAGTAAAATGGCTCATTTCATTTCTTGCAAAAAAACTTCTGATGCATCTCATGTGGCTGATTTATTTTTTAAAGAAATTGTTCGACTTCATGGTATTCCTCGTACATTTACTTCTGATAGAGACACTAGGTTTTTGAGTCACTTTTGGAGAACACTTTGGGCTAAGTTAGGAACTTTTCTTCAGTTTAGCAGTGCTTACCATCCTCAAACCGATGGACAAACTGAAGTTGTCAATCGAAGTTTGGGAAATCTTTTGAGATGCCTTGCTGGTGAGAAACCTTTTCAATGGGATTTGATTTTACCACAAGCTGAATTTGCTTATAACAATTCTATTAATAGAACTACTGGAAAAACTCCTTTTGAAATTTTATATGGTCAATCAATTCCTCACATTTTGGATCGAAATGGTTTGTCTTTACCTAGCAAAATAAGTGCTGAAGCATTAGAAACATTTGATCATATCAAATCAGTCCAACAACAAGTTCTTGAAAAACTCCGTATTTCAAATGACAAATACAAAACTGCTACAGACAAGCATCAGAGAGAGGTTGTTTTTAACGAAGGGGATATGGTGATGGCTTACTTTCGTCGCCAACGTTTTCCCGTTGGTACTTTTGGAAAATTAAGCAGAAAAAAATTCGGACCTTTTCGCATTCTCCGGAAATTGGGCACAAATGCATATCTTTTAGATCTACCTAACACAGTTGGAACTTCTCCTATATTTAATGTTTCTGATCTTTCTTTGTATGAAGGAAATATAGGTAATTCTGTGGATCTTGAAACTTTGCCACTTTCCACTCCTTCGTTGAACCAAGATGATCTGATTGAAGAAATTGTTGACATAAAAACAACAAAGACAAGGCATGGAGAACACCAGAAATTTTTGGTCAAATGGAGTAATCGACAATTAATTGATTGCACGTGGATTGATGCTGCTGAACTTCAAAAGCGAAATTTGGAGCTTTATAAACGAGTTGCTAAAGTTTTCTCATCAGGAGATGAGAATTCCCCACCTGGGGGGAATTGATGCATTTAGATTTCTTGCTCTATTTTTTTTGTTATGAACAATATTAGTTATATTTTCTTTTTTTAATTTTATACTATCCAATGATGGTGGTAAATCCAATGATCATGGTAGGAAGAGGTTTGGTTTTTGCTTCCTTGGGTTTGCCGGCTTGGGGTCCATTTGTCCTTTGGATTTTTGTTGGTTTCATGATAGTATTGGTTGTTTCGGTGTGAGCTTATGAAGTTAAAACTTTAGTTGTGCCAAGCTCATTAATATCTAGTGGAGAAGTAGCTCATTATGAGCTAATGGCTTGCTATTAAATTGTGGAAAGAGAATTGGTGGGTGGAATTTACTCTTTCACATTTACTGCAGCCTTTGGGAAAATCCCTCACGGCTACTGCTTTGGGCATGTGATACCTCTTCGGGTGCTGTCTTCTTTTCCACCTTGGAATTCCCTCTGTTGACCGAGCATTAACCTGCCGCCTGGTTTCCTGTACTGATTCCACGGTGTATGCTGTCCCTGGCTGGTTCCGTGGCTTTGTTCTTTGGCTCTTGGGATTTAGCAAATGTGCCTCTTGGCTTTTCATTTCTATCTAAAAAGTTGGAAACTTTTGGCTGTTATGTTCCCCCTCTTTGGCCTATATATATGAGGTATTTTGTGAAGAAAGGTTGGTGAATATTTGAGAGCAAAGTGCTAAACCTGCGGGTTCTTCTTGGAAAAGCTTGAGAGCTTTGTCCACCTTCTCTTTCTCCCCTCTGGAAGGCTTGCGAGCTCCTCCTCTTTCGTCTCGGCTTCTAACCTCTTTCTTCTCTACGCAAGTTCCACTCCACCTGTATCTTTCTTCTAGTTCCATTGGTGAAGTTGTTGGCTGTTTTTGTTGGCTGTTTTAAGGAAGATTGTTGGCTGTTTTGGTGAAGCCGTGGGCTGTTTTTGTTGGCTGTTTTGGTAAAGCCGTGGGCTGTTTTGCTGGCTGTTTTAGCAAGGTTATTGGCTGTTTGGAGAAGTTGAAAGGACTCTGGATACCCTAGCAGTGGTGGACCCTTGGTTTGCATATCTAAACCTCATTTTAAAATTATATTCCTACAATCGGTACATGTGAGGAGTCCTCTTGAAGGATGTTCTGAGGATAATTTTTTTTTTTAAAACAAATATTGTTTCTTTGTTGGTCTTCTCTTGTTTTAGTTGTTGGAAGTTGCCTCTTTTGTTTTCAAAAGCTAGTGGTTTTTTCTCTAACCCATTTTGTTCTCTAAGTTATGTCTTAATTTATGAAAGTATGATTTGAATCTCTTTAATTGTTTTCTCTTGTGCTTTGCTCTAACTAGTTTACATCATTTAGTCTCCTACAAACAAGTACAATCAAGACCCACCCGAGATTGATGAAAGGGTGGATATGATGCAGAAATAATGGGTCATCTACAAACATTTTCAGGAGGTCGTAATAGATGCAGCGGTCCCCTGCAAATGGATACTTGTGGATAACAATAGTGTATTAAAAGTACAATGAATCACTGTGGACACGAGTACAGATATCACCCATGACAGTGGTGATCAAGATCTTCAAGTACGTCGGGTACAAGGGCAACCCAGTGTATGAAAGAGGACCGTCCCCTATAAACAAGTACAATTAGCAAAACCACCTGAGATTGGTGAAAGGTGGATACAATACTGATGTAAATGACCCATCTACAAATACTTCCAGGAGTTCGTAGTGAATACAGCGGTCCCCTGCAAATGAATACTTGTGGATAATAATAGTGGATACCTCGTAGGTACAACAAACCACTATGGGTACAAGCACAGATATCGCCTACGACAACGGTGGTCAAGATCCATTAGTATGTCAGGCATAAAGATAATTCTATATACGAAAGAGGACACCCCCTGGCAGAAAGAAAGGGATGTTCAAAAGCCTCTTCTTAGTCCTATACTTAAGAATAAAATAGTTCTGGTGCCCGCAAACACTGGAAATAACAAGTCTACTACACTGAAGATCCTGAAAAGAGCTCTTTTCAAGGCAGCAATAACTAATTTCAAAGTCTAGAAGTCCCTCCCCGGTGAATGAGAAAGGGGGGAGTCAACATCAAGATGAGGAGATGCCTCATAACATCAAGACCATATCGCCACCGAATCCACAACACTTGTATTAGCGGACATAAGGCGTGTATAAGATCTCAAATGAAAAGTTGTGTGCATCCAAATGACAATTACCTACACAACTACAACTATTTCAAGCTACCCCTGCACGTGCACCGTAGCTTGTATACACATAGGTACACAAAGGGGTATATCAAATCAATGAAATTTCCAAACACCCGTATGGGCCCCGACGAGCGTGTTATTGGTACACATGTGACGCCTAGGTATGCTGCGCGGGTCAATAAGTGAATTCAAGTTCGAACCTGATCTTTCTATACAGATCAATAGAAGTCGACAGGGTTCGAACTCTCAAACAAATACACGGTTGTGGCGACTGGTGTATTTATTTTAATACATTCATATTAAGCCTTCAAGGCTTATAATCAAGATAATTCACTAAACAAAAGCATGAAGCCTACGAAACCCGATCCTCCTAAACAGATAAATAAGAGTAGACAGGGCTCAAACTCTCGGATAAATATGCGATCATGAATTTGACCGGAATATTTATTTTATACATTTATATTAGGCCTTCAAGGCTGTTAACAAAGAAAATTCACAAACAAATGCACAAAGCCTATGAGAAACCCGATCCTCAGTCAACAGCTCAGCCAAGTCGACAAGGTTCAATCCAAAAATAGAAATGACCCCAAACACCCCGATGATGGTCGTGTTGAATGTTTATCTCAATCGAAGGGGTCCATTCAAATTCAAAACTAAAAAAATGCCACTCAAAATCCTAAAATTTTAAGATATTTAAAATTGAAATCAAACCATCAATCACTCAAAGCAAAATCCATCCACCATCCGTAACAGTTTGCCGAGGTGAATAAATCTAAAAATTACTTCAGCTAACAAAGAGCCGAATGTCTAGTCGAAAATATCACTAGGATCCATTCTCAAAAAATCTCCTGCCAATAAGGACGTGGTACGTGTCCTCTAACCGACGGTCTGCCACCAAATGGCACCGCAGGATAAACGGTTATAACTTGAGGCCCTCTGAACCGAGTGGTTTTGCTGCCAAATGGCACCACGAAGTACCGGTTATGGCCAGAGCCAATACGCTCCTTATTGGCATCAAATCATTGAGATATGAATCAATAAGATATGATCGATAGGGCACAAAGCCCTCTGTCAGCTAAGGTGGATTCAAATTTGTCCCCTTAGGCAAACATCCAACATAGGTCTACAAGGTCCCCTTGGACGAAGCAACCCATGGCTACCGACAAGGATCCTTCTGTCAGGTTGGGTCGACTACCTCCTCTGACTAAGTAGACCAGGGACCACAATGGCCAGGGATGACAGAACCATGTGATCTTGATAGGGTCTATCATCCATTCCCCCATCATTCGCTTTAAGTGCAAGATGGTGCAATTTCCATTTTAAATATCAAACTTTTCAAATTCCCAAATCCAAATCCAATTCTCAAATTCCATACCCATGCTGCTACTATATGCCAGATACAACGTATCTCTACGTTTCTGAATGATGACTAGCCTTAATCGAAAGTTCTCTCTCGTTATCGGGAGGGGTAATTAACTATAGGGGCTTGCGCCTATAGGAAACCAGAACTCAGATGATGGGGACATCAGATCATCAAGGAGAGTTTATCAGAGACGCGGCCGCCGATCTACGACCACGATCAAGTCTTTATATTTTTGAGTCGTTGATGTATTTTTATTTTCATGTAGCTTGTTATTTGCTTATGTGGCATTGTGAGCCGTTGTATTTCTTTTATTTTATTTAGTTGCTTATGTTTTTTCTTTCCCGTAGTACCCCTCTTATGGGAGTTGTTGTATGTAAGCCCAAATGGCGTTTGTGACTTTTGTTTCGAGTCATGTTGTAAGAGCCTAAGAGGCTATTTAAAGCCCCACTTTATTCTATTATGGGGAATGAATGATTATTATGAAATTTTCCTACACTTGTGCTTGAGAGCGTTTGAGAGTTCTTGGAGAGAACGTTGGAGAGATCCCGTGGAGAGGGAGATTGGCGCATTACCCACCAACCTTGGATACGGCCGGGTTCGTGGTTTTCTCTTTGTATTTTGTCTTCCTTCGTCCCATCCCCTCCTTCATCTTCATCACACCCATCTCCACCCAACTCTCCATCTTTCTTCCCCCCAGCACATCAAGCTCCACAAAATCCTCAACCATAACCGCCGGCCAACTCCACCCGACTCCACTTGATCGGCGGCTCTAGCTTTAGCCGCCGGCCCCCACCCCTTTGCTCCTCTTATTGTGTTTCTTAATTGGGTTGAGACTAATTGGAAATAATTTGAAATTCAAATTCAATCAAACTTGAATTCAAAATATCTCCTAAATTAGTTATTCTATTTTAGGAAAGTATTTGATTTAAATCTATTTTTGAATTTTAAAATCAAAAGGGATTTAAATTACTTCCTTCCAAAAAAAAAAAAAACCTGAATTAGGAATATCTAATTACCTCCATTAATTAACCCTTTCATTCATGCATGACCACCGGCCCCATGCTCTCACCCATTAACGCCATCCCCAATTATTTCCTAACTCCTGATGCCATACTTGGGAAATAATTCAAAAAAAACCTCAATTTCCTCTTGGCCGAATTCCCATCCTCCTGTTTGAATTAATTTATTGCCAAAGTGGTAATTTAATTTTGGAAAATCAATTAAAACCTCCCAATTTCCCTCTGCATTGCCCCCCCCCCCTCTCATCCTTCTCCCCTCTCAGACCCGTCCCCCTCTCTCCCTCTCTCTCCCTGCCAGATTCTCCTTCCCTCCTTGATTCCCCACGAAAACCCTTGGCATTGTTTTCCCTTTCTTATTTCTATTTCCTAAGCATAAGACCCTGAGACATCTCTCAGATTTTTGGAAAGGAAGTTTGAGTTTGTTGCTACAGAATTTGACGAGAACTTCTTGTCTCTTCACCTTTGGATAACCTTCAAGAGCCCTCGCTATCGTGGAAGAGTTTTCAATCATTCGTCCATATGAATGAAGGAAGCAATTGACGAGCATTTTGAAAGCATCGAGTGGAGGATCACCTCGTCTCCTTACGCAAAGGTTCTCCTTTTCACTTGCACTCAAATTATTCTAAATCTAAGTTCTCAATTGGTTAGATTATAATCACGAAAGTCTTCTCCACGTGCTCTTGCTAAGCCTAGTAATTCGTAGGTTATTGAGTGTACTTTCTTTGCATCCTAAATCTCGTTGTTAGACTAGGGATTAAATTGAAGACTATTATTTTGCATTGTTTCAATTGTCTTATTTATCTTGAAAATTTCAAAGCTTGGAGCATGTGATTTAGCCTATGCAAAGCTTCTCTTTATTTGTTTTAGTCGACGTTACGAATTGCTAATAATTTTAATCCAAAATTATTCTAATCAAAGAGTTGTGCAATGCCTAAAATGAAGCCATAAGCATGTCATCTAAGTAGTCCTGCATCATCTGGTATCAGATCACAAAGTCCTCACAAAATGAGGGGGGAATCTCTGGGTAGTGTCTTATCTACAAAACCCATTTACCTTCCAAAATTTATCCCGGAACTTAATTCGTTAAAACTCCTCTAGTCGAAAAGAAAAGCAACAAACAAACTGTCACGCGGCGGGGAGGCTGGGGCCGAATTTTCGGAGCCCACAATCATCCCCTTGTATGTGCCCAACACAAGTTGGGTAGATGACTTCCTTCCCTCTTTCTTACAAGCTAAAATTGTAGGAAATATTAAAGTCCTTAATCATCCTCCCAAACCCAAAATTGGGAGAATTTACATCTTCCACTTGACTATCAAATGCTCAAGGGATTTCCCTTCAACTTGCAACTCATAAGTTGCTTGTTCTTTCTCCCTTTCTACAACTCAAATATTGTAGGAAGGTGCTCTCATTCTTCTAACTTGAATTAGAAGAGTGTACATTCTTCTTTAAATGATTAAATATTCAAAGAACTTTCAAGAGTTTGCAACACAAGTTGCATCTTATTTTCTTCCCTTCTACTCTTTTAAACCAAAGTTAGGAGAGTGTACCATCTCTTTGAACACCAAATGTTAAAAGGGCATTTAGAAGTTTGTAACCCATAAGTTGCACATACTTTTCTCCTTCTACAACTCAAAAGGAATTGTATAAATCCTTCTCATCCCACTAACTCAAGTTAGAGGGGTGAATGTCCATTTCTTTTTGAACACTAAAATATTCAAAGAAATCTTTCCACGTTGCAACTTTCAAGTTGCATTTTATCCCCTTTTTCTTCTGTACAAACCCAAAATTATAAAGAAATTCCCACCTTCCTACAACTCAAAAGTTGTATGAAACTCTCTTTCACTCAACCCATGTTGAGTGATTCAATCTTGTTCAAAATCAACCTATTTGTTGAACCAAAAGCAACAAGTAGTTTCATCCCTAACATAGGATTCAAAAGTCCTATCTCCCTCCATCCTTCCAACTCAAGTTGGAAGGGTGCAACCCTCTCTTTGAACATTTAAGTGTTCAAATGCATTCATGAATTTGCAACATATAAGTTCCATATTCCCCCAACTCTCCTCCAAATTCCAAACCATAGGAGATTTTTCCTCTCTTTAGCTCCAACAGTTAGAGAGAGTTCTCCAACATTTAGCTCAAAAGCTAAATGTTGGATTCCTACTTTCTCTTCTTAGCTTCAAAAGCTAAGGAGAGTTCTTCAACATGTAGCCCAAAATCTATGTGTTGGACTCTCTTTCTTCCCCTTCTTTAACATCAAAGTTAAAATAAGTGTTCATTCTTCTTCTAGCTCCAAAAGCTAGGGGGGAATTCCTCCAATATTAGCTCAAAAGCTACATATTGGACACATCTTCCTTAGATTCAAATTCTAAGTGAAGTACCCTTAGTATGACATATCACACAAGCCTCACACACTTAGGTGCACAACCCCTTAGGCATGCTAGGAGTAAGATTTTTCTTTGTGTGCGCATGTGATTGATGATTTGGTATGAATGTGTTGGCTCAAGAAAAAATGGCACGAATGCACGAATCCCGCTTTACAGCCATATGATTCCATTTCCCTTAAGTCAGATTGAAATTAACCAGATTTCCCCCAAGGGTAGGTCAGGGTTTATAGATCTGGGGTTCTTACTTCTTATGAGCGCAAGCGCCCATAATTAATTACCCCTCTTACTACGTAAGAGAGAACTCTCGATTAAGGATGAATAAATTTTAGATAAATTTAGTCTCAATAATGGGGGGAAATGGAGGTAAACCCGATCAAAATCCCATGGTTCCGTCGTCCCGGGTATACCATAGATTTCAGTCTACCAACACTAACAATCATTGATTGTAATGTCCAGAGAATCTGATTAGCAGCCATGGGTTGCCTCCTCTCAGGGATCCTGAATAGACTGAAGTGGTTAGGTGTTGATTTTAATTTAGTTTAGTTTGGGTTGGGGCTTATGGCTCCAATTAGGAGTTGCCCGGATAGTTTGTTTAGTTTGAGGCTTACGGCTCCAATTAGGAGTTGCCCGGATAGTTTGTTTAGTTTGGGGCTTATGGTTCCAATTAGGAGTTGCTCGGATAGTTTGTTTAGTTTGGGGCTTACGGCTCCAATTAGGAGTTGCCCGGATAGTTTGTTTAGTTTGAGGCTTACGACTCCAATTAGAAGTTGCCCTGATAGTGGGACTTACGGCCTTTTTTTGGAGGTAGCCCGGGGATTTGATTTGGAATGAGACTTACTGCTCTATTTATGAGTTGCCCAAATATGGGTCTTACAACCTAACTCTATAGTAAGGCTGCCCGAAAATTTTAATTATTTATCTATGACTTATAACTTCCCTTAAGAAATAGCCTGAAAAGCGGGTCTTACAACTTAATCATTTAGACTAAGATGCCCAGAGATTTATTTTTGATTGGTAGGGATTTAGGCTCATTGCAATTTATTTAGTAGTTTTTCTAAAACGTTGGGCCTTACGACTTCCTTAGAAGTTGCCCAAAAATGGATCTTACAACCTAATCCTATAGAATAGGATGCCCAGAGGTTTGAATTTGGCTTGAATTGGATTTGGATTAGGTCTTAGTGCTTCCATAGAAGTTGCCTATTGATGGGTCTTACGACGTAGCACTATAAGCTAAGCGGCCCATCTTATGGGTCTTACAACCTAGTCTTTTTAAACTAGGATGCCCGAATGAGGGATCTATGTTTGTATTATCACCTAAACACTTCCCTCAGATGTCGGACTTACAGCTTCTATTAGAAGTGGCCGGGGTTTTAATTGGGGGTTAGGAGTTAGGTCAATTTTTACCTAAAATTTCCCCCTAAGGTCGGGCTTACTGCTTTCCTACGAAAGTTGCCGGATAATGGGTCTTACAACCTAATTCTTATAAATCAGACTGCCCAAAAGTTTGAATTTGATTGTTTGTTTGTTGAGTTGATTTGATTTTATGATTTTTACACTTCGGGGCTTTGACACTTGCATTAGTGTTTTAGTTGTTTTGATTTGTCCTTGTAGTCTTTTTTCCTTACTACCATAGTTCATTTTTTTTACCCGTCTTTTCAGCACTGTTACACTACTGGCTTTTTCGTACTTGACTTTCTTTCTTTTCAGTACTTTGCTCTGCCTGCAGTAGTTGGATTAATTCAATTTATTTATGATGCATTGACTACTCATATGTCTGTTTGTAGGTGATTGTAACTAGTGGTTGCAGTAATTAGGGCTTGCAATTGCAGAGGGTAGGGTCCACAAGTAGTTGTAGGAGCTTTTACAGGGGAGCCTTAAAGAGCATATAAAGGAATTTGAATGTTTCTGAGTTGTTTGGAGAGTTTGTATAGTTTGTGAGAGCTATTGAGTTGGAGAGTTAGTGAGGATTGTATTAAGAGTTTGTATATGTTGATTAATGAAATTTTTTTTAATTAAATAATTAATCAACAAATCAATTTTAAAATTCACTGCTCTCAAGCTTTTAAATAAATCTCAAAATTTAAAACTCTCTCATACTTAGCTTTTTTTTTTAAATGACTCTCGTATTTTGAAACTCATTGATTTTAAATGACTTTATATTTTTCTTTAAAACAATCAATCAATTATTTTCGATTAATTTTAATTAATAAAAATTTTTTATTAATCAAATATTCAAATTTAATTGCTCCAAAATTGTTCCAAAAAGTTCAATAAATTTTTCTTGAAATTTCGACAGCCTCCCGACGTCACCTCCCCACCGAGGGAGAAATCGGGACGGCATCTGCCGTAATTTCCTCCTACCCGGACCTAAGGTCGACGGCGTAGGGTCTTCGATTTTAAACCATCTCACCAGGATCTAAGATCGACTGCATGAGGTCTTCAAATTAGAACCATCCCGGTCGGACCTAAGGTACGACGACCGGGGTCTTCGATTTTAAAACCATATGCTCGGATTAAAAATCAACGACGCAGGTCTTCAATTTCAAACCATTCCGGTCGGATCTAAGGTACGACGACCGGGGTCTTCGACATTTATTTCAAATTTGATTTCCTTTTTTTATATATATAATATTATATTATTATATATATATAATAATAATAATGGATTTTTATTATCATTATATAATATTATATAACATTATATAAAAATGTATATATTGTAATACATATAATATATATTATAAGATATATATTATATATATTAATATATAGAGAGGGGGAGAAGGATCGGGTAGAGCCCGATCGAGCTAGGTCGGAGGCGGAAGGATCACGCACGGTGGGGCTCGGGTCAGCTGGCGGCTTCAGGGTTGGGCTGGCGGTGTCGGCTCAGGCGAGAGGTCGGAGGAGGAGCAAAGTCGGACGGCAATGAAAGAGCCGAATAGGCCTCACGTGCAATTTCTCTACCTCCTCTTGCGAAGGAACGAAGTCGGTCGGCCAAGGAAAGTCGGATGGCAATAAGGAGTCGAAGGAACTGCTTGTGCGATCCCTCCTCTCTTGCGAATCGAAGCCAAACAGCAACGACGAACAGAGAAGATGAAAGGCGAAGCCTAGTCGAATAGCAACGATCGAATGAGAGTTGGAGCGAACAAGCAAATGTGTGTATCTCCTTTTTTTCTTTCGAATTCCATCGTTTTATCATTTTGAATTACCGACTCTCTGAAGAGACGCGTTGTCTGGCTAAGTGGGGTCGGCAGAGGCGGTTATTTTTCATCCGTTCAGTATTATCTTTATTGATTTTTTTTGTTAGTCAACAAATTGCCTCCCAACGAATTAATTGTGTGAAACGAATTTGTTGTGTGACTTTCACACAATTAATTCGTTGTAATATCTTTGGATATTTATCATTTAGGTTCAACACTATTCCTTTATTTTTTCTTTCAATCACTTAGATTGGTTTAAGTAGCTCGACTCTTAGGTTTGTGAGCATATGAGATTTCAAAGTTCGGCCCTTTAGGCTTGTTGAACCTCGTGGGTTTAGCTTGACCTTTAGGTTTATGAGCATAGAAGATTTTGGAGGTTCGGCCTTTAGGCTTGTTGAACCAATGGGTTTTAGCTCAGCCCTTAGGTTTATGAGCATTAAAGATTTCAAAGTTCGGCCCTTAGGCTTATTGAACTTCGTGGATTTAGCTCGACCCTTAGGTTTATGAGCTTAGAAGATTTTGAAGTTCGGTCTTTAGGCTTGTTGAACTTCAGGGCTTTAGCTCGACCTTTAGGTTTATGAGCTTAAAAGATTTCAAAGTTCGGCCCTTAGGCTTGTTAAACTTTGTTGATTTAGCTCGACCTTTAGGTTTATGAGCATAAAATATTTCAAAGTTCGGTCCTTAGGATTGTTGAACTTTGTGGATTTAGCTCGACCCTTAGGTTTATGAGCATATCAGATTTACAATGTTCGGCCTTAGGCTTGTTGAACTTTATGGATTTAGCTCAATCCTTAGGTTTATAAGCATATAAAAGTTCTACCCTTAGGCTTGTTGAACTTCGTGTGTTTTAGCTCGACTCTAAGGTTTTATGAGCATAAAAGATTATAAAGTTCGGCCTTTAGGCTTGTTAAACTTTGTGGATTTAGCTCGACCCTTAGGTTTATGAGCGTAAAAGATTTCAAAGTTTAGCCCTTAGGCTTGTTGAACTTTGTGGATTTAGCTCGACCCTTAGGTTTATGAGCATAGAAGATTTCAAAGGTTCGGCCCTTAAGCTTATTGAACCGATGAATTTTAGCTCAAAAAATTTGGGGCCCTCCCCCAAATTTTTGATTGCATCATTTCTTCTCTTGTTTATTTGGGTGTGACCTGGACTTGTGATACGATAGGCTCTTAGGATAAAACAAATTTTATACCCCTTAAATTATAAGAAACCTAAAATCAATTTAGACTTCATGTATTTTAAATAAGAAAATTGCATGACTCCATTTCAAAGAGCTAAGTTTTCCAAAAATTTAAATTGAGCATGCATAGCCCCCAAATGTGTCTCATATAAAAAAACCCTCACTTACGTATTAGATAACAAAAATCTGTATTTGTGAGTCTGCATTCTGCATACCTTTATACAAAGGCATCTTGACCTCAAAGCCAAGTTGTAAGCCCTACTTCCCAAATAAAAACAACCCTCCACTCTACATTTGCATTAAGACCAGATGATATAATTTTAAAATCGATTAGGTGGGTTTAGCTGATAGTCCTTTCCAGAAAGGACAATAAATTCAGAGGTCGGGCTGGTTATGCCTCATGTGAGGTGTAGCTTATAAGTCCTTTTGCATTCCGTTAGACTTAGGTTCGAGGCACTACCTATCGGTAGTCCTCACCTTAGTTTTAGGATCCGATATATTGGTTGATTCCAAATTATCATATAAGCCCTCACCTTCTGGGCAATTCCTTCAACAAGTGTTGTTGGGATGTAAGCCCCAACATTCTAATAAAAATATCAACTTAAAAAAAAATTAGACTTCTAAAATGTAAAGCCCAACATAGGATACTCTGAGCACTTCTGAAATTTCTCAGAATCAAGTGCTCCTACTTCACCTCCCTTGGCTCTCATTCCAAAATCTAATTCTAAGTTGATATTTTCACCTCATTGAAATTCCTAAAGGCCAAAATCTTTTAAACAAGACTTTCATGGATTTAAAAAAAAAAAAACAAACTTTAGCCAATATTTGAATGACCCTCAAAATAAGAAAACCACTAATTTAATCAAAAGTCTTCTCAAGTCAAAAATTGAGATGTAATTAACCATAGGGGCTTGCCCCTATGGAACGTCTATACCCCAGAAATAAATAAATCCCATTCGACCAAAATATCGAATGGGGGAATCTCTGTTAAAATTGTAAATTTTATCATTGAGTCCATAAGGAAATGATATTTTTACCCTCTGGGGTAATATATCATGTTCTTATGCCATACTCGATCATAAAATATGCAATCCGCTTGAGGACCACAAAAATTCTCTAACAGGTACATGCAAATTTGTGAGTGAAGAGTGAATGCGAG
The DNA here is from genome assembly GCA_016618105.1 of Dendrobium huoshanense. NCBI lineage: Eukaryota > Viridiplantae > Streptophyta > Magnoliopsida > Asparagales > Orchidaceae > Dendrobium > Dendrobium huoshanense. Next base: position 23,350,955 of record CM028354.1, on the reverse strand, counting down.
CTTACGTTGCTAAAGCATTAACTAAGTGTTACAAGTAGAGGAAGTCGATGGTTTGCATGGGCTATGTTGGAAGTCATAGAATCGAGAAGGCACTCCTACGCGTGAGTCAAAAGAATTTGAAATCGAGAGAATAGAGCCAAATCACATGAGAGAAAGGGAAATAAAACAAAGGAAGAATACTAAAAAAGAGGCAATCCTACGTCAATGTAACCAAGATAAGAGGCATAGGTTGGTGAGTTGACAGTGATGAAGAAATCCTAATCAGCTGATAAGGGAGCCAAGTAGATTATGATATTAGCTAAGCAAATAAGTCAATGTGTGAGAAGCAACAATCAAGCGAGTCAATGAGGTGGATGGAGCAAGATTATGCCACTGAAATGGGAAAGGGAGTCATTTTACTATGCAAATCTCGTGACTCATGCACGTTGCTTTGTGTTGAATTTCTGTTGAATCTCATATATTGCACTATAGTAGAAATCAAACAGTAACTTTTAGTAGCTATAATACTATAGCAATATCCGGGAAGTTTTTTTTTTTTTTTGATATGGGTGACTTAGTAAGTTTATATTTTGCAATATACTTGAATCAAAAGTTACAATTTTTGATTAGATATTCGGGATTTTGAGAGAACTATGTTTTGTAGATTTTTTAATGAATAATATCTTTAAGACAAAATAATCTGCATAATACAATCCCAGATTTCCTCCAAAAAATGTGTATTATTTAATGCAAATACTTAAGAGTGTCATGAAGTTCGAAAGTTCAATGAGTGGCTTCTCCTATACTGGCATCAGGCCTAATATTATATTTGGTAACTTCTATCAATGGTTTTTTTTCATCCACATACTTTGTGAATGGATTTACAGCCAGCAATCCTTTTCGTGGTATAGCTCCTAATCATGTATGGTTTTATTTCGTTCTCAAAATTTTTACTAAATTTTAAATTTTAGATTATCTTAAAGTTATTATTTAGAGCAAATTTTGATTGTTTTTTGAATTACATCAAAAGAAACAACTTTACCTAAACTAATAGTTAGTGGAATATAAATTTTGACCTTCTATGTGGTTATTTTGTGCATCACATCCTAGATATGTAGCAATAAACCCTAGACCTAAAAATGCCCAAACCGATAGCACATCACCCTTATCTGCACTCATCTTATTCTCTTCTGGTTCATTTGTTTAATTGTTTAATGACCATTTACTTTTTCAACAATCTCAATTATACTCTCCATTACTAATTGTTTTGTACATTATATTAACATCATACTTATTAGGCTTTTTACATAAGCAAATAAAAGTGATAAGATTCTCATATTTATTTAGTAAATTAAAATAATGAAAAATAATAATTTTAATTAAATATCACCATTATCTGTATTCTGCTTGTTCTCTTCTGGTTCATATATTTAATTATTTTATATGAGCATTTTCTTTTTCAACTTTCTGAGTTATGATGTTTATTACTAAAAATTTTCATGTCGTCGTTTTCTACATTATATTAACATCATACTTTTTAAGCCTTATGCATAAGCAAATAAAAGTGATATGATTCTCAATTCTCATTTTTATTTTAGAAATTAAAATTCTCTAATCTCTTGCTTTTCACCTTTCTTTGCCTTCCACTTTGTTGGTGCCTTATTTATCAATAACACAGAATTTTGAGGAAAACTAAACGTACCTGGTGTTGAATACCAAAGTCAAGTGATGCAATTACTTGAGCGAAAGCCTCCTTTGTCAACAAAACAACCTTCTCAGGGTACACTTCCAGCATATGCGATATAAGCCTAAAATACTGCTACCAGAAGGACAGTAAAAAAAAAAATTGTCTTAGAACTACTCATTTCCTAATAAATAAATAAAAAAATGGCCAAAATAATCCATTGACTTTTTAGGAAGGGTCAAACCCTAAATACATTAAAAGACCATTTTTGTCCCTCAAGTTTTTAAAAAGGAACTAAAATAGTCCCATCGTGCGACTATTTTGATTCCTCTTTAAGGAGTTGAAGGACCAAAATAGCCCTTAAATATAATTGGGATTATTTTGGCCCTTCATAAAGAGAATGGACCACTTTGATTATTTTCTCTAAATAAAAATGAACATTGAACTTACACAACTGCTGAGCTTGGGAAATTTTAGAAGATCAAATGAAATTAAAGGGCTGACGATGTGCAGACCAACAAAGACGACCTGAACAAGAGATAAATAAGCAACTTCCTCACTGGTTTTATTATGAATACCTTAGAACTCTTACCTCAGCAATATCTGGGCTACCTGTTTCATCCGGAGAAAAGTCAATCTGCATTAAAACATTGAGATAATTGATCATAAAAAATCACTCATAAAACCAGCGGCTGATGATGGGAACATCTCATACCAAATCTTTGGAACACAGATTTGTGAGGAGCTGAAGCAAAGCAAGCAAATCCTTATAATCCTCAACTTGAGCCCCACCCAATAGGGTGGATGAATGAGACAATGATAGCTTTTCAGGTAAAAGTAGATTTAAGTCAGAAAAAGTACTTCTAATGCTCACCATGTGCAGTAAAACATTATGTAAAGATGTAAAGCATGGACCAGAAACAATGTACAACAATATCATGCATATGCACCTCCTTTAGAAAATTCCATGTCCATATGCATCCATTAGAAAGTCAATGTAAAACTAATTTGACTGCTAGTTGCTACAGAATGCTAAAGAATTACAAAACAAAAGGACTTACTTTCCCAATATTTTGGGATGAGTAAATTTGAAGCAGCTGCAGGCAGAAGCTAACTAAAACAGATGTATCTTTAGCATTAAGGAATGCAATTTGTCCATCAACAAAGTCAACCGAGAACTTTATTATCAGGTACACAACTGACGGCTATAAATCATACATAAAAAAAAGAAAGATAAATCATAGCAAGAAATTAGCAAAGTCCAATAATCAACAGAACAAGGATGTCCCACAAATTTAAAGTGGACGTAAGAGAGAGTCATATAAAGAATTGAACCTGATTTTTGTAAGCTTCCCAAAGAGTAATTAGAGGGTTCATTACAGCAACACACACATCAAACAAAGCCTTTTGAGTGCGGGGTTGAGTTGCTCTAGCCACACCTATCAACCTTTCCAACAAACAATTCACCTATACAAATCCCCAAAGTCATTAGTAATAATTGAATAAGATTACTCAGTACGGTATTTTTTGACAGTCAAAAGCATAAAGAAGAAAAAAAACCCACCGTATACATCACGTCTGGCAATTGGGCAATATCCTTGAGATCATTCCTAGCAGACATTTCTGCAAGGTATGAAGTCATTGGTCCAATGAGATCCCTCACATACCTAAGAGCATTGACCACTATCTCTAGGTCATAAATTCACATACAAAAATGGATGACAAGGAAAAACATTTAAATTCATTAATCAACTAACTGATTGGAGGCCTCTGCATCTTTGAGGCTGGAAGCTGCACAAACAAGGTTTTCGGCTAGAGAACGCTACAGGAAAATCAATCAGGCAGCCCATTCAGTGTATATTTTACATTTAAAAATAAACAATTATCGTGATTACATACTTGCAGACGGGGATTTAAGGAGAACAAACTTCTTTCATTTGAAAATGCTCGTGCAAGATCAAGCCATGAATCCTGCAAAATGTCTACTTATCACCGAAAGAAAAGTGACCCAAACAACTAAAATTAACCCTAGAGAAAAACAAATTGGGTATCCAAACGCTACAGAGAAAGAAGTTACAATTAACCATTGAATAGAGACTTCTGATTTCAATTGATCACAATGCAACTCAACGAAGATAATCAGCTTTAACACCTAACGTCTCTCACAAATTACAACAAAAGCCACGTAGTTGAGTTGGACAGTTTATCAATCTTAGACACCATTTGTATAGATATTGCAATTTATACGAACAGCCATGTCAAAGTTTTATAGAGCTAAGAAGCATCATCAAATCAAGACACTGAGGTCCAAAATCAACTCAGGGGAGAGGCGATGTGGAGCGTTTTAACAAGTTGGTTATGGGATAAATTTTCAGAAGGCAGATTAAATTTTAAATAAGACACTGCCCAAAGATTTAGCCCTCATTTTTCGAGGATTTTATGATCTGAGTTCTGATTTCCAATAGGCGCAAGCCCCTATAGTTAATTACCCCCATCGATAATGAGAAAGAACTTTCAATTAAGGCTAGGCGTCAAACATTTTATTTTATTTTATTTTTTTTTCATATAAAAAATAAAGTAAAAAAAAAATGTTTGGCGGCTAGCCTTAATTGAAAATACATAGTATCCATCATATAATAGCAGCATTATTTAGGTATTTGAGAATTTAATATTTAAACTAAAAAATTTCATCATCTCGTACTTGAAGCAGATGATGGGGGAATGATGATGAGCCCGATAAAAATCACATGGTTCCGTCATCCCAGGCCATCATGGTCTTTGGTCTACTTAATCAAAAGAGGTAGTCGACCTAACCTGACAAAAGGATCCTTGTAGACAGTCATGTGTTGCTTCGTTCAAGGGTATCTTGTAGAACTGGAGTGAATATTTGTCTAAGGGGACACATTTTAATTCACTTTAGCTACCAGAGAGATTTATGCCCTAATGATTATATTATATTATTCATTACTCAATGATTAAGACTATCTGCATGTCTGTGGATAGCAATGAAGGCTTCTCAAAAAATTTCCCTTGTTCGACAATGAAGGTCGAAATAAGAGAGTTTTTTTTTTCCTTTTTTTTCTTGAGAAGAACCCTTCTTGGCCAAGCCGAGTTTTTAAAAAAGAAGGGCACGCACAAAAGGACTCAAGGCACGCACGAAGGGACTCAAGCGGGAGCAGCTCACGCTTGCGACTTCCCTTGGTCGACTTTGCTCCTTCGTCGGCTTCGTTCCTTCGTCAACTTCCCTTTCGGTCGAATCGGGAGAAGCTCGAGCTTTCGTCGACTCCCCTTTCGCTCCTTCGACCGCGCCTGGCGGAATCGAAACCTCCGTCTGCGGAAGTAATTAGCAGAACCGAGGCTTCCGTCTGCGGCTGCTCCTTGCAAGATCGAGGGCTCCGGTTGCGGAATTGGGTCGGCGGCCTTTCTTCTGTTGCGATGTCTCCTAGCGTTAGAAGGTTGGATTATTCGGCGATGAAGGCCGGCGGATCGGCTCTGATACCATGTTAATTTGAGAGGTACGAGAGGAAAAAAGCTTGAGTTTTATTGCATGAATTCTTCCCTATATATAAATATATACAAGATATTTAAAAAGGAAACAAATAACTAAACAATAATGAAATATAACTCTTCCTAAATAATATGCCTATCTATGGAAGGTGTTTCAACGTGATTCATGAGCGTTTCCCACGGATTGCTCTTTGTGACCGTCAGATCCTTTGCACAGGGAACGACTGGATTTCAACAGTCACAGTTAAACCTTCCACTGGTAACACAACAGTAGGCATTCTCTTTACACCAAGTTGCTCTTCTTTATCCCAGTTGTCACAATCAGAACCTCTAAGGTTATCAATTCGAGGGTTTAGTTGTGCTTGATCAACAAAACCTTCAACTCTAGTGTAAAATGAGTGCGCTTTCTCTTAGCGTTGTCATTAACTATTAGAGTTTTCTATAGCAGATCGTAGGCACTTGCATATGCTATAGTCCTATATTTTCCACGATCTTCAGTCCCTGCTTGCAGATATTACGTAGCATACGTATTTATGTTCACAGGGACTCAACATCCTCATAGCATATCTACTATCATCGTTGCTGGTTGCCGTTGGCATTTACTACAACTTTTCTATACTTGTTGGTGGATAGCATGTAATATATATTGCGAGGCTCCTACAATGACTCGAAGGTGTTTTCCTCTGTTGCAAATCAATAACTTATACTTGCATGATACTGACGCATTTGCTAAAATCTTGGTTGTTGTTGATTGTATGAACACACTAGTAATTGTTGCATGCTGTATATACATGTCAAGAAATAACATTATCATTTGACAGTAGATTTTGTGTGTTCGTTACTATGTTGATGTAGGCCACCAGTTGAGCTGAATTCATCACTGGATAAATGCGCATGTCGGCCGACAATTTGTCCTTCAATGCACTTTTGTATATTAGTCATCTGATCTTTGCTCGCAAAGGATCAATACATCTGCTTGCCATCAAGTGAATGTTGACTGTAGGGAGAATCTAACATCTATATGAACTTCCTCACATTTGCTGCATGCTGCAGGTACATGTCAATATATAGCATTATCATTTGCAGGTAGGTTTTGCATGTTCATTAGCATACTATTGTTTTATGCTAGCCAAGCTATATTCTCCTTCAATCTCTTCATAAATATTGGCTAGTGAACTGCCATATTCATTGCACATTGGTTTTCCAATGTTCGTAAGAGACCAATACATTTAATTGCATGCAATTATTAACTATTGATTGAGTTGCATTCACTGCCGATTTCTTCATGCATATTGGCTAGCGAGTCTCTACATCTATTGTTGTCACTCACTAACAAGTTAAAGTACTTCTAGCTGCTATTGACTGTAGGCAGGGTGGCGTACTCATCTGCATAACACATTAACCGCCAAATAATGTTGCATTCATTGCTAACCTTCCCTACACACATTGATTGGTTAATTGCTATATCCGCTATCGTCACTCATAAGCGGATCGACGCACTTGCTTGTCAGTTAACAGCTGTTGACTGTAGGGCATTGTTGCTTTCATTGCCTATTGTGCACGAAAGGTCTTTTATCATTTCTTGCAAGTATCACCACTACAATCTACAAGCCGGTTATTTCTTGCATGATAAGTCTTTTGCTGTTGCAAGTAGGAAATGCTTGTGCTTCTTGCAATCAACTACAACTTTTTCATGTCTGAAGACTTTCCACCATGAGTCCCCTGCTTGTAAATTGATGTTTGTTTGAATAATCAAAATTATTATTCATCATTTGTGATTTGATTATTATTATGCATTTTAAATTGTAGGGTCAAGTTCCCTGTTATTCATTAATATTTTGTTCCCCATCATTCTGTTGCAATTAGGTCCACTACAATTCATTTGAATATTGTGCATTTCAGTTCAAATTTTGGTAGCATCCCAACATCTCCACCATTTAGGGGAAATTTAGAGAGTCTTAGCCTTCCTGCCATGTCAAGAAAGACATGCACGGCCGGTTTAGGTGACACTACGGCCGTAGTCTTCAATCTCACCATGCCAACAAAGGCGTGCAAGGGAGGGGTACCGTTTGAAAATACACAATTTTTTTCCTGTAGGCATTGAGGCATGTACACAAGTACCTAGGTTTTGCCCTACCACGCTAAGAAAAGCACACACAAGGCTTACCTGTCTCGTCACAAGCAGCGCGACGAGTTTCCTTCCACAGTGCTAAGAAAAGCATGCATGGATGGTTGCTCGCCATGTTGCAAGCGCCGAGGGAATGATTTGAGGGTTTAGGGAATTATAACTTTGCGGGGCGCGGGGGGGGGGGGGGGGGGGGTGATGTGGTGATGTCGACATGCACGAGGATCGAGACATACAAATTTTTCTTCTTATTTTCATCATCAAATATTTATCATTTTTTTCATAATAATAATAAAAAATTGTAATTAACAATGATTAATTACAATCAATAATAATTAATTATGATTAATAATAATTAATCATAATTAATAATGATTCATTATAATTAGCTATAATTAATTATAATTAATACTAATTAACCAAAATTAATGACGAATAATTATAATTAACTATTATAATTAATAGTAATTAATCATGATTAAAATAACAACAACAAAAAACACATCAAGCCTTTGTCCCACTACGTGGGGACGGCTACATGAATCCTTCTTCGTCATTGTGTCAAGTTAAAAGTCAAATTCTCATTTAAATCTAATAAAGAAAGATCATTTCTAATATTTTCTAACCAAGTCTTTTTAGGTCTACCTCTACCTTTCTTAACATAAGTCAAATCTAATACCTCAACTTTCCTAATTGGTCATCGGAAGGCCTCCGTTTAATGTGACCAAACCATCTAAGGCGACTCTCTCTAATCTTATCTTCCACTGGAGCTACTCCAACCTTTTCATGTATATGCTCATTTCGTATCCTATATCTAAGGGTCAAGTCACTCATCCACCTAAGCATCCTCATTTATGCAACACTTAACTTAGTATTATGCTTCTCTTTTAATGGCCAACATTCGGCACCATAAAGCATTGCAGGTCTCACCACCATCTTATAGAATTTTCCCTTAAGTTTAAAGGGGACTTTTCTATCGCACAATAAGCTCAATGCGTTCCTCCACTTTAACCATCCAACTTGAATTCTGTTGATAATATCCCTATTAATTTCACTATTACTCTGAACAATAGATCCAAGATATCTAAAACGTGTACTCTTATTAATGACTTGATCATCAAAAGTCACAATCCTCTCATTAGGTCTATTGCTACTAAAATTACACTCCATATATTCAGTTTTAGATCTACTTAAGCGAAAACCTTTAGACTCTAAAGTTAACCTCCATAATTCAAGTTTACCTTCAACTCCCTCTCTAGTCTTATTAACAAGAAGAATATCATCAGCAAAAAGCATACACCAAGGTACATCCTCTTGCAAATGTCTAGTGAGAACATCCATGACTAAAGCAAAAAGATATGAACTTAAGGCTGATCCTTGATGTAATCAAGCCGAAATAGAAAAATAATTGGTCAAACCACCTTGTGTTTGAACACAAGTAATAGCTCCTGCATACATATCTTTAATGATTTGAATATAAACATTATTAACTCCTTTCTTTTCAAGAACTCTCCATAGCACTTCTCTTGGAACTTTATCATATGCTTCTCTAAATAAATAAATATAATATGTAGATCCTCCTTATTCTCTCTATATTTTTCCATCAAACCTCTCAATAAATGAATGGCTTCCATAGTAGACTTACCCGGCATGAATCCAAATTGATTTTGAGAAACATTAGTATCACGCTGCAACCTACGGTTCATAACTCACTCCCATATTTTAAATAAAATAAAATAAAATAAAATAATAATTAATCATAATTAATGATAAATAATTATTATTATCAGCATTTAATTATAATTAATCATAATTAACTATAATTAATAATAATTAATAATAATTAATCATAATTAATGATAATTATCTATATTTAATTATAATTAATAATAATTAACAATAATTAATAATAATTAACTACAATTAATTATCATTAATCATAATTAATCATAACTAACGACGATTATTTACAATTAACAATAATAAAATATAATTAATAGTAATTAAGCATAATTAATCATAATTAATGACAATTAATTACAATTAACAATAATTAATTATAATTAAAGTTTATCATAATTAATAGTAGAGGGATTACCTATATAAGAGGCGAGGGGATGCAGCTTGACTGGCTTGCGGGTGAGGTAGAATGGGGTCGGTATAGGTGCAAAGTGCAAACAACGGCTACAGACAGAATAAGAGGGAGATTGACACAGGTTTTGACATGGGAAGTGCATACGGCTTGCGTGAGTTTTGCGTGTAGAGAAGGATCAAGGGGAGATAGCAGCTGGATGCTACGATTGGCTGCGGAAGAGCTGTAGTCGAAGGCGGGTCATGGGTTTGGGTTCTGTCAGAATCAAAAGTAGCTCGGGACCGGAGCCCTAAATGTCAAGTTTAGCACAGGTCTTTCGGCTATGTGTGGGATCACTAGGCCGTGGTAATATTGAAGTGGGTAGTGGGGTAGAGACGAGCGCGGATTTTCGAAGCTGTGAGAATCGGCAGCTTACGTGGGGAAGAAGAGTTACAGGAGCTTTGGTTACGAGGGAAAAATCAGAGATGAAGCCTCCCGCCTCATCTTCACTTTAACGATGCTCCCGCCTCATCTTCGCTTTAACGACGAGGGCAGAGGATATCGTACGGAGCCGTGCATAGATCGTGCGAGGATTGTCGCGAAGATGAGGGGTTTGTGGTCGGTTGGAGGCTAGTAAGGGCGTCGAGTTGATTTCAATATTTTTTTAAATTTATTTTGCTTAAGAGGTCAACAATTGTTAATTGAGATAAGCACAAACATCAAGGGACTCTTTGCTCATTTTGTTTGACACTAGGAGCATTGCCAATTGATGCTTCTTTCCTTCATTGCTTCATTATAAAATCTAAAATGTATTGTTGCATCAAATTTCTGCAAACAAAAGAGGGAGTCGTGGCTCATTTTGTAAACTTATTCTTTAGTATTTGGAACCAACTACAAATAAAAGTAAAACTTTAACCCTTAAAATCTATTTTGCTTAAATTATACGTAGGATGTGTTACATTTACTCAAAGTCTTAAACAAGTGTTTTACTTGATCTTTTCAAATTTAATTTAAATGAATTAATATCATTCTACTTGGATTGAAGTTTAGCACTGCAATCTTTAAGTTCATAATGGCAATGATATCAGATCTTTTTTAATTGTACTACATAATCTTACTATTGAAAGTGCTCTCACTCACAAAAATTAAGATATATATATATATATATATATATATATATACAAGACCAAACAATGAGAGCTTTGTAATTCAATCATGCCAAGTAAATGCAGAACGTTGTAGCATTGAAAACACCACTTCTCATTCTTCATCTTCCTTTTCAATTTTTTCACCGGTTCTAGATTGGAAAGTATAAGAAAAATAAATGATAAGGAAACACCACAGTATTTATTACATTTCAAATTTATATGATCTCACCATGGATAAAAGTCGACTGCAGACATTCCTTCGACGAACAAGTGCTACAAGAAGCTTTTGGCATGTAAGCGCCTAAAATAATTTAAAAGTAATTTTAATGGATCGCACAGCTTAAAGTTAAGCTCAACTAAAAAAAAAAAAAAGATAACTCTATATAAATTAAAAAAAAAAAATCAAAAGAAAATGAAATTGCAATATATTCTACAAGAGAAAGAAGATGCTAAACCTTCAACAAGAACTACATAATACTTGAATGTTCCACGAACATTAATGACAGCTAAAATGGTGTACACGTGAAAAGAAAGGTCCTAAGAAAATAATTGCATAACGTGAATAATGCAATCAAAAAGCATTTGGTTGCAGTTTGTACCACATAAGAATGGCATAGCCCGATTGCATTGCAACATTTAGTTAAACAAGCATCAGTAAAAGACAACCACAATGATACACTATCATATGGTATGCGGAACTACGAAGAGGATTTAATGAAAATTATTGGAAAACAAGTAATTAAAATCCCAAAGAAACCAAACGCTTTTGCATTCTGACAAAGTTATCAACTTCTAGTACACTAAACAAGAAACTTTTAGGATATTATTTCCTACATGCACATGTAATGTGACAAAACATATATTTAAAATGGATGGTCTGAAATCTGGTTCAATACCAATAAAATATAATCATAAAAAAATTTAACAGAAAAATGATCTCATATTTCTTGTTCTTAAGGGTGTCAATACCATTTGAAAGGTCGAGTTCTAATCCAACCTATTCAACCTGGATGCAAATCAGCCTTAAAATAGTCTGAGTTCTAAGCATTTGGTTGCAGTTGGTACCAACTAAGAGTGGCATAATCCGATTGCATTGCCCCTTCACCTACCACCTAACATGACAAATTCTCAGGCTTTTCTGATAATTGTGTTTTCAGTTCTAAGTTGTGTGACACTTGTCTATATATAGAAACATGAATATACAGACAATTTAATATAGCAGTTAAGCGTATCAACATATTGGGGATAGAATTGTACATGAAGCGTCACATAATAAAATAACTGATTTATATGTAAAATGGTTGCATGTGTACTCAATCAACTTTCATATTATACTAAAATGCAAATCTTACCTCATCGGTGTGCAAACTCACCAATTCGGACACCTTGTGCCCGCTTGCATGTGTAAGGTACCTTCATCAACTCGAATTATTAATTGAAGATCCTCACATCTATTATTAGGCTCATATAGTTAATTCAATTACCAAACAGCATACCTTCCAAAATTTTACAACGCATACATGTCTATCGATACCCATTCACGATGCACTTCAATCTTCCTAGTCATCCACTCAGCAATGTTAACTAGAATCATTACATATACAAATACTACAAATTACCTAGAGGCATTAAAGAAATTTCTTACCTTAAAGCACCAACTAACTTTTCTTACCTCTCTTCTCTTCCTTCTTTCATTTTCTCTTCCTACCTACTTAATTTCTTCACCCTACTTCCCTGATTTCTTCTCCCTACTTTTTTGGCTTCCAAAATCCACCCTTGCCAAACATTTTCTTCACTCCCCCTTTTAACTGACCAACCCAACACCTACACTCAACCGAACCCACCCCCGAGCACCTTACCTCATTCGGCTAACTCCACGACCAGCTACAGCTTTAGATTTGGTCTCCCCTCATCTGCTCCAACATAAAATGGAAGACTTCCCTCCTTAGCATGGCTCGATTTAGGCAAAATCTAAATTAAAGGTCTTGAGATAGGATCTTTACCAACTTGCCCTACCACCAAAACATTGCATGTAAGACATCTATTCCACCATCTACCCTTAGCTAATGTAAAAATCATATTTAAACAGTAAAATCATTTTATAACTTAGGTAAAATACATAAGAGTTTTAATTTCCTATCTTCCAATTTTTCGCAAATTGACCAATAGTTCTATATGTCGAACTACTCCAATCAACGAAGATAACGCAATGACATGCTTATTAATGACTTTTCATATAAGTTGAGATTTTGGGGTATAATTTAATTTTAAAAATATATATTTTATATAAAAAAGTTTAGGTATTAAATTTTGGAGCATCCCCAATGCTCCAAATTTCCCTATAAATGAATCATTGGATCTTAGAACCAAATTCTAAGTTATTCATCTCATTTGTTGGAACACAAAAAAAAAAAAAATCCTCTAGACATAAACATAAATCATAGTCTCCATCATTTGCTTAGTCCAAAATTAGGCAAATGAATAATCCTCTTTGTACACAAAAAGTTCAAAGAACCTCCTCCAATTAGCAACTCCTAAGTTGCATAGTCCTCTCCCTTTTTCTACCAGCCAAAATTGTAGAAAACCCACAATTTTTCTTAGCTCTAATGCCATAGGAGATCCTCCAATATCTTTGCTTGGTGTTGTCCTGAACTGATGTAGGCAAAGGGGGGTAAAATAAAAAAAAAAAAAGAGTTTTGACTTCCCTTGAGCTTACTAGCTCAATAAATTTTGACCTAAAATTTAGCTCATTATGAGCCGGTTTTTAGTTCATTTATTGAACTAAGAGTTAGCTCATTATGAGCTATGTTTTTAGTTCACTTATTAATTTATTAGTAGCTCATTAATTTTGTCTCTTCTCCTTCCCCTTGTCTATTCTTTTCCCGTGGTTGGCTCTTGGGTTCCCGTGCCTTGGCTCCTTGGTTCCCATGGCTGCCTCCTTGGTTCTTGTGGTTGCCTCTTCGGGTTCCTGGCTGGGCTGCTTCCCGTGGGTTTTGGAGGGCTTTTCCGTGGCTTTGATGCTTTGTTTCCTGGAGTTGACTGTTGGCTTTTCATTTCCCTTATTTAATTAAGAATATGAAGGGTTTTTGGGGCTGTTTGTATTCCCCTCTCTTGTCTATAAATATAAGTTGTTTGTGGCTGTTTTAGTATATTATGTGAATGATTTTTGGAGATGTAAACCTGCGGGTTTTGTTGGAAAAGCTTGCGAGCTTGTTCCATCACTTCTTCTCTTCTTCGAGGAAGGCTTGCGAGCTTCTCCAGCCTTCGTCTTGGCTTCTAACCTCTTTCGTCTCTCTGCAAGTTTCATTCCACCTGTATCCTTCTTCTCAAGGAAAGCAACTTTAGGAGTTTATGTCTTTAATTTGTGTTTGTGTCGTTTGTAGGAGTCAAGTTTGTAAGTCTTTTATTTTATATAAGTAATGTTTGTTTTTGTTTAATTTGTTTAGTTTGTGAGTTTTCTAGATCCTAGAAAGAGTTGTTTTTTGTGATAAAAAATTTGGGACTCTCCCAAATTTTTGATTGCATCATTAACTCATATAAAAGTCTCCAAATGACTTTCGGAAAGTGTAGGAGAGCATTAGCAAATCTTAGGGAATCAAAGCCCTAACTCCCTCTCATTCTCTTAACCTAAACTAGGAGCGTAAACTCTTCTCTTTAAACATCCAAAAGTTCAAAGAAACTTGATGCATTTAGATTTCTTGCTCTATTTTTTTTTGTTATGAACAATATTAGTTATATTTTCTTTTTTTTAATTTTATACTATCCAATGATGGTGGTAAATCCAATGATCATGGTAGGAAGAGGTTTGATTTTTGCTTCCTTGGGTTTGCCGGCTTGGGGTCCATTTGTCCTTTGGATTTTTGTTGGTTTCATGATAGCATTGGTTGTTTCGGTTTGAGCTTAAGAAGTTAAAACTTAAGTTGTGCCAAGCTCATTAATATCTAGTGGAGAAGTAGCTCATTATGAGCTAATGGCTTGCTATTAAATTGTGGAAAGAGAATTGGTGGGTGGAATTTACTCTTTCACATTTACTGCAGCCTTTGGGAAAATCCCTCACGGCTGCTGCTTTGGGCGTGTGGTACCTCTTCGGGTGCTGTCTTCTTTTCCACCTTGGAATTCCCTCTGTTGACCGAGCATTAACCTGCCGCCTGGTTTCCTGTACTGATTCCACGGTGTATGCTGTCCCTGGCTGGTTCCGTGGCTTTGTTCTTTGGCTCTTGGGATTTAGCAAATGTGCCTCTTGGCTTTTCATTTCTATCTAAAAAGTTGGAAACTTTTGGCTGTTATGTTCCCCCTCTTTGGCCTATATATATGAGGTATTTTGTGAAGAAAGGTTGGTGAATATTTGAGAGCAAAGTGCTAAACCTGCGGGTTCTTCTTGGAAAAGCTTGAGAGCTTTGTCCACCTTCTCTTTCTCCCCTCTGGAAGGCTTGCGAGCTTCTCTTCTTTCGTCTCGGCTTCTAACCTCTTTCTTCTCTACGCAAGTTCCACTCCACCTGTATCTTTCTTCTAGTTCCATTGGTGAAGTTGTTGGCTGTTTTTGTTGGCTGTTTTAAGGAAGATTGTTGGCTGTTTTGGTGAAGCCGTGGGCTGTTTTTGTTGGCTGTTTTGGTAAAGCCGTGGGCTGTTTTGCTGGCTGTTTTAGCAAGGTTATTGGCTGTTTGGAGAAGTTGAAAGGACTCTGGATACCCTAGCAGTGGTGGACCCTTGGTTTGCATATCTAAACCTCATTTTAAATTATATTCCTACAATCGGTACATGTGAGGAGTCCTCTTGAAGGATGTTCTGAGGATAGTTTTTTTTAAAAAAAAATATTGTTTCTTTGTTGGTCTTCTCTTGTTTTAGTTGTTGGAAGTTGCCTCTTTTGTTTTCAAAAGCTAGTGGTTTTTTCTCTAACCCATTTTGTTCTCTAAGTTATGTCTTAATTTATGAAAGTATGATTTGAATCTCTTTATTGTTTTCTCTTGTGCTTTGCTCTAACTAGTTTACATCAATTTGATATCAGAGCAAGTTCTTTGCTTGGGTAGTCTTTGTTCTTTTATCTAAGTTCTCTGTCTTTTTTTTGTGAGTCTTTGCTTTTCAATCAATGGCTAATAATCAAGGGGATTTGCAACAACTCTTACAACAATTAAATAATTTGCAACAACAAATCAATACTATGGCTGAAGCAATCGCTAATTTGAATGTCAATCAAGCTAATGTTAATCCTAATGTCATGTCTTCTGAAAGCGAGGATGAGGGTCCTAGGAATCAAAATAGGCGTCAAAGAAACTGGGATCATGGGATTAAAATCGATGTCCATAATTTTGAAGGAAAATTACAACCGGAGCAATTCCTCGAATGGGTTGAAAAAATAGATCAATTTTTTGAGTGGAAAGAAATACCAGAAAATCGAAAAGTTAAATTTGCAAGCTTAAAATTAACAGGACATGCTTTAACATGGTGGAAAAATTTGCAAAACAATAGAGTAAGACGAGGAAAAGAAAAAATTCAAAACTGGGAAAGAATGAAAGAAAAAATGAAAGGGAAATTTCTGCCTTCTGATCATTCAAGAACTATTTTTCAAGAATTTAATAATCTACGTCAAGGAACTCAAACTGTGGAAGAATACACTGAAAACTTTTTTAAGTTGCAAGCTAGGAATGATTTAAATGAATCTGAATAAAAAACGGTAACAAGATATCTTAATGGTCTTAAGTGGGCAATTCAGGATCAATTAAACTTGCATCATGTCATTAAACTTGATGAGGCTTATCGCATGGCTTTAAAAATTGAGAAACAACATCAAAGGGGAAGTAGCAAAGTTATTGAAACATATAAGCGACGACAAACTGGTGGGGTAAAAATCCAATCTCAAACTTCTGTTGGGACTTCGGGAACAAAAATCAAAACTTATGAAAGTCAAAATCTGGATAAGGGTAAAGGGCTAATGGGTTCTAAACCTACTGAACAACCTAAACTAATTGGACCTTGTTTCAAATGTGGTCTTTATGGTCATTTGTCGGCTACTTGCAGAAAAAATAATCCTCCTCGAAATAATTTGATAGAAAATGAAAATAAAAGTGAAGAAGAAGAAAATGAACCAGAATCTGATAATGAAGCTGAAATGGAAAATTTTGATTTGGAAGGAGACAAAGGAGAACCTTTGTTAGTAATTCGACAAGTTTTAACTGCTCAAAAAGAAAAGGGCGATAAGTGGCTAAGAAGAAACATTTTTAGAACAACTTGCACGGTTGAAGGGAAAATTTGCACTTTAATGATTGATAGTGGGAGTTCAGAAAATTTTGTGTCACAACACATGGTTGAAAAGCTCAAATTGAAAACAAAACCTCTTGTCAAATCTTACAAAATATCATGGTTTAAGGAAGGAGGTGAGGTTCCTATAACAAAGCAATGCACCATTAATTTGACAATTGGAGGAGCATACGAGGATCAAATTGTTTGTGATGTTATTCCTTTAGAAGTTTGTCATATCCTTTTGGGGCGACCTTGGCAATATGATAATAAAACTATTCATAATGGCGAAAGGAATACTTATACTTTGATTCGAAATAATAGGAAATTCACTCTTTTCCCTCAAAGAAACATTTCTGATCCTCCAAAAAAAGAAAAATCTGAAAATTCATCCACTCCTGAATTACTTTTAAACACAAATGATTTGAAACAATTTGAAGTGGCTTATTTGGTGCTTGGAAAAGAATCTGATTTGGCTCTTGAAATTCCTAAGGAAGTGCAACCGTTGCTTAATGAATTTTCTGATTTAACACTTGACGAGTTACCAACTGGCTTACCTCCTATGAGAGACATTCAACATCACATTGATTTAATTCCTGGAGCAACATTGCCTAATCTTTCACATTACAGGATGAGTCCAAATGAACATAAAGAGCTTTCTAAGCAAGTGACTGAACTTTTGGAAAAGGGTTTAATAAAAAAAAGTCTAAGTCCTTGTGCTGTGCCTGCTTTGCTTACTCCTAAAAAAGATGGAACTTGGCGTATGTGTGTGGATAGTCGTTCTATCAATAAGATAACCATTAAATACAAATTTCCCATACCGAGGCTTGATGATTTGCTTGACATGTTAAGTGGTGCCAAAATTTTTTCTAAAATTGATTTGAGAAGTGGGTATCATCAAATAAGAATAAGGTCTGGAGATGAATGGAAAACTGCTTTTAAAACCAAAGAAGGGTTGTATGAATGGCTAGTTATGCCCTTTGGTTTATCTAATGCCCCAAGTACTTTTATGCGAATAATGAATCATATTTTGAGGCCTTTTATCGGAAAGTTTGTAGTGGTATATTTTGATGACATTTTGATTTACAGTATTCATCCTTCTGAACATCTTTTACATATTAAAAAAATTTTGCAAACTTTGAGAGAACAAAAATTGTATATCAATCTTAAGAAGTGTACTTTTATGACTTCAAGTTTGACTTTCTTGGGTTATATTGTGTCTGCTGAGGGAATTAAAGTTGATCCTGTGAAAATCGAGGCAATCAAAAGCTGGCCTGTTCCTAAAAATATAAGTGAGGTAAGGGGTTTTCATGGTTTGGCATCTTTCTATCGTCGATTCATTAAAAATTTTAGTTCTGTAATTGCTCCTATCACTGACTGTTTGAAAAAGGGAATTTTTAGATGGACTCCAGAGGCTGAAAAAACTTTTCAAATTATCAAAATGAAAATGACTCATGCTCCAATTCTTAGTCTGCCTGATTTTGAAAAAGTTTTTGAAGTTGATTGTGATGCTTCACATGTGGGAATCGGTGCTGTTTTAAGCCAAGAAGGAAAACCAGTTGCATATTTTAGTGAAAAGTTGAATGATGTTCGATCTCGATATTCTACTTATGATTTGGAATTTTATGCTATTGTTCAAGCTTTAAAATTTTGGAGATGTTATTTGACTCAGCGAGAATTTGTTTTAAACACTGATCACGAGGCTTTAAGATTTTTGGGATCACAAAAAAATCTCAACAAGAGACATGCTAAATGGGTTTCTTTTTTGCAAGAATATTCCTTTCATATCAAACATAAAACTGGTGTGTTGAATAAGGTTGCCGATGCTTTAAGTCGAAGGTCACATTTATTGATTACTGTTTATCCTACCATTACTTCTTTTGAGTTTTTGAAAGATACTTATGCTTTTGATTCTGATTTTAAAGATATTTGGGAGGCTTGTCTTAATTTGGGAACTAATCCGTCTGGTCAATTTGTTATTCACCAAGGCTTTTTGTTTAAGGGTTCTAGACTTTGCATTTCAAATAATTCTTTAAGAGAACAGTTAGTGCAAGAACTTCATGGTGGTGGGTTAAGTGGTCATTTTGGTCAAGGGAAAACTATTGCTATGGTGGAAGAAAAATATTTTTGGCCTCACATGAGAAAACAAATTGCTAAGTTTGTGAAACAATGCAAAATCTGTCAAGCTTTTAAAGGGACTTCACAAAATTCTGGTTTGTACACTCCTCTTCCAATTCCAAATAAACCTTGGGAAGATATTTCTATGGATTTTATTCTGGGCTTGCCGGTTACTGTAAGAAAACATGATTCTGTTTTTGTTGTTGTTAATCGCTTTAGTAAAATGGCTCATTTCATTCCTTGCAAAAAAACTTCTGATGCATCTCATGTGGCTGATTTATTTTTTAAAGAAATTGTTCGACTTCATGGTATTCCTCGTACATTTACTTCTGATAGAGACACTAGGTTTTTGAGTCACTTTTGGAGAACACTTTGGGCTAAGTTAGGAACTTATCTTCAGTTTAGCAGTGCTTACCATCCTCAAACCGATGGACAAACTGAAGTTGTCAATCGAAGTTTGGGAAATCTTTTGAGATGCCTTGCTGGTGAGAAACCTTTTCAATGGGATTTGATTTTACCACAAGCTGAATTTGCTTATAACAATTCTGTTAATAGAACTACTGGAAAAACTCCTTTTGAAATTTTATATGGTCAATCAATTCCTCACATTTTGGATCGAAATGGTTTGTCTTTACCTAGCAAAATAAGTGCTGAAGCATTAGAAACATTTGATCATATCAAATCAGTCCAACAACAAGTTCTTGAAAAACTCCGTATTTCAAATGACAAATACAAAACTGCTGCAGACAAGCATCGGAGAGAGGTTGTTTTTAACGAAGGGGATATGGTGATGGCTTACTTTCGTCGCCAACGTTTTCCCCTCATTTTGTGAGGATTTTATGATATGAGTTTGGGTTTCCTATAGGCGCAAGCCCCTATAATTAATTATCTCTCCTGATAATGAGAGAGAACTTTTGATTAAGACTATTCGTTGATGAATACATCATACCCGTAGATACGCGGTATCCGACATATAGTAGCAACATGGGTTTGTGCGTTTGAGAATTGATATTTAAAATTAGAAATTGCACCATCTTGCACTAAAATCAGAAGTTGGAGAAATTGATGATGGACATGATCAAGATCCCATAGTTTCGTTGTCCCAGGCCATCATGGTCCCTGGTCTACTTTGTCAGAGGAGGTAGTCAACCCAATCTGATAGAAGGATCCTTGTCGGCATACATGGGTTGCTTCGTCCAAGGAGACCTTGTAGACCTGGGATGAGTATTTATCTAAGGGGACAAATTTGAATCCACCTTAGCTAACACAGGGCTTTATGCCCTATCAATTATATCATATTGATTCATATCTCAAGGATTTAATGCCATTGAGGAGCATACGGGCTTTGGCCATAGTCGTAATGTAGTAGTGTCATTTGGCGGCAAATCACCTGGTTCAGAGGGCCCCGGTCATAACCGTTTATTCTGCAGTGCCATTTGGAGGCAAAACTGCCGGTTAGAGGACACGTGCCATGTCCTTGCTGGTAGGAGATTGTTTGAGAATGAATCCTAGTGATATTCTGGATCATCAACATTTCAAAACGATCTTCATATCAAAGTCTGACGCTATCTTTACATTAATACTCGATGCTAGCAATTTCTACACCCACATCTTGACATCTCATCTTTGTCCAACACCTTCTCAACATCGACAACCAACACTCTCAACATCGATGACCAACACCCTTTGAACATTACTGATAAATGCTCTCTCAATATTGACGCCCAATATTTACTCCATGACATCAATGCCCGACTCTCGACAACATTGTCATCTCTTCTCTCGATGATTGATAAACGGCATCGACGCCCAACTCTCGACATCCTAATATTAAATAATTTAAAGCACAAATTCTAATTAAAATGACTTATTATTCTAAATTATTTTTAAAATTATACTTATTCAAATTTTATACACTATTTTTAAAATATTAAAACTATAATACCGTGTCCAACCCATGTCCGTGTCCTATATTTTCAATAATTGAAGTGTCCCGTGTCCGTATCGTATCGTATCCATGTCGCCGTGTCGGTATCTGTGTATCATAGCATCCAACATATGTGATTACTAATAAATCACCATATTCACTGCACATTTCTTGTATGCATTGAGGGCCTTCATTCTTACTTGTAAGTTATATGCAATGGGCATTGTAGGCATTTTGTTGTCATTTACATGGGCTTTAGTGTGTTTGCTTGTAGATTGGTATTGACCGTGGGGTGTACTTGTTATAGCCATCGCATATCTATTATTATTTCCTGCAGGTGATATATGTATGTGTTCACATATAACCTCCACATCTGACATAGAATTGTCTAGTGTTTGTTGTGAATAATGTCGTTGTGTATGCTTTAGATTTATTTCTTTTGCAAAATTGAATGTACTTATTCATATTTCAATGTTGCTGACGATATGAGCACCGTGGCATTTTCAAGCATGGTTGTGAAGGATGATATTATGTATGCTCACAATCTTTTGTTATTGCTTGCCAGTATTTGCATTTGTTGCTGGTGAGTGAGATGTAGAGAACTTATTAATCATCAGTCATTGCTTTTAGTTGTTAATTGGTTTGTACGTTGAGATCAACCGTATGGAGACTATTGTATTCATTGTATATCTCAGTTGTTATTTACAAGCAATCTATTGTATGCACCATATGCCTTTGATTATGCCGCTAGATGATTTGTAAATGAAATTGCCATTGTTTCCTACTAGCTTTTGCATATTAACTGATATACTTACCATATTCACTGAAGGTTTGCATTATTACATGTAAACAAGTCAATATCTTTTTTGTTTATTCACTTATAAACAAATCATGTTCATGATTCATTGATCTCTTCCGCTAGCAAGGATTGATATGATTGTTTGCATGCTGACTTGCATTGACTGTGGAAGGGTCACACTTCAACTTTAATTTGAAATCTCATTTGTTGCATGTCTCCTTTTGAACATGCAATTGCTTCTACTATGTTCTTCTTGCATATGATTGTGGGATAGTGATTGATGCTATTGCAAGTATTTGATTTTCACTTTCAGGACGAACAATTGTATTACAAGTTCCTTCTCCTTGCTCATAGCTTGATTGGTTGAACATAACAATTTGCTTTAGTCTCATTGTTTATGAACAAATTATCACATGCACTGAGAGTTTGCTCGTCACTTATCCTATACTCATTCTTTGATCTTCAATTGAATAATCCAAGTTTATTATTCAGCATATATATCTTCATTATGATTATGCACTTGTCAAGTTAAAGTTTAGTTCCTTGTAGTTTTTGCTGAGTTCAAGTTCTCTTGTAGCAACCTCCCTGTGGTCCTTTTGAATTCAGATCTTCAGCATTTCGTTCAAGTTCAAGTGGAGTTCACTATTGATTGTTCAAGTCAAGTTCAAGTCCACTGTGTTCATTTCAAATTTAAGTTCATTATGGTTTATTTCTATTCAAATCAAGTTCATCACCCTTAGTCCAAGTCTCCTATAATTGTTCAATAAGGTCCCCTATTTGCTGTGAATTTCGACAGCCTCTCGGTGTCCCCCCCATTTAGGGGAAAAACCAAGAGACAGTCTTTCCCTCCACACTATATGAGAGCTTCAAGTAGATGTCGGGTGACACTGCGGCTATTTTTTATTCAATACTCGCTATGCTACATGAGCGCTTAAGGGTCTCTGTCACCTGTTTAAAAGAGCACAGTTGTTTCCCCACGTATAGGTACTTAATTTTTCACCCCCCCCCCCCACGCTACGTGAGCGCTTCAGGGATTATCCACCGCAAGCATCGCACCAATTTCCCTCCCCCCGTGGTATGTGAGCATGTATGGAGGTTAACCAGCTCACCGCAAGCATCGAGAGCGGGATTTTACGTTATAAATTTATACCTTTGCATGCCGGCGACGGAGATAATGAAACGCACAAAAATACAACAATTTTTTTCTTTTTTTGTAGTTTTGTATTTTTTTTTCTATTTCTTTCCTTTTTTGTTCTTTTCACTCTTTTTTTGAAATCTTGCACTTTTTTTTTGCTTCTTTCTCTTTTTTTATCTTATTATATATAATAATAATAATAATAATAATAAATAAATAATATAACTCATAACTAATAATAATTAAACAAAAAGAAATGACCCATGCGTGCTCTGTCCAAAACAGCGTTGCTTGAAGAGTATGGGTAGGCACTGTAGACACGGTTGATACGATAGAATTCTTGCAGGTATTCGGGATGGCTCAGACATTTTTTATCTTCTTTTTTTTTCTTCCCTTATCTGGAGGTCAACACTTTCATGATATTTAAAACAAAATTCTTAGATGTCCTTCAGGAGTTTCCTTTTTGTTGAAATTCATCTCATCCAATTAGATAAATTTCACAAAGTCTAAAGCCAAACCCATAGGCACGTTCACCTTAGCCTATTAGGTGGACATTTCTCTCTTATCCAAACACTAAGAGAACTCTAAAAAAACACCTAAAAATCACTTAAGTTCCTCTTGATACGATAATTAATCATTTCACCCCAAAAGGTGGAATACCAACATCATTGAATCTTAGGATTCCATGAGCAACATGCTTGCCTCCAAAGAAAATAGTGGTTATTTTATGTGTTATTCATAACCCTTCTAAATATGACATAATTAAAAATCAAACAAAATATTTAAGTTACAACAACTTAAGGTGAAAACACCTCTGGATTAAAATTAAAAATCTTTATTCACAATAAAATAAGACACCACTTGTATTGTGACAACCACACAGCCGGCACACACTTAAGTGCACAACCACTAGACATGTTAGAATTAACATTTTTTTTTGCACGTGGTTGATATTTCGGTGTGATGCTTTGGATTGTCTGCATTATGGGCACTTGCCTTTAAGTGGATATAATAGATATATATGCTTTTATGCAGATGGCTATATCCAAAAAGGAATAAAAAATAAAAGGGACCATGAATGATATTTGTGGTAATCAGCATTTTATCTATATTGCTAAGAAAGGACCAAACAAATCAAAATTGATCATCACTTTATTAAAGAAAATATTAATAATAATGATATCAAATTAATTTAGACTCCAACCAACACTCAAGTTGTTTGCATACTAACTCTAGGTTCCTGCTTGGAATGAATAATATATTCAGCCCAACTTGAGGGGAGTGTGGAGAATTGATCCTTCAGCTTTCTTATTTTTACAGCCTCCTAGAAAAGAAAATGTGCATTGTTTGTATCAATAAAATTAATTGCTGCAACTGTTTTGGAAGGGAACTGTCCTGAGATAGCTGAGAGGTAGGATGTCTGCGGTATTCCTGGAAGGCTTATTTGGCAGAACCGCAGAACATGTTTTGGAAAAACTTTAAATCTCACATGGAGGCTCACAGTAGTAATAATTGCAATATGCATTGAAGGCTCACGTCTAACCTATTTTTCTTCCTATTTTTTTATTGAATTCATTTCGTTTCAATTCCACTTCGATTTCAAAAATGTAAACATGTGTTATGATGATTTCCTTGTTTTTATTCCACCAAAATAAATGAGAATCAGTGTGTATATACATGTAACCTGCTGCCAATAAAATAAGTGAATTACCTTCCGTTTACTCCAAATTTCTACAGTTGGCATTAGGATAATAATGATGAATCGAGCAGAAGTTCATAGTTAACGCAAAACATCACAAGTAGCAAAATTGTAGAATACTTCAAAAAGGACAAGAGGATATACCTCAAATTAAATAATCAATACTAGTAGGCATAATTAGAAAAGAAAGAGCAAGCTGTAATGTGGCTGAAACAGTGCTAAAACAGGAGAACTGGATTGAAATTTTAGGGTGCTGTAGGGTGAAGTTCTTAAGGAAACTTACCGCAATAAAATTGGATTAGAAACAACCAATCACAAAAAAGTACATATGCAGTTGCATTTACATAGGAGAAGCAGAAACCAACTTTAAAAAAAAAAAAAAAACTCTTCCAAATGCCTTTACTGGTTAAATTACATACCTGCAGCTCTTTCTCCCCGGGGTATGAAGTCAAAGCATTTATACAAATACGAGCAATGATGTCAAGCACCATTTCTCCTTGTTTGTGTTCACCAGCAAAATTAAGTAGAATCCTTTTAGAAGACAGAGGTCCAAGCTTTAAACTATCAGATGCTGACGAAATATGAACTTTGGTGCCATCAACTGGCATCAAATACGTATCAACCCATCGAGCAAGAAACCATACTACAGCCTGCATAAAGCTAAAACACAAATAAGCACTACTGCTTTTACCTTTGCTCCATCAAAAAATATATAATACCCAAAAATTTTAAAAAACCGTAAACATAATTTGGCATTAAGTTTTCCTAAAAATATACCTATTTTACTATTCCTACATAAAACGCCAAAGTTATTTTTACTAAATTCTATTTTTAATTTCAAGCATTTTGATATATAGAAGCTTACCTAAATTACAAGCCTAAGAGTAGATATATTTATTTAATAATATTTACCTTTAAGTATATAATTAACAGTTTATCTAAAAGTTAATTAATTAACCTTCTGTAGAATTTCCCCTTACAATGGCATGCATTGGCTGATTCCTCTTAGATTTTATCCTACAGCTGGAAATTGTGGGAAATGTTTTAGTGGATGCATTAGCGATATATATATATATATATAATTTAAGCACTGAAGCATTTATTCCCATGCCATTTTCCCTCACCCGTGATTAGGGGTGTAAGTGAGTCGAGCCACCTTGTGCGTGGGCTCGAACTCGACTCGTTAACGAGCTCGCGAGCCGAGCTTATTGAGCTTCAAGTTTGAGCTCGTATAATAAACGAGCTCAAGTTCGAGCTCAACCCGACTCTACTCGAAAGCTTATAAAACTACTTGATTATATTATATGTATATATTATATTTATAATATTATTATTTTTAAATATTAGAAAGCTTACATTATACACTTCAAGGAAAAAGCCCTAGCAATGTGGCCCGCCTCACACCCTAACTCATTTCGTATTTTGGTATTCTTTTTCGCCTCATGCCTGCATAGCGGCTTCGTGCCTTCGTCTTCCACTGCGATTAAACTTGCGAAACTTGCTATTGAAAGCATTTCCTCGTTGGATCGCGATTCACGACTTCATCTTCCATTGCGACTCCGACTTTTCTCTTTCTTGCATTTAGTGCATTAGTTTTCCTTCGACGACCTTCATGCCTGCGTTTCAGATGAGTGACGACTGCGATTTCAGGCTCTTATTCTTCTTCGATAGCCTTCACCTGTAGTTTATAGCCGAAGGTAATCTTTCATAGAATCTCTTATGAGATCTGATTTTGCTCTTTTGGCTACAATATTTCAGTCTAAACTTCTTCACTTCTATTTTTCATTGCTTAGTGAGGGTGTTCTCAAATTCTTTTTCCTTGGATTTTTTTTGTGAGCGTGTTTTGGAGGACGAGTCTTTGATCGTAACCTCATATTCCAAAGAAAATTTGTGGGGTTTATGTTGTACTGTAGATGGATTGATTTTATTTTTCTTCTGAGTTTTTTGCAATCATTCTATATTGTTCTTTGTTGATGATTTCTTGATGAAGTTTTTGGTTCATTTCTATGCTAAAGCGACGGTTGAGTTATCATGTAGTTGTATGGCATTAATTGTTGTCTGTGAAGTTGCTGGTTGGTCCGTTGCTTATTTTGAGGGTGAACTTTAGATGTTATCCTTTTCATAAAGAGAAGTCTTGGTAGTTGTTGCAGTTTTTTGTTGGTCTCATTCCTTTCGAAGATTATGTAACAACGAGTATGCACAAAATATTCTGGCCCTTTTAATTTCAGATTTTAATTCATTTCAAATTTAAAATTCTTTTCTAAAATAAGAGAAGTTATATTAGGGAAGTCCCTCCCATCAAGGCCAATTAAATTCAAATTTAATTTAGAGAGCCAATTGCATTAAAGCCTCTTTCTCCGTTGGCTTTGATTGGCAACCATTCTCAATCTCTTAATTCCCTCCCACATCTCCTCCCCACTCCCATAATTGCCGGCCCTCTCTCTCTCCCTCTTTCCCTTTTTGCTCCCTCCAATTAATTCTCCCCCCTATCAACGCCCCCCCCCCCCCCCCAAAAAAAAAAAAAAAAAAATTTCAGATCTTCTATTTGCTGGAATTAATTTCAGATTTCTAATTTTTAATCATGGCTTGCTTTTGGTTCTACATCAAAAAGAACTGAAAAATCTTTCATTTACCTCCATAAGGCGAGGACTAAAATATGCTGCTCTCGTCTCTGGATCTAAACTCCGCCTTGAAAAATCTATTATTGACCTGCATAAACCAAAGGAATGGAATCTGATCTACAAAATCTAAACATGCAATAGAGAAAAAAATCCGATTCTAGCACGAGCACATCACGATCTTGCTTTCATAAGTTGGAACTAACAATTGTGGATTTATAGACGTTGAAAAAACTAGCAAAAAAACATAAATTTAAAAAAATTCTAGTCTTAAAAATTCCCTGCATTTCATATATTTATGAGGCAAGTTGTTAACCACGTTGTGTATGGGGGGAAAAAAACAAAAGAAGGCATGCATTCATCATACTGCTGCAGTGCATGCATGAATAGATTCATAACTAAAACCAAGAAGCACCAAATCAAGCGTCAATGCCACTTGACTACGTACTGACCTATGCCAGAAACAATAAATGGAATTTTTATGTAAAGACAAAAGGGAATTCCAATTAAAAGTGGTAGCAACAATGTTTTCAGAATAGCATGCACAACCGTGTCCAAGATGCCATGAAACTAATCACAAAAATCATCCCATATTCATTGTAAAACATGGTTTATGGCATATTTTTAACCTAAGGGTAGTACTAAACAGAGAAACTAAAACCAGTGTTATTAAATGTGCACAATAGAAACAAAGTAAAACAATGTGTTGACCCTGCACATCGCTTTGTTATAAAGTCTAAGCCCACAACAAAGCGTGCATGTTGCACTACTTCGCGGCATTCATTGTGTTGTTGGCCCCAATGCTGATTGGAGCGAAATCCTGGTTCAAATTTCATAATTGAGTTCAGCATCTGAGTCCTGACACAATAAGTAGGCACAATCATTTGCTTCTCCTCATTGTTATTAGTAGACATTGTCTCATTGAACATTAGCTCTCCGTTCTCTCACACTGAAGCTAGTTGTTTCTTCTCTTCATGCGCACTCTCCAGCTAGTACATATAAGCTTTCACTAGTTCTCGTATCTTGCACGAGTAGCTTTTTGCTCACAATCTTTTTTCTTGGGAATGCTTCTGATTACCTTATTCACACTTTCTTACTTCAAACAGCCTTCACCTCATGATATTTAGCTGACCACTCAATCTCTTGAGTATATTCTTCATTTTTAAGTATTCTTACACCACTTCCTTATTTATACAATTTCTATCTTTGATCTTTTTTTGGCTTTCAAATTGCTAGAAATTGCTATCAATAAACATATCATTATATTTCTTGTAAAATACCCTATGTGTTTTAAGTTTGGTTAAGCTAAAAGAAACCCTCGTCCATTGCATTGCATTTAACACTTTGAAAGACCAGCTAAACTTTGGTTCAAAGACAGCCCAAATAGTTAACATAATTACATCACATAGCCAAAAAAATTTCTTGTTTTGGATGATGGTAATGATGATTTTATCATTTATTATGAAAAGTCTATCCAATAACTTCCAAAATTCTGCAAAGCATGAACTTAGTCTCATTATTAATTTTATTATGTCAAACATTCCACCAAATTACTTCAGATGTTATATGAGAGAATGATGGGGAGATAAAAGCAAGAAATTAAAATAGAAGTCCTAGTGTATCATCACTTTCTAACTTTTTTTCCAGAAACTAAAAAAACAGTCAACCTCACCTTTTTTGTTATACGTTCAATGCACACAGGATAAGACAGGACAAGGCATTCCAGGGTTTAGGATATTATTTTCTTCGTAGACAAAACATGTACACTTAGCATATAGCTATTAATCACAGCATTTCCCAGGGATAGTAATGGAAGCAATGGAATAAGAAAAAAAATGAACACCAAGCATTCCTCAGGTGCCAGCAATTTTTTATGGATCCATGCATCATCGGTAAGAAAAAAAATTGCATCTAAGTTTAAGATTTGTAAAAATGAGAATGTTAAGAAGGACGAGTGGTAAGATTAGGAAGAATAATCATTATTTGCTTATATTAGAAGAACAGTTGAGGTGACATCTATTGAAAATAAGACAAATAAAAATAGAAGATTTGAACATGCACAACAAAGAGTAGAAAAGATAATCTTAGATGAGTACATAAAATTAGTGCATAATACTGAGGAGAAGATGGTGTAGATGATAAAACTAAGATGACATGGCAGAAGTTTCTCAATATGATTCTAGAAGAGTAGACTTAACACCTCACGTGGCACTCAATAGAAATGAATGATATAGTTCATAAAAATAGTTGGAATAGAGCTAAAGATAATGGTACGTCATGTGCCCCATATTGGTGAAGGCACGTCATGTGCTTGCGGTCAACCAACAAAAAAGGGGCCAGCCACTTAATAGTAATACAACAAGAAAAACACATTGACTACATTTCCAATCTTATTTTTTGATGTCCAAAAAGGGGTTGAATACGGTTAAAAGTAAATATACCAGGAGAGTACAACCACAGGATGCTGTGCTTCTTCCAGGAAATTTGGAAATCCAGCTTTTAATGTTTCCGGAATCTGGTATTGCAAGACCTAGTTAGCATCTTTGTAGCACGCTGTGGAAAATACTTTCCGGAACATCATACAGAATTCATAAAAGGAAAGCCTTAACAACATTTTAGAACGACAGAACTTGCATTTCAGATAAGCTAGCAAACCAGGAAAATAGCAAAAAAAATAATGAACAATTCATTAAAGTAAAATTAATATCACAAAATTTAGTTTAAATAAGTCTGGCGATCTTAAAAATAAGGCACAAAAACAATTACAAGTGCTGTCTCGCCCTCCCCGGCATCCATTAGAACATGGCCAATCATCAATAAGATCCAGTAAAGCTCTTCTAAAATGCGAGTAGGATCACTTTTCCCAATTATCTGTCAAAACAAAATTCAGAAAACATCAAATAGAGTGCTCGACTAGCAAATTAAAGTATTTATATATTAAATTTTGCTTCTCGAGAAATCTTTTAGCGCTGTAGAAATACATGTTCCAGTTTTTGTTTAACTTTCTACAGGCGCATGGAAATAAATCATGTCCTTTATAGTAAATTTACAATCAAACCCAAAAGGTCAATTATATGTTTCATAGGCTGCTCTACCAAAGGTAAGCCCATCTTCCTATAAAATCTAAGATTAACCAGGAATAATCAAGCTGACATATTAAGGTAAACATAACGATGCGAGATCTAGATAAAGAGTTGATCGGACAAAGAGAGAGAATTTTAGTAAAAAAGTACTCATACCAGACAAAACCATGACAGTTCAACTAGATGACTAGGTGACCTGAAACCTAACTGAGTACACGTTTTAAATCCTGTAAATATTTTTCACCAACCCAGACCAATTCCATTAAAATTTATCAGAACTCCAACTTACAGATGAATATTTTATAAGATTTACTTTGCTTACATATGAGCGTTTCTGGTGTCGGCAATGATATTAGTTAGAAAAATCAAGAACCTCATGCTCACCTAAAAGGTACCATCTATGAAGTACTGACATCAATACAAGACATGAACATGAGACACTGAGATAAAGATCTGATAGTTAATGCAATAAGTAAGATACGACACAAAATCTATATAATATTCCATTTTATAAATAAAATGAAAGGTTCAATTAAAACATCATATGCTAATATTTTCAATATATTAAATCCCAAAATGGTCCTCCGACTATTCACATGTGACCAATTTAGTCTCAAAATATCACATTTCTCCAGTTTAATCTCTCAACAATACAAAACATAATAAAAATGATCCCGTGTAAAACGTGTGATACCAAATTTATCCTAATAAAACAAAATTGATCTGAATTTTAGTCCCTAAGGGATCATTTTGGATCAATTGTATATAATTGAATGACTAAATTGGAAACATACGATACTCTACGACTAAATTAACGTCATACAAAAAGTCAGGGAACCATTTTAATATTCAAACCTATTTTTTATCATAACAACACAAAATAAGTGCAATACCATATATTTTCCATAAGAAGATTTATAGTAACAAAATAAAAGAAATCATGGTTGATAACAGTAAAATTTTTAAAACTCATCAAGTGCACCCATTGTCATTTGTCTATTACACATCAACAAGAATGAGAGGAGCAAATAGGAACACAAACCAAATCATTGAACCGAAACAACAACAATAACAACATCAAGCCTTTGTTTCACTACGTGGGGTCGGCTACATGAATTCATTTTCTCCATTGTGTCCTGTTAAAAGTCAAATTCTCGTTTAAATCTAATAAAGAAATATCATTTTTAATATTTTCTAACCAAGTCTTTTTAGGTGTACCTCTACCTATCTTAACATAAGTCAAATCAAATACATCTACTTTCCTAACCGGGTCATCGGAAGGCCTCCGCTTTATGTGACCAAACCATCTAAGACGACTCTCTCTAATCTTATCTTCCACTGAAGCTACTCTAACCTTTTCACATATATGCTCATTTAATATCCTCTCTCTAAGCATAAAGCCACTCATCCACCTAAGCATCCTAATCTCTACAACACTTAACTTAGTATGTCCAACAAAAATGATTTAAAATTTGTCCACTATGTAATATCCATTATTACCAGGTAAATGAAGTTTATTTTAGTGAAATTGTAAATAAATATTAGTAAGAAATATACTAAATTAAATTAGATAATTCTTTAATTCCTGAACAAATGCTTCCAAAGGGGTGTGTAGGAGGCGGTTATGTTGTGGGCCTCACATCCCCTTATCCTCCACGCAAGCAGTAGTTAACGAAAGCCACAAAGGAAAGTCGGGAGAGGAGGAATTTCGGTAGTGCAGGAATCACTGTTCACCAGTTCGGCATAGTGCTTGGAATCGCAACAGATATGTTCGGCAGGAATTCTTGTAGCATAATTTCGCTGAAGTCACTGTACAGGAGGCGGCACAATATTTTGCTGGGTAAGTAAGCATTAAGAGAAGAATTAGTTTCCATTTCAGAAGAATTCAAACCAGGAGTTTTTGGAAAATCGTGGGATTCAATAGTGCAGGTCCTATAGCAGTATTTGGCTTTGGTATCTGAGGAATTTGCATAGTGGAGTTCGGCTGTGCAGAAATAAATAGTTGGTGTAAGCATTCCAATTAATGGAAGAAATCCTGAAGGAAGAATAAGAAGGAAAAGTGATAGGAGAAAGATAGAGGTAAGAATTATGATATTAATCATTATCCTCTATATTACTTAAGTTCAATAGAGTTCTACAAAAAAAAATGATACCCTATTTGTATATAGGAATTATCTGAATTTATGTAGAAAGAAGGTTTTGGGTTTGTGTACCAAAGGAGAAGGTTACGTGGTGTAGGTTTGGAAGAAATCACTCATCAAGGAGGTTAGTAATGCAAATTAAAGTTTAAAGAAAACTTTTGTAAATTGATTGATGTGAATCAAACAGAAATCGCGTGCGGAAATTAAAATGAAGGTTAATTAAAGCGTTGCCAACACAATTTTATCACTAATAAAATAAAGGATTAAATGGATTATAGGTAATCAACTTGCTTAGGCGAAGATTTGCTTTGAGATAACCAAATAATTCATAACATTAAAAGATAAAAGAACTACTTAAATGCTCATAACAAAAATCTCACGATTAATAATGAGAAAATTCACCTCGAGCACCTTCTCACTCATTCACTCTTTGGCTTTTAGCGGAGGAGAAAGAATCACATGAAGATGGAGAGCACCACTACGGAAAAGGAGACGAAGGACTTCATTACCGGAGAGGCAGCCGCCGGTGGAGGTGGTGGTGGATGGCACCCGGTGATCGTCAGAACGTAGTCTCGAAACTGGCGGTCGATGATGCACACAAGTGATGGGAGAATCCGCTCCAAGTATTCAACAACTGTGTCTTCGTGCTCAAACCCCGCGTCGAAGAACATCAATCGGAGGATGTTGAGGCTACCGTCGGCATTGAATACAAGCCCCACTCAAATTCGGGATCCGCCATTCAACATTGAGGAAGGGACGGGAAGAAGAAAATGGAGGAAGAGTTGGGCCGTGAGCTAGGGAGAGACTTGTGGAAAAATCTGAAGTTGAATTTCAGATTTCAAGTATGGGAGGGAGAGGCTATTTTACCATTATAATTTCCCCAAATTATATTAAAGAGAGGGAGGGGGGGGGGGGGGGGGGGGGGGCTATTAGGGGAGAATTAAGAGGCTAATTAGTGGATGCTTAGGTGGCAAAGAGAGAGAGAAAACTAGCTTGGGTGGCCGGCCAAGCAAGGAGGGAAGGGAGGGGATTTGATTAATTGGTGGGCCCCAATGAGGTAATTAAAATATGAGCTTTTAATTTCCGATTTCAATTAATTAGGGAAGTTTCAATAAGGGGAAGAGGGAAATTTGAATTCAAATAGATTAATCCTCAATTAATTGTCATTCCTAATTGGGATGACAAATTAGGAAGTAATTAAAGGAGGCTTAATGGCTGAAATTTGAATCATCCAAGGAGGGTGGACGGCGGGTTTTTTCAGGGGAGAGGCTCGGCTGGACTGGAGGAGGGGCGGCGGGCTAGGCTGGGCCGCTGGCTAGCTCAGCCAGCGGAAGGGAGGGAGACGCGATCCTGGGTCGGCGGGTTTGGGGGGTTTTGACGGGGATGGCTGAAGGGAAACGAGGAGATGGGTCAAGAGGAAGGGTCGGGTGGATGGGAGCTTGGCGGGGAAAGGGAAAACAACGAACCAAATAGCATAAAACCAAGAGCTCACCGTCGTGGGCTGTTGGGTACTTCGGGTGGAGCCTCTCCTAGGTCTCCTCACTTTCTCTCAAGCTCTCAAGCAAGACAAGAAGAATGAAAACTCCGAAATTTTATTAATCCAACATTAAGCTCATACAATAGGAGGATACCTCTTTATAAAGGCCTCATTGACAGAAAATAACATGAAAATAACATGACTCAAATGCCCACCGGGCTACAACAAAAACTAAACCTTCATAAGGGCAAAATAGTAAACTACGGCTTGAAATAAAAGATACGTAGAAAAATAACATAAAATGACATGGCAACGTCAGAAATATAAGCTTCCAATCGTAGCCGTCGATCTACGATTCCTTCGCCGGTAGACCTGCCTAAAATGTCTGTCGATGTCCTCATCATTCTCCCCATGTGGGAGAAAACTTGACCCCGTCGAGTGAGTATCTCTAGCGCTCTCGTACAACTCTAAGTGATATGGGTCTAGGATCTGCAGCTCCTCTCGATCAATCCAAGTGTCCTCTGTCGGTGGTGTCCCTTTCCAATGCACTAGGTACCTTCGTCGTCCTCCGTCCTTCGTGGAAATGATCTCATCATCTAGTATGGTTTCTATTTTCTCCGCATTAGGTAGATGGGGCAATTTGGGGAGTGGAGGTAGGCTAGGGATCTCACCAGGTGGGTTCACACAAGGCTCATTTGTAAGTGGATTGTGGGGGTTACACTCTGGTCCCTCGAAGGCTACTAAATCTTCTATATTAAAGGTAGGATTGATGTTAAAACATTCGGGGAGGTCCAGCACGTAAGCATTGCTGTTTATCTTGGAAATGATTTTGAATGGCCCGACGCTTCTCGCATGCAATTTCAGAAGTAGCTAGTAAACTTGACATCCCCATCGGAAAGGATGGTCTTAGGTAATCCATGAAGCTTAATGATCTCATCAAAATATAGCTTAGCAATACGGGAGGCATCAAAAGTTTTAGAGCATGGGAGGAAATGGATCATCTTAGAAAAACGGTCGACAACTACACAAATCGAATCATGCCTTTTCACAGTCTTTGGTAAACCAAGAACAAAATCCATACTCACGTCCTGCCATGGACAATTAGGTACGGGAAGGGGGGTGTAGAGCCCCGTATTCTGCTTGCGTTGCTTAGCGAGTTGGCAAGTGTGACACCTCCTAATAAGTCTACTAACATCACGCTTTAAACTAGGCCAGTAGAATCGGTTTTCTAAGGAAGCAATGGTCTTGGCTTGTCCAAAGTGATCAGCTAACCCTCCAGCATGTAATTCCCAAACAAGAAATTCTTGAAGTCATGTTTTGGGAATACAGAGTTTATGGGATTTAAATAGATATCCATCTTCCAACATGAAATCTCCTATGATCCTTTCATTTCCAGTTGCTAGCGCAGATTATGTTTCTCTAAAATCGGGGCAATCTGGGTAGTCATCCTTAAGTCGCTCGAAACCTATTACTTCAGTAGTCATCCCCCTAGTAATCATCATTCGACGGCTTAAGAAATCAGCAGCCTTATTTTCAGATCCTGCTTTATGTCTGATGGTATACGTGTATTCTTGTAGGAATTCAACCCAATGGCCGTGCCGAGCATTGAGTTTATTTTGAGAATTAATGTACCGCAAAGCCTCATGATCCGAAAAGATAACAAATTCTTGTGGTAGAAGGTAGTGTCGCCAATACCTGAGAGATTGAATGATGACATAAAATTCCTTGTCGTAGGTGGAGTACCGTTGTCTAATGTCATTCAACTTATCGCTAAAGTAAGCGACCGGGTGTCCCTCTTGAGATAAGACTCCACCTATACCAATTCCAGACGCATCACAAGTCACCTCAAAAATTTTAGAAAAATCAGGTAATCTCATCACAGGTGCTTCCATCATTCGCTTTTTAGATTCCTCAAAATCCCTAGTTGCAGCTATGGTCCAATGAAATTCTCCTTTCTTAAGGCAGTCCGTTATTGGCGCTACGATGGTGCTAAAATTTTGAATAAACCTCCGATAAAATGTAGCCAATCCATGAAAACTTCTAACATCTCTAATATTCTTGGGTTCTGGCCACTCATTTATAGCTCACACCTTTTCTGGGTCCGCAGATATTCCTTGATTGGATATGATAAATCCAAGGAAAGTCACACTGTTGGTTAGGAACTTACATTTAGCGGGATTAGCAAATAGCTGTTCTTTCCTCAGCACCTCACAAACTTGTGTCAGATGATTGAGATGTTGATCCACCGAAGTGCTATAGATTAAAATGTCATCAAAATAAACCACTACGAATTTTCCTAGAAAGGGCCTGAGGACTTGAGTCATAACTCTCATAAATGTACTTGGGGCGTTGCTTAATCCAAAAGGCATTACAGTCCACTCGTATAACCCATCTCTGGTTTTGAACGCCGTCTTCCATTCATCCCCTGGGCGGATTCTAATTAGGTGATAGCCACTTTTAAGATTGATCTTAGAAAATAGCGTGGCTCCGGTCATCATGTCCAACATGTCATCTAATCGAGGGATTGGGAAGCGGTACTTGACAGTGATTTTGTTGATAGCACGGCTATCAACGCATATTCTCCATGACCCATCCTTCTTAGGGGTAAGAAGGGTAGAAACAGCACACGGGCTAAGACTCTCCTTAATGAACCCACGTTGCAGCAACTCATCCACTTGTTTCTTGAGCTCCTCATGCCCAGCAGGGTTCATTCGGTAATGGGGTAAGTTTGGTAAAGAAGCTCCAAGCACTAGGCCTATAGCATGTTGAATGTCCCTTAGAGGTGGCAGTTGGTGGGGCATATCTTCAGGGAAAATATCAGAAAAAGTTTCTAAGAGCGGTCTTACTTCCTTGGGTATCGGATCTTCTTAAGTTACGCTCACTTCCCAGGCTACCAACATCTTTTGAAGACAGTGGATCACAGTAGTATCCTTCTCGTCGAAAAATTCCTCATTATCGTCCATATGGTGAACTAATTCAGCTTCAGGTTTATCCTCTTCTTTCGTTACTTCTTCAATTATTGTGACCTTAAACGGGCTGGAGCACTGAGAAGCAATGTGTCCGTACCCATGGCATCTAAAACACTTAGTGCCGTCAGTGGTTTTGGGTGTCTCCCGTTCAGGTGCTTTACCTTTATAGTCCGTTCTAGGTTGGGCTTGGCAAGGGGAAGGCCGACTACCTGTGGATCCAGTGGCTTGTTGTAAGGTTGGCTAGAGGAAGACTTGAATGGGTTGGGTCGAGAGTCTTGAGTTCTAGAGGCATGGCTCCGAGATTCTTCTAAGTCTAGGATAAGACTACAGGCAGCTTCAAAAGTGTTCACTCCTCTGACAAAAAGTTCATTCCTAAGGTCCTCTCATAATCCAGCTCTAAAAATTGACAGAAGTTGGGTAGGAGTGGTGGTTTCTTCCCCGTTACAACGTATCATGAAATCGTCAAAGGCTGCAATGTATTCTCTTACGGGTTTGCTTCCTTGGGTCAACCTATTCCAACGATCCAAAAGCCTGGGGTAGTAGGAAGGAGGGAGGTACTTCCATTTCAATTCTTGTTTCATTGTTCCCCAATCAGTCACAGGGTATTCTCCTCGGGTTTCTCGCATATGTTCTAGGTTAGCCCAATACTGGTTAGCTCTACCAGTTAACTTCATCTCGGCAAATCAAACTTCTCTCTCTTCCGAAATATTATACCACTTAAAATAGCTATCCATCCCTTTGAGCCAGTCATGAAAAACTTGGGGTTCCAATGTACCATCAAACGTCGGGGCATCTATCTTAATACTCTTAAGGAGTTGAGTATCATTGTCCCTCCAAGGTGCGTCACGTCCTACCTGCTCTTGATGGGGTCGGTGATTGGGTCGGTAGTAGTCTCTAGTAGGTCCGTACTCAGTTCGGTTATCGGGTCTAGAGGGGGTGTAGATGGCCGGGTGTCCTATCCTTTCGATGTTGTTTAGTCTTTCTCCCGTATGACGCTTAAGCTCCGCTAAACTCGTTTGGGTATCCCTAATTTGTTGTGTAACGGTACCCAATTGGCCCACAATCATGTCTAAGGTCGCTTGCATATGTGTAGGATCCATGGTTGGGTGCTTGGGGTCACTAGGGAGGCATCCTAAGTCAAGGGCAGCAGCTAAGCACATTGAATTGCACACTAAAAAGGGACCTACATCAGCTGGAAAGTTTAGGGCAGCAAGCACAAATGAAAGGTGATGTTATTTAGGCAACTTAGATGGGTTATAGAGTAAGGACAGCAAAAGAACACTACCTAGAACTCACCCAAAAGGCTAAACTAAGTGCAGAAAATATTGGACAGCAAATGCGTAGGTGGCCTAGACTATTATGGATGTCATGGTGAAGATGGCAGCACTTGAACAAATGATTATGCTAATGTAAGATGAAGTGATTGATGCAGATTTTCATGGACAGCAGTAGAAAAACAGTAAATAAAACTCTCTAAATGATTTTATGCATGCAAACGACTACAGGCAAGCTAAAGTAGACTCCTAGGATGCATCTAGCACAAGCAAGGCATGCTAGCCATGCTTTAATACCAAGATGATGTGAATCAAACAGGAATCGCGTGCGGAAATTAAAATGAAGGTTAATTAAAGCGTTGCCAACACAAATTTATCACTAATAAAATAAAGGATTAAATGTATTCTAGGTAATCAACTTGCTTAGGCGAAGATTTGCTTTGAGATAACCAAACAATTCATAACATTCAAAGATAAAAGAACAACTTAAATGCTCATAACAAAAATCCCACGATTAATAATGAGAAAATTCACCTCGAGCACCTTCCCACTCATTCACTCTTTGGCTTTTAGCGGAGGAGAAAGAACAACATGAAGATGGAGAGCACCACTACGGAAAAGGAGACGAAGGACTTCGTTACCGGAGAGGCAGCCGCCGGTGGAGGTGGTGGTGGATGGCACACGGTGATCGTCCAAACGTAGTCTCGAAACTGGCGGTCAATGACGCGCACAAGTGATGGGAGAATCCGCTCCAAGTATTCACCAACTGTGTCTTCATGCTCAAACCCCGTGTCGAAGAACGGCGATCGGAGGATGTTGAGGCTACCGTCGGCGTTGAACACAAGCCCCCACTCAAATTCGGGATCCGCCATTCAACATTGAGGAAGGGATGGGAAGAAGAAAAGGGAGGAAGAGTTGGGCCGTGAGCTAGGGAGAGACTTGTGGAAAAATCTGAAGTTGAATTTCAGATTTCAAGTATGGGAGGGAGAGGCTATTTTACCATTATAATTTCTCTAAATTATATTAAAGAAGGGGGGGGGGGGGGGGGAGGAGCGGCTATTAGGGGAGAATTAAGAGGCTAATTAGTGGATGCTTAGGTGGCAAGGAGAGAGAGAGAGAGAAAACTAGCTTGGGTGGTCGGCCAAGCAAGGAGGGAAGGGAGGGGATTTGATTAATTGGTGGGCCCCAATGAGGTAATTAAAATCTGAGCTTTTAATTTTAGATTTCAATTAATTAGGGAAGTTTCAATAAGGGGAAGAGGGAAATTTGAATTTGAATTCAAATAGATTAATCCTCAATTAATTGTCATTCCTAATTGGGATGACAAATTAGGAAGTAATTAAAGGAGGCTTAATGGCTGAAATTTGAAGTCTACTTAAGAGGTTAGTAAGCAATTTACATGTTGTACTACTTTGATTTGGTTTGGACTTCCTTAGTGGCTCTGTAAATGTTTTTATTGAGGTTTTAATTTAGAAGATGCTTCCGTTTATGTATAAATGGACTTATGGTTGGATGTTTTACATGAAATTCTAAAAAATAAGTTGTATTAAATGTTTTTTAAAAGGATAAATGATTATGTGATGCATGCTACACTCAATGGTACTATTTAGGAGTACTGTAGGGTGTTACACACCATACGTCCAACATATGTCGCACCTATGTTGGGCGGTGTCCAACCTTAACTTGGGCTTGAAATGTATTTTATCATATGTTGAAATGTGTTGGAGGCATTTTAAAGTATTAGTTTCTTCATAGGATAAATACTTATCTAAATATATTACATATGCATGGAAAGTATTAGTATATGTTTATCAAAATTCTCAAGATCCAAGTAGTGGACTAATTTGAAAGTAGTATGTAAGATATTGGTCGAGAAGTGTCTCATGAGTTAAACTTAATGAGCCAATGAGTCAAACTGAGCCTACCACTATTTGACACATATACTTGCAAACATCTTGTTCAAAAAATTCATACTCACTATATGTTATAAAACTATAAGTCAAGGGATTTTAAATACAATGTTATGAAACCCCAAAAAACTCTATTTCCCTCTTTTACCCGAATTTCAAATTCATTGTTGTCTTACCAATTTACAAAAAACACAAGTAGGCTCATGGACCAACTAGAGCAAATTAACTAGAAACCGAGCTTGATTAACTGAATAAATTCAAAAGCTCAATCTATGGGTAAATTGAGACTCATTTAAACTCTTGAGAGAAGTTTGACTAGAAGCTCTAGGAAACCAATGATTATTCAATCCTATGTTTAAGTTGGCATTAGATCACGATTAAAGCAAAGATGGAAACAAGTGGGTTAGTTGAGTCGCAAAACCCACACTACTTACTTTTTTGCCAGCCATTACATGTCAAACACTATCCATTTTGAGTAGCCTTGACTGAAGATGCAAATACCTCTTGCATCGACATCTAAACACTAAATTACAACTTTACCGAAACAAAAACAAATAAAATAACTCTCATAACTCTACCAATCATATACTATACTTAGGAATAAAAGAACTTGACAACATAGAAATTAAAGTGACAAAATATTTTCAAATCGAAGTAGAATTATATCAATAATGAACAATGCCTCTATATATCTTTTTTATTTATTATGGATGTCTGTAAAGGAATTTCAAAATGAGATATACCTTGATGCATGTTTCATACAAATGGCATATAACTAATGGATAATGCCTCTTTTGAAACAAATAAAAAAGTTGTTCAAAACTTAGAACAATAGAGTAAAGTTTTTTGAAGATGTGAAGCTTAGGTTTAATACCAAAAAGATCAAATATATGACATGAAATTAGTGGGCATGACATTATAATTATCATACATTATTCCTATATCCAACAATGCCTATATATGATAGGATTAAATTTATAAATCTACTATAAAGAATGATGGGCATATAGATGAATAGTAAGATAACCAAACCAACATTATTAAAAAGCCAAAATAGACTTTCAAGCTCAATTGATTAAAATGCATATTTCTTCAAACTGATATCATATACATATGCGTACATATGTAATGTACATATATGTATATATACCTGTATGTGTATGTAACATCTTACACCCATTACCTACCCTAAAGACATTTCAGTATTACCCAGAAACACTTAAATTGCATCCAGTTGGATCTACAAGCTGGATTCACTAAAATCGCTAAACTCAAACTTGGTTTTTCTAGTTACTCAAAAGGTTAGCAATTGCATACCCATACAATGACTTGAACCTGATATGCATTCTTATGCTAGGACTACAAATCATTATTAGGATTGATTGCCAAAACAACGTCATGAATGAACTGATACTAGAAGCTTTATAACTTCAAAACATGGCTTGGTCTGAACAAACCCAAACGAATTGGTGTAATCAAAAGCACGATCCATAATACTTACCAACTTTGATGCATCATTACTTGATAATAATAATAAAGTGTATTATATATGACGCGTGTAAAATACGTGCACTTGCACGACAGATGCCCAACACTTGCCAAACATTCAATCTGTGTCCATTTAAAAACAAAAGAAATAACAAGCACATGTGCCTTAGATAATAAATGTCAACATTAAAATAAATAACTTAACCCTCCTATTCCCATTTATTTTAAAATATATTAGTTAAATAATTTTATAGCTATTTAACATTAATTTTATTTTTCTTATCCTGCTCTAGTTTTTTCTTTTTTTTATAATGTATACATTTTAATTTTTTACAAGAGAATCAAATTTCTAAACTTCAAGCTAACAATCTACACTATCATATGGTTATTTTTAACTTTAATTGAGTTTATGGGGATTATTAAATTTAAATATATTTCTTATTTTATAAGTAATTAAAATAAATTTATAATTAAATGAATTTATTTTATATTTATTATATTTGTGTGATTATTACATAATTTTTTTTTTAATTTTCAAAGAAATTATTATAATGTTGTGCCTATTGCATGTTTGACCTATATTTTCAAAAATAGATATGTCATATGTCCATCTCCCTAAGTCCGCATTGATCCATCATAGCTTCCAATAAGACTTGATTTAATAAAACAATGGTATGCTATTTAACTAAATTTTTTTTGCATCTTTCAGTCTTAAATAATCAGCTATTCAATAAAAACAAAATAATCATATCTTATCGGAAAAAAACACAAAGGAGAAAAAGGAAAACAAACTTATATATTTTAAGGTAGACAATACTATATCTATAATTAGAAAGATAAGAAGACCACCTGATTAAGATGAGAAACGCGTTGAGAAAACACATTTATCAGAAAAGGAATAGTAATCTCAGCAGCAGCTCGAGCAATAAAAGCATATGACTCCAACCTTTCATCTCTTTCTACAAGTATAGAAAGACAATTTGAGAAACAGTTCAACATAAAATTTAACACTGATGAGCAAAAATTGACTTGGCAGAAGAGGACACATGCATACTTGAGACAGATGCAACGAAGTGCTCAGCATTGTCATCCTCATCATAGGCGGTTGCAGCAGCAGCTGTAATACAAAATCTATATGGTGAGATTCCTAGATGAACTACCAATACATATGAAGCCAGTTGAAATTTTACAATACAAGGAAAGATTAATAAATTTGAAGTACCACTAATGCTCAACAGTTAAAACAAGACAACAATACCTTCCAGATAAGACTCCACAATATTGTTGAATAGTTTGGCAGATACAGCTCGTCCTTCTGCTGAAATTGAATTCTTATCTCCATCTGATGTCTGATGACAGAAAGAGAAGCTCTTAACATTTCTTTTAGAACTAAGCAGACCAATAAATAAAAAAAGGGAAGAGAAACATCATCCAGGAAAAGCTTCAAAAAAGTAGATTAAATGGTCATGGACAAAGTTCCAATGTTGAACCTAGTGAATTCAAACTAAAAAATAATATTAGAGAACACTATAAAGTCTACTCATAATTCTATCTTATCTTCTATATATATATATATATATATATATATATATATATATATATATAATCGAGCTACTATGAAGCCAAACATGATTGAAGTAGGCCTTGCTCATGTTTGGCTGGCTAAGAAAATGTGCTTATAAAAACAATTTGAACTCGAGCTAATTATCAAGTTGAACATGATCTAACACGAACAACAGCCTTTTCAGACATCCCTAGTTGCTAGTGTTAAGACATGGGAGACTATGAGTTTAGTCCCACATATGATATATTAAGAGAGATGGATGTAGTTGCTAGTGTTAAGGCATGGGAGGCTATGAGTTTAGTCCCACATATGATATATTAAGAGAGATGGATGGTTTTGTATATCTTATTCACTAGAGAACCCCCTATATA
Source organism: Dendrobium huoshanense (assembly GCA_016618105.1). Lineage (NCBI taxonomy): Eukaryota > Viridiplantae > Streptophyta > Magnoliopsida > Asparagales > Orchidaceae > Dendrobium > Dendrobium huoshanense. The sequence goes on along the minus strand of CM028354.1, from coordinate 23,307,634 downwards.
AATTGTGAGCTCTGATGCACCGACACTTCGTTTTAAGAGGGTATGCAGTGTTGGACACGGACACGCGTCCGACACAGCGAAGACACATGTCGGACACGTCATTAGTGTGTCCAATTTAAAAAACAAAAAAATTAAACCGGAAAAGCGTGTCGGACACACGTGTCCGGCCATTGTATAATTAAATAAAAAAAGCCCTAATCCCGCTATTTCATATCAGCTGGTTCACGCCCGAGTCTTCATCTTTGCCTTAATCCCGTATTCCTATTCTTATTCGTGGTCTTCCCAAGCGATTGAGGCAAGCAGCAGTCGGCTGGAGATCGCACCCTTGGTCTTCCCTTCCGGCCAGCAACAAGCCATCCTCCTTAGTTTTTGCGCGCAGCCGAGGGAAGCCGACGTCAAACCGCAGAAAATTTTTCAAACCTGTAAGTTGATTTCACCATTTTTTTCTCCATTCACCATTTCTTTTCATTTATCAATAATTCTGTAGATTTGTGATCAGAAGAGCATATTTTTTTAGAAGTATTTTATTTGTTTTGGATTAAAATTACTCTTAAAATAAAAATTTGTTTATTTAATGCGCTTTCATGCGCTTTTGCTGCTCTTTGGTTGTGCTTTCACTGTGCTTTTGATGCTCTTTTTTAGCTCTTTTGCTGCGCTTTCACTGCGCTTTTGTTGTGCTTTTGCTCCGCTTTCATTGTGCTTTTGTTGTGCTTTCACTGCGCTGCCCCTTGACCCTGCGACTTGACCGGGCAGGTCGAACCCCGCCAGGGGGCAGCGCCCCCTTGGACCCCCGGCAGACCGGTATGTCTTTTTTTGTTCTTTAATTATTTTTAAACTTTGTTTGGCAATTTTTAATTATTTTACAATATGCCACCTAATTTATTAAGCCTTTATTTCTTCTAATTCACCAGTGAATTTAAAAACAAAATGAGCTCTAGTGCTAGTGGGAGTGGTTCAAAAGAGCCATATGTAGAAATTGATAAAACATTATGGAATCATGTTACAAAGTTAGGAAAAACATTTGAAGGAGGGAATGTATCATTCAAATGCAATTATTGTGGTGGCACCTACAAAGGATCTTATTCTAGGGTTAAAGCACATCTACTTAAGATTTCTGGCCATGTAATTAAAATGCGCCCTAAGATTACTACGTCACAGTTGATTGAACTGAACAGACAAGTTGATGAAGCTGAATCTAGGATCAAAAGGGCACTTCCTAAAGAGATATCTTTACCATCTACACATGGTTCATCCCACACTTCTTCCTCATCTGTTAGAGTTGATCATTCATTATCATATAGAAGTGAAGGATATGATTCAAAGAAAAGAAAAGGAGTTGCCAGTAGTGCTTTAGAGAAGGCTTTTTACATGCAGCAATGAGAGAAATTAGATGGTGAAATTGCAAGGATGTTTTTTTTCAGCTGGACTTCCTTTCAACCTTGCAAGAAATACTCATTACAAAAATGTATTCACTTTTGCATGTAATAACAACCTTGCAGGTTATGTTCCACCTAGATACAATGTATTGAGATCAAAATTATTGGAAAGAGAAGAGTACATATTGAAACATTGCTTGAACCAACAAAAGGTGTGTGGAAAGAAAAATGAGTCACTTTGATGTGTGATGGTTGGACTGATCCTTAAAGAAGATCACTCATTAATTTCATGGCCGTTATAGAGAATTGCCCAATGTTTATTAAAGCTGTGAATTATGAAGGAGAATACAAGGATAAATATTTCATTGCAATTTGATTAAAAAGGTGATAGTCATTATTGGGCCTTCAAATATTATGCAGGTTATGACAGATAATGCACCGGTGTGTAGAGCTGCAGGATTGTTGGTGGAGCAAAATTATCCTCATATATTATGGACTCCATGTGTTGTGCACACTTTAAATCTTGCCCTAAAAAATATTTGTGTAGCAAAGAAAACATAAGCAAATGAAATCATCTATGCTGAATGTTATTGGATAACAGTGGTTGCAGATGATGCTGTTTGATCAGAAATTTCATTATGAACCACTCAATGAGATTTTCAATATTTAATAATTTCTCAAATTTGAGAATGTTAGCTATTGCTGAAACTCGTTTTGCCTCTGTAATAATCATGTTGAGAAGATTCAAACAAATAAAAAATGCTCTTCAATCTATGGTGATTAGTGAGAAGTGGTCTTGTTATCGAGAAGAAGATGTTGGGAAGGCAAGGTATGTGAAAGAGAAGGACTTATAGAAGGTTTGTGGTGTGATGAAGTAAATTACATTTTGGCTTTCACTGATTCGATTTATGACATGTTGAGAGAGGCTTACAAAGATAAATCATGCTTATATTTGATTTATGAGATGTGAGACTCTATGTTAACAAAAGTGAAAAAATTATATACATAAATGAAAGAAAGTCACATAATGAAGACACAAGTTTTTGGAGCATTGTCTATACCATTCTTGAGGATAGATGGACCAAAAGCAACATACCTCAGCATTGTTTGGCCCATTCATTAAATCTAAGGTACATTTATATTCATCTTTTAAATTAATTTTAAATTTCTTGGTAAATGAATAAATAATTTAATATTCTTTGTATTATTTGAAGGTATTCAACTAAAGAATGGCTTCAAGAAGACCCTCAACGTGTCTCACCACAAAAAGATTTAGAAGTGTCAAATATAAGAAAGATATACTTGAAACGATATTTCTCAAATGAGGAGAGAAGAAAAATTAATATAGAACTTGCAAAATTCTTTGGATATTTAGAGGATTTTGGTGATCAATAATCTTTGGTTGATAGATGGAGGATGGATCCAAAAATGTGGTGGTTGATTCATGGAGCTTCAACACCGCTTCTTCAAACCATAGCAATAAAACTTCTTGGTCAAGTATCATCCTCTTCCTGTTATGAGAAAAATTGGAGCACATACTCATTTATTCAATCAATGAAAAGGAATAAAATAACTCCACAACGGGCTGAAGATTTAATTTATGTGCATACAAATCTTTGTCTTCTATCAAGGAAACCCCCACTTTATGTTACAGGTGATAACAAGATGTGAGATGTTGTTGGAGATGGGTTAGAGTGCCTTGATGATATGAGATTATTGGAGGTTGCAAATCTTTCTCTAGATGAACCAGAGTTGGAAGCAATGATATTCAATGATGATGATATTGAAGGCCAAAGACCAACATCTGAATCTAATTTTATCATTCCCTCTATTGAGTAGTTAGACCTTCATGTTGTACTAAATGATTTTTTGCTTATATTTTTGTGGTTGTACTATACATTTTGTACTAAACATCTTTATGTTATAAGCTAAACAAGTTATCATGCATTTGATTTATTATTGCTTGCCATTTTTAATATAATGTTACCTTAATTTCTATATATTATATTAAAAAATTATTATGTTGTGTCCACGCCGCACCCGTGTCCTATATTTTTAAAAAATGTCGTGTCCGTGTCCTGTCATGTCCGTGTCACGTGTCCGTGTCGGTGCATCATAAATTGTGAGGCATAAAGAATTATATGGGGTATCCAATTAATGTATTCACTCGGCAAATATATATCACTTTTCAAACAAGATATTTTCCTACACTACCACTCCCAAGCATAATCCAATTTGTTACATGTAATACAAAAAAATTCAAAAAGGTGAGATGAAAATTTCTTGTGAAACTATACCCACTTTACACACATCCTAAAAGTCATAGAAATTATTTTTTATAAAATTCTAAATTGGGAGGAATAAATTGTGAGGCATAAGGAAATTAATGGGGTACCATATTAATGTGTTCACTCGGCAAATATAGATCACTTTTCAAATAAGATATTTTCCAACACTAGCACTCCCAAGGATGATCCAATTTGTTACATGTAATACCAAAAATTTCAAAAGGTGAGATGAAAATTTCTTGTAAAACTATACCCACTTTTTGCACGTCCCAAAAATCATTGAAATTTATTTTATAAACTTCTAAATTGTATTTTCATTTTAATATATATATATATATATATATATATATATATATATATATATATATATATATATATATATATATATATATATATATATATATATATATAAGAATATTAACAATTATTAATTATATTAGCACTCAAATCATTTTTCTAATGTAATTGTAGCAAGGGTTAATGCACTGTAGAAAAAAAATGGAATTTTCCAAAATTTTATGTCGTGCAAGGGAAAATCGACAAATTGATAATGAAAACAACTTATTGAATAGTTTAATTATATAATTGATCAATTCTATTAGGAATAACCTAATCCTATCTAATGCAAAACCTTAACCAACCTATATCCCAAACTATAACAACTCGAGGACTAGGAGCAAGAACCGATTATTGTAAGGGGAGCTCGGGTAAGAAGAAAATGGAGAAAAGAAGATTGAAATAAAAGAAGAAGAAGAAGTGATGCGGACATCGGCACGAAGATCTGGCGCATTTATCATAGGAGGCGTCGTAAATCGACGGCTCTAATTTAAATTGTTATTTAAAATTTATTTTATGAAGTTTAGCTTTTAGTTTATGTTATTTCCTGTTCTACCCCTAGGTTAGTTTATTTGAGTGTGGTGGCTCAAGGGGCATTTTTGTAATTTTTGATTTTCTCATGATGTGGCCTATATATAGGGCCTTAAGCTATTGTAATAGGGATGTTTAATTGATATAAAAAATTTTATTTTCCACAATTGTATTCTTCTTGTGAGAGAGCGTTAGTGAGATTCCTATGAGAGGAATCGAAGTTGTCACCAGCCGCAGGATGGATCCGGGCTCGTGAATTGAAGTCCCTTGGAGAAGGGCAAAGCATCACCCGTCAGTCGTCGGAAGAGTCCAAGGCTCGCGGTTCTTGTCTTCTATCTTTTGTTTTATCTTTGTTTTGTTTTGTTTCTTTTACTGCTCCCCGTAGTAGTTTTCATCTTTTCATCTTTCCTCCTCCCCGCTCAACCCCTTGGCCAAACCTCCATACCAAGCTCCACAAATTTTCCCCATAGCCGCCGGCCACCTTCACTCCATCAGCTTCTCCACCGCCGGCCACTCTTGTTTGTCTCCATGAATGAGGAGTCAATGTCACCTTAATACTTGCCTAAAGAGTTGAAATAATTTAGGAAATTATTTTCATCCTTTGAAATTCGAATTTTGAATTTCAAATAGTTTCCGAAATTAAAAAGCTATTTTAAGAAAGTATTGAGTCTTATTCATGATGTAATTCAAACTTAATTTGGGTGATTTAATTTTGGGCGGTTTTCAAATTTTCAAATTCCACTAATTTGAAATTTGAATTCTTTCCTAATTTATCATTCTATTTTTGGAAAGTTACTAAATGAATTTTATTTGAATTTCAAATTCAAATAGGGTTTAATTATTTCTTTCCTAAACTCCACACCTCAATTAAGTAATCACAATTAAATGCATTAAAACTCGTATTCCCCCCTTGGGGGCCGCCGGCCCAACCTTGCCCCCATTGGCTTGATTTATTAATTACTTCTTAATCTCCCCTCTTGGCTTTAGGAAATAATTTTAAATCTCCCCAATTCCACTTAGCCGAAACACTCATTCATCTCTTGGCTCTAAATTAATTTCCAAATCTCTGAGAATAACTTTAAGTTATATTTCCTAATTTCCTCTCAGCTCACCGTTTCCCCCTTAGGGATTTCCTCAAAATCTGTTCACGGGATAATGCAGATTTGGGGAAAGAAATTAATGAGCTAACCTGCTGTTAGCAGAAGCATTTAAGGCCTCCCTTGGGTTACTCCTCTCCCCACTTATTCTCTTCCCAAATCAAGCCGAATTCTCTCTGGATTATCTCCACGTAACAGAATTTCCATATCTTCCTTCCTATGCTGTTACAGGAATTGATTTGGAGCATTAAAGTTCCCCCCAAGTCATTAATTCCTAAGCCTAGGTATCCGAATTTTCCAAGCAGCTTTTGGAAACAAAACTAGCTGAAGTTATTTCCAGATTTCATTAACGGGGATTGGAGTGTGTTTCCTCTTCAAGAGCAGGCTGACATTTGAATTTCTCTGGTATCCACCGCCTACTCCTCCCACATGGAACTTTCTACCTTCTAATACTGCAGCCCAGGTTTTTCCACCCCTGCTCTCCCGTCTCCAGCAATAAGAAACCATTTAGTTGCTGTTTTTTCTACCACAGCAAATTGCTGTCCAGCAATTCTTGTCTTTCTCAAGAGAAAATCTGAGAGTCTTCTCAAGTTCTGGGCAAAGAAGTCCGAATTTCCTTCAAATTTTGGAGAAGAGATCCTCTCCCTAGCAAAGGCCTCCTACCCGTTCTACATCAAGAAGAAGAGGAGAAAAAGAAGCGGGGTGAGTGGAGGGGTTTATTCTTAATACGGGAGGGAGTTCAGTTGGTACATGACATAGTGAAAATCAAGAAAGAAAAACAAAGAAAAGAAGGAAAAACAAGAAGAAAAAAATGAAAATAAAAAGGAAAAAAGAAGGGAAGGAAAGAAGAAGAAAAGGGAGATGAAGAAAGAGGGAAAAAAGATAAAAAGGAGAATTTAATGTTTTCAATAAATATCATATTTTAATATTTTTTTTTCCAAAAATTGAGTTAATAAAATTAATGACAAGAAATCAATTCGAGGAATAACTATCATATAAGGTTAATTGATCTAGCTTCAATTTAGCAATTTAGAAATTTATCTTAAATTGACAAAATTATTGATATCAGATTGTTTATGAAAGAACACAATGTCAAGATAATTGAAATTAAAAAAAAAATCGTTTAAAAGGAGGTCCTATTCAAGTGAAATACTCAATCTCTAATATAAGTATTAAATTATTCTTAGAACTTAATTTTCGTTAAATTTTATAATTCCATTGAATTACTATGTGTATGCAAATAGACATTTCTTCATATTGAGCATGAAATGATGATTTTAACAAGTTTAATAAATTTTCATGAGATCACATATTTAAAAAAAATTCACAAGACTTGGCTAGAAAGTATTAGCAATGATTTTTTTAAGATTTAAATAAGAATTTGACTCTTAATAGCATAATGGAGAAAAAGGATTCATATAGTAGATCCCACATAGTGGTCTAAAGACCTGATGTTGTTGTTGTATGTCCACCTTTGACACATGTTAAATAGATCAATTGATAATATGTGAATATCAGTGCTAAGAAAATTTTAAATGTTGAAGATAATTAGATTAAATTGAAACTAATCCTCTAAAAGTTATGTGAAATAAGCAGGTAGATTATGATGTCCTGTGTAGAAAGAAGCAGAAGTACTGACGAGATGAGCTTCTAGGAATTCCCGACTCATGATGTAGAAAAGTTATAATAGCCCGATGTGTATCAAAGGGCCATGGATGACTTCAATACTAGATTCTATCAATAGTTATTATGACGAACGGGCTAGATGGAAACCTAATCATATAGAGATGATAAAGCCTATATAAGCATTATTTGACATTTTAAGACAATCAATAATTAATAATGAAAAAAAAAATTGAGAGTAGAAGGAACTTCATATCAGTACTTGATAAGCAGCGTGCACCTCATGTTTGAACTTTTGATAAATACACTTAATGTTCTTACATATACTCATGTTCCTTGCTTAAATTTATGTATTTTATTTACTTAAATGTCAGAGCAAGTTTCTTTAAAATTTATTATTACATCAAATTAGTTATATATATAATAAATAATGCTTATGTTAGTTCAACAGTTAAGCATACATATTATTTTTTTACTTTGTTGTATATATGAATATTACATTAGAATTATTTATATCGTTGAGCATTTAGCTCATCAAATATTATGATGACTATTTTTCACGAAAGGTAAAAGAGCAGGTCTAACCATATACAGGTGACCCAACTTATCCTATTGTAATATCCAAAAATTTTAAATAGGTAAAATCTCTAAAATTTCCTAAAATATTATACCCCATCTTTTCCGCACATCTCAAAATTTTAAAACTAATATTTTATTATATCTTAAAATTTATGCGGATCATTTTGATATATATATATATATATATATATATATATATATATATATATATATATATATATATATATATATATATATATATATTGTAAATGTAATCATATTCATTAGAATAAATCAGTTTTATAAATAAATCTTTTTAGCTAAAATTTTGCTTTAATTATACACTTCCTTTCTACTATTCCACTGTATCTGTTAGTGGGGTTTTAAATTTTTCACTTAGATGCACATGCAGTGGCTTGATTTGAAATCGTAGGGTTGATATAAATAAAAAATTTTATAAACTAATATATTTATATATTAGAAACTTATGCACTATCTCATTCTTAATACTCCATCCGTGACCTGCATTTGGTGGAATCAGAGAGTTGTAAGGCTAGGCCATAGCAGAAACAAAGAGCTGTTATGTTAGGCTAAAGAAGAAAGAAGAAAGTTAGATAAGGGAGTTGAAGAAGGACATTGGCTGGAAAAATAAGAAGGAAACAAGGAAAAGAAGATAAGAGATAAAAAAATTTGGTTATTTGTAGATATCTAATTTACAGGAATTTCCTAGTGTAAAAAATTATTTATTTGTGTTGTAGGATTCTAGCAATGTATGAGGAGAAATTTTGAGCTAAAACCTGATTTTAGAATAAAAGGATTTTTATTCTAATGATTAGAAAAATATACTAGGAATAGTAGGAATTGAGAATTTTAAATTGTGTAGTTGATTTACAAACGTAAAAAATTATAAGGAGTCAGAATTGAGGAGACAACATGTCAGAGTGATAAGAAATGCATTCTAAGTTAGAAAGAAAATTCTTTAGTCTTTTGACATGTACAATTGCATTTGAACAAAATTAAGTATGAAATGCATTAGAAATTATTCATATTACTGAATGTGTGTCAATATTTGACAACATGTAATTATATAATGTTTCAATAATTGACAATATTTTGGAACGAAAAACAATGAGCTATCTACAGCCTCCTTTTTCTTCAAATACATACATTGTATTACTAATGTTTTGTATATCAAGGTATGAGCCATGTAATTACCAGTTAAATAATTGATCAAAAATTGCTAAGCCTAAATAATATTATGTTAGGTGATGAGTGACAATGGCATCTTAGAATATCTGTTGGGGCAAAAGAGACCTAATAGAGGCATTAGGACCTCAATATAATTTAATGATGATAATGATAGATTTTACCTGGACTCTATTGAATATTATTATGAAACTATGAAACTATAAAAGCAGACTTTATATTATAATGATGGAAAAAAAACTTTAGACATATAATCATGATATATTCATAGGTTTAACAAGAAATAAGAGATGAAAAGGAGCATAATTACTAAATGAAGTATCTATAAGAAAAAATTCAACGTTGGATGTTTAAACCATTAAATGACATGATATTGTTCTACCTATGATACTTTAACATGCATTTTGCTATTACTAGTTCATGTGAACATAAATATGTTAATTTATTGTGGGCTCCGAAAATTCGGCCCCGGCCTCCACTCGCTTTTCTTTTTCGGCGAGGGAGTTTTAACGAACTAAGTTCCGAGGTAAATTTTGGAAGACAGATGGGTTTGTAGATAAGACACTACCCAGAGATTTCGCCCTCATTTTATGAGGACTTTATGATTTGAGTTCTGGTTTCCTATAGGCGCAAGCCCCTATAGTTAATTACCTCTCTCGATCACGAGAGAGAACTTTCGATTAAGGTTAGTCGTCGATCAGATACGTAGATGATACGTGTTATCTGGCATATAGTAGCAGCAATAGGTTTGGATTTGAAAACTGGATTTGGATTTGAGAATTTAGAGAGTTTGATATTTAAAATAGAAATTGCACCATTTAGCACTTAAAGCGGATGATGGGGGAATGGATGATGGACCCGATCAAGATCCCATGGTTCCGTCGTCCCGGGCCATCGTGGTCCCTAGTCTACTTAGTCAGAGGAGGTAGTCGACCCAACCTGACAGAAGGATCCTTGTCGGCAGCCATGGGTTGCTTCATCCAAGGGGACCTTGTAGACCGGGGTTGAATGTTTGTCTAAGGGGACAAATTTGAATCCACCTTAACTAACAGAGGGCTTTGTGCCCTATCAATCATACCCTATTGATTCATATCTCAAGGATTTAACGCCATTAAGGAGCGTATTGGCTCTGGCCATAACCGCTATCTATGGTACCATTTGGCGGCAAAACCACTCGGTTCAGAGGGCCCCGGGTCATAACCGTTTACCTGTAGTGCCATTTGGCGGCGAAACTGCCGGTTAGAGGACACGTACCACGTCCTTACTGGCAAGAGATTGTTTGAGAATGGATCCTAGTGGTATTTTCGACTAGGCATTTGGCTCTTTGTGATCTAGAGTTTATTTGAATTTGTCCACCCCGACAGACTGTTGCGGATGGTGGATGAATTTTGCTTTAAGTTTTTGATGTATTTATTTCAATTTTAAATATTTTTGGAATTTTGAATATTTTTGGAATTTGGGTTTTTGAGATTTTTGTGGAGTTTTTTTTATTTTTATGGGTATTTTGGGTGGAGCTATGGACTTTGGATATTTGGGAAACATTTCAAAATATTTGGAAACCCCTCCGGTTGAGATCTGCATTCAACAAGGCCATCATCGGGGTGTTCAGGATCATTTCCCTTTTTGTTGATTGAATCTTGTCAACTCTATTTAATTATCGATAGAGGATCGGATTTCGTATGTTTTGAGCCTTTATTAGTGAATTCATATTGTTGTAGGCCTTGATGGCCTAATATGAATGTTTTAAAGCAAATATACCGGTCGCCACAACCATACATTTGCTTAATGGTTCGAACCCTGTCGACTTCTATTGACCCGTATAGAAGGATCGGTTTCGAACCTGAATTCACTTGTCAACCCGCGCAGCATCCCTAGACGTCACGTGTGTACCAATAACACGCTCGCCGGGGCCCATGCGGGTTTTATAATTATTTTTACCCCTTTTAGTATACCTATGTGTATACAATTTATAGTGCACGTGCAGGGGTACTTTGAAATAATTGCAGACGCCTTCTGTCTGCTTGTACGAATGTTGCAGATCCGGTGACGTGGCGTAACAGCTTCTAAATAGAGTTGCTCGTTGCTTTGTACAGGTAGACTGTCGTGCACCACTCGTTGCTTTTCGTAGGTGGATCGTATTGCACTAACTAATCTCCTGCCTTCATTATGGATGATTGTAGATGAATTACTGTGTGCATGATAGACCTTCTACAGTCACTTGTGGGCACACTATAATTTCTTCTAACATCTATGATCTTTCGTTAGTGTTCGCACATGGATGTGATAAGAGCTACCATACTTTCTTGCATGAAGATCAAGCTCTTTCTCCCATGACCCCTTTTTTTTTTTACTTAAAGATCACATTATACTTACGACATACATGATAAACTTAGGAATATCCGTGGCGATGCTTGTGAACCTACTTTTATTTGCAAGAGGACAATGTATATATACTCATATGTTTAATATACACATCAACCTTCCTCATCTTTATATGATTCATAAGATGTTCTTTTGCATATATTTGAATGATCACTACTTTTGACATCTCCATCTAGATCTTGTGCTCGTTGCTTCAAGGTTGATTCTTCGAAGTAAATTATGTTTGAAACTTTATTTAGTAACAATCTCTTGCTTGTAGGAGACTGAGATATTTGCTAGTAATTTGATTCAATGGTTGTAAAGGCATCTTGGCCTCTAGTAGATTGTAGGGACACTTCAATATTTGCTTATATATGAGTGTTGTTCATCCCCATTTAAGATTTGATTTGATTGAATGTTCAAGCCACCATATCACATTCAATCCCAAGCTCCCTTGTAGTTCATTTGAGTTTGATCTTTTCTTTGATGTATCTTCTTTGAGTTGGATCATTTTTGGTGATAGAGATGAAGAAGTTTCCTTCTATAAGACTCAAGAATATTTTTTGTATGAGTTTGAGTCCAAATTCCATTCATGCCTGAGTTCAAAACTCAGTGTGAGTCTTCTACAACCATTCAAGTTCTTAGTGTCGTAGTTAGACTTGAATTTTCATGGATCGTCGATTTTCAATTGAGCATAGTTCATGCTCATTCTATTCTCAAATTAAGCTAATGTGATTCGGGTCCTTTTGTTCAAACTCAAGTCCCACTTAGTTCAAAATTTGGACCCTTATTCATCACACATTCGTTGCAAGTCCATCTCACATGGTTCAAACCAAGTTCATTTTGAATCAAGCTTTGAATGAGGTCTTTTAATTAATCATTCATCTTTGTATTTAGTCAATTCAATTGTCGAAAGCAAGTTCAAACAAAGCCTGCTATGATCTTGGCAAGTTCAAATTTCAATTTAAATTGTTGCCTGAGTAGTCATGTGTCCCATGTTGTCCCTGCAAATGCAATTTCATATCCAAATTGTTCAAGTCTTTGATTGCTTGAGTTGAGTTTATTTTGCTTGAGTTCAAGTGCTGCATGACTGTTCAAATCAAGCTCTAATTTGTGTCCTTGTAGTCTTTTTCGGTTCAAGCTCTTAGTATTGGAGTTCAGTTCAAAATTCATTGCACCAATCTCCTTTGAGTTCAAATATAGTTTATGCTTATATGTTTGAATTCAAGTCCAAAATTTTACCTTCAAGTTCAAATGCTCGAGTTCTTGTTGAAGTTCAAATGAAAGTCCAAGTTATGAGCTCTTTGAATCCAATTAATTTCTTTTATATTATCCAAATTCATTTGAATTTTAAGCTCATTTTGTTCAAATAAGTCCACAAGTCCAAGCTCATTTCTTTTTGTTCAAGTCCATGGATTTTCAATCCAAATTTCGGCAGCCTCCCGGCGTCTCCCCTGTTTAGGGGAAAAACCAAGAGGCAATCTTCCCATCGACGCTACGTGAGCGCTTCAGGTAGGTGTCAAAAATGACACCGCGGTCGTGAATAAAATTTTTTATCCCCGCCTGCTACGTGAGCATTTAAGGGTTTTTATGTTTGTTTATTATAAGAAGAAAACAGGTGTTAGAAATAAGCAGGATTTCCCCCCTCTACACCACGTGGGCGTTCGGAAGTACTTATATATGAAAAAAAATAAAATAAAATAAAAATACTCTTTTTTCTTTTTATCCCCTTTGTCGCAAGCGTCGCACCGGTTTTCCACCCTAAACGCTACTTGAGCGCCTCGGGGGTTTGCCGGCTCGTTGCAAGCTTTGAAGAGGGATTCTTAAATCGTCGCGAGCCTCGCACCGGCTTCCCACCCTAAACGCTACGTGAGCGCCTCAGGGGTTTGCCGGCTCGTTGCAAGCATCGAGAAAAGAACCTATTTTATTTTGAAAAATTATAATTAATAAAAATCAATTATAATTTAAAAATAATTAATTATAATTACAATAATTAATAATATTTAATTATAAGTAATAATAATTAATTTAAATTAAAATGATCAATTATAATTAATTTTAATAATTTATAGTTAATTATTAATGAAAATAATTAACCATAATTATAAATTAATTATAATTTATTTTAATTAAAATTGATTATTATTATTATTAATTAAATATAATTAATTTAATTATAATAATTATAATAAATTACAATTAACTTTTAATTATAATTTCAAAATAATTGATAATAATAATAAGGAGAAAATCTCCTCCCCTCTCTTCCTCCTCCGGATTGGCTAAGTTACAGGATTTGGTCGCATAAGCGCTCAAGAGATTGTTTGGTATCGGATTTACAGTGGAAACTAAGTCGGATTTATGCTAAATCCAGCCGAACGGTTTTGGTGCGCGTATTAAATCCCAGAGATGAGTAAATCCCACATTTCCTACCGGAGGATGGTTATCTTTTCCAAGCCCAGAGGCTTTGCATCCCGAGCACCTCCCTTCGGGAATTTTTGGTCTGGGAACTCCACGCCAGAGGCCTCGCTGGGCACTTCGGATGAGACAAGACTATCGAAGCCGTGGAGTACTGTTTCTTTTGGCCCAGCCTAAAGAGAGATGTTGGTCGGCTGGTCAGTTGGTGTCACACCTGCCAACTGGCCATGCAACGTAAGCAGAACACTGATCTTTACACTCCCTTACCTGTCCCCAATTGTCCTTGGCAGGACGTTAGTATGGACTTTATTTTAGGCCTGGCCAAGACACTCCGTAGGCACAATGCTATTTGTGTGGTAGTTGATTGATTTTCCAAAATGGCACATTTCATTCCATGTTCTAAAACATCTGATGCCTCTCACATTGCGAAGTTATACTTCAATGAGGTTGTCCGTCTACATGGTTTACCCAAAACCATTATTTCGGATAGGGATGTGAAGTTCACTAGCTATTTTTGGAAAACCCCGTGGAAGAAAATGGGCATCAAACTTCACTTTTTCACTGTCTTTCACCCACAGACAGATGGTCAGACCGAGGTAGTTAATAATAGTCTGGGTAACTTGTTGAGGTCCCTGGTTGGTGAGCACATTAGAGACTGGAATTCTATTCTTCCTACTGCTGAGTTTGCTTATAATAATTCAATTAACCGAACCACGGGTCTAAGTCCTTCTGAAATTGTATACGGGTTCAAACCTAGACAGCCGTTAGATTTGATACCTATGAGTTCTAGGTATAGAATTTCTGAGTCTGCATCAACATTTGCATCTCATTTGCATGACTTCATAAGGACATTGCACAACAAATTGAAAAGAATAATCAGGAATATAAATTACATGCAGAACTAAAACGCTGATTTAAAACTTTTGAGGTGGGTGACTTTGTGATGGTGCGGATTCGTCCGGAATGGTTCTCGCCAGGAACAGTTAAGAAATTGCATGCAAAGAGTGTTGGACCGTTCAAAATACTTAAGAAAATTAACGACAATGCCTATGTAGTATATCTGCCTGCAGATTTCAATATAAATTCCTCTTTTAACATAGAAGACTTAGTGGCATGAGGGTCCTAATTTTAACCAACAAAATCCACTATCAAAACAGCCTTGTGTGAACCCACCTTGTGAGATCCTGAACCTACCTCCACTACCAGATATTTCCAAATCTCCCATAGCAGAGCAAGTGGAGGCAGTCTTGAGTGATGAGATCATATCCACAAGAGGAGGACGAAGAAGGTATTTGATCAGGTGGAAAGGAAAGCCCGAGTCAGAGGATACGTGGCTAGATCACGAGGAGTTGCAGCAGATTGACCCAGATGCACTTGAGATCTACGAGAGTGTCTGAGATAATTACTCGACGGAGTCGAGTTTTCCCACCCCGGGAGAATGATAGGGACATCAGATCATCATGGAAAGTTTATCAAAGACGTGGCCGCCGATCTACGGCCACAATCGAGTCTTTATATTTTTGATTCATCGATGTATTTTTATTTTCATGTATTTTGTTATTTGCTTATGTGTGTTTTATTATTTCCCATTACACCCCTCTTATGGGAGTTGTCGTATGTAAACCCAAAGGGCATTTGTGTCATTTTGTTTTGAGTCATTTGTATGAGGCTATTTAAAGCCCCCTTTGTTCTATTTGAAGTTAATGAATGATTGTTATGAAATTTCTTCTACTCTTGTAGTCTTGTGTTGTGAGAGCGTGTGAGAGTTCTTGGAGAGAACATTGGAGAGATCCCTAGGAAAGGGAAATCGGATCACCCACCAACCTTGGAGATGGCCGGGTTCGTGGTTTTCTTCGTTCTCTTTCATCTTCCCCTCGTCGAACGTCCCCATCCTCCACCTCAAGCCACCGACCACCTCACCTGACCCTCCTCTTTCCCCAAACCCCACGACCTCCCCTCTACCCGAGTCAATTCCCCCCACAAAACCGCCGGCCACCTCCATTCCATGTCCCCTTGGAAGTTTCCTAATTTATGATTGGTCAAATTTGGGAAGAAATTGAAATTCAAATTTAATTAATTTGGAATTCAAAACTTTCCTAATTCACTAATTCTATTTTAGGAATTTTTTTGAATTCATGCCTAATTAAATTTTAATTAAGAAAGGATTGAATTAAAACTTTCCAATCTTATGAATTTAAATTAGGAAGCTTTCTAAACCATTCAAAATCCCCTCCCCCCTCCCCTTGGATGCCGACGGCCCCCTCTCTCCCCATGAGATTTTAATTTCTTTTATTTCCCAAATCTTCCATCAAAGTTTTAGGAAATAATTCAAATTCCCTCAAATCCCTCCTACCCGAAATTCTCCTTTGCCATATCCAGCCAATTGATTTTCTAAATCTAGGGAAATTATTTTGGGATTTCAAATTCCCCTCCTCAGCATCCCGCCGCCCCCTCCCTAGTCATCTCCCTCTCTCCAATCCTCTCATCCCTCCTTTAATATCTCCAAGTGACTTGGGGCTTTGATCCTCTCCCTCTACTTCCTTAATCCCATTCATAGAATCTGAAATTTCTCTCAGATTTTGGGATCAAAATTTGAAATTATTTTCAGATTTTTTTGAGGAAAGTTTTAGAGTATGTTCTCTCTTCAAGGTGAAAGAGAAACTTCTTCTCTTTGCCCTAATCAAGTGACCTTCCAAGTACAAAGAAGATCTTACACTCAAGCATCTATGAATGGCGGATCCGGATACTGAATACGTATCACTTGGGACGAAGACGGCTTCACCGACATCCTACGATCCACCTTCTTAGACGTCAATCCGAAGATTGACCACACTGTTGAAGATTACGTGGAGCGCATCTTATCTGCTTTGATGGAAGCCATTGACGAACACTTCGAAGGCATTGAGTGGAGGATCTCCACCTCTACCTAGCGAAGGTTTCTCTTTCCCTTACATCTTATTTCTTTTAATCTGAATTCTCGTTGGTTTGATTGCAGTCACGACGGGCTCTTCCACTGCTCTTGCTTAAAGCTTAGTAATCGTAGAAATTGAGCGCACTTTCAATGCATCCTAATTCTCATTGTTAGATCAGGGATTAATTTGAAGACTACTATTTTGTGTTGTTTTATTTTCTCATTTATCTTGAAAGTTTCAAAACTCGGAGCAAGTGATTTAGCCTAAGCAAAATATCTCCTTATTTGTTTTGTTTCTTCGTTTAGAATTGCTAGCAATTTTATTCTAAAATTATTCTAATCTAAGAGTTGTGCAATATCTAAATGATTCCATAATCATCTCATCTAAGTAGTTCTGCACTTCTGCATCACAAACCTTATCGAACCAAGTACGAGGACTTAGTTCTAACTCATATATCACTCTCCAAAGTTAGCTTAGTTTATTCTCCCCCTACATAGCATTCCCTGGAGGTTGCTCGATATAGATAAATTCGGAGAAGTCCTCAGAGAGAAAACTATTGTTAAAATTCATTTGGTGCAAAGTTCAGCCTTGATTAACAGCAACAGAAGAAGACATTGAATTAAGTTGAGCAACTGGAAATAATTCTCAAAGTAATCAATGCCCATGAACTTGGATATATCATTTTTCAACCAATCAAGTTCAATAGAGTTTGTTAGATCCATTAAAATAGAACTTAATCGTAATGACATGAAACGGTTTACCCCCAAATAGGGCATAGCCAAATCCCAAGAATATTGATTAATAAGAGCAATCTATTCAGGAGACCGTCTCTAGACAGTGGGATGCAGCATACGAGCTTACATGATGGGGTATGTTTGCACAAACAAAGTTGTGGTCGGGATCAGTGAGGTCAAGTTATGACAAGGAGGTGTGACTAGGGTTATGATTACTCAAGCTCTAACACAAGTTAGAGGACAACGTTTTTGTGTATCCTATTTAACAGAGAATCATATATATATAATAAGGAAAATATGTACAATGTTGAATGTTCTAAGATACATGCAATTAAATTATTTCACACATCTAACATAGATCACTTTGAAAATCGGGCACACGTGAACTGACTAACCAAACTTACAACAAAGGCTATGCCAAGCCTGGTATGAGCCAAATAGTTGAATTTTCCCACCAACCTTTGATATCTTTCTTTACCAACTAGAGAACTACATCACTCAAATTAATCTTAGCATCAATTTGAGTGTCTACTAATTTGCTTCTAATTAAGAAGGTTTCTTTTTTAAGAGATTTAGAATATAGTTTCTTTAACATACAATGAGGTCAAATTTGTTCCCAGAGATTTCTATTCTGAGGGAATACTTGAGATAAGGATGAGCCAAATAGATGAGTGTTCAAACTTAACAATCTTCACTTATCAATTGAAGAATTGTTGTGAACATCACCAAATTTAATGTTAAAAACAATTAGTGTCAACATGTTTGCTTCTAATTAAACATGCTTCTTTTTAGGAGATCTAGAACATGCTTTCTTCAAGAAAATGTGATTAAATTTTCTCTTAGAGATTATTTCCATTTCAAGAAAATATCTAAGATGCCTAAGGTCCTTGAATTCGACTCTTCCATGCATCGTAGCAAGACCCTTATTAAGACCTATAAAGAAATCATAGATTCTTGTCTTGAAGCATTTACCAGCACACTCTCTGTACCAATCATTTGGCTCGATAATATCTAGTACTTGCTGAATTATTGTGAGTGGAGAAGTGTTCTATGACACTCTTGCTCCCTTGCTTAAGGTCACAAGCTTAATCTCGCAATTCACACACTTGAACAAAAATTTTCAGATTTGAGTAAACCATATCAACTAAATCATAGATTGTTTATGTAATGTTGCAGACCAAGTACAATAACCCAATGTGTTCTTTCAAGTAAATGATAAGAAAACACATTATTACTTCATGGTTGGTATCCCTTGATAAAAGAAAGGTCGACCATTTCAGTTTGGCAGATAGTACCATTTAAATATCTAATCTATCCTCTTCCCCGGAGCACCATCTAAATTAAGCGAAACAATCAAAAGAAGCTCTTCCCATATAGTTTCTAGGATATTGAATGCTCCATGGAGATTCTCAGAATGATAGCACTAGTTTTTAAGGTGAAGACAGACCCAATCATTTCTCCTTGTCTCGGGCCCTCTTGTAGTTTTCAGTCATCGTTTAGACAAATCCTAGCTCAATAAAATGTAAGGAAAAAAAGTAAAATAGTAATACAGAGAAAGAAATGGAATACTCCATATTTTAATCAGCCAAAATATGGCTCTATTTATAAAGTTTTATAAAGGGTGAAATTAAGAAGTAATAAGCCTTAAAAGAAAAGAAACATGATGAACACTTTTCTGTTTCAAATGAAATCCTTAATAAAATATGATGTGCACTAAATTATAGTGATATTTGTGTTTTACACAACTCTCCTTGGCCTATTGGTTGAGAGCTAAGGCTTCCAACTAAGAGGTCTAAGGTTCGAGTCTATGTGTATGCGTTGTGTGTGTGAGTTTGCCTTAAATGGCCTAAATGTCCCAAAAAAAATATTTGTGTTTTATTAACTTAATTGGATAAACTGAAAGGGCGCTAAAATAGTTTTAAAGTTTCATATGATCTCATAAATCCAATTTTTATGTATTTCATTTTGTTGAATATAATATATTCACCCCAAACTGCTCTTATCATAAATTCACATTGTTGCATTAAGTCCTACCCATTCTCTCTTGCACTTGATTAATAACAAGGATACGTTTTGTAAAACTTTTGTAGGAATTTTGCTTAATAGCACAATTAGCATATATTTAAAGACGACATGAACCTCAGTTGTTCCATAAAATTTTCCAGTGCATTAGCATGGGGTGTTGACTAATCTCAAGGGAAAGGATATAACAACACAATTACGTAAACATATAATCACAAATGTATAAATAATAGAGTTTTGTCATGTAAGAGTCAGCAATTTGTATTTCATACTATGAAATGGGAAATTAGATCTGAGATACCCCAAAAATAACATTCCATGTCTCCAGTAGAATATCCAGAGCTTCTGCCGTCCATGTTTCCTCTTCATCGTGATTAACTAAATCCGTTTTTACAACATCACTTGTCAAGATAGATAAAAAGTGAATGGTTCCAAAAGGTCTGAAAATCAAAAAAGAGTTTGTTACGCAATCATTAAAAGCCAACCAACTCAACAAAAATTGAGATCAAGTAAGATTACAAAATAACAGAGGTCGCTATTGAATTAAACTAGAAAAAACACAAGATTCACTGCTAACCTCAGAGATAGCAAAAGGTTGTTAAAGAGCAATGGAGTAGTCAGAGTGGCAATTGACAGCAATGCATGGCAACCATCAATAAATTCACTGTATAAAGTGAGAGAATGATTATGAGAATCAAAAGTCAATCAAATGTATGAAGTAGAAAACAAAGAAGTAAGATAGTGGGAGGGCAGGTGAAGAATAAAGCATAACTAAGGACTTGCCTTTCACTTCGACCCAACCTTATTTCTTTTATAACCACTTCTGGAGGTTCAATCCATTGCATGATACATGAGAGTATCTGAAGAAGGTGATTGATTTGGGCATGCCCATTATCTTAAATTTGAAAATCACTATGTCAGGCCATCAAATTTTAAGATTTGAAGATCACTATGATGAGTCTTCAAAATTTAAACAAGTAGACTACATAAATAAAATCATTGAGCCATATTTTAATCTGAATCAGTATAAATTAGTCGGCATGAAAGTTTAAATAAAATAAAATAAAACATGGGTCCACAACCATTTTGTAGTCTAATATTATTAGCTAGCACAAAGAGTGTAAACTTCTAGAAGGGGTAACATAAGGATCAGATATATCATGGTCAACCCAGACAAATTTGCAATTAAATACTTTGAGAAACAACTTTTAGTCGGATTTGATAATAAATGCCAAAACTCCTGCAGGCTTAATATGAAGTTAACTTGATGCGCTACCTTGTGTTGACCTGTACGAAATTAAAAAAAAAAAAAAAGAGGCCAAATCATTTTACCTGTCCGACCGCACGTCGTCGCCGTCTCGCACACGTTCGAATGTCACATCCCACACGTCGTCGCCTTTCCCCTCCACGATCTCTCTTGGCGTTAAAAGGAGACCGAAGCCGCTTCTTCGATTCCTTTGCTATCATTCGACTTCGCTCCTCCAGCGACTTTCTCCTCCTGTGGATCGGAAGTGACGACGCTTTAATCGGAGGCGACGACAAGGAGCTCACTTGCTGCGACGGTAACTTCCTCCCTTGCGTGCGCCTCTTCCCCGACTTCTTCGTGGCTACTCGACGCTGCTCCTTCTACCGACTCTCCCTTCCCACCCGATCGGAAGTCACGACATTTTGAGCGGGATCAACAACGGGAGCTCGTCACTCCTTCGGCTCCTTTGTGGCATTTCGACTTAGCTTCTCTGACGCCTTCCCTTCCTGTTCGGACGGAAGTTACGAAATTTTGATCGGAAGCAAGCTCGGGAGCTTGTCGGCTGTGAAGTTAACTTTCTTCCTCTCGTCACTCCTTCGGCTCCTTTGTGGCAGTTCGACTTTGCTCCTCCGACGCCCTTCTCTTCCTAATTGATCGGAGCTAGCGACGGGAGCCCGCTTGCTGTATAGGTAACTTTCTACCCTTCGCGTGCTTCTTCGACCTGTCCTGGCCGAACCCGAGAGGAAGAAGAAGGGGGGGGGGGGGGGGGGGGTTATTTCTTATTATTATTTTATAATTATATTAATTAATTAAGTTTATTTTTTTAATTAATTATAATTATTATAATTAATTATATTTAATTCTAATTAAATTATTATAATTAATTTAATTAATTATAATTATAATTAGTTTTAATTAATTATAATAAGATTAATTATTATTAATTATATTTAATTAATTACAATTTATTAAAATTAATTAGTTATAATTAATTATAACTAATATTTTTAATTAAATTTAATAAACTTTAATTAATTAGTATAATTAATATAATTAATTAAAGTAATTAATTAAAAATAATTTATAATTAATTTATAATTAATTAATATTAATTATAATTAAAAAAAAAGAGAGAAGAAGCATGCCTACCCTTCCCGCCTTGGTTTCCGTGCCCTCCACCGACAGTCGCCGACGACTCCCCGCCGGGTCTTCAAGGTATAAAATTTCTAACTTAAACCCCGTCCTCGACGTTTGCAGCAGACCGGGGAACCACCTATACGCGCTCTTGTAGCACGGTGGGAGGGAGCCCGGTGCGAAGCATACGATGAGGCGGGTAAGCCCTATACACGCTCTTGTAGCGTGGTGGGGACGGTCCTCGACCTCGACACCGACACCGCCGACACTGCTACGAGAGATATGATGTTTCAAATCCCATTCTCGACGTTTGCAGCGGACCGGAGAACCACCTATACGCGCTCTTGTAGCACGGTAGGAGGGAGCCCGGTGCGAAGCATACGGCGAGGTGGGTGAGCCCTATATACGCTCTTGTAGCGTGGTGGGGAGAGTCACTGTTGTTCTGGTACGTCACTGCTGTTCTGGTACGGGTACTGCTGAAGGCCCCATACACGCACTTGTAGCGTGGTGGGATGAAATTTTGTACTGCCGCGGTGTCTAAGGAAACCTACCATACACGCTCTAGTAGCGTGGTTGGAAGGCCCAGCTCCCCTATTTTCCCCCAAACGGGGGATATGCCGGGGTGCTGCCGAAATTTTCACTGAAATGTACAAAGACTTGAACAATTTTAAGACCTTTTTGGGCAACAATATAGAAGACTTGTACTCGAACAAAAATGTACAGAACTTGAACTAAAATGAGCAGAGGACCTATACGAAGAACAGTAGACTTGTGTACTAAAACTCTAAATGATTTCTAAGGGTCAAAATCAAACAAAATAAAATCAAATTGAAGCCAAATTCAAATCAATCCAAATATGAAACTGAACTTGCAAGGACTTCAAAAGATCCCAGAAGACTTTGAACAAGCACTTGAACTTGTTCTTGGAACTCGAACTGTGCAACATCAGGGGACCCGAACATAGAACTCAAATTCAAATGAACTCTAACATGAATTGAGTAAGATAACTCAACCTCACTACTTGAACTCAAACTGGAACAAGATGTGGAGAGTAGGGAACTCAAATTGAACTCAAGTTGGATCCAAATTTGACATGAGCAATAAAGAACTTGAAATTTCAAGAACAACACACAAGACTCAAGCATGAGTTGAACCTTGAACTTGGGTTCAATGGAATACATAGAACTGGGCTTTGGATGAATGAACAAATCAAGATCTAAGTGCACAATCGTCCAAACTAACAACAAGTTGCAAGTAGGAGATGAAATCTGGATGCACACGAAAGATGAATGCAACGAACTCCTACGACAATCCCTACAATGCCTGTTGATTGAGAAGGCAACACTACTACTAGATAGTCAAAGACCCGTCCTCTACAAACAAGTACAATCAAGAACCACCTGAGATTGGTGACAGGTGGGCATGATGTAGATATAATGGGTCTCCTACGAACAGTTCCAGGAGCTCATAGTGGCTGCAACGGGTTCCCGCAAATATGTATAAGTTGCTTGTGGATAATAACAGTGGACATACCGTAGGCACGACGAACCACTGTGGGCATAAATACAAATATCACCTACGACAGTGGTGATCAAAGTGCTGTCAATACATCGGGTACAAAGGCAATCCGATGTACGAAAAAGGACACCCCTGGCGGAAGGGAGGAAATGTTTGAACAAATTAGAACCAAACTTCCTGGTATCCCAAAATCTCTTCTTAGTTCTATATTTAAGAAGAAAACAACTCTGGTTCCCACAAACACTGGAAATAACAAGTCCACTACACTGATGACCTCAAAGGGAGTTCTCTTCAAAGTAACGGACTTCAAAGTCAAGAAGAATTTCCCCGGTGAATGAGAAAGGGGGGAGTCAACATCAAGACGCACACCACCGGATCCGCAACACTCGTATTAGCGGACAGAAGTCGTGTATAAGCTCGCAAATGAAATGTTGTGCATTCAAATGACAGATACATGCACAACTACAAATACTTCAAAGTACCCCTGCACCTATATTATAGTTTGTATACACATAGGTACACAATGGGGTACGTCTAAATCAATATAAAAATCACCCGCATGGGCCCCGGCGAGCGTGTTATTGGTACACACGTGACACCTAGGGATAGTGCGTGGGTCAATAAGTGAATTCTAGTTCGAACCTGATCCTTCTATACGGATCAATAGAAGTCGACAGGATTCGAACCTTTAAACGAGTACACGGTTGTAGCGACCAGTGTATTTGTTTCAATACATTCATATTAGGCCTTCAAGGCCTACAGTCAAAAGAATTCACTAAACAAAAGGCATAAAGCCTATGAAACCCGATCCTTCTTAGTGGATAAATAGGAGTAGATAGGGTTCAAGATATCGGATAAATATGCGGTCACGAAGTCGACCGGAATATTTATCTTATACATTCATATTCAGCCTTCAAGGCCTACAACAATATGAATTCACTAATAAGGGCATAAAGCCTACGAAACCCGATCCTCTATCGACAGCCAGACAGAGTCGACAAGGACCAATCAAATAAAGGGAAATGACCCCAAACACCCCGATGATGGCCGTGTTGGATGAAGATCTCAACCGGAGGGGTTCCCAAATAATTTTCAATGCCGTTCCAAATATCCAAAAACCCAAAAAAAACTTCACAAAAACCCAAAAATCTAAATATTTAAAATTTGAAATCTAACCATCTATACTTAAAGCAAAATCCATCCACCCTCCGCAACATTTTGTTGACGCGGACAAATTGAAATTTACTTTAGCTCGCAAAGAGCCAAATGCCTGATCGAAAATATCACTAGGATCCATTCTCAATCAATCTCCTGCCAATAAGGACGTGGTACGTGTCCTCTAACCGGCGGTTTTGCCGCCAAATGGCACCGCAGGATAAACGGTTATGACCCGGGGCCCTCTGAACCAAGTGATTTTGCCGCCAAATGACACCACGAAATACCGGTTATGGCCGGCGCCAATACGTTCCTTAGTGACATCAAATCCTTGAGATATGAATCAATAGGATATGATCGATAGGGCACAAAATCCTCTGTTAGTTAAGGTGGATTCAAATTTATCCCCTTAGACAAACATTCAACCCCGGTCTACAAGGTCCCCTTGGACGAAGCAACCCATGGCTGCCGACAAGGATCCTTCTGTCAGGTTGGGTCGACTACCTCCTCTGACTAAGTAGACCAGGGACCACGATGGCCCGGGACGACGAAACCATGGGATCTTGATCGGGTCTATCATCCATTCCCCCACCATCCGCTTTAAGTATAAGATGGTGAAATTTCAAGTTTTAAGTATCAAACCCTCCAAATTTCCCAATATTCAAACCTTTCAAATTCCAAACTTCCAATCCTCAATACCAATACTCATTGCTGCTACTATATGCCAGATAACACGTATTCTCTACGTATCTGATTGACGAATAGCCTTAATCGAAAGTTCTCTCTCGTGATCGAGAGGGGTAATTAACTATAGGGGCTTGCGCCTATAGGAAACCAGAACTCAAATCATAAAGTCCTCACAAAATGAGGGCGAAATCTCTGGGTAGTGTCTTATCTACAAACCCATCTGCCTTCCAAAATTTACCTTGGAACTTATCAGTTAAAACTCCCTCGCCGAAAGAATAAAAAAGAAATCGCGCGGCGGGGAGGCCGGGGCCGAATTTTTGGAGCCCACACCTTGTTATCCCTTTTACCTTATTTTTGTAGGAGTTGATACTAAATGAAATGTATTGTTAAGAAAATACCAAGCCAAAGAACCGAAATTGGGGCAAACACCCTATGCACCATTATAATGTTAAATCTAAGTGCAAGGTTCAAGGACAAGTGCATACTAATCAACTCGTGTTACCCATGAGGGCTCCGAAAATTCCACGCCCCGGCCTCTCCGCGCCAGTTTTTTTTTAATGGGATGGCGGAGAGTTTTAACGAGCTTAGGTTCTGGTTAAATTTTCACAAGGCAGATTGGGTTTTAGATAAGACACTACACAGAGATTTCGCCCTCATTTCGTGAGATTTCCTGTCAATATGGCCATCATCGGAGTAACATAATTGTCATTTGAAAAATATTTGTATTTTGTAGCAATTTAGGAGGCATCATATGATTCAAGTTTGGTCGACTCTAGGCCTTTCAAGGAGAAAGATGAAACTTGGAATATTTGACCTGTGCAGCATCCTTAGATATCACATATGTGCATACATCATGCTTGTCAGCCAATGCAGATGTATTTTTAGCATATAGACCGTGACTATTATATGGGTGCTTGATTAACTTTGGAAACTGTAAATTCCAATTGAATGTAAATATTGCATCCGTAAAAATAGTTACTTCAAAGGATAGATTCACAATTAAACTTCAAAACTATTCAAAATCTTATTTCTCTTGTATAGACAATTTGACTTTTTCAGCATAATAATGTCCTTTGAAAAACTACCAAATGGAATATCAAATCGTCATAAAAGATGTTTGGAATATCAACAGCTATTTATTATACAGAGCTCATAAGCAACTTGTATTCACTCCTTAATAGACTGCAAAATAGGTGTAAAATCCGAAAATACCACGTTAGACCCCGCACGCTTTTTAAAGCACCGCGACGAATTTTAAGTGAATTTTTCAAGGTTAACAGAATGTAACGAAAATAATTTTAGAAAATCTTACGCGAAATTCTGATCGTTTTAGTATATAGAAGTTATACCAAATTTTGCCTATATTAGGAATTAAAATTAATCCAAATCTTTAAATGCCGATTTTACCCCTCATTAGTATTAAGGCCGAAATAGAGTAAGGACATTTTGGACTTTTAGCAAAACCCTTCCTCCCTTAATAGGCAAACCGAAACTCTCCTCTCCATTTCACGCGTGAACCGAGCGGAACAAAGAGAGGAGCGACGGGCTAGGCGCGGACAGCGGGTTCCGCGAGGGCTTTCCGGCGACGATCTTCCGGCGAAACTTTTAGGTCAAAACGAAGAGGACGACGAGAGGAACACTCCGGTATAATTATTTTCAAACAAAACTTTCCCGATCTCTAGATTTTTGAAAAAGAAAATTCTAGGGTTTTATAGAATTTTGGAATTTCTTCGAAATCTCTTTGCGAAATCTTTAAGGAATGTTTAGAGGATTGTTTTGGCAATAAAAATATAGAGATTTGAGGAGATTTTTGGAGATTTATAAATTAGGGTTTTTGACCTAAAACTTAATTTCGTAAAACACCTATACGAAAATGATTTCTAAGGGTATTGGGAATGATTTTAATGCGGAAATTTTGATTTTGGACGAAAAATTTATTTTCACTAATTTTCATGATTATTTTAATCCGAATATTATAAAATAATTATTAATATATGTTATGGATCAATTTTGGAACAATGATTTGATGAAACTGAAGGTTTATGGATTTCCGAAAATTTATATTTAATTAAATCCGAAAATTCATATTAATTTAATTAAATATTCTTTGAGTGTTTTATGAAATGATTAATGGGAAATGAAGATTTAGACTTAAGAATTTCATAATTAAGAATTATATGACGTCGTTTTTGTAACTTTATTAGGTGGTGATCATTAAAGTTCAAGGTGAAAGAATTTTGGTCGAAGCGACGTGTCGTATTTGGTTTGAGGTAGGTGTTCAGATCCCAGTTAAGTTTATAAGTGCTTTAAAAAATTTTTATGCTTAATGAAATTTCATGTCTTTATATTTTTATTGTTAATTAATGTTTTAAATTCATTGATTCTGCAAGTTTATATCTTTATATTTTTGCATTAACTGTTGAAAAGCATATGAACCATATGAAAAGCATTTGGGCATGAAAATATATTAGGCTTATGAAAGGAAATTGAACGGAAATGAAAAAGATTTAAATGGAATAAAATTTTCATGTTGCATGTTGATCCGGAAGTGCGAAAATGGTAATGGTAAAGGGGCTTACAAAAGCCAAATGGTAATGGGGCTTGTAAAAGCCAAATGGTAAAGGAAATGACAAAAAAAAAATTGATAGCGTACCTGATCAGTACGAAAAAGGGTACTTCCAGGACGGGTGTATACATATGACATAAGCATTTTTGCATCTGCATTGCATATGAATAAGATGACAGAAAAGAATTCTGAAAGGAATGAAATTTAATAAAAAGATTAAAGAAAAGTAAGATTGAAAGTTTTAAGAATTTTGACTTGTAAAATGTTATGAATTAGTTTCTAATTTTTAAAATGTTTTATTTATGCATCTTATAAAAATAACTGAGATATGAATTACCTGTTAAGCGTTGGCTCATTCTTCTTTTAAAAAATATTTTTCAGGAGAGAAGTGATGGCTGCTCGACGACCTTATATGTATCGTCGTAGGGGACCTCTGGATGAAAGGTTCAATTGTTATGTTTTTAGTTTGAGTATGAGTTTATTTTTCCATGCAGTTTATGAGTTTGAGTTTAAAGTTTGGGGTTTATGCAATGAATGTTTAAAGTTTAGTAGTTATGTGAGACAGTTAAAGGTTTGGAACTTTTATTTTATTTTGGGTGTATTTTAGTGGCACTTTCAATTAATATTTCGATGATGTTTAAAGCAGTAATATAAATGGTTTATGTTTATTTATGTTTTTCCGTACGACCTTTTGCTCCCGTCCCGTTAACTCGGGCTAGCCGGGTCTGGTCGTGACAATAGGGGTGCTATAGTTCCTGTTATTATTGGCTTTGGTAACTAGAGTTGTATATGTTTGATGCATTCAATATTTTTAGTTATTTTTTTTATTGTATTTGGAACAATAT
Source organism: Dendrobium huoshanense (assembly GCA_016618105.1). NCBI lineage: Eukaryota > Viridiplantae > Streptophyta > Magnoliopsida > Asparagales > Orchidaceae > Dendrobium > Dendrobium huoshanense. The sequence goes on along the minus strand of CM028354.1, from coordinate 23,279,021 downwards.
TTGTTGTGTTTTATGTTTTTAAGCTATCCTATGATGGTTGTGCTTCCTAGACCTGTCAATTTCGGTTTACGGGTCGGGTTCGGGTCAACCTGAAATTGACCACGTACTAATCGGGTTCGGGTTGACCCGACCCGTTTATTCAAACGGGTCGATTTTCTGGACCCGAACCCGACCCGCTTCGGGTTCGGATCAACCCGACCCGACCCGCGTAAGCCTGACGCCGGACGCGGAACTGTCGCAGAACCGCTAGTCCCGCTGGACGCCGGAAGCCCAACACGGCGCAGAACTGCCGCGGTCTGCACGGACACGGGCGGCGGGCCACACGGCGTGACACGACCTAATGGCCTCGGTGCAGGCGGGGCAGGCAGCTCGAGGCAGTCGAAACTTGGGCAGGCGGGCTCGACCGCTCGAGGCAGCGCCGCAGCGGATGCTGGGCAGCGGACGCAGGCAGGGCGGGCTAGGGCAGCGGGCAGCTCGGGCTGGGGCAGCGGGCAAGGGCGGGAATCAAAATTTTTTAAATTAAACGGGTTTTCGGGTTGACCCGGCAACCCGTCGGGTCAACCCGAACCCGACCCGTTTTTGCAAATGGGTCGGTTTCCCGGACCCAAACCCGACCCGCTTCGGGTTCTGGTCAACCCAAACCCAAAAATTCCGGGTCAAGTTCGGGTCGGGTTTTCGGGTCGGGTCAAATATTGACAGGTCTAGTGCTTCCAATGATCATGGTAGGAATGTGCTAGGCATGGAAAGCCTTGGATTTGCTTGCTTTTGAGTCCATTTTGTCCGTGTGCTGCTTGTTGATTTTGGTTTGGTGTGGTGGCTGCTCTCAGGTGGGCCTTGGTTGCTTGGTGTTGAGCTCAAAATGCTGGAATTCTACTTGGTGTTAGCTCATAAATGTTGAGCTGAAGTTTAGCTCAATGATTGGAGATTAAATGCACTTCCTAGCTCATTAAAATAAAAAAGGTATGCTTTTGTTTCAAAGCTCATTATTGAGGAGCTCATTGGAGTGGACTTTTGTCTTTTCTTCTTTCTTTGTCTTCTCGGTTTCCCCTTGTTGGTTGGTTTCCCGTGATCTACCCCTTTGTCTCCTGTGCTGGCTCTTCGAATCCCCTGTTGGCTGGTTTCCCATGCCCTAATGCCTTGCCTCCTGTGCTGGTTTTTCGGGTCCATTGCTAGCTGGTTTCCCGTGGTTATTTGGGGGGGATTTTGGTGGCTTCCTCTCTGTTTTCTATGCAGTTTTTCTGCTGCAGATTTTGGCTATCTTTTGGCCTTCTTCTTGGTGACTTTTGGCCTTTCATTTCCCCAATTCTTATTAGATTTGGTTGGAGGTGTTATGGCTATTTGTCTACCTTCTTTTGCCTATAAAATGGAGATGTTTTGGCATGGAAAAGTTGTTGAAAATCTGAGAAAAAATATCTACAAAAACCTGAGGGTTTCTTCTTGGAAAAGCTTGAGAGCTTGTTCCATTCCCTCTTTCCTCCTCTCTATTTCATCTTGAATTCTAACCCCTTCTTCTCTACGCAAGTTCCACTCCACTTGTATCCTTCTTCTTGAGCGTTGGAAGTGTATGTTGACTGAAATTTGGAGACATTTGCGGAAGGAGTTTGGAAATGACATTGGACTCTTTTGCAGTGTTGGACTCTTGGTTTGCAAGCCTAAGCACAATTTTCTTAAATTTCCTACTTTCGTTGCATGTGAGGAGACCGTTAGACGGTTTTACTGAGGATAGCATTTTTATGTTTTTATTTTGTTTTGTTCGATTTGGCTTTTGTTTCTCCTAAATTTGTTTGGATGTTTGCAAGCTACATATGAATCTAGTTTGGTTTAAGTCTTGTCCTAGTGTTCTCCAATTTGTCTCTTTACTCTAGTTTCGCTCACATCAATGTTCCACTGGGGGATCAACATGTTTTGAGGACATTTATTTAAGATACATACAAACCCTATATACGATATTGTTTCCATTAGTATATGATTGCAAGCACTAATATATGCATCACCAACAAACAACAGTATTATAGGTTGGTAATAGAAATACTAATGCTTATGTCTTTTTTGAGAAGTTCCTTGGGAAGATGTGGTTATCTTGATCAATCCTCTTGATATAAGAGGCATGTTTATAATCACTGGCATAAACACTATCATCTAAACTGATCTTTAAAACTATCGAATAACCTTCATTAGTGTAGGTTGCTTCAAATATAAGTAGAAATAGAGCATTATTACCTTCATTTCGCAATTGATTCCGAGTAGATGATACCTCAAGCATATTCGGAAATTGAGCTATGTTGATAAAGCTACAATGCTATGATTTTCCTATATATTATGATCCCCGCTAAATGAAATCATAAGCTAGGATTGCAATTTTGAATTTCATATATATATATATATATATATATATATATATATATATATATATATATATATATATATATATCAATGTTTAAAATTGCGTATTCGAGTATTGAGGCGTTTTTCATTCGTGAGACGAGGCGTAAGCCTCAAGGCGTTTTGAGGCGTAAGCCTCAAAATCAAAAGATTGCGTAAACATAAAATGATAAATTTTTTATATATTAATGAGTGAATAATATAAAACATAAAAAAACATAAGATATGAAGTGAAATTAAAATATCCCAATAATAAGACAACATGAAATATAGTTCAACTAAAAATTCTATGTTTTCCAAATCCCAGTATTCTTTTCATTAACATATAATTCAAATTTTCAAAAATAAATATCAATGACATATCACATAAGAACTCATAAGTCATCAGCACTGTCATCACTAAGGGGTTCTTCATTTGAATCATCATTATGATGAACTGCTCTCTCCTCTTCTTCCTCTCCTATAGAGTTCAATATTTATGTAAGTTTTAATATATATAGCGTGAGGCGAGGCGGGCCTCAACCAAGTTGAGGCGCAAGCCTCATAAAAAAATTTGAGGCGTAAGCATCGAGGCGTTTTTTACTGGAATTGCGCAAAGCGGGCCTCAAGGCGAGCCTCATATTGCGCAATTTTAAACCATGATATATATATATATATATATATATATATATATATATATATATATATATATATATATATATATATATATATATATATATATATATAGTGTAGTTTGGTGTGACATATGTTGAAAGAGCTGGAAAAGTTTAATTCTTTTATTTAAAAATCAGTTATTATTAAACAACTTGTTATTTGACATTTCCATCTAGTTAAATCATTGAAGTGCTAAGTCTTCTAATTAATTTTAATAAGCCATGGACCTCCATTCAAACATGCAAAAGATCTTAAAATGTGCATCATACATTTTGATTCAATTTCTTCACAAAGCTCTTAAATGCAACCAAAAATAAAATAAATATGATGTACTGGTTATAAAATTATTCTCCATTTGACAAATCTTCTGTAATATCCTGCCATTACTAATAAACTTCTAACTTCTATCACATTCGTTGGTCTTGGCCAGTCTACCACTGCCTTTATCTTTTCTAGATCCACTGAATTATCTTCTCCACTTATAATGTGTCCCAAGAAGAAAATTTTCTTCAACCAGAATTCACATTTAGAATATTTAGCAAACAATGAATGTTGCCTCAATAATTACAGAATAATTCTCAAATGATTTGCATGTTATTCATCATTCTTGGAATAGATCAAAATGTCATCAATGAAAACAATTACAAATTGATTTAAGGAAATATCTGAAAATTCTATTCATCATATCCATGAACACTGTAGGGGCATTAGTTAGACCGAATGGCATAACCAAAAATTAATAATGCCCATATCTGATACCAAAAGCGGTCTTCTCAACATCAAATTCTTTCACCCTAACCTGGTGATAACCTGTTCTCAAATCAATTCTGAAAAATATGGAAGCACCTGCTAATTGATCAAATAGATCATCAATTCTTGTGACAGGGTACTTGTTTTTAATTGTCACATTATTTAATTCTTTGTAATCAATATAGAGTCGCATTAAACTATCCTTCTTCTTGACAAAAAATACAAATACACTCCAAGGAGATGAACTGAGTCTGATAAAACCTTTTTCAATCGATTCCGCCAACTGACTTTTCAATTCTTGCAATTCCTTTGTTGTCATTCTGTAAGGTGTTTTCACTATTAGATTTGTTCCAGGTTGAAGATTTATTGAAAATACAACCTCTCTTTCTGGAGGTAAATCCACCACTCCTTTGAGAAAACATCTACAAATTCATTCACTAAGGAATAGAATTTATATTATAATCCCTTTCTTTAATTGCTTCTAACTTTGCTAAGATAATCAAGTCACCTGCTCTTAGACTTTAATGCAACTGACTAGAAGTAATTAAAGATGATATTACTCCCCTTTCATAATGGAAATAAAACACATCATCCCTAGCTAAATCAAATATGACCCTTTTCTTCCAGCATCCTATGGTGGCAAAATATTTAACCAACCAATTCATTCATGTGGGAAACCAGTTCAATCTGGCTGGATCAAGTGAACCATCCGAACCTTAATAATAAAACCCTACCCGTATAACCGCTCCCCATTCGCGAAATGACAAAGGCGGACGACTGGGCGGAACCGAAGGCTTGCGAAGGAGGTTTTTGAGACTTCGATCCGCCATTTTTAGAATTCCAATGTGTTTGGAAATAAGAATTAGCTACTTCTTTTCATTTCTACCATTAAAGGAGTGATAAATTTGGAAAAAGTTTCAATGAGCGAAAGGAACAACGAGGGAAAGAGGAAAAAGGTGTGTTTTTAAAACATTTATAAATTGTCTCTCTAATTAGTGAAAACATTTAATTTGAAGATAAGAAAGACATTTGGAAGTGAGGCAAAGAAAATTTTGAGAGAAAAAGAAGAAGGTTTTGGGATTTGAAAAATCCCCTCATTATAAGTAGGGTTGGGTTCCCTATTTATAACCCGGGAAATTGATCCTTTGTGGGACCTACTAAACTAAGATTCAAGCACAAAATGACAAGGGAGAAATCATGGGTGCATAAGTCCCCTAGGTAATTGTTAGACCGATCCAGCCCGTCCCATAGGACTGGCTCACGCGTAACAGAGGTGAGATTTCTCCACCTTCTGTACGTGCCACTCAAAACGACCAGTCCAAAAAGAGCTGTCTAGGAAGAATTTTTTAGGAAGTTAAGAGGGAAATTTGAATGTAGAGACTATTTATAGATTTCCCTTTGGATTGTCTGCATTAAATGGCTTGTTTTCCAATGGTTATGACATCTTGAATTTTGGTTGAAATTTGAGATCTCTTAGGTTTTTGGGCTCTAGCAGCGTCTAGAGATTTGAGAGAGATAGATCCTCTCGAATAGAGGATCAATGTATCTTGGTATTTTCCTTTTCCATTTCATCAAATAATACAAATTATCTACTATTTTCCTAGTTTTGTGTAGATTTTTGTGGAGAATTCTTGTTGTTTTTCAAAGATTGCTAGAAAATTCTTGAGATCTTCAAGTGTTTCCTATCAGTATTGTGCACACTAACTGTTAAAGTCAGGAAACTTGTACGCCCCATGAGTGTGTCATACACCTCATAAACATCTACCTTTGAAAAGAAACAAAATAGTACATTGTTACGTGTCATGGGTAGTAGTACAACCCCTTCATTAAAATGCACGTGATATGCAAATCACCGATGGGTGTCGCCTACGAGCCCCCTATTGTATAATGTACATGTAACAAATACATACAAACACATTAGACCCATATGTCAAGTGCCATGTATATATACTGCTAATCATATGAGCGCACTCAGTAAGATGCACACATACCGTTGATCACGCAAGGCACTTTGTACAAATGCCAATAATCATGCCACTATGCAAGTGCATCAAGATTCGTGTGTTCGTGTCACACAAATGCATTGAGCAAAACGTGCGAGTGCATTATACAATTGCAAGTATACCATGCACATATGCTAAGCAACATACAAATGCACATACAAATATCCAAAATGCACACATACAATATACAAACATAATGCAGGCATACCATACACACATACTAAATGGTAGGCAAGTGCATTATATATACATGCTGAAAAAAATATGCGTATGTTATGTAAATACATCAAATACTATGCAAGCACATAATGCAACATACAAGGGCATCATGCATACATGCGGTCCAACAAGCTAATATATCATATACATGTTATTCAACATGTTAATGGTTCATGTACACACATTATGCAGCATGCAATTAAGTCATACAATAATATTGTCCAACAATGCAACATGCATATTGATGTAAGCCAAAAAATATAGGGGAGCCTATATTTTTTGCTTAACAAAAAATTAGACTTGATTGACACCGACAAAGCAAAGACTAGAAGAGGAAAGAACAAACTCTTACAATTCAAATAAAAGTAAAAAGACGAAATTACAACGACGACGACTTGCAAACTTAAAATTAAAAGATGACACCCTAAAGTTGCTTCACTTAGAGAAGAAGGATACAGGTGGAGTGGCACTTGCGGAGAGACGAAAGAGATTAGAAGCCCGAAAAGAAAGGTTGGAAAGAGCCCGCAGGATTTCCGGAGGGGATGAGAAATAAGGGTGGAAAGAGCCCGCAGGATTTCCAAGCAACCCGCAGGTTAACAGATTTTTTTCCAAAAATCAAATATCACATTCAACTATCTTCAAACATAAACAATCCCCCATATTTATAGGTATGAAAGGGAATACAAAGAGACACATTACATTAATTTTGACACAATAAACTAAGCATTAAAACATAGAAATCTCCCCCCCAAGCTCACGGTTAAACACCCAAACCAGGAACCAAGGAGACAGCCACGGGAGACGAGGGGAACCGCACGGACCGAGAGCCACGACCACGGGAAACGAGGGACGGTCACGAAAGAAGGAGCCCAGCCGTGAGATCCCAAGAGGCATACAAATAAAGCCATGGTGGAATACAAGGAGCCACCATGGGAAAAAGAAATCTTGGAATTCCAAAGGCCGGTTTGGAATTCCAAGAGACAAACTTTAAAACAAACATAAAAAGCATAAAAGACATTAATTAAAAGATAATAAATGAATTAAAATATTAGCTCATAATGAGCTAACCCTTAGTTCAATAAATGAACTAAAGTCCAGCTCATAAATGAACTAAAAGTTTAGCTCAAATATGATGAACTACTAGACTCAAGGGAAGCCAAAATATGATTTATTTTAGACAAGTGTTGACCCCCCCCCCCCCCCCCCTTGTCTACATCACATATACAATATACGATATGTAAATGCATAATACATATTTGTCATGTAACATGTAAATGCACTACACAAATATAAATCCAACATCCAAATAGATTAGGCATATGTATTTTCCTACACTCAGATATATCATATGCATGTATTATGTCACATGGAAACATATTATGTGCATACACAATGCAACTTGTAGATGCAGCAAGCGTACACACCACACAGCATGCAAAAGAACTATGTGCTCATTGTAAGTAATGTGCAAATGTATCATCATCATGCAAATCATGCATGAACATGCCAATGCATTAAGCAAAATGCACTCAAAAGAGTGTTTTGCCGCATGGGCCCCAACCAGCATGATATATGTACACATGTGATGTCTAAAGATGTTGCGCGGGTCAAAAAGGAACTTAAGTTCAACTCCAACCCGCCTCTTTAATGAACCAAAGTTGACATGACTTGAACCACCAAACAAATACACAACCTTAGTACCGACCGGAGTATTTGATTTTATACGTTCATATTAAGCCTTCAGGTTCTATTACAAGAAAGGTTTACGGCAAGCATAAACTCTCAGAACCCACACTCATTGAATTAACTGAAGCATTTAATTTTATACGTTCATATTTGATGCAAGCAAAAATTTGGGAAGGGATTTTTGCAAGAAAAATAAAAGCTTTCCTAGGTAATAGACAATAACACCAAATACTCAAAAATAGGCAAAATACGAGTTCATTTTTATAATTTTAAACGACTCTTACAACTCTTGACTTACAAACTTGGACACAAAAAACCTAAACTTGCATTCCTTTAGACGAAAGATATTGATGGCGTCGATCTTGCGGAGAAGAGGATAAGAGGCCGAGACAAAAGAGGAGACAAGCTCGTAAGCTTTCTCAAAGAGGAAAGGAAGGAGGGAAGTTGGACAAAGCTCGCAAGCTTTTCCAAACAACAAACTCGCAGGTTATGGCTTCCAAAAATAACTCACATAACATCCTCTTTAAAACAGCCATAAACTCACTATATATAGGCACAAAACGGGAGCCAAACAGCCATCTAAAACTTCATTTAAAACTAATTAACTAAGGGGAAGAGGAAGGTCAAAAGACACTACTAACAGCCCCCAAAAACTGTACAGAAATCAGCAAAACAGCAACTAAAATTTGCATTGGAAACAGGGCAAAACAGCTGCAGGAAAACTGCACAGAAAACATGGAAGAGGCCACCGAATTCCCCCCCAAACAGCCACAGGAAATCAGCCAGCAAGGGACCCAAAAAGCCAGCACAGGAGGCAAAGCTTCAGGTTACGGGAAACCAGCCAGTAAGGGACCTGAAAAACCAGCACAGGAGACAAAGGGGCAAGGCACGGGAAACAGCCAGGAGGAGGGAAAACGAGGAGACAAAGGGAGGAGAAGAGGCACAAGTGGGGTAACCAAAGGGTCTTTAGAGAGGGGAGTAAAGGAGGGGGAATGAATCTAGATTTGGCAATAAATACACAAATTATGAGCTGAATTAAGTAGTGGGAAAGCATTTATGAGCTGAAATATAAGAAGAGCCTTGTTAATAAGCTGACTCAAGTAGAACTTACAAAAATTTTAACTCAACATGATTTGACCCCCCCCCCCTTGCCTACATCAATATTAGACCTTCAAGGTCATTTATAAAGAAAATTCTCATATTAAAACGAATACTCCCTGTTCTAATATCTATACGACAAGTCTAAAAATTAGGAGTTTAACCCGATCCTCTGTTGGCAATCAAATAGTATTGACAATGTTCAACTAATGAAATAAAATTACCCATAAATCCCCGATGATAGCCGTGTTGAATGCAAATCTCAACCGGAGGGGCCCACACAAATTTCAAAGAAATGCCCCCAAATCTTAAAGTTAATAATTCGGGCTCAAGTTTAAATAAAAATTTCAAACCTATTGTTCTTTAAAAATTCAAGATATTTAAAATGAAATAAATCACCTAAACACTTAAAGCAAAAAATCTATCCACATTCCGCAACAGTTTTTCGAGGTGGATAAATTTGGAAATCACTTCATCTCACAAAGAGCGAATGTCCGGTCGAGAATATCACTAGGATTAATTCTCAAACCATTTCTTAGAAGTAAGGATGTGGCACCTATCCTCTAATTAGTGATTTTGCTGCCAAATGGTACCGCTAAATTATGGTCATGACCAAAGCCCGTATTTTTCCAACGACTCTAAATCTTTGAGTAATGAATCAATAGGGTATAATCGACAGTGATAAGGACATCCGACCATGATACGTTTATTAAAGAAGGGGCTGAAGATCTACAGCCATGATTGGACCACTTTATTTTTTAGCTTTTAGTTGTATTTGATTTATTTATATATCTTTTATGTTTTTCACCCCACTTGAGAGAGTAGGCTTATATGACCCCTAGGGACACTTTTTTCATTAAACGTATCATTGTATTTTGGCTATTTATAGGCCTCTCCTCCTCTTTGGAGAGGATGATGATTATGATAAAGAAAATTTTCTGCACTTTGTCTCTTAGTGAGTTCTAAGAGTTCTTGTGAGAATTCTTAGAGAGGTTGAAGTCCCTAGGTGAGGGAAAAGCATTACCCATCAACCGTAGGAAGCATCCGAGCTTGTGGTTTTCCCCTCCTAGCCACCGACGCAAGAACCCCTCTCCTCCTCCTAGCCGCCGGCCAAAAACTACCCCTCTTCTCCTCCTAGCCGCCAGACCAAACCCCCTCTCCTCCTCCTAGCCGTCGGCCCGAACAACCCAAACCCCTCCTAACCGCCGGCTCTAAAACCCTTCCCCTTCTCCGAGCTGCTAGCCACATCACCCCCTCCCTTGCCTCCAAATTTCAAATTACAAAGTTGATACTTTCCATTTATGACGAATTTTAAATTAAGAAGATCTTAAATTCATATTTCAATCTAGTTTGAATTTGAAATTCCTTTCCTAACATAAGATGACTTATTTTAGGAAAGTTTCTCAATCACTCCAATTTAAATGAATTAGGGATTTGTCCTAATCCCTCTTTCCTTAATTTAACATTCTATGTTTTGTAATCCTTTTAATTCCCCAAATAACCTTCCCCCCATCACCCTAAGCGCCGCCCCCTCTCCCTCTCCCTCTCCTCTTCCCCCTTTTGCTCCTTCCATTTAATTCCCCCCTAATCAATCTTTCCCAAAATTAATTTCAGAATTTGTTAATTGCTGAAATTAACTCCTAATTTCCCTAATTGTCTCCCCCTACCATATTTCCACAAATCTGAAATTTACTTGTCACGCTTCCTCCCTCCCTTGGATGGTCGGCCCTATCCTCAACCCTTCCTCCGAAAATGTTGACATTAATTTGTTCTTTCTATTGATGAAGGAAAACGGGAGCTCTTCTCCCTTGGTCGGACACATTCAAATCCCTCAAACACTTAATCCCTTGTCAACTACAATGAGTGTTTGCTTCAAAGCGAACCCACATACGATCATCGCCCGGATCCTAAAGAACGTTGGAGCGACATTCATAAACTTGAAGAAGGTGAACTCTGCTCCGAACTTTTTAATCTTCTAACTACTCCTCGATTGTGGCATCATCGAAATTATGAAAGCTTCTCTGCCTAGCCCTCTAATATGAGCATGTGTGAGGGATCTTAATAGTGACTATGCTAATTGTTAATCGAAGAATTTCCTTTGAAAACCCCACGTTAAGCAAAGCTTGATTTGATTTAATTATTTTGTGCTACTAACTTTGTCTTGTAATCAATTACCTAAGCTTAATTAATGCTTTATTGATTTCAATCTTTTGTTTAAGTCGTAGAAAGTCGAATAATTGATATTGCTTTTTCATAAGCGTGTAATTTCAAAGTTAAGGGTACAAATCCCTTTTGTTAGCTAAGGTGGACTCAAATCGGTCTCTTTAAGCAAACATTCACCCCAAGTTTACAAAATACCCTTGGACGAAGCAACCCATGGCTACCGACAAGGATCCTTTGGTTAGATTAGGTCGACTACCTCCTTTGATTAAGTAGACAAGGGATCATGATGGCCCGGGACGACGGAACCATGGAACCTTGATCAGGTTCATCATCATTTCCTCCACCATCCGCTTTAAGTGCGCAGTGACAATTTCTCAATTTTCAATATCTAATTATGCGGCTACTATATGTTGCATATTACATATATGTTCAACGACTAGTTTTAATTGAAAGTTCTCTCTCATTATTGAGAGGGATAATTATAGGGGCTTGAGCCTATAGGAAACCTAAACTCATATCATAAAGTCCTCGCAAAATGAGGGCAAAATCTTTGGGAAGAGTCTTATCTAAAAACTCAATCTGTCTTATAAAAATTTACCCAGGAACTTAAACTCGTTAAAATTCTCATCGCCAATACGAAAAAGAAAGCGTCGCAGAGATGCCGGGGCGCGAATTTTTGGAGCCCTCACTTAGTTGTATATTAATTGTATTCCTATAAAACAATGACAAAATCTTATCAAATAAGCAATCAAACAAAAAATGGAAAACATAGTTTTATGCAGACTGTAGTATTTATTGCAGAGTTATTTTGAGTTTCATATATTAAACAATATGAACAAAATATTATTGAACCTCAAGTAAAACTAGACACTGAAACATTTGATACCATCAAAATTGTTAAAACCAGGACCTTTCCATGACGAGCAAAACCAAAACAATACTGTTGACCTTCGCAGATAAACCCAAAAGAAACGAAAAATAATACCTGTAAACTGTTGGATCCACGAATCCTATCGTGAATCTAGCTGAAATCGGTGCCGAACAATCGCATCCCGTTATTCCTGCGTAAAACATGCAACGATGGCCTCGATTTCTCCTTCTCGCGTCATTAAATACCGACCCAAAACGAAGCCATTCGCTGCTCTGTCCCGAAGCTCTTCCCCCTCAGACTGCTTCCTCTCCCGCTCCAACCCGACGCCTCCATTTCCTGATCCCTTCAAACCAGCCGAGAGAGAGAGAGAGAGAGAGAGAGAGAGAGAGAGAGAGAGAGAGCATTCAACTTACCGGATCTCTTCCCTAGCACCCAAAGCCGAACTCCCCTGCACCAGGCCTCCTCCCGTTCGTCCCTGAGCCGGAAACCGAAGCCAGCTCCTGTCACTTCCTCCGACCTTGCAGTCGGAATCCCTAGTCGACGACATTCCCTTCTTTAGGATCGGAAGTTAGTCCATTTTAATCGGAAGTAGCTGTGGGAGCTCGCTTGCCGTGAAGGTGTCTTCCTCCCTTTCCTGCTTCTTCGGCTATATCCTGTAGATCCACTGAACCGAGAAGGAGATTTTGGATTTAGTTAGCCATGACATTAATTGAGCTTGTTTAAATAAGATTTAGTTCAAATCCTGTCGTTTAGATAGGATTTAGCTTAAATCTTATTTAGATATTATTCATGTCATCTTTTTTTTTAATTAAATTAATTATTTTTAATCATAATTAATTGATAATAATAATTAATTATATTTGATTAAATTTAATTATAATTAAAATTTAATTATATTTAATCATTATTAATAATGATTAGTTTTATTTAAAATAAATTATAATTAATTTTTTAATTATGATTATAGTTAATTATTATTAATAATTAACTATAATTATTTAAAATTAATTATAATTATTTATTTTAATTTAAAATTAATTATAATTAATTATTTTCAAATTATAATTCATTATTATTTAATACAATTAATTGTAATTATTTATAATTAATTATATTAAAAATAAAAAGTGTTCTCTCCCTCGATCCTCGAGCCTCCACGTGCCAACCACGACAACCTTGCGAAGGTATAATCTCTCTAAACCCTAAACTTTGAAAACTCGTTCCCAATGCTTGCAACGCGGCGAACGACCAACTCATGCACGCTTTTCTCTAGCGTGGTGAGAAAGGAATTCGTTGCAATGCTTGCGACGGCGCGGGTAATCAAAACCCCATTTTCGGCGTTAGCGGCGGAGCGGCGGACCGGAAAACCAACTCATGCACGCTTTTCTCTAGCGTGGTGGGAAGGGAACCCGGTGCGACGCCTACGGCGAGGCGGGGTAAATTATAAAATTGCTTATTTTGAACTGGTGCCCGCAACCCATGCACGCCTTTCTCTGGCGTGGTGGGGAATAAAAATTATTACGGCTGCAGTGTCCTCTTCCGAGGGCACCTACTGTGCACGCTTTTCTCTAGCGTGGCGGGAGGCCCAGTTTTTCGTAGTTTTTCCCTAAACATGGGAGACGCCGGAAGGGTGCCGAAATTTCGGGTAAACATAAGATTGTACTTGAGACAATATGGAGCTTTACTTGGACATTGATTGGAGCATCAAATGGACTTAATTCAAACTTAAAAATCAATAATAAGTTCGAATGCAAATGAAACAAAGAATGGCTTGAATTCAAGTGAACTACAGGGGACTTATGAACTCGGACCGGATTGAACAACAGTGAACAATTTGAACATGCAATCAAACTTGCAAAGACACAGAGGACTTGTACTTGGACTCATTTGAACTCAAAAGACATTAACAAAAGGCTTAATTCAAACTCAAATGAAATTGAAAAGAACAAAAAAAAAACTTAGACTTTTAAACTCAAACAAAGATTTGAGTTGGACTACAGTGGACACTGAACTTGAACTATACAACATCAAGGAGAACACGACCTTGACTTGAACCATAAAAAACTTGAATCAATCTTGAACTTGCAAGTGGCGCAATGTAACTACAAGAGACTCGGAGTTGAACTTGGTTTGGATCGAAGAGGAAGTTGAAATCTATTTGAACAGTTTAAGTGGGCAATCCAAGTTTGAACTTGAATCACAAGAGAAGAAATATACTCAAATGTCCAAATTAAAATAATAACTTCTATAAGTTATATACAAATGAAAGCGGAGCTTATGGTGAATAAGAAGCTTCTAAACAAACAACAAGATCGGAGTCAATGATATTTCTTCATTACAATCTGTATGAAGTATACAACATCCCCCTAAAACATCCACTTGCAAGCACTGATAAAAGCCTATATTGTCTTAAAGAAGCATGCAATAGTTGCTAGAAGAATTGAAAGAGGCATAAGCAAATACACCAAACTCTAATAGGTCACGAGGGTTAGCACGTAATGGTGGCACAAATGTTCTCACAGTCAACATGAAAAGTTGGAGCAATGACGAATACAACTAGACCAAGGATCAATAGTGATATGCAAGCAAATATTTCGGTCTCCAACGAAATTGGGAGGACTGGTGTGCAGCAAACATATATTCGTATGATGATGATAATCAACAGTAGATAATAAATGTTGCAACATGGTTGCAGTCAATAATCAATCAATGGTTGAAAGATACATTGATCCGCTATAAGCAAAGATGAAAGATATGTAGTGAATGTCGACTCCTACGAGTCCTCGTAGAAGATCATGTCGTACACCCGATGTGATGATCACAAACAAATTTCAAAAGACCACAACAAATGCAAGAACCTACGAGTAAAGCAGGAGATTCGTTAGTGCACTACAATCCCCTGTAGAAAATAACAAGTAGTGCACGACAGTCTACCTGTACAAAGAAGCAAACAACTGATCCAGAAGCTGCTACGCAACGCCACCGAATCTGCAACATTCGTATAAGCAGACAGAAGGCGTCTACAAAATACAACGCATCGCCACCGGATCCGCAACACTCGTACTAGCGGACAGAAGGCGTGTATAAGCTTTCAAACGAAATATTGTGTGAATTTAAATAGCAATTACATGCACAACTAAAATATTTCAAAATACTCCTGCACGTGCACTATAATTTGTATACACATAGGTACACTAAATGGGGTAAAAGCAATCAAGACCCCGCATGGGCCCCGGCAAGCGTGTTATTGGTACACACGTGACGTCAAGGGATGCTGCGCGGGTTATTAAATTTGAACTCGATACTCCTATGCATATAAAAGGAGTGGACAGGGTTCAATTATAAAAATGCCCCCCAAACACCTGCATGGGCCCCCGCGAGCGTGTTATTGGTACACACGTGACGTCTATGGATGCTGCGCGGGGCAACAAGTGAATTCAAATTCGAACCCGATCCTTCTATACGGATCAATAAGAGTCGACAAGGTTCGAACCATTAAGCAAATATGTGGCCATGACGACCAGAATATTTGTTTTAATACATTCATATTAGGCCTTCAAAGCCTAAAATCAAAAGAATTCACTCTCAAAGGCATAAAGCCTACGAAACCCGATCCTCTGTAGACAGCCAGACAAAGTCGACAAGGTTCAAGCTTTAAATGGAAATAACCCCCTAACACCCCAATGATTACCGTGTTGAATGCATATCTCAACCGGAGGGGTTCCCAAATATTTTCAAATGTCTCCCAAATATCCAAAGTCCATAGCTCCACCTAAAATACTCATTCAAAATCCAAAAGTCCAAAAATATTTAAAAATTGAAATAAATCCATCAAAAACTTAAAGCAAAATCCATCCACCCTCCGCAACAGTTTGTTGGGGCGGACAAATTAAAGTTTACTTCAGCTCACAAAGAGCTAAATGCCTAGTCGAAAATATCACTATGATCCATTCTCAAATAATTTCTTGCCAGTAAGGACGTGGTACGTGTCCTTTAACCGGCAGTTTCGCCGCCAAATGGCACTGCAGGTAAACGGTTATGACCCAGGGCCCTCTGAACCGAGTGGTTTTGCCGCCAAATGGCACCACAGATAGCGGTTATGGCTATCGAGTGATTTTGCCAGAGCCAATACGCTCCTTAGTGGCGTTAAATCCTTGAGATATGAATCAATAGGATATGATTGATAGGGCACAAAGCCCTCTGTTAGCTAAGGTGGATTCAAATTTGTCCCCTTAAACAAATATCCAACCCAGGTCTACAAAGTCCCCTTGGACGAAGCAACCCATGGCTGCCGACAAGAATCCTTCTGTCAGGTTGGGTCGACTACCTCCTCTGACTAAGTAGACCAGGGACCACGATGGCCCGGGATGACGGAACCATAGGATCTTGATCGGGTCCATCATCCATTCCCCCACCATCCGCTCTAAGTACTAGATGGTAAAATTTCAAGTTTAAATATCAGTTTCCCAAGTATTTCAACCCCAAATTCCCAAATCTCCAAACTTTCCAAAATTCTAAATACCCAAATCCATTGCTGCTACTATATGCCAGATAGCACGTATATTCTACGTATCGGATTGACGACTAGCCTTAATCGAAAGTTCTCTCTCATTATTGGGAGGGGTAATTAACTATAGGGGCTTGCGCCTATAAGAAACCAGAACTCTGATCATAAAGTCCTCACAAAATGAGGGCGAAATCTCTGGGTAGTGTCTTATCTACAAACCCATCTGCCTTCCAAAATTTATCTTGGAACTTATTTGTTAAAACTCCCTCGCCGAATAAAAGAAAAGCGGCGGGGAGGCCGAGGCCGAATTTTCGGAGCCCACAAATACAACGTTTTTAAACATTGCTTCAGAGCTTAAACTTTAATGATACACTAATAAAATTGGAAGGTCAATAATTTTAAACAAAAGGTAAAATCGTACATAAAACCTGATTCTTGAAGTTTGTAAAGGCAATCTTATAGCTCCAATGTTGTAAAAATCTTTTTCTCTGGAACAGAGGGGACTCTGGAAAGAGCAAATGATTGTTTCTCTCCAGCACACGGAGAGGTGAAATGGTGCATTACCCTCAACTATCAAAGGATGGAAAGGCCCATGTTAATAATTTAATAGATGCTCCATCTTCTAAATCATTTTTCCTTTGGCCGAGAGAATAAGGGATGGAACTTGTGGACATCACACATGCACACTCATGCATACAAGCATGCAAAGTGCAAGACACGTTTTGGCAAAGGTGGTTTATATTCTCTCCTACACTAGTCATCAACAATTCACTAGCTTAATCATAATATAGTGAGCGAAGAATTCACATAAATTTCCAAAAGGAAATAAACGATAGATGGATTGACTTCAAAAAGTAATGGTGACATTTTATATAGAAAAAAAGAGAATGTGATGAGGAGGAAGCATTTTCTCTTATTCCATCAACACACGATTTTCAAAATATAGTGTAGAGTATAATGAAATAAGTAAAGCTACCTAGCAAACTAAAACTAGAAATAACTTAATACATAAGATCAGGAAATTAAGCCAAGTAATTCCCAGTACAAGTACAAAGAAAAAAAATATAAGGAAACATAGCAGACCATGGATACACAGCCAAGCAAATTCTGAAATATACATAATGCTTTCAATATAAAAGCCTCCAGGAATATTGCATGAAATAAACGCCAAAAGACGTGGGGAGCCAAATTCGGTATACATCCACATTGCTTTGATGGGATTGTAACAGATTCAGGAAACATTTCAGGCTCACTTAGCGGAAATGATTTCCACATAAAAAAGATCCAGATTTCCAACAGTTCAAATTATAAAATGATGATAAAATAACTTCCAACCAGGTGCTACGATATAAACAAACAGAAGCCGTGAAAGGCATCTAGAAATTCCGCCATGTTATAATTTAATAAATGTGGAGCCCTTAACACCTTAAAATCTAAAAGTTTAAGACAAATCAAAATCTATTCATGAATCAGTCCAATCTCAAAAAGTAAGTAATAAAATGATGCAATTCAAAGTTGAGAAATTAGTCATATATAAAGGTGAAGAATTTAAACAAACAAAAAGATGGCAAAACATGTTACCAGAAGGAAACACTGTCCCTGTCAATGAGCATAGCTGTAAAATAAGTTCTCTAGTAGAGACTGCAAGTGGAGAATCAAACCATATCACATCAGCTGAATGTTTTTGCCGTAGTGTTGCATAAAGATTCAGGACCCAAGCAATCTGTCCACTAGATATTAAGGGCTCACGCCAAGAAAGTCCTGGCTACAGATGGTATGTAAGAAGATTGCCAAGTTAGATTATTATATGGATGATGCATAAGAGCTTGAAATCTATGCACAATCTGCAAAGGTCTACCTGCACCAAAGTTCGCTCAAACTTCTTCAGCAATGTGGCTTCATGCCTGATTCCAGCTGAAAATGCATTTGGTTTAAAGTTGGAAAGGTCTGGAGGAACCGTAGATTGTCTAAAATTCCAACTCAAAATTTGAAACATAAGGCGCATTGCTGAAGAGCAAATTTTCTCCTCATTAAAACTTGCATTGCAGCTAACTATTTTATCGGTCAAGCTAATTGCAGCATCTTTGGCCCAACAATAAAATTCCTGAGATGATAGACCTTTATTGAAAATTATGACTTCAGACTTTTACAACTTTGGAAACGGTTAGCAGGTATTTTTATAAAGTACAAAGGATAAGCACAACATGAACCATCAACCTTCAAACAGGTTAATTCGAATGAAAGGTGACATTGCTCATGAAACTCTCTAGGAAGGCCCAAGGCAGTTGAAGTTGATGGTGAAAATTCATATACCTAGGCAAGTTAATGAATTCAGAAATTTCATAAATGAACAAAGCATGCAACGATCTTAAAATAGGAATTAAAGCAAAATGAATACCAAGGATTCTAGAAAACTGATTCCTGCAACTTGCGCATCCACACCATGAGCACCCAGGACAGCTTGCTTAACCTACAAATATAGTGGTCAACCATAAAATAGCACTAAAACATCACCATTAGACATCTCAAGTTTCTCCATGTTAAATATTAGTAAGTATGAACCCGTAGCATAAATTTCATGATATGCACTTTGAAATATATTTAATATATTCAAGCCATGCAGTGATTTTATTTTACTTATATTAGATTGATAAATTTTAAGTATTCTTAATTTTTTTTACCATTATTGTCTTCTACAAAGTCAAATGAGCAAGAACCAATAAAGAATCTAAATCGTACAGCATTTTAAATTATAGCTTTAACATAAAACTATAATTTTCTTAAATATTTCTTAAAATTTTGATTTTTTAGTATTATATAATAAAAATAATAATTATATTTTAAAATTCTAATTTAAAATGTTGGATTTCTAAAGTTCAAGTCATGAAAACAATCTCTGTGCAAATGTAGAAGCAAATTTGCATGCATCAACCCCTCCTAAGTCCTAAGATCTAAGATCTTCAATTAGTGGGAGCTTCATGCATGGGCAACACACAATACAAAAAAATCAAAATTTCTAATTTTCAACTAATTTTTTACCTTAACTCCTCGATTTTTTTCTATTTTATTAAATTAATTCTACTTGAATTATTTTATAAGGAAGTGACTTCTTGATTCATATATAACTGCTAAGTAGCTAACAAATTTTATGTTTTCAACATTTTTTATATCCAAAGGTTTACAATTTTTTTTAAACACAATAATATAAAATACAATAATTTTTTTAAAATAGAAAAAGAAGGAATAAAGGAACCAATCAAATCTAATTTGATTGGTTGTCATAAATTATTTTCTTTTAGTTTTATAATCATAACTCAATGAAACAAACTAGATATTCAAATTCAAACACTTGAATTCTGTTAAGAAAAAAATAAAAATAAAGTTTAAAATCGGACAGGGGAGAAAATAATTTGAATTTCAAATATAAAGTTTGTTAAATGGGAAGTACTAAAATTGGAAAAGGGGAAAGCTTGAGAAAATAATCAAAATTTTCAAAAAATGAGATATGTTAAGTTAAAAATATTAAAAAACTTGGAATAAAGTTTTATAAATTTGATACTTGGAGTGTTAAACCAAAAGACTGAATCAAAGGAGAAAAGTAAAAGAAAATAAATTTAAATTTAAAAATTAATATGTTAAATAAAAAATAAAAAATTATAATGGGAATTAACATTTCAAAAGTTTTAATTTACAATGAACAAACGATATTTTTTACTTTTAAACAAAGAGTTGGATATATTGGCGAAATATTAGGCCTCATTTCAATAGTAATATAGATATGCTCCAACTTCCAATGACAGTATCTACAAAAATATATGACCATTTAAGGTTGTGATATCAATAGATGCTTTAGAATATTTCCTTACAGTGGCATGTTAAAACTTTGAAAGAATTTATTTTAGATGCATCTCTTTATTGTACTTTTTAATGTTCAGAATTTAGAAATTTTGCAGAACCAAGGAATAGTAGTTATCATTAATAATCAAAACTATTTTCAATATATATTATGAGTAGAATTAAATTTTCTTTCTCCCTCAACCCAATTTTCATGTTCCTCTGATCATCAAAATTTATTTTGAGACCTCTAAATCTTTTTATGGACGATTGAACAAAAAAAAAGAAGTTTAAGCCAAATTTCCACTTAGTATTAGACAATGGAATTTCAATTTTAAGGGCTTGCTTTATATATTAAATAAGGTCCTTACAATCCTTTACATCTAAGGATTTGTGTAATTACTTTGTTCCGGCTAAAGCAAATCTACTTTATGGGAAATAGAGATTGTGACTGTACAAACTATTTCAATTTAAACTTATACATCTGAAAAGAAAAAAATAGTTTAAAGTACTTGCCTTTAAAATAAACTAAGATATGGAGAGTTATCTCTTTGTTTATTCGGTTTAGTAGGAAATGAATATTTTCTATGACCTTTTGAGTTTCCTCTTGATATGAGTGAATTAGAAAAATGATCTCATTTTTTCTACACATAGAATCAACTTAAGGAACCTAGCTCCAGTATTCTTTTAATGGACAAAATTGAGACAGTCTTTTCGTTTAATGGTCAGATTATATTCCTCACAAAAAAAAACATTCACACTTTAATTTTGTTTTAGATGCTTGTTTAGTACAACTTCCGTAGCTTAAGAAGTATATTATTTCTCATGAGGTACTAGGGGTACAATATATCCCTTGGCCAAATATAAGCTAACATTATGGAACTTGGGGTATATGGCAAACAAACTTGAAAGCTAAAACATGCCAAATCAGAGCAAACTCAGCTGGGAATGCCAAACAGAAAAATAAATCATTTGGTATTTGCTATATTGCCCAACCACAGCCATCTTTCCCCCCCCCCCAAAAAAAAAAAAAAAAAAAAAAAAACTCTTAACATTAAGAGAGAGGTGGAGAGAGGGAGAGGGAGACATCTTAAAAACTCCATGTAACTGTGCATTGCACCAAATCGATTTACAACAACTCACCATGCCAATAAATCAATACTTTTTTGAGATTATGGGTAGGGAAGCGTAGCATTACTCTTTCCATTTAAAGGTAAGGCTTAACTTTCAGACTGAAATTCAATGCCTTCAGTTTGGTTTATGGCATATGATAGTGGGATAGGAATATCTAACAAATAGTAAAGCATGCAAAGCAACCGGCCAAAAGTCAAAATAGAACATCAATAGAAAATTGTCCAACTTATTACCTGACACAAAATTTCCATCTTCTCTGATTCTGTAAATTCCAGCCTAGGAAAAAAGAATGCAAGGCACTTCAGTCTTCAATAAACACATAAGCCATGAAATAAAGGGAAACAGCCAAAGAACTCAAGACGCTTATACATTTGGAATATCAAATTAAAAGATCAACACCTAAACTATCAGATTTTTAGAGGTTAGGGGAAAAGCTTTCCATAGTAATTCTCCCTAACAACCTTTCAACTTTGGATTTTTAAATAATATTTTTCATACCACCAGTAATCAGGGTCGGGATGAAGAATATTGGTGAGCCTTCTTGCAATCAAATGCTAGTGATCTTAAACTTACAGAGAATTTGATAATCCTTCCCTGAATTTAGAGCAAAGAATTTTGCATGGCTAACAGGAAAACTTAAGATTAACCTACTGAGGTATTAATTTGGAAATAGGTAACAACCCGTTGATAAGTTCAACACAATGACACCATATATAATTCAAAACTAAGAGGTCAACATCCAGCACTCCTAGTTGTACATTACAAGTATAGGGTTCAGAAAATCCAAGGTTGATGGTGGAGCTTTGCAAATCAATTTGATAATGATAAAAAAGTGAATGATCCATAGTTCTTGAATCAGTTCTGGAGCTAAAAGCTGATGGTGTGACTTGCACATTGTTGACGAATATTTTCGCATCGACTCGACTCCGATTGAGCCCGACTAAGCTCGATCGCGCTCGATCAAATAAATCGATCATCGTCGAGGCAAAATTAATCTGAATTAAGCCTCAATTTAATTAAATTAAACCCAATTTAATTTAATTAAAATCAAATCAATCAAATCAAAATCAATCAAACCCCGTCGAGTGTCGGCGAGTTCAATGTGACGCAATTCGGCACTTTTCGGCCTCGATCAGAGCCCAATTTCGTAAAATTGGCTCAATCTGACCCGTTTCGGTCCGAATCGACTCTAATCGATTCAAATTGGGTCCAATGTGAACCCAATTTTAGCCCAATTCATCAAATCTTAGCTCAATTCAAATCTCAAATCAAGATTTGAATCAAACGGCTTAGATTTCCTCTAAAATCCCGCTCTGTTTTCCGTCAAATCGCATGGTTTCAGCGGCTACAGCAGGAGATCCACTCGAGTGCGATCTTTTCGCGTGTAGAAGGAGCGGGATAGATAGAGGAGACGGGCAATTCGACTCCCCTGTTGTGTTCCTTTCGTGCCCGTCCCGACCCAGAACGAGAGAGCGAGAGAACGAGAGGTAGGGAGAGGCGGAACCAACGCTCCAGCGTGCGATCTCCCCCCGTTTCGCGATCCCCCTTTGTTTCACGACCTCCAGAGAGTGCGGAACCCCATTCCGACTCCACCTGGACGGTCGGCCGGACCAACCAGGAGCTCCGTCCCTCTCATCCACTAGAGCTTTTGAGATTTCAAGCTCCAGGAAGCCTCTACACTTTCCTTCCTCAAGTCCGGCGAGCTCGTAGTGGTCAAGAAAGCTGTTGGAGGCTTCCAAACAACGAAGGAAGCCTTTTACTCTCTTCCTTCTTCGTCTCCGGCGACCTCGAGACGAGTCGGAAGCTGTTGGAGACTTCCAAACAGCAAGGGAGGGCTTCTAAATCTTCCCAACAGCAAAAGGAAGGCTTCTCCTCCCTTCTCTTTCAACTCCGGCGACTTCTCGACGACGAAATTAGCTCCGGGAGACTGTCGAACAGCAAAATCTGTTGTTTGGAGCGTGTAAACAGCAGCCATAGAGCTTCCGAGAGCTGTCAAACGCTGAAAACTGCTGTCGGGAGTGCTTTGGACAGCAAATCCACCCTCCGGAGTAGCTTGGACAGCAGCGGCGACGTCCGGAATACCTTGGACAGCAACTTGGAGCTTGGAGCGGAGCTTGGACAAAGCTTGGAACTTGGATAGGAGCGCTTGGACAACCCGGGGAAGGTATACCACTAAAACTTAGGCGAAACCTTAAGGCTCCCAAGGCCAATTGCAATGTGGTTGACGATCCAAAGCCATAGGTCCTTAGAAACTTTATTTTTTGGTCCCCAAAAACCCATTTTTTTGCTGTCCGCTTCGCAAAGGCTATGGAAATTGGGTGATTTCCGTTAGTCGACTCTTATGTGAGGGTCCGAAGTGGATTTTGATGCGTATGGAGATGTTGGATTAATGTCCAACACCTTTTAAATTGTATGTTCTTGCATTCATGCATCTCTCCCTTTACCTACGTTTGAACCATAGGGTAAGCCATTCTTTTTGACCTAGAAATCAAATGTTATGGTGTACACTTCTCTTTATAGTGTTGCATGCTAGGTTAGGCTCTTTAGGTCGACGCGCTATGGCAAAATTGACATATGTTTAGCGTATGTATGTTTGCTAAAGTTCAATGTTTAATAAATTTGGTGAAAACTTGTGGTGGAGTTTTGATACAAATCGTCATGAGATTTACTACAAGTCTCCAAAAACTTATGTTGTAAACCTCACGACATTCATAACCAACTAAATCCATGACAAGTCATTCCATCAAGTTTACTTTGCTTAGAATGATGATTGCCACTTGTTTGGAACAACCCTAACCCCTAGAGGTTTGGAAGGAGAGTAAATGGGTTCATTTAATTCTAAACGATTTTGAGGTCTCATGGGCCTTCACAAGCCCATGAGTGCCCATGCCTAAAATTATCTAATCCCATTTTTGAAACTTCCAAATTGAGGGTTTATGATGAAATTATTGGAATGCATTTATATGCTAAGGGTTGTTTGCTCGCTTTTCTTTTATATCCGAAATTTACAAATTTATAAACATGCTTAGTTAATTTCTGAATGCTTTTTGAAGCAAGGGTGGTGTATTCCATGACAATCAAATGTTTATGGATCATACTCCACCATGCATTGAAATTACCTAAGCATGATTAGTCAAATTTGTAAATTAAGGGACTCAAGTGCAATGATAGTTGAACTTGGCATATATTCATCCCCTCAAACATACAAACTACATTCACGTTTCTAGGTTTCTTAGATGATGTCAAATCCAATCGTAAGACTTCTTAGAAATCGTAGGAGATCAATTCTCTCCTCTCCAAATGAATTCAAAATGTTCATTCAAAACTTTGGGGAACTCTCTCCCCTATGTTTTTCCCATTCATACATGATATTTGGAGCATCCTCAAGGCTCCAGATATTGGATTGTATGAATCCTAGCTCTAACCTAGGAGCTATAAACCATCCCATGCCTACTCTTAGGTCTCTCTTAGATCTTGCCAAAATGGATCTTTAGGTTTCTCCTAGAAACTTTCAAGTCCCCAAAATCATATCAAATTTGATTTGGGAAAACCTTCCAGTGCATTAGGAAGTTTGTCTTCCCTCTTTTAAGCAAATCCAAAACATTTGTAGGAGAGTGGGAAGTCTTCTTCCTTATGACATGTCCCTCACACTTAATAGTTGGGACGTTCTCTAAATCCCAATTATTATAGTGCATGAATCAAGGTTTTAGGAAAACAAATCCTAAGTCTCTCTCCCTTTTCCATTTGCTAACAACACAAAGTTAGCAAATAAACGTTTCTCCCTTCATAAATGATGATTTGGAATTCTCTAAAATTCCAACATATCATTATATGAAAATCTTGTAGCTTAGAGCCAAAAATCTAAGTTCTCCCTTTCTTTCGTTTTGAGACTAAGATCAATGAAAGAATTCCTTTTTAGGCTTAGGATTCTAAAATCTAGCCTATTTCATTTGCCTAACCTATATAGGTAGATGACCCCTTAATTTGTAGTCGAAAAACTACAAATTACATCTCTTATGCGATGTTATTTGGAGCACTCCAAACTTCAAATATCTCATTGCATGTCTCCTAGTCTATCTTAGGAGCTATCACCCACTTTTGTTATATGTTGCATTATGGATTTCCCAAAAAAAAATCCTTAATGCATCATGTTATAAGTTTTCTTACATCTCTTGTTGGAATCTCAAAAAACCAACAAGTATCCTCTCATGTGCGGTGAATTGAAGCCCCTCAAGTCTTCAAGTGTACCCACATAAATCTTTGTAGTTTGGAACCAAACTCTAAACTATTAACCCATTTGTTGGAACACAAGAAACCAACTTATCTTTTCTCATGCAAGATATTTTAAGGCTCCTCAAGCCTTTAAACATAGGGGTGTCAATTTCGGGTCACGGGTCGGGTTCGGGTCGAACCCGGAACTGACCCGGGTTCAAACGGGTCGACCCTAACCCGACCCGGTTAGGTAAACGGGTCGGAAATGCGAACCCGAACCCGACCCGGCGGGTTGCCGGGTTGACCCGACCCGACCCGCGAGTGCGGCGGTCGCGCAGTGCGGCGAGGGCGCTGGGTCGCGCGAGTGCGGCGGGGTCGCACGAGGGCGCGGTGCGCAGGGTCGTGCGAGGGCGCGGGGTCCCGCGGTGCGGCGGTCGCGCGGTGCGGCGTGGTCGGCTGGTCGCACGGTGCGGCGGGGTCGCGACTCGCGCGAGGGCACTGGGACGCGCGAGGGTCGCGCGGTGCGGCGTGGTCGCGCGGTGCGGGGGGTCGCGGACTCGTGGGGCAGCAGCGGCAGCGGCCAGCGGGTCATGTCCGCGTGGTTAGGTTAAAACGGGTTGGCGGGTCAACCCGGCAACCCGCCGGGTCAACCCGAACCCGACCCGTTTTATAAACGGGTCGAAATCTCTAACCCGAACCCGACCCGATTCGGGTTCGGGTTGACCCAAACCCGGAATTTTCGGGTCGGGTTCGGGTCGGGTTTTCGGGTCGGGTCAAATGTTGACAGCTCTATTTAAACATATCATTGTATAAATCCTTTAACTCTAGGATCAATCCTAGGTTATTTCCTCTTCTTTGTTTGTTGAAATGCAAAATCAACAAACAAGTGCCACTTCTCCCCCCATATATAATAGTTTGAAGCTTTTCCTAAACTTCTGCTTACCATCACATGGGATCGTTGAACTTAGAACCAAATTCTAAGTTCTTTCTCTCAATTGTTCGAATCTAAGTTCAACAATTGAACACCCCGCCTAGGCTTAGGATTTAAAACCTAGCCTTTCCTTTTCATTCACTTAACCCAAGTTTAAGTGAATGATCACCCCTCTTTGAATATCAAATATTCAAAGGTTTTTCTATGAATTTTGTAACTTTCTAAGTTACATCTTCTTCCTTCAACCTCAAAGTTGTAGGAAGCTTTTCAAATAATTTATTTGTTGGAACACAAACCAATGAATAATCCTTTGGACATAGGTTTCAAATCCTAGTCTCCCTCATTTGCTTAGCCACTAATTTAGCAAATGAATGCTCCTCCTTGGACACTCAATGTCCAAGGAATCCCTTTCAACATGCAATTCAAAATTTGCTTGTTGCTTCTCTTTTCTACAACTCAAGGGTTGTAGAAAGTACTCTCATTTTCCTAAACCCAAATCTAGGAGAATGGTCATTTTCCCTTTGAACACCAAAAGTTCAAGGGCATTTATGAATGTGGAATTTATAAGTTTCACATGATTTTCCCTTTTCTACAACTCAAAAGTTGTAGGAAAACCATCTTATCCTCCTAAAAATCAAAATTAGGAGAATGTACTCATCTCCTTTGAGCACCAAATATTCAAAGGATCCCTTTGATTTGCAACTTTCAAGTTGCATTTCCCTCTCCCTTTTCCTACAAGCCAAGATTGTAGGAGAAAATCTGAATTCGTGTTTATGCTCCCAAAACCCAAATTGGGAGGATGAATCCCCTCTTTGGACACCAAGCGTTCAAAGAGACTACCCCAATTTGCAACCTCTAAGTTGCACTTTGGGCTACTTCTTTTCCTACAATTCTAAATTGTAGGAAATCTCCCATTTCTCATTCATTTGCTTAGCCTCAAATTAGGCAAATAAATTTGTTCCTTTAAACATCAAAAGTTTAAGGAACATTTATGGATTTGCAACCTACAAGATTGCATGTTCCCTCTCTTTTTTCTACAATTCAAAAGTTGTAGGAATTCTCCCTGTTCCATTGACTCAAATTGGGTGAGTGGACGTCCCCTTCTTTGAACGCCAAATGTTCAAAGAAAGTCTTCCACTTTGCAACCTTCAAGTTGCATTTCCTTTCATCTTTCCTATAAGTCAAAGATTGTAGGAAAGCATCCAAGTTCATCTTCTTACCCTCATTCTTCTAACTCAAATTAGAAGAGTGTATTTCCTTCTTTGAATAACTAAATGTTCAAAGGATTTTCAAGAGTTTGCAATTTCCAATTTGCATCTCATTATTCTCTATCTCTCCAACCTAAATTGGAAGGATGAATCTTCTTCTTTGAATGCCAAATGTTCAAGGAAGATCTTCTACTGTGCAACTTCCAAGTTGCATTTCTCCCTTTCTTCTCTACAAACCAAATTTGTAGAGAAATTCCCTTTCTTTCTACAACTCAAGAGTTGTAAGAAAATCTCATTCATTCAACCTATGTTCAGTGAATTAGACACATGAAAGTCTCTTATTTGTTGAATCAAAACTGACAAGTAATTCAACCCAAAATCTTTTGTTTGTTGAACCAAATTCAACAAATAATTCCATATCAAGCTAAGGAGATTACTCCCAACACTTAGCCCAAAAGCTATGTGTTGGATTCTCTTTCTTTCCTTTCTTTAGCCTCAAAGCTAAAAGAATTCATTCTTCTCCTAGCTCCAAAAGTTAGAAAAAGAATTTCTCCAACATTTAGCTTAAAAGCTAAATGTTAGATTCCTACCTCTTCTTCTTAGCTCCAAAAGCTAAGGAGAATTTCCCTCAACAAGTGGCCCAAAAGCCACATGTTGGACACTCCTTTCTTAGACCCAAACTCTAGGAGGACTTTTAGTGTGACATACCACACAAGCCTCACACACTTAGATGCACAACCCCTTAGGCATGCTAGGATTAGGATTTTTCTTTGTATGCGCATGTGATTGTTGTTGTGGAGTGATTGACTTTTGGATTGTCTGTGTTGTGGGCACTTGCCCTTAAGTGGTTAGTGTAGAAAGATATAAATGCTTTTTTGTGCAGGTGGCCATATCTAAAAGGGGGGCACTCATAAATAATAATAAATTGCTTGCATGACAGGTACTGCTTAAAACCCCCCCAAAGATGTGGCCAATAGGGTAGAAGCAGGGGGCCTAGCACTTAGCGCTCTAAGTGTTAGGCCAATTTTGAGATAATTACATGCTTATTATATAAACTGCTTCTTAACTCTGTTTTGCATATTTGAGTCTTTTTCTTTTTTACATCATATATTTGATTAGATATAGGGTGTAAAACTTGTGGGGTTTGGATCAAAAAGCAAGGAAGACCAAGGGAGAAAGTACAATTTTTGAGATAAAGCTTGAAGATCCCCACAAGTAGAGTCTGTAATTAATTTAACTGGGTTGTATAATGGCAGGCAACTCAGCTGTCAAATCTGGTTGTAATAAATTGGACTTTATCTACATTTCCTGTATTTTATTTATAAATAAAAGCATGTGTTGAAGTGTTTACTGGGTGCGCATTAGAAAATCATGTGTTTCCTAGGTTTCTTCTCTTGTTTTTGTGGGTGTGGTCTGGACTTGATCATGTTAGGCTCTTAGGACAAAACTAAGTTTTCTACCCCTTTAAAATGTAAGCAACCTAAAATGAAATTAGGCTTCATGGTTTTCTAACAAAAGAAAATTTGCATGGCTCTCTTTTAAAGGGTCAAGTTTTCCAAAAGCTTAAATAATCATGCATAGCCCAAGCATGTTGCATATAGAATGCCTCAACTTAAGGATTAGAGAACAAAATCTTTCTTTTTGTGAGTCAGCATTTGCATACCCACATACTTAGGCATCTTAGCCTCAAAGCTAAGCTATAAGACCTACCTTCTAAATAAAAAACAATCCTATCACTCTACATTTGCATTGAGACCGAATAACATGATTTTAAAAGCGATTAGGGGGAGTTTAGCTGGTAGTCCCTTCTAGGCGGGACAATAAATCAAGAGGTCGGGCGGGTTATGCCTCTTGTGAGGTGTAGCTTGTAAGTCCCTCTTTGCACTCGTTAGATCTAGGTTCGAGGCACTACCTATCGGTGGTCCTCACCTTAGTCTTAGGATCCGAGGCATGCGTTGATTCCAAATCACCCTATAAGCCCTCATCCTTCGGGCAGTTCCTCCAACAAGTGTTGTTGGGATGTAAGCCCCAATCTTCTAATAAAAAGTTCAACTTAAACCAAATTTAGATTCAAAAATGCAAAGCCCAACATATGATAGTTTGAGCACCTCTGAGTTTCATCTCAGAATCAAGTGCCCCTACTTCACCTCATTTGGCTTTCATTCCCAAAATCTAATCCTTAGTTGATCAATTCTTCCTTGAAATTCCTAAAAGACCAAACCTTTAAGCAAGACTTTCATGGATTTTAAAACAAAAATCAAACTTTAGCCAACATTTAAATGACTTCAAAAGAAAGAAAACCACTAGTTTAATCAAAAGTTTTTCCAAATCAAACTTGGGATGTAATTAACCATAGGGGCTTGCCCTTATGGGATGTCTGTACCCCAGAAATAAATAAACCCCACTCAACCAAACATTGAGTGGGGGAATCTCTGTTAAATAATTGTAAATTTTGTTATTGAGCCCATAAGAAAATGGTATTTTTACCCTCTAGGGTAATATATCGTATTCTTATGCCGTGCCCGATTATAAAATATGCAATCCGTTTGAGGATACAAAATTCTCCAACACACATGAAGTTAACTTGAATTGTAGCGTCAATTGTTTAGACTTTATTGAGAATTTGAGATGTCCTAAAAGGCTACAAATGGTTAATGATAGCTTGTGCATAGTACTAGGGCTTTATGCAATTTAGAAATTATATTGATTAGGTAATACCATGGAAGGGATACTAGAATTAGGATTTGATAACAAAATTATAATGATCCTACCAGAGAAGAAGTGATGAAATATATCTTTGATTCTATCTTATGGAAGATGAATTGTTTCACCTTACTTATATTGATCCCCTCTTCGTTCCAATCTTCCATTTTTTTTCTCTTATTCTTAATTTTTTTTCTTTCTTTTTAGTTTTTGGAAGATTCTCGTAATTACAGTTCTTAACCTCGGATTTTGCGCACCCAAGGAGAGAAGGAAAGAAGCAGCATAAGTTGTGAGAAAGTGGGTTGTATATAAAATTATAAGGCAGAAAGAAATAGATAAATTTTATCTCATTTTCTTATGTTCCTCCCTTCATATGCATGCAAACAAGAGAGAGAGAGAGAGAGAGAGAGTTCTTAGGAAAAAAGAATGAGAAATTCTTGACTACAAAAAATAGTTGTGCCTAAAAGAGCGAATCAAATATGACAGAGAGAGAAAGAGAAGGAAGAGCCCTCTATACTGCTATTTAGAAAGCATAGAGTTTGAATTTGAATCATATTTTCCAAGCTATTGCATTAAATCAACAAATTATGGCTTTCTAATTCTAGATAAAATATCATTTTAACTAATAAGTGTTGGCTCAAGAAAAATGGCACGAATGCATTAATCCTGCTTTGCAGCCGTAGGATTCCATTTCTCTTAAGTCAGATTGAAATTAACCAGATTTATCATGAGGGTGGTATCAAGGTTTAAAGATCTGGGGTCCTTACTTCCTATGAGCGCAAGCACTCATAATTAATTACCCTCTTATTACGAAAGAGAGAACTCTCGATTAAGGTGATAGGAAATGCTAGTATTCACAAACAACCCTAACCTAAATCAAGTATCAAACAAAGAGAACTGCTATCCACAGCAGGAAATCAGCCCAAACAATGGAAAATCTGAGAGAAACGTGAGAGAAAATGTAGGAAAACAATTGCAAACACTTTTATTCCACTAGTAGGTGCAAACAACAAGCAAGATACAATTTTCCTTCAATTCAAGAGGAAGGAAAAACTCTCCACTATCTCCGGCAACGCCAAGAGCCCAAAACAA
The DNA here is from genome assembly GCA_016618105.1 of Dendrobium huoshanense. Taxonomy (NCBI): domain Eukaryota; kingdom Viridiplantae; phylum Streptophyta; class Magnoliopsida; order Asparagales; family Orchidaceae; genus Dendrobium; species Dendrobium huoshanense. The sequence continues at coordinate 23,247,574 of CM028354.1, read as the reverse complement.
ACCCTAGATCTCAAAGAGAAAACCCAAATTCAAGATACCCCCCTCATTCTCTCATAACTCCCTAATTAAAGCAAAATGAAAGATACAAATTACATAAACACCCTCCTCATTCAAAAATTCCCTCCAACGAAACGCTCCAACCCCGCCTAGCCCGCTCTCTCTTCCGCCATTTCTGCGACTGGGTTCCGCCCGGCTTTGGACCGCCGGGTGTAGAACCGGACCGGTCCAGCTGGGACCGGTCCAAGCGTAACATTACTTCCCTCCCAAAGATTCACCTTGTCCTCAAGGTGAAAGTACGGAAACTGTTGTTTCATCATCTCATAGGGCTCCCAAGTGGCCTGGAGATCCTTCCATTTGATCAACACCTCTTTGTTTCCTTTTTTATCCCACCTTACCCCTTCTAGCTCCACGGGTTCCATAACCACTTCCAAATCCTCTGTCAGTGATGCTAGCAATTCCACACTAGCTGCATGCTCTCCAAGTTCTCTCCTCAGTTGTGACACGTGAAACACCGGGTGTATGGTAGCGGAGGATGGTAATTTCAGACGATATGCCACTGCTCCAATCTTCCCCAAGATCTCATAGGGCCCGAAGTACCTCGGGCCAATTTCTCGTTCCTCCTGTTAACCACTGACTTTTGCCTGTAGGGCCTTAGCTTCAAGTACACCTTCTCCCCTACTTCATATTGTATGTCCCTCCTGTGTGTATCTGCTCTCTTCTTCATGATTTGTTGTGCTCTTCCCAAATGTTTCTTCAACTCCTCTAGCACAAGGTCTCTTTCCTCTAGGTATTGCTCCACTGAAGAATTAGGTGTACTTCCTCTCCCATAGTGCACTAGGTGTGGGGGTCCCTCCCATACAACACTTTGAACGGTGTCATCTGAGAAGCAGAATGGTGCGAGGTGTTGTACCAGTACTCCGCCCATGGTAACCATTGTGCCCACTTCCGTGGTGTTTCTGAAGCAAAGCACCTCAAATATGTCTCTAAGCTCCGGTTTACCACCTCTGTCTGTCCATCTGTCTGGGGATGGTAGGCGGTACTTCTCTTGAGGACAGTGCCCTGCATTCAGAACAGTTCCCTCCAAAACTGACTAAGGAACACTTTGTCTCTATCAGACACAATCGATTCAGGAATCCCATGCAGTCTAACAACTTCCCTGATAAAGGCGGCTACTACTGACACAGCAGTGTAGGGGTGTCGTAAGAGAATGAAGTGTGCATATTTGCTGAGTCGGTCTACCACTACCGGGACGACTGTGAATCCTTCTGATCTGGGTAAGCCGTCGATGAAATCCATGGACACTTCCTCCCAAACTTTGTTTGGAAGTGTCAATGGTTGTAGTAGTCCTCCTGGAGCCATCGCCATGTATTTGTTTCTCTGGCACACCTCACACCTTGCTACCATCTCCTCCACATCTTTGTGCATCCCTTTCCAGTAGAGCTCAGTAGCTAGCCTCCTGTAAGTCTTCTTAAATCTTGAGTGGCCTCCAATAGCGCTGCCATGGAACTCCTGCAACAAGTGGGGAATGTGGATGGAGGTTCTTGGCATCACAAACCTCCCTTGATACAATAGCCTCTCCCCCTCAATGCAGTAACTTGGATGGCTACTCTTGTCTGTCCTCAGATCTTCTCTGATCTTTCCCAGTTCTTCATCCTGCATGCTTTCTTCCTTGAGCGCACCCCAGTCGACCATCAAGGGTACCGACACAACTAATTCTTGGAGCTCCCCAACACATCTGGATAAAGCATCGACTGCCCTATTTTCCAAACCTGGATTATAATGTATCTCAAAATCGTAGCCTAATAGCTTGGATAACCACCTTTGATGTTCCTCGGTCACCATTCTTTGTTCTAACAGATACTTCAAGCTCTTCTGATCAGTCCGTAAAATAAAGTGTCTTCCCAGGAGATAAGGCCGCCACTTCTGAATAGCCAAGACAATGGTCATCAGCTCTCTTTCATAAACTGACTTCAACCTGGCTCTGGCTGAAAGCACTTGACTGTAGTATGCTATCGGTCTGTGATTCTGCATCAGCACCGCCCCTAGTCCATATCCTGACGCATCCGTCTCTACCACAAAGACCTGGTTAAAATCTGGAAGTGCCAGCACTAGTACTGTAGTCATGGATTCCTTCAGCTTCTGGAAAGCCTGGGTTGCTGCTTCTCCCCATCAAAAACTATCCTTCTTCAATTGCTCAGTCAACGGCCATGCAATAGAACCGTACCCCTTCACAAACTTCCTGTAGTATCCAGTCAATCCTAGGAAGCCCCTCAACTCCCTAAGGTTCCTAGGCAGTGGCCATTTCTGCATTGCATCAATTTTAGTTTGATGCGCTGCCACTCCTTGGGATACCACATGTCCCAAGTACTCCATACTTGCCTGAGCAAAACTGCACTTCTTCAGGTTAGCTTTTAACTGATGCTCCTGAAGCACTTCCAATACCACCCTCAAATGTTCTAAGTGCTCCTCCACAGTCCTGTTGTACACCAGGATGTCATCGAAAAAGACCAGGACAAACTTCCTGAGGTGATGCTTGAATACCCGATTCATCAAAGATTGAAAGGTTGCGGGAGCGTTTACCAGAAATTCATAATGCCCTTCATGTGTCCTAAACGCTGTCTTTGGAATATCTGCCTCCCTCATCCTGATCTAGTGGTATCCGGATTTTAAATCCAGTTTAGAAAACATCACTGCACCATGTAGCTCGTCTAACAGTTCATCAATCACAGGGATTGGGAACTTGTCTGGTACAGTGCCTTTATTCAGAGCCCTGTAATCCACACAAAATCTCTAACTCCCATCCTTCTTCTTGACCAGGAGGACTGGACTAGAAAAAGGGTTGTTGCTAGGTCTGATAATCTCCGCCTCCAGCATTTACCTAATCAGCGTTTCAATCTCAACTTTTTGAATATGTGGATAGCGGTAAGGACGGACGCTGATCGGAGTCTCACCTTCTTTCAAGGTAATCACATGCTCCAACTCTCTTTGAGGAGGTAAACTATGGGGAGGGTGAAAGACCTTGCTGAACTGGTGTATGAGCGGCTGTACTGTAGAGGGAACATTGCCTTCCTCCTCCAATCTGACCCCTTCAAGGCAATGCAACTCTACTAAATAGCCTCCCCCCTCTTCCTGAATGGTTCTGATGAGCAATTTGAGATAAACCCCTACCTTGGTCAACCCGGAATCACCCTGAATCATCCTCTTTTTTTCACCAACCACCAACTCCATCCTCAGTGTACCCCAATTGATTTTGGTCTCTCCCAATGTCTGCAGCCATTTCATCCCACGAATGACATCCGTACTCCCCAATTCCATGGGAAGGAAGTCTTCCTTTACATGGATCCCTTGAATCTTCAGTACTACTCCTCGACAGACTCCTCGGCCCATCTCTACCTTCCCGGTGCCCATCATTACTCCGTACCCTCCAGTATCTACTAGCACCATCCCCAATGCATCAACAATCTGGGTGGAAATGAAATTGTGTTGCTCCACTATCTATCAACACCACCACCTCGCGGTCAGAGATCTCTCCTTTCACCTTCATAGTGTGACTCGAAGTGAATCCCACTATTGAGTTCAAAGATACTTCTGCTACGTCCAGATGCAACTTCTCCTCCTCTTCCACCTCGGGGTCATTCTCACCTCCCTCTTCGTCTTCCTCGTCTTCACAAACGAGGAGAACCTGAAGAGATCGGTCCTTGCACCTATGCCCCAGCATGTACTTCTCATCACACCTGAAGCACACCCCTTTTGCCCTTTTTTCCTGCAGCTCCTTCTCAGTCAGCTTTTTGAACTGCCCCCTGTTACCTCCTCCTCCCATCTTCTCCTTGGGTGCTTCCTTCATACTCCCGGGGCCTGCCCCTTTTGCTGGTAAGAATGTGGTCGTCGTCCTGTACGACTCCCCTGAATAATTTCCCCGAATCCCTCTTTCATACTTCTGATACTCCACCAACTGGGCCAACTCCATGACCTTGCCTAGATTCCTAGGCTCCAACACTCTGACTGCTGTTCTTATCTCTGGTTTCAGCCCTTTCATGAAATTTCCTTCCAGGGCTGACTCCTAGATATGATCCAGCCTACTAGCCAGATACTCAAACCTATCCCGGTAATCCGCCACGGTGCCTTCTTGGGTAAGGGCAAAGAATTGCTCATAGAAGTCTCCTTCCCCATCGGTTCAGAAACGCTCTAGTAAGCAATCTTTGAACTCTCGCCAGCTTCGGATGGGCTCCCGTCTGTCACGCCATTGATACCAGGCTAAAGCTTTCCCTTCCAAGCACATTCCTGCCACTGTCAATTTTTCTTCTTCGGTCAACCCATTGACAGCAAAATATCGCTCCACCTTATAGATCCACCCATGGTCACCTTCTCCCTCAAAGATGGGCATCTTCAGCTTCCTCACCTTTGGATCTTCTCCACCTCCCCGGTATCTCCCATAACCTCCCATTCCTCAAGCTGGAAGAGCTCCCCAAATGTCCCGATTAGCCCTCCAACGATTATACTCGAACCCTTCTTCATACTCACCTCTCCTCCCTTCAACATCATCACCTCGACGCTGAATCCCTTCAAATTCAGCACCTCGACGATGACGTTCCTCCCTTCTTCCTTCAAAATTCCCCCCTCGACACTGAATTCTTTCGAATTCAGCACCTCGGCGATGAGATCCCTCTCTTCTCCCACCAAAATCAGCCCCCCTTCTGTCATATCCCATGCTCATCTCTTCCCTCGAAAGAGGCTCTAGCGGAGGCATGTCGTTCTCTTCCTCTAGAATCTCCACCTCCGACTGTCCCCTCCCCCGCAAAGGGTTCGGATTTCCTCCCATGCCATGACCGTCGGTGGTCTCTCTTACTTCCGATGTCGCCGGATTGAATTTCATCTTAAGAAGTTTCTTCATCATTTCCTCCATTGCCGTGAACTTCCCCTCCAACCTTTCATTGTTGGAGGTGAGTTGATTTTGGAAGTTGAAGAATCTTTCCTCCAAATAGGCTTTCAATTGGCCAACTTCGCCTTCCAAGACGTCAACCTTCTTTTCGGTCATTGTTCTTCTCAAGATTCACGAAGATCTTCTTCCGGAACAAGAAAATCCGCTGAAATCTTTAGGAAATCAGCCCCCAACGGTCCCAAAAAAGAGGCTCTTATACCAATTTGATATGAAATGCTAGTATTCACAAGCAAACCTAACCCAAATCAAGTATCAAACAAAGAGAACATCTGTCCACAGCAAGAAATCAGCCCAAACAATGGAAAATCTGAGAGAAATGTGAGAGAAAATGTAGGAAAACAATTGCAAACACTTTTATTCCACTAGTATGTGCAAACAACAAGCAAGATACAATTTTCCTTCAATTCGAGAGGAAGGAAAAACTCTCCACTATCTCCGGCAACGCCAAGAGCCCAAAACAAACCCTAGATCTCAAAGAGAAAACCCAAATTCAAGATACCCCCTAATTCTCTCATAACTCCCTAATTAAAGCAAAAGGAAAGATACAAATTACATAAACACCATCCTCATTCAAAATTTCCCTCCAACGAAACGCTCCAACCCCGCCTAGCCTGCTCTCTCTTCCACCATTTCTGCGACTGGGTTCCGCCCGGCTTTGGACCGCCGGGTGTAGAACCGGACTGGTCCAGCTGGGACCGGTCCAAGTGTAACATAAGGATGAATAAATTTTAGAAAATTTTAGTCTCAATAGAAGGGTTAGTGGAGGTAAACCCGATCAAGATCTCATGGTTCCGTTGTCCCGGATATACCGTAGTTTCAATCTACCAACACTAACAATCATTGACCGTAGTGTCCAGAGAATCTGATTAGCAGCCATGAGTTGCCTCCTCTCAGGGATCCCGAATAGACTGAAGTGGTTAAGTATGGGTTATAATTTTGTTAGGTGTTTTGGGGTTTACTTCAATTAAAATACCAAAAATTTATTTAGTTTGGGATTTATGACTTCGTTTAGAAGTAACTCGGGAGTTTGATTTGGAATGGGATCTTAATGCAATCAAAAATTTGGGAGAGGACCCCAAATTTTTTATCACAAAAACAATCTCTTTCTAGGATGATAGAAAGACATAAAATACTCGAAAACTTGACAAAATATACCTAACAAAATAAAACACAACTTTAATATTATAAAAGAACTTACAAACAAGGACTCTTACAAACTTCGACGCTTACAAACGTTTGACAAATTTATGACTTCAAAACAAACACCTAAAGAAACTTTCATCCATTAGAAGAAGGATACAAGTGAGGTGGTACTTGCGGAGAGACGAAAGATGTTAGAAGACAAGATGAAGGGTGGAAAGAACTCGCAAGTCTTTCCTAGAGGAGATGAGAAGGAGAATGGAAAAAGCTCGTAAGCTTTTCCAACAAAACCCGCAGGTTTACATTTCCAAAAATCATTCATATAACATATTCTAAACCAGCCACAAAACAACTCTATTTATAGGAACAAAATAAGGAATACAAACAGCCACTAAAACTTAATTAACAGCTAATTAAAATAGGAAGCTATAAGGCCAAAAGTTACTCCAAAATAGCAGCCCAAAAGTCACCAAACAGCAACCCAAAAGTCCTTCAAACAGCAGCCCATAAACCTTCAAACAGCAGCCAAAAAACCCTCAAGCAGCAGCCCAACATTGCACAGGAAACAGGGCATAAATTCCACGGGAAAAGCCCCCAATAGCCACGGAAAAACAGCCCAGCATGGGACCCGAACAGTAAGCACAGCAGCCCCATTTAGTGCAAGAAATAGAGAGGAGAAGGCCACCAGAACCAAGCAGAAATCAACAAAACCGAACAGTCCAACAGGGAACCAAGGAGCCAACCGTGGGAACCAAGGGGCCAAGGCACGTGAAACCAAGAACAAGCTGAAGGAAACCAAGAGCCAACCATGGGAACCAAGGAGCCAAGGCACGAGAACCCAAGAGCCATCCACGAGAAACGAATAGACAAGGGGAATGAGAAGAGACAAAATTAATGAGCTACTAATAAATTAATAAATGAACTAAAAATATAGCTCATAATGAGCTAACTCTAATTTCAATAAATGAACTAAAAATCAACTCATAATGAGCAAGGGAAGTCAAAAACAAATTTTTTTGGGTTTGATTTGACCCCCTCCCCCCTTTGCCTACATCAAATCTTATGGCTTCTTTAGGAAATAGCCCATGTATTTAAATTTAGGTTGGGACTTACGTCTTTCGTAGAAAGTAACCCTAGAATTTAATTTAGGTTGGGACTTAAGACTTTCGTAGAAAGTAGCCCGGGTAGTTGATTTAGGATGGGGCTTAGTGCTCTATTTACGAGTTGCCCAAGGATGGGTCTTATAATCTAACTCTACAGTCAGGCGCCTGAAGGTTTTAAATTATTTGGGTAGGACTTATGGTTTCCCTTAGGAAGTAACCTGAAAAGCGGGTCTTACAACTTAATCATTTAGAATAAGATGCCCAAAAGTTTAAATTTGGCTTGAATAGGATTTGGATTAGGTTTTAGTACTTCCTTAGAAGTTGTCTAATTATGGGTTTTACGACCTAGCACTTTAAGCTAAGTGGCCCGAGTTGTGGGTCTTACAACCTAGTCCTTTTAGACTAGGATGCCCGAGTGAGGGGTCTAGGGTCTTATTATCACCAAAACATTTCCCTCAGAGGTCGGACTTACGACTTCTATTAGAAGTGGCCGGGGGTTTTAATTGGGGTTTAGGAGTTAGGTCAAGTTTACCTAAAACTTCACCCTAGGATCGGGCTTATTGCTTTCCTACGAAAGTTGCCGGGTAGTGGGCCTTACAACCAAGTTCCTATAAACAAGGATGCCCAAGAATTTTGAATTTGATTGTGTGTTTATTGAGAGTATGTCAGTTGTTTAAGATTTGTTACTTGGAGAGTTTGGAAGGTTTGTGAGTTGGTTTGAATTTGTGATTTTTACACTTCGGGACTTTGACACTGTGTTAGAGTTTTAATTGTTCTACACTCGTAGTCTCTTTTCTACTACAGTAGTTCACTTCTTTACCCGTTTTTTCAGCACTGTTACTCTACTAGCCTTTTTCGTACTTAGCTTTTCTTGCTTTCCAGTACTCTGTTCTACCTGCAGTAGCTAGATTTACCACTTTCCAGCGTTGATTTAATTTATTTATAAAGCACTGATTTTTTATTGCTTGTTTGCAGACAGGTGATGCTTGTAGCAGTTCAGGAGATAGAGTCCACAAGTAGTTGTAGGAGCTCATACAGGGGAGCTTTGAAGAGCTTGCAAGGAGTTCAATTTGAGTTGGTAGAGTTGTTTGGAGAGGTTGTACAGTCTATGAGAGCTTGTGAGTTGGAGAGTTGGTGAGGATTGTGCTGAGAATTTGTATATATTTGATTAGTGGAAACATTATTTTTCTTCCTGCATTTTCTTTTACGCTTAACTTAATTAATTAATTAACTAAAAATCAAAATTTTTTAAGTTAATTATATTAATTTCAATTTTTAAAACCCACATATTTAAGACTAAAAATTTAAAGCTCTCGTATGTATGTATGTATGTATATATATATATATATATATATATATATATATATATATATATATATATATATATATATATATATATATATATATATATATATATATATATATATATATATATATATATATTTTAACTCTCAAAATTTAAAATTCTCATATTTAAAATTTTAAATTTCTCATATTTAAAATTTTTGGATTTCAAATGCTCTAAGATTTTTTAAATTGTTCTAGAATTTTTTAAATTAATCAATCAATTTATTTTAATCAATATATTTTAATTAATTATTTATTTATATTAATCAAGTGATTAATTAAAATCCAAATTGATTTGCTCTCTGATGTAGGCAAAGGGGGGGTCAAATCAAACCCAAAAATATTTGGTTTTGACTTCCCTTGAGCTTACTAGCTCAAAAGATTTTGAGCTGGAATTAAGCTCATTTATGAGCTGGTTTTTAGTTCATTTATTGAACTAAAGGTTAGCTAAGTTTTAGTTCAATAGTTAACTTAATTATATAATTTTAATTTTAGTTTTTATCTCTTAAATTTTAGTTTTGTCCCTTGAGATTCCAAAATGGCTTTTGGAATCCCTAGGTTGGTTGTTTTCCATGCTTGGCTCCTTGGCTTTCACGGGTTAGCTGTTTCCGTGCCTTGGCTCCTTGGTTTCCTCGGTGGGCTGCTGGTTTTCCGTGCTGGGTGGCCTTTCACATGGCCTGGTGCCTCGGTTCTATGCTTGGCCTCTTGGGTTTCCGCGGCTGCCTCTTCGGATCTTGGCTGGGCTGTTTTCCCGTGAAGTTGGGTGGGCTTTTCTGTGGTTTGTGTTGCTTGGATTCCTGTGGGAATTCAATTATGTGGTTGTTTGTATTCCCCTTTCATACCTATATATATGAGGGATTTTGTAATGTTTTAAGAGAGTGATATATGAATTTTTGAAAAGAAATCCTTGAGATTTGCTTGGAGGAGCTTGCGAGCTTTGGCCATCTTCTTCTTCCATCTCTTAGGGGAGACTTGCGAGTTATTCTCCACCCTTCTTCTCGGCTTCTAATCTCTTTCGTCTCTCCGCAAGTTTACACCCCACCTGTATCCTTCTTCTCTTGGAAAGCTTCTTTAGGGTGTCTTGGTTGAGTCAAATTTGTAAGCGTCTTATTTTGTAAGAGTCAAGTTTATATAAGTTTTGTTTGTAAGTCTTTTAATTTCTAAGTCTTTTTTTTATTTAAAATGTAAGAGTTTGTTCGTCTTATTACGTAGGAGTCCTTTTCTTTTATCTAGTAAAGGTCTATCTTATTCTTGTGAGTAGAGATTCGGGCCCCCCCCCCCCCTAATTTTTGCCTGCATCACTCTCCAATTGTTTCAAATTCTTTCTTAGAGATCCGTGTTTTCTCCAAAATTCGTTAAGTCCCGAATTTTCAAAAAAAAATTTGGCAACCTCCCGGCGTCACCTCCCCACCGAGGAAGAAATCAGGGCAGCATTTGCCGAAATTTCTTTCTACCTGGACCTAAGGTCAACGACGTAGGGCCTTCAATTTAAATCATCCCACTATGATCTAAGATCGACTGCGTGAGGTCTTCGAATTTTATTTCATCCCGCCCAAATCTAAAATCAATGGCGTGGGGGCTTCAAATTAAAAAACCATCTACCCAGATCTAAGATCGATGGAACAGGTCTTCGATTTAATATTGTCATCCACACCACCTCTTTATCACTTTTAACCTCCACGACAACTTGTTAGCTATCATTTTGATTTGGCTAAGTAAAAACAGAAAATGCTTTCTACTAACCAACATGTCATGAATTTTTTCATTATGACAGACTAATTAATCACACAACCGCATGCAGTAAAACATTTAAAATTATTAATATCTTGTGGAAGGTTAGCTCATTATGAGCTGATTTTTAGTTCATTTATTGAACTAAAAATTAGCTCATTACTTCTTAAACATTGGCTTTTCTTCTTCCCCCTCTTTTCAATAATTTATATTGCCTTTTCCTCTCCCTTTTGACCCTTGAGCTGCTGCAGTTTTTCTTCTCTGGTTTTATCATTCACGGTTTGCTGGCATGACCCTTCGGTTTGCTGCCCTCTTTACAGTCGTGACTTCCCCCCTTTACCGAGAATTAATCCTCTGCTTTACCCGCGAAATGCCTCCTGGTTTCCTGTGCTGAAGCCGTGGTTTTGGCTCTCTAATTGGCTGGATCCGTGGCCTTTTTGCTTGCCTTTGCTGAGACGTTTGGGATTTCAGTATAGTGACTAATGGCCTTTCAATTACCTCATTTATATGGGAATATGAAGAGATTTTGGGACAAAATTTGAACAGTTTTTGGGACTGTTTTTGGAAAATTTTTGGGACTGTTTGGTAACTGTTTTGGGAAGAATTCCAAGAGTTTCTACTGCAGGTTTTAGGTGGCTTTTGGCCTTTTATTTCCAGCTTTTAATTAATATTTTAATGCTTGTTTAGTTCCCCTCTTATGCCTATATATAGTAGATGTTTTGGGCTTTTTAAAAGTAGAGAATGATATGTGATTTTTGGAATCTAACCTGCGGGTTATTGGAAAAGCTTGCAAGCTTTGTCCGTTCTTCTTTCTCATCCCCTCCGGAAATCCTGCGGGCTCTTTCTACCCTTCTTCTTGGCTTCTAATCTCTTCGTCTCTCCGCAAGTGCCACTCCATCTGTATCTTTCGTCTCTAAGTGAAGCAATTTTAGGGTGTCGTCTTGTTTAAGTCTTTATTTCTTAAGTTTGTAAGTCCTTTTCTAAGTGTCGTTTGTAAGCGTCTTGTAAGAGTCTTTATGATATAAAAAGTTTGTTTTTGTCTAATTCGTTTAGTTTTTGTGAGATCTTGTAATCTTTCATTATCTAGGAAGAGTTTCTTTTGTTAGCAAGGCTCCCAAATTTTTGCTTGCATCAAATTGGTATCAGAGCGAGTTAGAAAGTCCTAGGTTTTGGTTTGGGGTTTGTCAAAGTCAAATCTTGTCGTGAGTCTTATTTTGAGTCTAAGTTTTTTAGGTTGAGTCTTTTAAAGTCTCTCTTTGAGTCTTTTTTTTTATGACTTTTTTGCGTCGTCAAAAAAAATGAAAAAAGACAAAAAGACAGGAGAAAACAAGCAAGAAGATTCTGAAGATCAAGGTTTGATGAACAGATGGATTCCCGATTCAACAAATCCCTTGGAATTTGAGCTATACAAACTTCAGTCATGGATGCATTTATGTACAGAAAGATACATGAAGAAACAACGTTTGCAAGATCAGTTCCTGCAAGAACGAGAAGAAATCCTGAAGAAATATGAAGCAAAAATTCAAGAGCTGGATGCTCGGTCTTCGCCTCCTCGAAAGAAAACAAGAACTGACTCATCGGGAGCTGAGTCTTCAAGAAGGGGAGTTTGATGTAGGCAAGGGGGGGGGGGGTCAAATCAAATCCTAATATTTGATTTTTGACTTCTCCATCTTATTAATATCTTGTGGAAGGTTAGCTCATTATGAGCTGATTTTTAGTTCATTTATTGAACTAAAAATTAGCTCATTACTTCTTAAACATTGGCTTTTCTTCTTCCCCCTCTTTTCTATAATTTATATTGCCTTTTCCTCTCCCTTTTGACCCTTGAGCTACTGCAGTTTTTCTTCTCTGGTTTTATCATTCACGGTTTGCTGGCTTAACCCTTCGGTTTGTTGCCCTCTTTACTGCCGTGAGTTCCCCCCTTTACCGAGAATTAATCCCTTGACCTGTGAAATACCTCCTGGTTTCTTGTGCTGAAGCCGTGGTTTTGGCTCTATATTTGGCTGGATCCGTGGCCTTTTTGCTTGCCTTTGCTGAGATGTTTGGGATTTCAGTATAGTGACTAATGGCCTTTCAATTACCCTATGTTGCACCGATACACCTATTTATGAAGGCGTGCTGTACCCGATACACCGATACACAGATACGCCTCCGATACTCCACCGATACGTGTAGGATACGCCAAAGCCATATCCAACTAAAACACTATTTAATTTCAAAAGGACACGCGTGTCCGTTGAAAAACAAAAAGAAATCAGAAAAAAAAAAAGACGCGTCGTATTTACTTCCGCAGTTGCGAGCAAGATTCTCTCATTTCAGAGATGGATTTGAGTTTCTTGATTATGTGAAAAAATTAAAAAACACTAATCTTTCATTTGATGAGCCTGAATTAGAAGCTATGATATTTATTGAAGATGATATAGAAGTTCAAAGATTAACCAATGAAGAAGATAATTATATCATTACTTCTATTGAATAGTTGAAACTTCATGTGCTAGATAATTTATGTTTATGCTTTTGTTGTTGTACTAGACATTTAATGCTTACTTATATTTTGATATTATAACATACAAGGCTACAAATGATGTTTTTGTAATTTCAAATATTATACTTTGATTATTTTCTTAATTTTTATGTATGATTTATAAATTATAATGGCGTGTCCGCGTCGTACCCGTATCCTGTATTTTTAAGAATTGACGTGTCCCGTATCCATATCGTGTTGTATCCGTGTCGCCGTATCCGTATCTGTATCGGTGCAACATAGCAATTACCTCATTTATATGGGAATGTGAAGAGATTTTGGGACAGAATTTGAACAGTGTTTGAGACTGTTTTTGGACAATTTTTGGGCTGTATTTTGGACAGTTTTTTGGACTGTTTGGTAGCTATTTTGGGAAGAATTCCAAGAGTTTCTACTGCAGGTTTTAGGTGGCTTTTGGCCCTCTATTTCCAGCTTTTAATTAATATTTTAATGGCTATTTAGTTCCCCTCTTATGTCTATGTATAGTAGATGTTTTGGGCTTTTTAAAAGTAGAGAATGATATGTGATTTTTGGAATCTAACCTGCGGGTTATTGGAAAAGCTTGCGAGCTTTGTCCGTTCTTCTTTCTCATCCCCTCCGGAAATCCTGCGGGCTCTTTCCACCCTTCTTCTTGGCTTCTAATCTCTTCGTCTCTCCGCAAGTGCCACTCCATCTGTATCTTTCGTCTCTAAGTGAAGCAATTTTAGGGTGTCGTCTTGTTTAAGTCTTTATTTCTTAAGTTTGTAAGTCCTTTTCTAAGTGTCGTTTGTAAGCGTCTTGTAAGGGTTTTTATGATATAAAAAGTTGGTTTTTGTCTAATTCGTTTAGTTTTTTTGAGATCTTGTAATCTTCTATTATCTAGGAAGAGTTTCTTTTGTTAGCAAAAATTTGGGGCCCTTGCATCAGGAAGTCTCATTTTTTTATTATTTCTTTTTTTTTTTAAATATATAATATTATATAAATAATAAATCATATATTATGATATAAATATATCATAATCTATATTTTATATATAATATTATATATTAAAATATACATTAAAAAACATTTTTTTAGTGGAGTCGACTCAAGCATTTGAGTCTGGTTGGAGAAGAAGCACCGTCGAATAGTAACAAATGAGCCAAAGAGGCCATCGTGCCATCTCTCTACACCTCGACAAAATTCAGTTGAATGAATTTTGTGCACGCATTAAATCTCGGCAATGGGCAAATCCCTCAGTTCTGCGGATTTATGGGATTTGGCCAAAGAAGCACGGGAAGAGTATAAAGTTACATTCACAACAACAAGGAGTCACTACAAGAAAATCACTCATTTCCGGCGGCCATTTCCGGCGGAAATTGGGCATTTTCCGGCGGTTTTGTAATTTAGCGGCGGTTTAAATGCCGCCGGTAAAAACCGCATAGGAAAATAAATTCCGGCGATTTTTTCCGGCGGCAAGTTTGTCCGGCGGTCTTAAACCACCGGTCAAATTAAAAAAAAAAAAAAAAAAAACCTCACCGGCCAGCCAGCCACCCCGCTCCCGCTCCCGAACCCCGCCCACCCAGGCCAGGCTCCCCCGCCCTCCCACGCTCCCGCCAGGCACGGGCGCTCCCGCCAGGCGCGGGTGCTCCCGCCAGGCCTCCCGCGCTCCGCGATCCGGCCAGGCTCCCCCGCGCGGCTCGTGCGCACGGTCCCGCGCGTCTACGCGCGGTGAGGGTGAGATTCGAACCGTGGTTCTCCGTGTAGATTCCATGCAACCAACCGAAATGCCAATTATGCAAATACGTCATTTTTGTCAATATTATTTATTTAAAGTATATTCTGACCGAAAAGCAATTAATTATTTAAATTTTTTTAAATAAAACTAATTAACTTAAAATAAAAAATAATATTCAATATAAAATAACAATTAACTAACTAAATAATTTTAAAATAAAAATTAATTAAATAGTTAATATAAGTTTTAATTAATTTTTGTTAAATCATTTACATAGTAAAAATTTTATTCATTTTCAATAAATTTTTTAAAGCCGCCGGAAAAGTGAAAAAGCCGCCGGAAATTCCACCGGAAAATTCCGTGAGAAAAAACCGCCGGAAAATCGCCGGAAATCCGCAGGAAACGTGACCGCCGGAAAGCCGCCGAAAAATTCCACTGGAAATCGGTGATTTTCCTGTAGTGAGTTCCTGTTGTTGTTTCCGATCAAAATGAGGTAACTTCCAATTCGAGGAAGGGAAGGTCTTCAAAGGAGCAAAGTCGAACAACCACAAAGAAGCCGAGAAGCGATCCGTGCGATCTCAACACCACCTGCGACACAACGAAGATGAACAGCAGCAGGGAGCCGAACGAAGCAACCGTGCGATCTCTCCCCTCCCGCGAAGCAACAAGGTCGGACGGCAACAAGGAGCCGAACAAGCGACTCGTTCGATCTCTTTGCCTCCCGCGAAGCAACGAAACCGAACAACAACAACGAACAGAGAAGATAGAAGGCCTACCCTAAATGCCTCCTACAAAGCAACAAAGACGAACAGCAATGAGGAAGCCGAGGAAGCAACTCGCTAAACTTCTAAGTGGGAGACTTTGCGTGAGGGATCTCGGACAGAGGAGCAGAAGATAGCGTAAGTTTTTGCGAACCGACCACTCTTATTCTATTTCATTATCTTTTATTGGCTAGGGCGACAATTACCAGTGAATAATTGCATTGTTTCGTGCTCAACTGATGTTGGTGGGTCCGCCTTGATATTGTGAAGAGATGCACCTCTTCTATTTTTATTATTTCGTTGCTTATGATTTCATTCATCATTTTTTTTTTTTAATTTTGTCAACAATAAGAAGAGACTTTAGGAGGATAAATAAATAAGATGAATAATTATCTCATCTTCTCTTTTCATTTCAATTTTTAATTTTTTTCTCTTTTCATCATATTAGACTAGCCACAGCTTGGAATGTATTAGGATCCGCATGCAATAGCTTCTCATTTGATAAAGTGACAAGTGCTAGCACCTTTTTGGTAATGTAGTTACCCCTGAAGATTTGGCCTCCAAAATAGAATTCGGTCCCTTGATGATTTTATGCTAGTGTAAGTGAATCCACAAGAATCTAGTTGCTCACACAACGGGATTAAGTTAGCCTTCAATTGCAGTTAACCATCTGTTGATTAACTACAATGTGGATAAATTAATTCAATCAATAGAATTCCAAATCCATACCAATTATCTCTACCGAGATCTTTGCCCCAGAGATTCACCTCCTAAATCTTTACCCAAATCTCCATACTAGAGATTCGCCTCCTGCATCTTAGCTAAGATCTCTGCCTCTAATCATTGATCCAAGTCTCCTGTCTTTCCAACTAGTCTCATTTATGGACTTCATCATTGCATCCATTTTCTAACTTTTCTCTCTCTGCAACCAATTACTACCACATTTTTCTTTCCCGTGGATCAAAATAATGCCAACGTTCCTTTAGTCTTAAGTTCATTTGGAACGCAGACAAGCAACCCAAATCCAACAAGAGAATTACAAAACATCTATTCAACATATCACTTAAATGGAAAGAATATTATTTAGTGGTCATAATTAATTCACGCCTTCTTGAAGTGAACAGATAAATTGAGCCATTTACTTGGCACAAAACATCAACAAGAAACTGCTACATTCAATATTCCATGACTCTATAGTGATATATTGGTTATAAACTTCATGGTTCCTGAAATAAGTGATACATGCACATTTCTTCATTCCATAAATAAAATGTTAGATACTAAATCAAACATATTCTAAAGTTTATGATGCGGCCCAAATCTGTAAGATCAAAACAAAAATCCTAGATACAAAACAAGGAAGACGATCTATTACAGAATACTTCATTATCATTGCATCCAAATGGATCACAACAAATATGCCAATCACTACCATATTTTTCCTTCACAAGTTTGATCTCTTAAGTGTATAAATTCTCAAAAAAGAAGGATTCACCTTCCCTAAATTAAGTCATTAGCATCATTCAAATGGAAGGGAGAAGAGGAAGTTATGAATGCTAATAACCCCACAGAGGTTCGACTATAGGAACAAGGGATGCCAACATCAAACACCCTAATTCAAAGTTCTCCTCTCCAAAGAAGCACAAGCAACCACATCCAAGAAAAATTGGCAATAGAGATTTACATTGGTGCATATTTTGCAAAAATGATTGGTATATAAAAGAAAAATGCTCTTAGAACTTCATAGAAAGTCACCAAGCAAAAGCTAGTCGAAAGCTAGGCGAACGGCCGTGGGACCATATGCAGAGATCTAGACGAAGATAAAAGAGGTGGAGATCTGGGCAAAATGGTAGTAGGACCATAGGCATAGATTTGGGCTAAGATAAAAGAGGTGGAGATCTAGGCAAAGATTATTGAGATGGGCATGGACTTCAATTGAATGAATTAATTTCCCGATATACAATATCTTGGGCTAGTGTTATCCTTGCATGATAAGCAAAAAGCCACTTGGATCAACTAGGCTACCTAAATATTGATAGCCTACAAATGAAGGATATTTTGATCAAAAGTATATCTCTTGGAAGGCATATATCTTTAAATAGAGCACAAACATTACAAAATGTAAAGCAAAATCAATAATAAATTAATATATATCACCAAAGCTCATTATGACCTAAAACAAATATGAGAAATGTAACAAATGATTGACAAGAAAACAACTCAAATATTAGATAGACATATTACTAAATTAAAGCAAGATAGATAATGTTATTTTTTGTATTCATAGATTATGTCTTCGTGCATTATTATTTCCATCTCATGCTTTCATGCATTATTTTTTTACAATTTTTTACTTTATTTTGGAAGAGAAATGTGTACTTTCATGTGAAGGTGCCCACGTAACCACCATCTTCTTTCAAGCATCTAATGCACACCATGAACCCATGCATGGATTGACCAAAGTAAACCAATATTAAGATGCATGCATGGAATCATTACTAACTGTTCAAATTCCATACCTAATGTACATGCATGGGCAACCAATCGCGTGGTTCATGCCCAATTGAAGATACATTCATTTGGGACTT
The DNA here is from genome assembly GCA_016618105.1 of Dendrobium huoshanense. NCBI lineage: Eukaryota > Viridiplantae > Streptophyta > Magnoliopsida > Asparagales > Orchidaceae > Dendrobium > Dendrobium huoshanense. The sequence continues at coordinate 23,229,745 of CM028354.1, read as the reverse complement.
CAATTCATGTATACAAGCATGCAGTCAAAAGCCTTCCTGTGCATGACTTTTTATATTCTATTTCAATTAATGTATTGTCAATGTTATATACATCCATTTCAATTCAAGAATTGTCGAAGTTACATACATAGGCATGAATTTTAGGATGTAACCATGTTTTAAAATATATTTGAGATTGATGGCTTCATTTATCTTTATCCTTTGGTGAGGTTAGGTTACACCCTTCCTTAGGTGAGGAGTTACAAATTTGTGTTCACTCTCCCTCTCTCCAAACTTAACCCCACATCGAATACATCAATATATCAATTGGAATCAGAGACAAAACATGGGATTAGAAAGCTTCTTCTATACTAATCAACTTGGTGCAAGCTTCTTCCAACAACACATCTCAAAGATATGCTTCCTGAAATTATGGTAGCATCTCTAAACTCTTGGTTGTCATTTTTCCTAGACGTTACAATTCTTTCTTATTTAAAACTAGGGCTTGCTTAAATGTTATTTTGCAATTGACAATAACATTGCATAAAGTCCAAATAGCAGTCTCCACCTTTCAAAGTCATCCAGTTTCGAAAATCTTACCTTAGCCTAATAGACATGAGTGTTTCTAGAGTGAAGATTTGTTCCTCATTGAACCACTTTGAAAGTGTAAGCTGCATTCACCTTAGATGTTGTATTAATCCTTAAAAGGCCTAAATTTTGTCTCTTTTGGGATTAAAATGGATGACCTTAATTAGGCTTCAGTAAATATTTTCTTTTCTTTGTTGAATTCTCTTCTAAGAAAACCAAAACAAATTTGCATCATTGCTTGTATTTTCATTTTTCCATTTTGCATGCTAGTTATGCCTCCCAGACAAACACCCCCAATTGATCCAAATGAAAGCAATAAAAGAGTCTTTGATGAACATGTAAATAGATTTGATGAACATGAAAAAAGTTTACCATAATATAAATCACGTGTAAGAACATGTTATTCAAAATGAATGAATTAACTAGGGTTGCAAATCTCTAAGCTCAACAGGCACAACAAACTCGACAAGCTCAAACCCCTGACCATTGATCACAAATCCATTTAGGAGATGAAAATCCACAAATTGATGAAAAAAATTATCCTATTAGGAGAGTCAAAAAAATATAAATGGAGATTATATTAATAATTTTGATGGTCACATAAGGAGAGTTAAACTAAAGCACCAACATTTGATGAGATTTATGAACCTAATAAAGTATTAGATTAGTAGCCCAAATGAATGATTTCTTTGCTTAGAATGATTTTCAAATAGTTCACTTTGCTAAGATGAAATTGGTAGATAATGCTAAGATTTACCAAAACAATATTTTGCAAAAACAAGAACGGTTGAGCAGACAAGTTCTTAATTGGATAACAAAAGATTGAGATGTTAAGGATAAAATATTGTGAAGTGTATTGTTAAAAGGTTTAGCATAGACAATTGCTTCTATTGAGGCAAGAAAGTAAGCTATTACTAAATCTTAAATATATTTGAGGACCTTATGTTTAGGATACGATGTAATGATACTAATTGGCAATTTACTAATAAATTTTTGTTTTATTTTAAAAGTGCATGCATGTAAATTAAATGAAAATGAGATGTATACATCTAGATGTTTGAACAATAAAAATTAATAAATGAGCTTTAGAAAGATTATTGTTAGAATTCATAGAATTTGAGAAGGGTAAAAATACCTTCTACTTATTATACAAAATTATCCCTATTTATAGATCTATACAAGATGTCATAATAAAGAAATAAAAAAATTCTAATTGATACATAATTGCCTCAATATAATCCTTCCTAATTCAGCTACCCAAATATAGAAGGATATTGGCGTGATCCAGGTGAGCCTCCCACTGATTCTTATCCAGACCATGGGATCAAATGCCAAGGGATGACTGAGATTTTGAAACTCCCCCTCAAGCTGGAGACAAGCTTGCAATTACTCGCTCAGAGGTAGAGCTATATTGGTTATAGATAAGATATCAACCACAAGAGAAAGCCGGCAATGAAGGCCGATGATGGAAAACTATCCTCAAAATTCTGACAATTAAGGCCGATTGTGGGAACTTGTATTCCTCATAATTCCAGCAATGAAGGCTGGTCGTGGGAACTTTGTATTCCTAGGAAATTCCAGCAATAAAGGCCAGTATAAGGACCAATATTCCTCATAATTCCAGCAATGAAGGCCAGTAGTGGGAACCTATATTCCTCAAAATTTTGACTTTTTTTATAGTAATGAAGACTATCTGTTTGATTCTGGACAGAAATGAAGGCTTCCAAAAAATAAGATCACTCCGATCTTTAGTTATGGCAATAAATGCCTTTTTTTTTTTTGAAATAACCTCTCAATTTAGTAAACCGAACCGAACTGAACCGAGCTTTAAAGGACTTGGATCGAGAGAAGCTAGGGCATGAAGCCTTTCTTTCGCATGCGTGAGTCGGACGTGTTTCAATTCTTCGCAAGCTTCGTTCGCCTTCGTTTATGGCTTTGTTGCATCATAGGAGGTGTAGGCACGTGTTGCTTCTTCGGCTCCTCAGTGGTTGTCCGACTACGCTCCTTTGACGTCGTTGTTGTTCGGCTTCGGGTGCGTCGCAGGAGGTGCTTCTTCAGCTCCTTCATGGTTGTTCGACTATGCTCCTTCGAAGACTTCTCCCTTTTGTCGAATCGGAAGTTATGATACTTTGATCGGTTCCTTCGTGGCTGTTCGACCATTCGTAGGTAGTGCGAGAGTCGGATAGAGCTCTGTAGCACTGCTCCCGTTCCGCCTATTGCTGCCTCGTTCTGGTGCCGATTCCGCCTAGATGTTCAACTCCGCCTGGTGCCGACTCCGCTTGCTTGCGTTCATCCGAGTCGGAGACAGCGTCGACGACATCTAGAAGCTCTGATTTCTTCTTCTTTTTTTCTTTTCCTCATCTGACGATTCTACGATCGTTCTTCAATCGGTAATGAAGGTTGTTGGCTCTGATATCATGTTAATTTGAGAGGTACGAGAGGGAAAAAGCTTGTCTTTATTCATTACAATCTTCCTTATTTATAGATTTATACAAAATGTCGTAATAAAGAAATAAATAACTTCTAATTGATATATAATTGCCTCAATATAATCCTTCCCAATTCAGCTACCCAAATATAGAAGTATATTGACGTGATCCAGGTGAGCCTCCCATGGATTCTCATCCTAACCGTGGGATCAAATGCCAAGGGATGACTAAGACTTTGACAATTATGTATATAGACATGACTATAATGTGACAAACAATACAACTTATATAGATAAGGCGATAAAGGCGAGCCCATCAGAAGGCCAAAGGATCCTTCAATTAGGATGTTTATGTTGACATGTTCAAGTAGAGCAATAACGGTGGGCCCATAGGGAGGCCAAAGGGTCCTCGATACATAATCTTCGAGTTATAGTGGCCAAATGAATTACATCCACATATGTGATATATTATAAAGCTAAAAGAAGAGTTGTATATGATATAAATAATCCACAAAGAAGTTTGCAAATGATTAGTTAAGTGTTTTATGGTGCGTGATTAATGATTGGAACTTATATATTTATTTAAAGTTTGTTCCAAATTAGATACCTTGCTTATGAAGTACATCAAATGTTAATTCAGGTATTTCATATATGAACATTTCAGGTATGAAGTGGACATTCGACGAAGGACGCTAATCAAAGGAAGAGATGAAGATCGACGACCGAGATCCCTCCATTTTATCTTAGTTTATTAATTGTATTTTTTTAATTTAATTATGCATTTTCCGTTTTTAGTTTTTACCATTACTTAAGGGTCTTTTCTTATGTAAGCCCAAGGGGCAAAGTTGTCCTTTAGTTTCTTTTAAGGCTTATATATAGAAGTTGCTATTGTATTAGACACATAATCTTCGAGTTATAGTGGCCAAATGAATTACATCCACATATGTGATATATTATAAAGCTAAAAGAAGAGTTGTATATGATATAAATAATCCACAAAAAAGTTTGCAAATGATTAGTTAAGTGTTTTATGGTGCGTGATTAATGATAGCAACTTATATATTTATTTAAAGTTTGTTCCAAATTAGATACCTTGCTTATGAAGTACATCAAATGTTAATTCAGATATTTCATATATGAACATTTCAGGTATGATGCGGACATTCGACGGAGGACGTTAATCAAAGGAAGAGATGAAGATCAACGGCCGAGATCCCTCCATTTTATCTTACTTTATTAATTGTATTTTTTTTATTTAATTATGCATTTTCCGTTTTTAGTTTTTACCATTACTTAAGGGTCTTGTCTTATGTAAGCCCAAGGGGCAAAGTTGTCTTTTAGTTTCTTTTAAGACTTATAAATAGAAGCCATTGCTCTTGTATTAGACAATAATGGATTATTAATAAAAAAAAATTTGTCTACACTCTTGTTCTTTGGGAAGAACTTTAGTGAGATCCCTATATGAGGAAAGCGTAACACCCACAAGTCGCAGGATGTGTCCGGGCTTACTGTTTATCTTCTTTCCCTATCTCCTTCCCTCTCTCTTTCTCCACCAGCCATCTTCTTCCATTATTCCTCTCTCTAAATCCCCCACCCTCCTCCTTTAACCGCTGGTTTTCTACCACCCTTCCACCCCACCACCACCTCCTAGCTGGCAACCCCTTCCCCACCGAAATCCACACCTCCTCCCCCTTCCCTTGGCTCCACCCATTCAAATATTGCATTCAAAACCATCCTATTTGAGCCCTTCTTATTTTGAGAACAATTTAATTTCATATTCAAATAAATTTGAATTTTGAATTTGTTTCCTAAAATGAGAATCCCTATTTTAGGAAAGTTCCTAACTTCTTGCCTATTGAATTTTAAATAGGGTTGAAATTAAATCAATCCTTCCTAATTTAAAATTCTAATTCAAGCAAGTATTAATTTCCCTCTCTTAAACCGCTCCCCTCCTTGAAGCCGTCGGCCCCTCCTCATCCACAAGTTTGAATTTCAAATTTAAATAGCCTCTTGATTACTTTCCTAAATTAGTCAATTGTTAATTTGGAAAGCTTCTTAAATAGAATTCAAATAGATTTCAATTTCAAAAACCTTTCTAGATTAATAAATCAATTTTAGGAAGCCGCTCCAATCCCTCCAAATATGAAATTAATTCCATATTTAATTCCCAATCCCAATTAATGCTTGATTCACATTCATTGAACCTAGACACCTCATCCTTCCCTCTCACTTGGCCGGCCCCTCTCTCCCCTCTATCCTAATGATTTCATTCCTAATTAAAGGCCCCAATTAAGGAGATAATTAATTCATATCTTCATCCCTTCTTTCTTATTTGAATTTTAAATTCAAATCCATTAATTAAGAGAAATCTGAGATGGAATTTTAGATCTTTAATTTTTATTACCCCTTTTGTTCTATATCAGTTTGGTATCAGAGCATGGTTGCGCACCATGGATGCAAACTCGACAGAGTCGAGCTCTTTTCCACCTCGGCAGAATGATGCAGACATCCGACAGTGGACGTTAATCAAAGGAAGAGACAAAGATCGACGACCGAAATCCCTCCATTTTTATCTTAGTTTATTAATTGTATTTTTGATTTAATTATGCATTTTCCATTTTTATCCTTACTTAAGGGTCTTGCCTTATGTAAGTGTGGGCTCCGAAAATTTGGCCCCGGCCTCCGCATCGCTTTTCTTATTCGGCGAGGGAGTTTTAACGAACTATGTTCCGGGGTAAATTTTGGAAGGCAGATGGGTTTGTAGATAAGACACTACCCAGAGATTTCGCCCTCATTTTGTGAGGACTTTATGATCTGAGTTCTGGTTTCCTATAGGCGCAAGCCCCTATAGTTAATTACCCCTCTCAATCATGAGAGAGAACTTTCGATTAAGGCTAGTCGTCGATCATATACGTAGAAAATACGTGTTATCTGGCATATAGTAGCAGCAATGATTGGATTTGAAAAAAAGTTTGGAAGTTTGGGAATTTGAGAAATTTGATATTTGAATATTTGTGATATTTAAAATAGAAATTTTCACCATATCGTACTTAAAGCGGATGGTGGGGGAATGGATGATAGACCCGATCAAGATCCCATGGTTCCGTCGTCCCGGGCCATCGTGGTCCCTGGTCTACTTAGTCAGAGGAGGTAGTCGACCCAACCTGACAGAAGGATCCTTGTCGGCAGCCATGGGTTGCTTCGTCCAAGGGGACCTTGTAGACCGGGGTTGAATGTTTGTCTAAGGGGACAAATTTGAATCCACCTTAGCTAACAGAGGGCTTTGTGCCCTATCGATCATATCCTATTGATTCATATCTCAAGGATTTGATGCCAATAAGGAGCGTATTGGCTCTGGCCATAACCGGTATTTCGTGGTGCCATTTGGCGGCAAAACCACTCGGTTCAGAGGGCCCCGGGTCGTCGTAACCGTTTATCCTGCGGTGCCATTTAGCGGCAGACCGCCGGTTAGAGGACACGTACCACGTCCTTACTGGCAAGAGATTGTTTGAGAATGGATCCTAGTGATATTTTCGACTAGACATTTCGCTCTTTGTGAGCTAGAGTTTATTTGAATTTATCCACCTCGACAGACTGTTGCGGAGGGTGGATAGATTTTTCTTTAAGCCTTTGATGGTTGGATTTCAAATTTTAAATATATGGAATTTGGGCTTTTTGTGGAGCTTTGGATTTTAGGAATTTTTAGATTTTTGTGAATATTTGGGTGGAGCTTTGAAATATTTGGGAACCCCTCCGGTTGAGATCTTCAATCAACGCGGCCATCATCGGGGTGTTTAAGGGTCATTTCCATTTAATTGAACCTTGTCGACCCTATCAACTTATCGATAGGGGATCAGGTTTCTCGTAGGCTTTGTGCCTTTTGTTTAGTGAATTCTCTTGATTTTAGGCTTTGAAGGCCTAAAAAGAATGTATTTAAACAAATACACCGTTCGATACAACCGTGTATTTTGTTAGGTAGTTCGAATCTTGTCGACTTCTATTGATCCGTATAGAAGGATCGGATTCGAACTTGAATTCACTTGTCAACCCGCGCAGCATCCCTAAGCGTCACGTGTGTACCAATAACACGCTCGTCGGGGCCCATGCGGGTTTTATAATTATTTTTACCCCCTTTAGTGTACCTATATATATACAATTTATAGTGCACGTGCAGGGGTATTTATTTCAGATCTTATTGACGCCTTCTGTCTGCTAGTAGGAGTGTTGCAGATCCAATGGCGTTGAGTTGTGGATCGTAGACGCCTTCTGTCTGCTTATATATGTGTTGCAGATCCGGTGGCGTTCTAGTCTTGATATTGACTCCCCCCCTCTTCTCATTCACCGGGGAAGGTTTTCTTTTGGACTTTGAAGTCCACTGATTGTTGCTTTGCTTTGAAAATATCTCCTTTCGAGATCTTTAATGTAATGGACTTTTTCGTACATCGGGTTGCCGTTGTACTCGAAATATTTGAAGATCTTGATCACCGTTGCTATAGGTGATATTCATACTTGTGCCCACAGTGGTTCGTCGTGCCTACGATATATCCACTGTTGTTATCCACAAGTTGTTTGTAGCCATTTGCAGGGAACTGTTGTACTCACTACAACCTTCTGAAGATATTTGTAGGAAACCCATTGACATTGGTATTGTGCCCACCTCTTTCACCAATCTCGGATGGTTTGATTGTATTTGTTTGATCTCGTGGGGATCATCGTAGGAGATGTACTTGTGTCCACAGTGATTCGTTATACATACGACACACACTGTTGTTATCCACAAGTATTCATTTGCTGGAGATCAGTCGCATTCGCTACGACCTCCTAGAAGTATTTGTAGGAGAGTGTGCATCGAGGTCTTGTGACGCATCTTGAGTCACTCTTGACCATACAAATGTTATTGTAGTTTGAGCTCCCTTGCACAGGATTCAAGCCTTGTCCTTGTATGTGTTTGGATCCAAGTTCAATTTCATTCAGACTTGAGTTTCAAACTCAATATGAGTCTTCAATATTCATTCAAGTCTTCTACTTCCATATGGAATTCACCTGGATTTGAATCTATTATTTGCAAATCCAAACTTTACTTGGTGTCGTGCAGTTCATGTTCAAATGAACAGGTTCTTGTTGTCCACATCTTGTTCTAACTTTGAGTGTAGAGTGCAAGTTCAAATCTTTGGTTCAGGATCTTCAGGAGTTCTTTGAAATTCAAATTGATTTGATTTTGGTTCCAATTTGATTTCATTCTTATTTGGTTCGGATCCTTATTAGTCATTTAGATTTTATTCAATTCCTTTGCATGTTTTCAATCAAATTTCGGCGGTCCACAAGTCTTCTGTTCTTGTTCACTTGAACCCCAATTCTTGCATGTTCTTTGAGTTCAAAATAGGTTCCGAGTAGAGTAATATTTCACCCGAAATTTCGGCAGCCTCCCGGCGTCTCCCCTGTTTGGGAGAAAATTGGGGAGCTGGGCCTTCCCACCACGCTACTAGAGCGTGTATGGTAGGTGTCCGTAGACACCGCGGCCGTACAAAATTTCATCCCACCACGCTACAAGAGCTCCCTCTCTCTCTCGGGTTCGACGGATCCACGGGATTTGGCCGAGAAGTGCACGAAAGGGAGGGAGTTACCTTCACACACAGTGAGCTCCCGTTGTTGTTTCCGATCAAAATGTCGGACTTCCGGTCCCTCAAGAAGGGAATGTCGTTGAAGGAGCGGTCGAACAGTCACGGAGGAGCTGAAGAAGAGGCGCCGAAGGGAGAAAGTTATCTTCACGGCAAGCTCCCGTGGTTAGCTCCGATCAAAATGTCGTAACTTCCGATCCGACTGGAAGGGAAGGTCGTCGATGGGAGCGAAGTCGGGCGGCCAAGGAGTCGGAGAAGCTGTTCGAAAGGGAGAAAGTTATCTCCGTAGCCAGCGAGCTCCCGAGTTGCTCCCGATCAAACTGTCGTAACTTCGATCCGACTGGAAGGGCGAGTCGTCGAAGGAGTGAAGCCGAACAGCGGGGAGGAGTCGGAGAAGTGACGCCAAAGGGAGGAGGTTAACTTCACGCCAGTTAGCTCCTGTTGTTGCTTCCGAGCTGACGAGTAGGGAAGATCGTCGAAACTACGAAGTCGAACAGCAAAGGGATCGGAAAAACATGCGAGAGGGAAAAATGAGAGAGAAAAAAAAACTGAGAGCCTCGTCTCCTCCGATATTTTAATAACGCCAGGCAAAGCGTCGGGGCAGACAATGCATTCAAGGCGAACGTGGGATTGGCGGTCGCGGGATATTCGCGATTTCAGCGACGACGACGTGCTGAATTCGGCGCCGGACAGGTACGTGGATTTTAATTTTTTTTTTCTTCTTTTTTTTTTTGTTTTATACGGCAGCAGGTCAACAAATGCCCCCCAACAAATGTGGTAGGCGTCTGGAGCGGGCCACGTTTGTTGCATGCTGATTGACCATGTGGATCTCTAGATTTTCATTCTAGATGTCACACTAGGGTTTTCTTTTAGTGGATCTCTAAAATTGTTTGGAAGTCACACTAACTTTCTTTTAGTGGATCTCCAAAATCTTGTTTGGATGTCACACTAAAATTTTCATTTGGTGGATCTCCAAAATTTTGCTTGGATGTCACACTAATATTCTTTCTCCACTGCGCTTCTAGATGTATCCATAGATGGTTGATATCTTATCTTTGTAGATTGACGTTAGTGGATAGCATATGCTCAAGATTTTTCTATCATATGCTTATATTTTGATGAAATTTTAAATATTTATTTGGGGATCTCGGCATGCAGCGCGATGTCGACCCAAATGAATATTTAAATGCCCCCAGTCTTTTAGGGATATTTGTAGATGTCATCCAGGTGCTCAATCTGCAACTTTTGCTTGAGTCCTGAGATTTTGATTCTTCTGTCCTGTGCTTTGTGCTGCGGACTTGATGAAGGATTGTCTGATTTGTCTTTGCTGACTTGTCAGAATTTTTATTTTCCTTCTGCCCTATGCTTCTAGCTTTGGCGGGCTTGATGAAGGAGTAGATGCCAATGACCTAAACCCTTAGGCTTGTATTAGGTCGATGGCGAAAAGTCATCAGTCCAGAGCTTTGTGCATAGCGGACTTGTTGATGACGAATCCACTTAGTTCAGCCTAAGGCTTTGTGTGAACTTTAGGATAGTTTTCTTCTGTCCTTTGCTTTGTGCTTTGACGGACTTGTTGAAGGAAAATTCCTTCTATCCTTGCTTTGTGCTTGACGGATTTGTTGAAGGATTTGCAGGTTTTAGATTCAGTTGATAGTACCGAATGCAGGTAGTATCTTGATCCTTAACCACTTGAGAAGACTTAAATCTGAGTCACTTGAGTTCATCAGATCGGTAGAGCTGGGATTTGACAGTTCTTCGTCCTCTGGTTGCTGAAATGGGGGTTCCTCTACTGCGGCCTTTCTTATGGCTTGTTGAGTAGATGGAGCTGCCAGCGATCCGGCCATATTTGGGCTTGTTGGATCCGACATTTTACACCCATTCAGGCTTCAGACTTGAGCTATGAGAATTGCGCTTCCCAATGCTGATTTTGCTGAAGTTGACAGATTTGGAGTTCTCCTTCGTGGTTTTAGACTTTGGAGCCTACGAACATTCAGTAGTTGCTCGAGACTCATCTTCCACTGGAACTTTGATTCTCCAGCCATTTTGGAGAACTTTATAGACTACGATCACTTGAACTGGTCGAGTCAAATTGGCCTTCGTTCTTCCTACAGTCCCTACTGACGGGTTGACGAAGTGGGGGTTCCACTACTACGGCCGTTCTTATGGCTTATTGAGTAGACGGAGCTGCCAGCGATCCAGCCATATTTGGGCTTGTTGGATCCGACCTTTTACACCCGTTCGAACCTTAAGCTTCAGGCTGTTGGAATACTTCAAGCTTTTTCGGCTCAATTTTGTAGGAGTGTGTAGTTTCAAAAGTCTCTTTATTGACTTTTTAAGTCTTGGTTTTGTTGGAGAAGGTGTTGTCTCGATCTTTGAGAGATCACCTACATAGGCTTTAAAAAAGAAGTCTTTGTATTCTTTAGCACAAAGGAAATATTTGAATTGATAATTTTAAATATTTATTTGGGGATCTCGGCATGCAGCGCAATGTCGACCCGAATAAATATTTAAAATGCCCCCTGTCTCACAGGGACATTTTAGGGCAGAATAGAATTTGAATCTTGAAATTTTAAATATTTATTCAGGGATCTCGGCACGCAGCGCGATGTCGACCCGAATAAATATTTAAAATGCCCCAAGTCTAACAGGGGAATTTTGAAATGTGTTCTCATGACATAAGAGAATTTCAAAAATATAGAAATGTATATATTAACAATAATGCATGAAAACATAACGCATTAAGCACATCATTTCATGTGTAGTATTTCTTCAGATAACGGCCATTGATTGGCGGCATGGGCCTCTGACCATTCAGATCAATGAGTTGATAAGCTACTCCTTGAAATACTTTCTCGATGACGAAAGGTCCTTCCCAGTTGGATACGAATTTGCCACCGATTTTTCTATGCGGGATTATTGGCCTTCTCTGCACCAGGACCAATTCTCCTTCTTGAAATGATCGAGGACGCACCATTCGATCAAAGGATTTTGTCATTCTTGCTCGATAGATCTCCAGGTTCTGCTGAGCTTGTAACCTGATTTCATCGAGTGCATCGAGCTCCTCCATTCTTAGACGAGCATTTTGTTCTTGAGTCAACTCATTCTGGACAGCAACTCGAAGAGATGGAAGTTCAACTTCTAGTGGCAGTACGGCCTCAACTCCAAATACTAGAGAGTAAGGAGTGGCTTTGGTTGGCGTTTTGTAAGTTGTACGATACGCCCATAGCGCTTCTGCCATCTTCGTATGCCATTCTCTTTTGTTCTTGGAGAGAATCTTTTTTAGCAATTTCACCAACGTTTTGTTGAAGGCTTCTGCTAAGCCATTTGCTCTTGGATAGTAAATGGAGGAATACCGCCAATCGATTTTATGCCGATCAACAAACTTGTAGATTTTTGTACTTTTAAATGCAGTTCCATTGTCTGAGATTATGCGACGCGGCACTCCAAATCTGTAGACAATATTGTGGGTAAAGAAGTTGATCACGTGCTCAGACGTAACTTCTTTGAATGGAGCTGCTTCTGCCCACTTTGAGAAGTAGTCGGTTGCTGCCAAGATGAAGCGGTGTCCTGCTGATGACGGCGGATCTATCGGCCCAATAATATCAGTACCCCAACATTCAAATGGCCAGGATGCTATTGTAGGGTGCAGCGGATTTGGCGGTTGATGTATAACATCACCGTGGATCTGGCACTCATGGCACCTCTTAGCATGATTGATACAATCTCTGACCATGGTCGGCCAATAGTAGCCCATTCTTTTAATTTTGATTGCCATCTTGGGACCTGATTGGTGTGCTCCACAAAGTCTTCGTGAACTTCTGCCACAATTTTATCAGCTTCTTTGGTCCCTAGGCACCTTAGCCACATTTGATCGAAAGCACGTCGATACAATGTGTTGTTGACAAATGCATATCGTAGCGCTCTCTTCTTGATTTGAGCAGCTAGTGATTTGTCTGTTGGCAATTTACTTTCTTTAAAGTAATCAATGAAAGGCAGTCTCCAGTCATCTTCTTCCTCGACATCTAGACAATGCCACCATGATTCTGAAGTTTGACTGGCCTTGCGCCTTTTCTTAGGAACTTGTTGTTCTTCAGACTGATCTTCAACATCAATTGGTTGGGGAGGTTGAGGATCAACCGGAGTTGCATCCTGCTGGCTTGAATTTGGTATTCCCTCTGCCTGCGGGAATTGTAGTAATGCTGGCTCTAAGATCCGTCGATTGTGCACCATAATTATTATAGGCCATTCGTCGTCCATATTCGCCATTTCTTTAGCCAATTTGGCAAGAGAATCGGCTTTGGCATTTTGACCTCGGGGAACTTGAGTTAGTTTGACAACTGGAATTTGTTTCATAAGCTCAAGAACTCGCCGATGATAACAGGCCAACTCAAACTTGGTGATTTTATAAACTCCCAACACTTGATTTACAACAAGTTGAGAATCACCAAAAATTTGGAGATTTTGAATTCGGACATCGATTGCAATCTCCAATCCAGCTATTAGGGCTTCATATTCAGCCTCATTATTGGTCCGAGGTTCAGTCAAACTGAACGAAAATCTCATTATGCCTCCCTCGGGTGCTACGAAAATGATTCCAATTCCGGCTTGAGCTTTCTCGAGATTTGGAGGCCGAGCACGTTTGATTGACGATGCTCCGTCAAAGTACATTTCCCATACTCGTAGCATCTCATCTTCTTCAACGTTCATGATCTGCTCGTCAGGTAAATCATCGTTGAGCGGTGAATCTGCAGAGATAGGATGTGCTGCAAGAAAATCTGCCAACACTTGCCCTTTCACTGCCTTTTGAGGGACATATGTGATATCGAACTGCAGCAGTATCACTGCCCACCTTGCCAAACGACCTGTCAACGCTGGTCTTGTCATCAAGAACTTCAGCGGATCGATCTTTGATATCAAGGTGATTTTGTGAGATAGCATATAATGGCGGAGCTTCTGTACTGCGAAAATCAGAGCCAAGCAATGCTTCTCAATTGGAGAGTAGCGGATTTCTGCTCCTATCAACCTCCGACTGATGTAGTAGAGTGCATTCTCCTTGCCTTCTTCATTATGCTGGGCTAATAGTGCTCCGAGGGACTCTTCTAGTGCTGCCGTATACAGTATAAGAGGCTTCCCCGAGATTGGCGCCGCGAGAATAGGAGGATTCAACAGATATCTTTTGATGCTGTCAAATGCTTCTTGGCACTCTGCGTCCCATTTGAAACGGACATCTTTCTTCATTAGTTTTGAAAATGGTTGGCATCTACCTAACAGATTCGATATAAATCGCCGAATGAAAGCCAACTGCCCTTGTAAGGAGCGAAGTTGCCGAAGGTTCTTTGGAGGTGGCATCTCCACGATCGCCTTGATCTTGTTGGGGTCGACTTCAATTCCTCGATGTCGAACAACATATCCCAGAAATTTCCCTGAGGATACCCCAAATGCACACTTGAGAGGGTTCATCTTCAGATCGTACTTTCTGATCCTTTCGAACACAATTCTCAAATCATCAATGTGGTCTTTTCGGCCTATGCTTTTAATGACCAAGTCATCTACATAGCATTCGACCTTCTGATGAATCAAATCATCAAATATACGAGTCATGGCCCGTTGATATGTGGCACCAGCATTCTTCAGGCCGAATGGCATGACTGTATAGCAGAATATGCCTATAGGCGTTCTGAATGATGTATGTCTTTCATCTTCATGCGCCATTTTAATCTGATTGTAGCCTGACGATCCGTCCATAAAGGAGAACATATCGTAATTGGATGTATTGTCAACTAGAAGTTCTGATACTGGGAGCGGAAAGTCATCTTTCAGGCATGCCTTATTGAGGTCCCTGAAGTCGATGCAGATACGAATCTGGCCATTCTTCTTCTTTACAGGGACGATATTGGCAATCCAATCAGCATATTTTTCTTCACGAATAAAGCCTGCTTCTATGAGCTTCTTCGTTTCTGCAATCACCTGCTCTTCAATCTCCAATCTCATTCTCCTTGGAGCTTGCTTGATAGGTACTGCATCAGGCTTGATTGCTAATTTATGAACTGCCACATCAGGGGATAAGCCAGGCATCTCAGCATATGTCCAGGCAAAGCAGTCCCTGAATTCACATAGTAACTCTTTTATTTCTTCTACTTGATCTGTTGGTAGAAGAGAGCTAATGAAGGTTGGGCGAGGGTCCTCCTCAGTTCCCAAGTTGACTTCTTTGAGCTCGTCCATCGTAGCAGCTTGTCCACCATCTTCCAGTTCTTCTGGTGCAGGCTCAGCTTCTACGGGTTGATCATCATAAACATTGGTTTCGTATGTTTCTTCAGCACCATCATCATCGGATTTGATTTCTCCACATGTGATCGCCCGACAAATCTCCTTCCGGAGGAATTTTCTTTTGATGAATCCAATACCTTTATATGCGTCTGTATCCTTCTGCCGTAACGGACGCGGACTCCTCTCATACCAGAAGCCTAAGCTTGTACGGAGCTGTCGTTTGGTAGTAGGAATATTGATTTGCTTTCGTAGCATTCTTTGAATATTTTTGGTATTGAATTTGGGTAGCCTAGTAGGAAATAATTCTTCGGAGTCGAGGAGCATGCAATCCCAGTCATGATTCTCCTCTTCACGAACTCCCGTAGAATATAGCACATTCTTTGGCACAGTCCCTTTTTTACGAGGAGGCAGATAAAGAGTGGAGAGTTCTTCAATTTTATGAACCTCGCGCGAAATGATTTCCTTGAAATGTTGCAAGGGAACACGTGTGACTACGAGTACACTGTTTGAAATTAACAGACTGTCTATTCTTCTGGAGAACACAATCTGCACTGAATTCATATAGATTGAGTCGTAGTCATAATCATCATTTGAAAATTCAATCTGCCTACTCCATTCATCCGTGGACTGGCATATTTTTCGAGATTTGGCAGGAGTAACATTATCTTCATCCGTGTCACTCCCAAGATGAGGTACATGTTTCTTTTCTTTAGGAATGATTTGTGATTTTGGAAGAGTCGGCGCTGCCTTCTTTCTCCCCACACGCTTCTTCTCATCTTCTTGCTTGGATTTCTTTGCAGCCTTAGAATTTGATGCTCTAGCCTCAAGAGAACTTGACGACTTTTGCTTCTTTGGCATGAAGTACTTAGCATCTTCATAAATTGTTACTTCATGTACTGCAAAGGGCTGAATATCGCCAGAGATCCTGAATTCTTCTCCTTCTCTGAGATACTTCATGCACTGGTGTAATGTTGAAGGGACAACGCCGTATTCATGCAGCCAAGGTCGACCCAATAGCGCCTTAAATGAGGTGTCCGCATCAATCACATGAAATTTAGCTTCCGTATGGAGTTCCCCAAATACAAGAGGAAGCATGAACGAACCAAGAGTTTTCTGCCCTTTCTCGTTAAAACCATGCACCATCAACTTGTCTTGCCCAAGATGTTCCACATCGAGGCAGAGGGATCTCAGTGCCTTAAGGCTCATAAGATTTACGGAAGATCCGGGATCAATCAAAATTCGACTGATCATCATACCGTCGCTCTCTGCCGTAACATACAGAGGGCGGTTGTGATCTGCCGTTCCAAGCATCATATCATCATTAGCAAAGGTGATGAGGGGCTCATTTCGAGCTTGCAAGACTTCCGTCAAGTTGCGCTCAGCAAAATATGCCTCATATCTTTCGGGGTCCTTAAGAGCTTGGATCAAAGTTTCTCGAAGGTCTTTAGACATCAAGAGGGCATCATATATGCTGAGTTGTGCTGGGATCTTCCTCAAGTGGGATAAGATATTGTAATCTATCCCCTTAGATGAAGTCTCTTTCTTCTTGGAGTCATTTAGGATAATATCTTCATTGAAAATTATCTCTTTTCCTTTATCTTTGTTAGGAATCCCCTTCTTTGGTGGAGGCGGCAATATCTTGCCACTCCTCAACTGTACCTGGGCCACCTCATCTGATTCAGACTTGTTTGATGAAGCATTCTCTTCAGAGTCAGCCATTGTTGTGTCTGGGGATTCACCTGTAGACTCAGAATCATCTCCTAACTTTACTTGTTTCATTTGTGATGCTACGCTTGGGTCTGAATCTTCATCATCTGGAAAACATAGATCTTCTGAACTGAATTCCATTGATGATACCATTAGACAGAATTCAGGGGCCGCTTTTTCAGCGTATTTCTCCCTTTCTGCTATTTTTAATGTTGTTGAGATGACTCGGCATATCTCCGTAGGAAGATATTCATCTTCAGCTTCTTCTTCCTTTTCATCTATTTTAAGCTCTTTCATAAAATCACTGAGCTTAATAGGCTTCCTGACAGTCTGGTAATATTCACCCAAACTATCAATAGCCTTTTGAGTTGCAGTCTTCTTTACCACAGGCTTCTTCAACTTGGCTTTCTTCCTAGAAGACTTTGGCTTTGCTTTATCAGATTTGGATGAGCTAGCTTGGTCAGGTTGCTGTTTAGAAGTGGATGCTTGTGACATAGGCAACCATTTTAAATTCAGTACTGGCTCAGTAGGGGACTTCCACTTGACACCAGGAACTCCTTCTAACTGTTTCAGCATTTTTGATGTCTTCTTGGAGATCACAGTCTCCCATTGTTCCTCTTGGATAGATTTTTTCATTTTTTCTTTAAGCGGGAGTACGGAAGAGGACGTGACTACCCTGGTGGATTCTTTTCTGGGACGAACCAACACATTATCTGATAATGTAAGTTCTCCCCTCTTGTACATCTTTTCTAACCAATCTTTGAAGACATAACAATCTTCAATTGGATGGCTAACTACCCGATGATATGGGCAGTAATTTGGGTCGCCACTGTGTTTGGACTCTTCAGGTCTTTTGCATTCTGGCAATTCTAGACCGTTCTTGAGTGCTTGTCGAAATAGTTTAGCGACACTCTCCCTTTTAAATGAATATTCTTTATTCATTTTCTCCTTGAGGGAAGGGAACGTTCTATCACCAGTTCCCGTGGGTTGCCTCTGGCGCTCTCCTCCACCAGGAAAGACTCGAGGTTTGTCATTTCCTCCAAGAACCAACTTTGGTTGAGGGTTTGGATTGTAAGCTTGCTTTGATTTTTCTTCATATTGCATCGGCTGCTTTCCTTTATCCACATTATATACTACCTTTTTACCTTTATCAGGTCTGGGAGGGAATGCAGAGTAGACATCATTTCTCCTAGCATCAGGCGCCTTAGCCTTTTTAGGTTTGTCAGGGAGGCTTTCTGACTTTGACAGGTTCAACTTTTCAAACTTAGCCACCCTATCCAACAGATCTTGGAAGGTAGTAATAGAAGTCATGCATAAGAAGGGTTGCATTTTATCATCAATGTTCCCCATCAACAGTTGAACTGCATGTTCTTCTTCCAGCTGCTGTTCGCACTTCATACTGAGATTGCGCCAGCGTGTTATGTATCTCGTTACTGATTCATCTTTCCTCCTTTTATCAAGGGCAATATCAGCAATGGTAGTCTTCTCTATTGCACTGGCAAATCTCTTTACGAATAAGGCCTCTAATTCTGCGAAGGTCTTCAGAGAATCATTTGGCAGCTCGGCATACCATTCGAAAGCAGTTCCACTCAAGCTGCTTACGAATTGCCTGAATAGCAGAGCATCATTACCCCCTGTGTTCCCACAGGTTGCTTTGAACTGCGCCAGATGCTGTCTGGGATTTTTATTGCCATCGAAAATATTGAACTTCGGCACAGAATATCCCTTTGGATATGGCACCTGATCGTACTCTGCTGGGTACGGGCGACCTTTTCCTACCAACTTCTCTGCCTGTTCAGCAGCTATAATGGCCTTGATCTTTTCACTGATTATGCCTTCCAACTGCGATGCAGTTACAGGTTCAGAGGCATTCGCCACATTTTGGGGAGTGCGTTGGCGGGTAGGATCATCGTTCTTATAGCCACCTTCAGGTATACCTTTCACTCCTGAAGCTTGGTGTGCTTGAGAATTTTGAGGATTAGCAGATTGGTTGATGGGTTGAGCCGGTGCAGGGCCCACAGAAGTGGTCTTCTGCATCATCTCCATCATGGCCGTCATCTGAGTCATCATCTCAGTCATTTTATCATTCAACTAAGAGATTTCTTTATCTTTCTTCCGCATTTGTCGCCTCATTTGATTTCTCATTTCAGCGAGTGTGATGTCTTTGCCAGCAAAGGGGTTTTCTCCAACCTCTTCTTCTTCCTCATCTCCTTCTTCTGAGGAGCGAGCACTTTGGCTAGCAATGGATCTAGCCCTGTGGCGACGTCGATAAACACGTACGCGCGGCTGTGATTGTTGGTCTTCTTCATCACCATCATCATCTTCAACATCAATGTGGCTGACCATACGAACCATTTCGATCTCCATAGTATCATCATCGTCATATTCTTTTTCATCTTCTCGTACCTGAATTTCTGAGCGGCGTCGCCACTGAATTTCAGGCTCTTGACTTGGAATGATTACTTCTTCGATCTGCGGACTACGATCGAAATGAACTTCCTCTTTGGCTGAAGTAGGAGAATGACGGGATCTCCTGGAAGACTCTCCAGGATGTCGACCGTCCATATAATTGTCGTCATTATGGGCCTTCCTTTGGACCCATTTCTGACGAGTTTTGTTGGCAGGGGCGGATCTCCGGGAGACAGCTCCGGATGTCACGCCTGGTCTATCTTTTTCTTCAAAAATCTTTTCCTTTCGAGGCTTCGGCCTCCAAACTTGTTTGCCTTTCCGCTGGGCCCTTTCGGCGACGGATTCTTGGACATATGGTCTAAGTGTCACGCCCCGATGTGCTTCCCGCGGAACTTGGCGTTGGTAATTTCTTTGTTTGACTATCACAACAGATGATAGCCTCTCTCTTGGAGGAGTTCTTCGGGCCTCAACAATCAGTGGCCTCTGGAACTTCTTTTTCATTAAGCCCTTCTCCTTGACTGTCTTCAGTACACGGTGTACCCGGGCAGACAGACGTTCAGGCTCTCTTATCTTCTGAGGGGCTGGAACTTCAGGTCGACGCTCCCAGAAGGATTGCTTAAGCTCACCAGATGAGCTATTTCTCTTTACCCACTTTAGGTTAGAAAACTTATTTTGAGTGGGAATATTGATCTCTGATTCTGGTGCTGGCAGATTGGAGGGATGGACTGGTACAGGTAACTGCTGAGCTCGCAGCTCTGCATTTCTCTTCCTCCTTTGCCTTCTAGTAAGCCTTCCTCCAGATGAGGAAGCTTCAGTTTCATACCTCCCAAGTGCAACAGGCTCTCTGGGCAGGTTAGTGGTGTTAGCAGTCACCACAGAAACATTTCTTCCAGTAACAACCCTCTTTGCAGTAAGGGTCTCAGGCTGGGATAGTCTTTCAAATACAGATGTTCTTCCTTGGGCAGCACCTCTGACAGTAGTCCTTTCAGAGCGGGACCTTCCAGAAGGTTCTTCAGAGTTTACGCCGTACACAGGGACGGCTGCAGCCCTTGCAGTAGCTGCTGAGAATTCGAGCCCACCAAAGTGAATGGTGGCTCCAGCATTTCCAGTTTCAATCACAGCGTTTGCCAGCTGGATCCTAGCTCCTCGTCCCAGTTGGACGGTCATTGGGGTGTCCTGCATTTCCATTCTACAAAAATGAAAGACAGGAGTTAGTGATCAGAATTGATACATCACCCCACGCTTTCACAACAAAGAAATAACGCAGAACCAACAGTAGAAGCAGGAAAGTTAGCATGGAATTGAAAACCCTGCTAAACGAATTTCCATTGATCTTATTTAAAAGATTTATTTTCGGGACCTTTCAATGATGGATCTTTGGACATAAGAATCAAATGTCACATCCTAATGTTCACCGTATAGAACTTAGTATAGATTAGCTGCTACTATAGCGTATAAGTGACTAGCCAGAGATGGAAAGAGAAACCAATCCCCAGTGGAGTCGCCAGAAATCTGTGGGCTCCGAAAATTTGGCCCCGGCCTCCGCATCGCTTTTCTTATTCGGCGAGGGAGTTTTAACGAACTATGTTCCGGGGTAAATTTTGGAAGGCAGATGGGTTTGTAGATAAGACACTACCCAGAGATTTCGCCCTCATTTGTGAGGACTTTATGATCTGAGTTCTGGTTTCCTATAGGCGCAAGCCCCTATAGTTAATTACCCCTCTCAATCATGAGAGAGAACTTTCGATTAAGGCTAGTCGTCGATCATATACGTAGAAAATACGTGTTATCTGGCATATAGTAGCAGCAATGATTGGATTTGAAAAAAAGTTTGGAAGTTTGGGAATTTGAGAAATTTGATATTTGAATATTTGTGATATTTAAAATAGAAATTTTCACCATATCGTACTTAAAGCGGATGGTGGGGGAATGGATGATAGACCCGATCAAGATCCCATGGTTCCGTCGTCCCGGGCCATCATGGTCCCTGGTCTACTTAGTCAGAGGAGGTAGTCGACCCAACCTGACAGAAGGATCCTTGTCGGCAGCCATGGGTTGCTTCGTCCAAGGGGACCTTGTAGACCGGGGTTGAATGTTTGTCTAAGGGGATAAATTTGAATCCACCTTAGCTAACAGAGGGCTTTGTGCCCTATCGATCATATCCTATTGATTCATATCTCAAGGATTTGATGCCAATAAGGAGCGTATTGGCTCTGGCCATAACCGGTATTTCGTGGTGCCATTTGGCGGCAAAACCACTCGGTTCAGAGGGCCCCGGGTCGTCGTAACCGTTTATCCTGCGGTGCCATTTAGCGGCAGACCGCCGGTTAGAGGACACGTACCACGTCCTTACTGGCAAGAGATTGTTTGAGAATGGATCCTAGTGATATTTTCGACTAGACATTTCGCTCTTTGTGAGCTAGAGTTTATTTGAATTTATCCACCTCGACAGACTGTTGCGGAGGGTGGATAGATTTTTCTTTAAGCCTTTGATGGTTGGATTTCAAATTTTAAATATATGGAATTTGGGCTTTTTGTGGAGCTTTGGATTTTAGGAATTTTTAGATTTTTGTGAATATTTGGGTGGAGCTTTGAAATATTTGGGAACCCCTCCGGTTGAGATCTTCAATCAACGCGGCCATCATCGGGGTGTTTAAGGGTCATTTCCATTTAATTGAACCTTGTCGACCCTATCAACTTATCGATAGGGGATCAGGTTTCTCGTAGGCTTTGTGCCTTTTGTTTAGTGAATTCTCTTGATTTTAGGCTTTGAAAGCCTAAAAAGAATGTATTTAAACAAATACACCGTTCGATACAACCGTGTATTTTGTTAGGTAGTTCGAATCTTGTCGACTTCTATTGATCCGTATAGAAGGATCGGATTCGAACTTGAATTCACTTGTCAACCCGCGCAGCATCCCTAAGCGTCACGTGTGTACCAATAACACGCTCGTCGGGGCCCATGCGGGTTTTATAATTATTTTTACCCCCTTTAGTGTACCTATATGTATACAATTTATAGTGCACGTGCAGGGGTATTTATTTCAGATCTTATTGACGCCTTCTGTCTGCTAGTAGGAGTGTTGCAGATCCAATGGCGTTGAGTTGTGGATCGTAGACGCCTTCTGTCTGCTTATATATGTGTTGCAGATCCGGTGGCGTTCTAGTCTTGATATTGACTCCCCCCCTCTTCTCATTCACCGGGGAAGGTTTTCTTTTGGACTTTGAAGTCCACTGATTGTTGCTTTGCTTTGAAAATATCTCCTTTCGAGATCTTTAATGTAATGGACTTTTTCGTACATCGGGTTGCCGTTGTACTCGAAATATTTGAAGATCTTGATCACCGTTGCTATAGGTGATATTCATACTTGTGCCCACAGTGGTTCGTCGTGCCTACGATATATCCACTGTTGTTATCCACAAGTTGTTTGTAGCCATTTGCAGGGAACTGTTGTACTCACTACAACCTTCTGAAGATATTTGTAGGAAACCCATTGACATTGGTATTGTGCCCACCTCTTTCACCAATCTCGGATGGTTTGATTGTATTTGTTTGATCTCGTGGGGATCATCGTAGGAGATGTACTTGTGTCCACAGTGATTCGTAATACATACGACACACACTGTTGTTATCCACAAGTATTCATTTGCTGGAGATCAGTCGCATTCGCTACGACCTCCTAGAAGTATTTGTAGGAGAGTGTGCATCGAGGTCTTGTGATGCATCTTGAGTCACTCTTGACCATACAAATGTTATTGTAGTTTGAGCTCCCTTGCACAGGATTCAAGCCTTGTCCTTGTATGTGTTTGGATCCAAGTTCAATTTCATTCAGACTTGAGTTTCAAACTCAATATGAGTCTTCAATATTCATTCAAGTCTTCTACTTCCATATGGAATTCACCTGGATTTGAATCTATTATTTGCAAATCCAAACTTTACTTGGTGTCGTGCAGTTCATGTTCAAATGAACAGGTTCTTGTTGTCCACATCTTGTTCTAACTTTGAGTGTAGAGTGCAAGTTCAAATCTTTGGTTCAGGATCTTCAGGAGTTCTTTGAAATTCAAATTGATTTGATTTTGGTTCCAATTTGATTTCATTCTTATTTGGTTCGGATCCTTATTAGTCATTTAGATTTTATTCAATTCCTTTGCATGTTTTCAATCAAATTTCGGCGGTCCACAAGTCTTCTGTTCTTGTTCACTTGAACCCCAATTCTTGCATGTTCTTTGAGTTCAAAATAGGTTCCGAGTAGAGTAATATTTCACCCGAAATTTCGGCAGCCTCCCGGCGTCTCCCCCGTTTGGGGGAAAATTGGGGAGCTGGGCCTTCCCACCACGCTACTAGAGCGTGTATGGTAGGTGTCCGTAGACACCGCGGCCGTACAAAATTTCATCCCACCACGCTACAAGAGCGTGTATGGGGCCTTCAGCAGTACCCGTACCAGAACAGCAGTGACGTACCAGAACAGCAGTGACTCCCCACCACGCTACAAGAGCGTGTATAGGGCTCTCCCGCCTCGTCGTATGCTTCGCACCGGGCTCCCTCCTACCGTGCTACAAGAGCGCGTATAGGTGGTTTTCCGGTCCGCTGCAAACGTCGAGAATAGGATTGGAGTTAGAAGTTATACCTTACGTAACAGTCGTCGGCGGTGTCGGTGTCGAGGTCGAGAACCATCCCCACCACGCTACAAGAGCGTGTATAGGGCTTACCCGCCTCGCCGTATGCTTCGCACCGGGCTCCCTCCTACCGTGCTACAAGAGCGCGTATAGGTGGTTCTCCGGTCCGCTGCAAGCGTCGAGAACGGGATTTAAGTTAGAATTTTATACCTTTGAAGTCCCGGCGGGCTGGCAGTGTCGGCTCGAGGATCGAGGCAAGGAAAGCAGATATATTTTATTTTAATTAAAATATTAGTTATAATTAATTATTAACTATAATTATTTTTTTATTAATTATGTTTATGATTAATTAAAGTAATTAATTATTTATATAATTAATTAAAATAACTAATCATATTTATCTTTAATTAACTAGAATTAATTAATATTAATTAAATTTAATTAATTAATAAAAATTAATTGTAATTAATTAAAAAAAATATAATTAATTAAAATTAATTTAATTAAATCATTATAATTAATTAACATTAATTATAATTAAATCATTATAATTAATTATACTAATTATAATTAATTAAAATTAATTTAATTAAATCATTATAATTAATTAACATTAATTATAATTATTTAATTAAATCATTATAATTAATTATACTAATTATAATTAATTAAAATAATTAAAATTAATATTAATTAAAAAGTAATTTTAATTAAAATAAACTAGTTAGTCTCTCCCTCTCTCTCTCGGGTTCGACGGATCCACGGGATTTGGCCGAGAAGTGCACGAAAGGGAGGGAGTTACCTTCACACACAGTGAGCTCCCGTTGTTGTTTCCGATCAAAATGTCGGACTTCCGGTCCCTCAAGAAGGGAATGTCGTTGAAGGAGCGGTCGAACAGTCACGGAGGAGCTGAAGAAGAGGCGCCGAAGGGAGAAAGTTATCTTCACGGCAAGCTCCCGTGGTTAGCTCCGATCAAAATGTCGTAACTTCCGATCCGACTGGAAGGGAAGGTCGTCGATGGGAGCGAAGTCGGGCGGCCAAGGAGTCGGAGAAGCTGTTCGAAAGGGAGAAAGTTATCTCCGTAGCCAGCGAGCTCCCGAGTTGCTCCCGATCAAACTGTCGTAACTTCGATCCGACTGGAAGGGCGAGTCGTCGAAGGAGTGAAGCCGAACAGCGGGGAGGAGTCGGAGAAGTGACGCCAAAGGGAGGAGGTTAACTTCACGCCAGTTAGCTCCTGTTGTTGCTTCCGAGCTGACGAGTAGGGAAGATCGTCGAAGCTACGAAGTCGAACAGCAAAGGGATCGGAAAAACATGCGAGAGGGAAAAATGAGAGAGAAAAAAAAACTGAGAGCCTCGTCTCCTCCGATATTTTAATAACGCCAGGCAAAGCGTCGGGGCAGACAATGCATTCAAGGCGAACGTGGGATTGGCGGTCGCGGGATATTCGTGATTTCAGCGACGACGACGTGCTGAATTCGGCGCCGGACAGGTACGTGGATTTTAAATTTTTTTTTTTTCTTCTTTTTTTTTTGTTTTATACGGCAGCAGGTCAACAGTAAGCCCAAGGGGCAAAGTTGTCTTTTTGTTTCTTTTAAGGCATACATATAGAGGCCCTTGCTCTTGTTAGAGGATGATGAATTAATAAAAAAAATTATACACTCTTGTTCTTTGGGAAGAACTTTGGTGAGATCCCTATGTGAGGGAAGCGTAATATTCACCAACCGCAGGATGTGTCCGGTCTCGTGGTTGAAATCCCTAGGTGAGGGCATCTCATCACCCGTCAGCCGCAGGATGTGTCCGGGCTCACGGTTTATCTTCTTTCTCTATCTCCTTCCCTCTCTCTTTCTCCACCGGCCATATTCTTCCATTATTCCTCTCTTTAATCCCCCACCCTCCTCCTTTAATCGTCGGCTTTCTACCACCCATCCGCTTCCCCACCACCCTAGCCCACGGCCCAACATCCACCACTAGCCTCCTCCCCGTCGGATCCCAAAGCTCCGGCTCATTTTCCCCACCCACCAGCCTATCTAGCCTTTCCCCATAGCCGCCGACCTGTCCTCCACAATCCCTTGATTTCCAAATTCAAATTGCTTCATAATTACTTTCCTAATCTAGTGAATGATTAATTTTGAAAGTCTTTTATTTTGAATTCAAATAAATTTGAATTTCAAAATCTTTCTGGATTAATTATCCTATTTTAGGACCCCCCCCCCCCCTCAAATCTCTCAAATTCTGAATTTTAAATTCATATTTAATTTTCCAATCACATTCAATGCAAGGTCCACATGCATTGAATGTGGACACTCACCTTTTTCTCTCTCCTTGGTCGGCCCCTCTCTCCCCTCTTCCTAATTAAAGGCCCTAATTAAGAAGATAATTAATTCATATCTTCCCTCCCTTCTTTTCTTGTTTGAAATTCAAATTTAAATCCATTAATTAAGGGAAATCTGAGATGAAATTTTAGATCTTTAATTTTTAATACCCCCCCCCCCCCCCGCGTTCTACATCAAGGTATCATTTTAGATGAAATTTTAATATATTAATATAAGTAAAATCATAAGATAATTGTTTTTCGTCGTTATATTATTTATCTAGTTGAATTACTTTTTATTCATACTCTATTATATAAATACTATTTCACATAAGGGAAAAGGAAAAGGTAAAACCCGAATATGGGTTGGGTTTTGATATTTTGGTTGTACACTTTTGTAATAAGCTAAAGTTTTAAGAGATATGTCAACTACGACTCAACATAAAGTTTGTTGATTAACATAAAATCTTGAAATTTTTTTAGTAGCTCTGTAGATGAATCGATGATTATTATTAGTAATGACTTCCTTCTTGGCTCATTTACTTGCAAGCTCATTTATGAACCTAGCAAGAGATAGATAACTCAATTACACCCTTATATATATATATATATATATGTGTGTGTGTGTGTGTGTGTTTGTGAGAATCAAAATATGCATGCATATAACTATATATGTATGTGTGACTCAATACTACAACAACAACATCAAACATTTATCTCACTACGTAGGGTTGGCTACATGAATCCTTTTTATCCATTTTGTCTTGTTAAGAGTCAAATTCTCATTCAAATCTAATAAAAAAAGATCACTTCTAATACCTTCTAACCAAGTTTTTTAGGTCTACCTCTGTTTTTCATAACATAGGTCAAATATAATACATCTACTCTCCTAACCAGGTCATCGAAAGGCCAACATTTTGTGACCAAACCATCTTAAGGCGACTCTCTCTAATCTTATATGCCACTAGAGCTACCCCAATCCAACATTTTCACATATATACTCATTTCGCATTCTGTCTCTAAGAGTAAAGCCACTCATCCACCTAAGCATCCTAATCTCTACAACACTTAATTTTAAGATACACTTGATACCACTGCTAGATATTTCATCGTGACCAATGTCTGAAAGATAAACACTGCCTCAATAGAAGTATCCAATATTGAAGAAGCCATGCACCTTCAATTGAGAACAAAAGAATGAGTTAAAACACATGAAACTCCAACGAGTGTCAGTCCTACCAAATAGTTACTTCTATTATGTACAGTGATCGTTAAATCCTAATCTTTTCAATAAAGGGGCATCTCAATTTAGTGTATAAGTTTTTCCTTTAGAAAAAGTCAAAGATTCAAAATAATGGGTGCTATCTTTTGTTAAATAAATTAAAAACTGATCCAATCGTAATAAAAACACAACACGAAATAAATAGCACTTGAAATGAACCACAAATAATTTCCAAAAACATACCAGCCTCGTTTCAGTAGCTGAGCAGCAACAGCTGAAACTTTCACTTGTACATATGCATCAGTCGCACTAGCATGTTTTGTTGCATAATGGAGGCAATATCTACAACAACAAAAGGATTGAAATTAAAGATAATCAGAAGCACCGATGATCATCTGATGTTGAATAAAATGGAAACCCCACAATATTAAATTTCTTTTGTTCTCATCCGTAAGAACTCCCCATTCCCTCATAGAAGCATCTCCAATTGCAGAAGCAGCCTGAAACCGTGCATTCGGCATCTGAGAATTTTCTGAAAAGTTAACAAGTGTGTTGTATTAGATTGTTAATACGATGAGCAGCCCCATCTCATTTATTTAGGATAAGCACTATGATTGTACTAATGTGCTCAAGAGTACGGGCATTTTGCCGAAATAGAAGACATGGAAGATTTAAAAAAACAAAAAAGATACAGCTTTCATAAACACGAGATGGAGGAGAAGAGAGCTAATAGTAATGATAAGCCTATGCAACAGAAGTATCACTCAATGACAAATAGTTTGTTCTTTGTTTTTATACTTTTCTTCCCCTTTTTGGCAAAAGCACATATAACAGAAGGTTAGCTCACAGAAGATAAGCAAAGAGTGATAATAGGGCAAAAAACATGTTTGAAGTAAAGCCAAATATTTGAAGAGTTAAGTCATAAAACTAAGGCCTTAGCCATAATAGACCAATCGCAAATGGAGTTACAATCATTCAAAAAAAAAAAAACAAGATAATAACTGTTTCACTTAAAATAAAAATTGCTTGAGAGATAATCATCTAAAAAAGAATTGAACACATCATGAAATATTGGTATAAAGGTTGAATTAGCTCTTCTTAAGATTGAAATTATAAGCTATACTGACTGGCAGAAAATTTTTCGTGAAACGAGAAAGCAAGCTCTGTCTAAAAAAACTCACAAGGAACTTACCAAAGAAATGAGAAAGCATAAGGCTACAAGATCAATTTGCATAAAAAGTTATTGAGTGGCAGTTATTTCTGTATGTTTAATCATATTTAAACAGCATAAGCTAACGTTGTAAGCTTAACCTACTTAGAGCGGACAAAGCAACAAAAATTAAGCAATATGATGTATATCCCATTAATTTGAACTATCAGCATACCTAGAATAAACCGGCATGACTGGTATGGCATTGGAGATTTACTTAAGAAGACAAGAAGTTGCTCTGCTTCCAATGGACTCGCATGCATCTGTAACCTCAATGAGACAAATTAGAAATAGGCAACCTCAGAAATGTACTATCAAAATGGAAAAAAATATATTTAGCAGTAGAAATCAGATAAAAATAATAATGAATTAACAAAAGTTGTTAAACTAAGCTAATTATAAGACAAAACTTATAAATAATCCTCAACCATTCTTCAAAATCATAAAATAACAACTTATATGTTGATGTACTAATAAGTAACAATCACACAAGAATAGAAAGATGTCACCTTTAGAGAGGAAAAGGACATATTTTATAAATTAAAATACAGCAAGTACTATCATGCTGATCAGAGTGTGTAGAAATAATATAAATACCAATAAATAAGTTAATATATCTATAGCCATATGCAGAACATGTTTTTTTCATACAAAGCTTGAGCAAGTACATTAAGAGAGAGGCAACACCTGCTTAAGGTCAACTTGAAAGAAAAACAAGATGGCATGAAAATGGATAGCACAGACAAACAAACTCAATGTAACAATCCTGTAGTAAGACCTGGATCTGTTGGAGCACAGCAGGAAAGAAGAGTGATAAATAGATATATCTTGGTCAGGGGTTAAATAAAAACAGTTACTATATCGATTTGTAAATTTGTAAAACGGTAACATGAGATAGCAGTGCCACGTGCCAGTAACATCAAACATTTGTAGCGAGTGCTGCCACTTTTTCATTGATCAATTCATTTCCATTCTAAGAAAAATCTCCACTCCTGTGGATTCATCATCAATTGCATCTAGAGGCAGATATCTAACATAAGCCTCAGGAGGGACAAACACAATATAGAGCTGCTTGGCTACAAGTAGAATTGAGAAAATCGTGGAGGCCTTAAATCCACAAAAAGTATTTGTTATGATATATGTTAAATTTAATTAAATTTTAATAAATTGTTTGCCAAATATTTTAAATATTTAGGCTTTAAAATGAAAAAAAAGGAGCATAGTGCAGAGAAATAGTGTAAATAACACAAATTCAACTTCTCGGAGGAAATACTAAGGGGCTATTTAGCAAAACGATTTTAGCTAATTTTACTCGGGCTTTACCATAAATCAAACCAAAAGCCAAAAAAGTCTGACCTAATACTACGAAATCTTAAATCCCATTTTCACCCATTTTATCATAAATCTCAAATTTATCAAATCCAATAGTTTGATGGATTTGAAGATTCCCTTTGCTCGGAAATAACACTCACATCCCTTTTCATAGAACTCCAAGTTTCCTATTTCAACCAGAGTAGAAGCTTTATCGTCTCATCCAAATCACATCTCCCAAACCAATTCTTCGAGTTTTCTCCCATTTGTGAAGCTTAACACACATTGTTCTTCGCCCGTTTGCATATTGATCTTTAAAGTGCTAGCACTTGTAGCGAATTTCCCATTGTCATCGATATTTACCTTTTGATCTCCTTCCTTATTTGCTTTTTCCATTCATATCTAGCATGTCCCCAACCCTCTGGCACTGAAGCATCCCTCTGGAGTAGCTCGCAGTATGTAAGACCTACTCGAGTTAAATCATTTTCATTTTTATTTTGCAATATACAGTGGTTCTGCAATATGAGCAGGGTTTTCATTTCCCAAACTAATTCGACACAAAAGTTATTCTACAATATATTGCTGTCATGGTCATGCACAATGTCGTGATCATGCTATATGCATTTTTTGTTCATAACTTTAGAAAAACAGCCCCATGC
The DNA here is from genome assembly GCA_016618105.1 of Dendrobium huoshanense. Taxonomy (NCBI): domain Eukaryota; kingdom Viridiplantae; phylum Streptophyta; class Magnoliopsida; order Asparagales; family Orchidaceae; genus Dendrobium; species Dendrobium huoshanense. Next base: position 23,199,419 of record CM028354.1, on the reverse strand, counting down.
ATCAATTTTTTCATAAATTTTGCTAAATTTTCAGCCTTGTAAATTACATCAAATTATTCCTCGTTTTCAACTATATAAAAATGAATAATTGCATACCATAATATGATTTTTTTACATTGTTGGTTCAGTCCCAATATGTCAATATTCAAGTAATACGTATTGCCATCATATTGAGATAACAGAATTTTTTGTTGTAATATAAAGCTTACTAATTAATTCTTTCTTTCAAATTTGTTGGCTATGTAAGGCTTCTGTAAATGCTAACTATGATTTTGTATTGCCACATGTTATATGTTAATGTATGTGAATAAATTCTAATTAGTAAAATTTATGAGGAAATCTGACTGTGAAAGTTTATCAGAGGAGCCGCAGATCGACGACCATGATTGTACCATTTTATTTTGAGTTATTATTTGTATTTTAGTTATTTTATGCATTTTTACTCTCACTTGAGAGAGTAGGCATATGTGATCCCAGGGGGCACTTTAGTCATTTGTCTTATTATTATATTTTGGTTATTTATATCCCCCCTCTTCTTCTTTTGAGGGGATGGATGATTATTAAGAAAAAAATTTGCACTCTTGTTCTTAAGTGTTTTGAGAGTTCTTATGAGAGTTGAAGTCCCTAGGTGAGGGAAACGTGCTACCCACCAGCACAGGAAGCGTCCGGGCTCATGGTTTGAAGTCCCTAGGTGAGGGCAAAGCCTTACTCATCATCCGCAAGAAGCGTACGAGCTCGTGGTTTATCTTCTTCGTCACTATATATAATACTTAAAAAAAGTATATCACTAAATAAGATTAGTGGTATATTTTTTCAGTATTTGTTCAACAACTGTATGTTCCTTATGTTATTTATTGAGATTAAGCTAATATAATCATTTGTTATTGTAAAAAGCATTTCTCCTTTTAATGATCAAATTTCAATTTTGTCTTACTTAGTAATGGCTAATTATCTTTGTGGTAAACTTTCTGATGCAATCAAAAATTTGGGAGAGGGACCCAAATTTTTTATCACAAAAACAAAGTCTTTCTATAGAATAAAAGATTACAATAACTCGCAAAAATTAGACTAATTAGACAAATAAACTAAAACATCACTTTCATGTTATAAAAGTGCTTACAAGACCCTTACAAACCTTGACGACTTACAAACGACGCAATAAAGACAAACACAACAAGACACCTAAAGAAGCTTTGCCTTGAGAAGAAAGATACATGTGGGGTGGATACATGCGGCGAGAAGAAAGAGATTAGAAGCCAAGAAGAAGAGGGAAAGAGCCCGCAGGATTTCCATAGAAGAAGAAGAAGAAATGGAACAAAGCTCTCAAGCTTTTTCCAAGAAAACCTCTCAGGTTTTGGCTCCAAAAATTATCATCATATCACTCTCTAAACAGCCACAAAACAACTCTATTTATAGGCACCAAAGAAGGAATACAAACAGTCCACAACCTTGCTAAAACAGCCAACAAAACAGCCTACAGCTTCCCTAAACAGCCAATCAAAAACAGCCAAAAACCTTGCTAAAACAGTCAACAAAATAGCCTACAGCTTCCCTAAACAGCCAATCAAAAACAGCCAAAAAGTTCCCAAGTTTCCTTGAAGAAATGAAAAGCCAAGAGGCACACCCGCTGAATCCCAAGAGCCCATGAACAAAGCCACGGAACCAGCCAGGGACAGCACAAACCGCACATCTGCATAGGAACCAGGCAGCATTTAAGTCTCGGTCAACAGAGAGGATGCCAAGGCGGTAAAGAAGCCAGCACCCGAAGAGGCACCTCACGCCCAAAGCAGCAGCAGCCGTGAGGGATTTTTCCAGAGAAGAAAAAAGGCTGCAGTAAGCTGATTTCAAGAAGAATGTGAAAGAGCAAATTCCACCCACCAATTCTCTTTCCAATCCTTAATTTTATAGCAAGCCATTAGCTCATAATGAGCTACACTTCTACTAGATATTAATGAGCTTGCACCAACTAAAAATTCAACAACTAAAGCTTAAAACCGAAATCAGTCAAGGCCCATATGAAACCAACAAGCAACAAGAAGACCAAGGGTCATAAAATTTTGAGTTTGATTTGACCCCCCCCCCCCCTGCCTACATCACTTTCCAATGAAATTTCCAACAAGGTTGATGAGCACTTAGATCGTAATAAAGCTATTGGTAAATTAATTTTGTCTAAGGATAGTAATACGTCGGATGAGAAGCTACGCATGCAAAGGCGTGTGTTCAATAGGTCTTATAAACTAGCCAATAGCTTGTAGATGATGTAATTTCAAGGAATCCATTGTGGTTCTATAACTATTTTAGGCTTCCAGCATAAGCATTCTTGCAACAAAAGGAGTTATTAGTTAGTCTCAGCTTGTTAAGTGACATGAGGCATATAATAGCAAATGAACAATTAGATATTTTCCTTAAAGGGGTTGTACATGCACATAGCTACAAACAAAATCATGAATTTCTAGCACTCCCTTGAAATAGTGAGTTGATACTTCAATTTGGTGATATAATTGATAGTTTCTTTAGTTGGGGAGTTTATTAATTTGCCATCCGTGAAAGCCGACTATCATCCATTCATAAGATTGAACCCACAATTCCATCCAACTTCCAAAATGCAATTGGAGCTATAGATAGTACCCACATCCATGCAGTTTTTAACAAATAATTGCAAAATACTGCAATTGAAAAGAATCGACTTTTCAAAATGTTAGTGCAATGGCCTCATTTGATCGGCAATACATCTATGTCATATTTGGTTGAAAGGGGTTTGCGGCTTATATCAAGTTGTTGCGACCTATGGATGAGGGGGAGTTTAGAGTGCCAAGTGGTACATATTACTTGGTTGATTTTAGCTACGCTAACACCAATAAACTAATGGCACCATTCAGAAGATGTTGATATCATTTGAGTGATTGTCGTGGCTCACAAGTACTCAATCAAATAAAAGTTGTACAATCATCATCACACACAACTACCCAATATAATGGAAAGAACGTTTAGCATTTGGAAAGGTAGATTCCAAGCTTTAAATCACATACAAATTCCTTCAATGATTTAGGCACATATTGTTCTTGCTTGTGCATTGTTGCACAACTTCATTAGCCACCACCAAAGGCACGATCAATATTTCAATATGACTCAAATTATAATACAGCATTACAATGATTTTGGTAAGGTACAATTCAATGATGAAGGCCCTAACATGCACTCAATAGTTGGAAAGATAATTAAAGGTGATGCAGTGAGGCATGTTATCATCACCAACTGGTGAGAAGCAGGCAGAAGATTTTTATTTTATTAGGCAAAAAAATTAATTTCAAATTCTGGCAGTAATTTGTTAATGTATTAATCCACTCCCATGCAATGACTCAACAACGTTGATCAGTTTGAGGTGCACGCTATGTTTAAACTGCCAAAAAAAGTAAAATATTGATAATTAATTGTCTTTTCATCTTATCGGATATGATGCTCTTGCTGCCATGTAGCTTTATTTTGATTTGATGATTAGGTGTATTTGTACGAACTATTCTTACTTCATTATAATTTCTTATGCGTAAATCTTATTTGAATTAGCCAGTTTAAATCCTGAATTGCATTACCAAACAGTTTGACAGGATTCAGCAGGTCTGTTATGCCAAACAATTTTTCAGGATTTAACACCCTCAGGATTTAGTAAATTCGGATTAATAGAATTTGCTAAAACCTGTTGTGTTAAATCCTACTTACAGCCAAACAGAACCTAAATCTAAGATTTAATCTAAAATGAAAGAAAAAAGATATCTACGAAAATAGTAAAATTATGTGGCTCACAAAACTGTTTGGCAAATTTAGCCTAAATACTAGCTAAATCTTGCAACCAAACAGGTCTCACCAATCGTATGGGTCTTTATTTCCAAAAAAAAAAAAAGGAAAAACAACTGGAATAAGGCTGCGTGCTTTGCTAAAATAATAAAAACGATGCAATGCGAGCAGAACAAATACAAAGAAAACATCCAGATTCCTGAGAATCAGTAAATGAAATAATAAGCATAACATCAAACATAACACAAATTCCATGGTTTGATTCAAATCATAAACCATCCACAAACCCTATAAACAAAAAAAAAAAAAAAAACTAAAACCAAAAAAAAAAAAAAAAAAATATCAGCAAATATAGATATCATCCCGGTAAAGAAACTAAGAGAAAGTAAAAAAGGTTAAGAAAATATACCCTGATCAAAGAGCAAGCATGCTCTACGGCGTGCATGGTAGCCTCGAGCTCCAATACATCCACCGGATCTCCAGGTAACCCGCTCATCTCTCTGTTAATAAGGTTTTCGAAGGCTTGGAATTTTACGTGCGGACGAATGGGAAGAATAAACTCTTCACTGACAGGACTGAGATTTTGAAGGTGTGAAGAGAGTCGCCGGAGAATGGACAATGCAATGAGCGCACCCGAAATATCACCGGCAATTCCGGCAATTCTCACCGGTTCTTATTTTTAGCAAATTGATAAAATCCAGCTGCTTTTTATTGAAAAATATGGTTGAGAATTTATTTATTTTTTGAAAAATTAGAAGCAAATATGTCCCATTTTCATTAATTAATGAAAAATTACAGTAAAAAAAGTAAGAAAAACAAAAAAAAAAGATTCTTTTAAAAAGATCTTAAGCAAAAACTTAAAAAGTAAAAATCATCACTAACTAAAAATAGAAAAACTAAGAACCCCAAAATATAAGGAACCCATAAAGGTCAATATCCATACTAGGTATCATATAATATCACATAAGTGAGCAAAATTCATTGAATTGCTAAAAACAACCATCCATAGCACTAATGACAGTCGAGCCAACCATCTAAGACATAAGAACTATAATAGAAGCATCATGCCCTTGGTTGCTAGAAACAACCATCCAAATATGAAAATTGGTTGTCAGGTCAACATTTCAAGGGACAATCAAATGAGACTCATTCATCATAATCCCTTCTCCCTAGTAGCCAATCAATAAATATTGCACAAACTTCAATATGAAACAAAACTAAAAAATAGGCCAACACAGCATAGATCCAACAAACATATAAAAAAAAAACAACAAAAGAAAAATACTCCAGTTGAAAACCCACTCTAGCCAAGCAACACCAAATACAATCCTCACTTAACCAAGTGCTTACTAACATGATAAGATCTCTATGATGAAATTTTAGCCATACAATCTTCTTAATTTGCCTACCAACAGTTATTGCACAGTTAATGTTTCCAGTAAATTTTCTGTTGTTCATTTCTTTCCATATGAAATATAAAGAGTAACAAGTAATAAATAAATAAATAAACTTCTTAAAGAATTCTTAAAGAGCAAAATAGCAAAATAGCTTTACAGAAAACATAACCAACAATCTCCTAAGAATTCTTAAAGAATTCAAAAGTAAAACCATATGGTTCCTAGGCAAAAGAGGAAGGAGCAAAAAAAAACATCTTAATTTCTTATATAGAAATATGAAACGTTAAGGAATGAAAAGTTTTGTAGGAATAACTCCACCAACAGGAATATAATTAGATGTTGAAAGAGCAGGCTTTGGAGAATTAAAAAATCTTTTAAAATTCTAAACAAAAGTAGAAGAAATGTCTTTAGGATTTTATACCACCCCCTCAGTAGTAGAAATGGCCTAAATTTTGTTTATATATTGACTGCAACAAATTTTAAAGTAGAGAAAACCAAAATTATCTTCTCCACAAATAATCCATCTAGCTTTAGATCTGTGAATAATTTAACGGGCCCATAAGGACATATTATAATTAAGGAGAGAATTCGCCTTCTTTAAAGAATCATTAAGTTGATGATCATTAGGAGAACATTGGATCCGCTACAACGAAAAATCTTATTTTTGGTGCAGATCATTTATAGAGGCAAAAAAAATTTAGAGGAGACCCAAGGTTGAGCCTTAATTCTACATTTAAGCTTATGCAAAAATATCAATAAGTATATCCCAAAACTAAGGCTTATTATACCAAAAAATTTTAATTAAAAATGAATCTATGCCTAAAATTATCCTTTTTATGATTAGAAAGAATAAGAGAGGAGTGATAAGAGCATCTAGGCTTATCCACATAATAAAAAGAGGTCAAAAAAGAATCCAACCAACGACCATTCACCAATACCCTATCAAGCTTAATATGACTAGGAAATCACTCATCTAATTAAACCAAGAGTCAAAATACCAAACATATGAAATATTTTGAACACCGATAATGAAAATAAGAATTTTAAAGTAGCATAACTTACAATTAGAAATGATATTTCTCCAAGATTTCTTCTTTGAGAATCTACAACAATTAAAATCATCCAATAAAACCCATGGAGAGGAAATGCCAGTAGCCAAATTTAGAATATCATTCCATGTTTAATTTATCAATAGAAGAATTAAAAGCATATACAACTATAATAAGGAAGGAAGAAGAAGAGCAAATCATCAAGGATCCATGAATCAATTGGTTATTAGAAAAATAAGAATGAAAGAAATAGAAGCTATGATGCCCTAGAATTTAATTTGGAAAAGTTATTCTTTTAATCTTTTAATAAACAACGAGCAAAGCTATCTAAAATTATTTATCAGTAATAAACAGTACAACATATTATATAATTTAAAATATTAATATACACATCCATATACATTTCTAAAAATCATATACACTATTTTTGACTATAACAAAAAGAAATATAACTTGAAGAATTCTGATCAGCCTCACACCCATGCTCTCATGCCTTGACCTGAAATCATTTAACCACATATAATGAGCTTAAAAAGCCCATCAGGTCACCAAAACCTACAACTAGATTCAAAGCACGGTAAAGAAGCAATATGCATATTAACAGTCAAATCATAACAGTTGCATCCATATGATCATTGAATCAGAGCATAAATAATAAAATTCATATGTAATAGTAGTAGAATCTATAAACAATAAAGCACAATGGTACGGAAGCTAGTAAAGTTGTAAACTAGTAAGTGTTAAATCTATAAAGCAATCATCGTATATGTAATACCAACCAGTAAAAAAATCATATAAAATATCATATCAAAATATCGGTAAAAACTAGCAAAATCCTATCAAAATAATAAATCATATAAAAGTGTATATATGCTTTCCAGGCATTCTATATCACGTGCTCAATATATCATATGCTTAATATCAATATAATGAATAAACAGTATCAAATAATATCAATATTTATATCAGTAACGATAACAATCTAGTTGCAGGAGCAATGAAATGATGCAATAATAGTAAATCTATGTAATAATAATAAATTTGTAAAATAATAAGAATAATACCTGAAGAGTATGTATTTCAGTAGTCACACTAAACAAGTAAGAAATCATAGCTATCACGATATTTTTCAGTATTGTATCGGTATCAGTAAACCGTTGACTAAATAAAAAGAGTCATCACTCTTTATCCGTCAGCATAGTAATCATCTCTTCATAACTCTCAATAAGTTTCATATGAATTAGTTAAGGATAACATCAAATCATAGTATTTAAAGGAATGTCCGTCGGCCCACCATCCTGTACATGTCAATCATTCTCCAACCAATGGGTCAACCAGTTTTTACTTTTCTTTTATACACACAGTAGTATTAGAATACTATAAAAGTAATTTAAATCATATATTCATATTCATTTTTAATGCATTGCAACAAACAAACATAATTAAGCTTAATTTAGAAAATGCCCAAAATGTCATAATGGTAAACAACAAAAAACCTATTAAGCAAAAATTCACATTTTTTGAAAATTATCAAATTATTAGGGATTGTATAAAATAATGTATTTAGACTTTTATTGTAATACACTATTATTTTTAGAGGTTAAAATAAATTCTGGAGTAGACAAAAATCATTATATTTTCAAAATCACTCAATGAAAAATATCAAATAAATACTCATAACCATGATCTCTATAGCATACAAAAAGTTATGTAGTGAAAGTTTTGTCAATACAAAGTTATATATATTTTTTGGTAACTGAAACACAAATTTGATCAAGAAAATTTCAAAAACATAAAATCTTTAAAATAAAAAATAGGGTAAATGTTTCTTATGGCGAGACAAGCAATTTTCCCAATTAGCCCGATGGACGAAAATCACATCGTGACCTCCAAATTTGGACTTATCTTTTCTCTCTCTCTCTCTCTAAAATGTATCTATTAGCTTTGAAATGGATTCTTTTAGGATTAGTTAATGACTTAAGAAATTTTAATATATTTATAATTATATATTAATATAATATTTATTTAATATTTAATTAAATCAATTTTTAGTACAAAATGCAAATAAATTATTTTTGGACTTAAAAAATTACATAAAATTTTTATAAATTATATTATTTTATTTAAAAAATATTGATAAAATCGGTTTGCAAATCAGACAACTGACAGTTCAGAAATCTTTACTTGTACCGATAGGTACAAATTTCTTAAGAATTTTCACCGAGCCTAAAAATTACGAAAAAATTTTTGTAAGTAAAATACTACAATCAAAATATAATGACAAAGATAGATTGTGATTTGGAGTTATAATGACTCCAAAAAAATTGTCAAAGTTAAAATACAGGCTATTACAATCTACCCACTTTAAGAAAATATCATCCTCGACATTTCCCTTAAGGATTCGGGCACTAAATCAATATAAACCAAATTCGTTCAATCAAAACTCAAATTAAATCAAAATAAACTCAAAATTCATAAAAAATATACAATCATACAATTCATTTTATCACAAATCATTCAATTATGTATGCAAACTAATGCACCTTAAACTAGCCATCCTACCAAACTCTCAATCAATTTCTATAGTTCTGGTAATAATCAATTCTGCCAACAACTATACTCTGATACCAATTGTGATGCCCCAAAATTTAATTTGGAAGAGTTATTCTTTTAATCTTTTAATAAATAACAACCAAAATTATCTAATATCATATGTCAATAAGAAACAGTACAATATATTATATATTTTAAAATATTAATGTACACACAGATATATATATATATATATATATATATATATATATATATATATATATATATATATATATATATATATATATATATATATTCATTCATAAAAATTATATACACTACTCAGGACTATAATAAAAAGAAATAGAACATGAAAAATCCTGACCAGCCTCATACCCATTCTCCCTAGCCCTGACATAAAATCATTTAACCACATATAATGAGTTTAAAAAGTCCAACAGGTCATCAAAACCTACAATTGAATTCAAAGCATGGTAAAAGAGTAATATGTATATCAATAGTCAAATTATAGCAGTTGCATCCATATGATTATTGAATCAGTGCAGAAATAGTAAAACTTATATGCTGTTATAATAAAATTTGTAAATAATAAAGTACAACGGTACGGAAGCTAGTAAAGTTGTAAACTAGTAAGTGTTAAATCTATAAAGCAATCATTGTATCGGTAATACTAATCAGTAAAAAAATCATATAAAATATCAGATTAAAATATCGATAAAGACAAGCGAAATCATGTCAATGTAATAAATCATATAAAAGTATACACATGTTATCCAAACATTCTATATCATGTGCTCAATATATCACATGCTTAATATCAGTATAATGAATTAGTAGTATCAAATAGTATCAGCATCTACATCAGTAACATTAAAAATGTAGTGGCATAAGCAGTAAAATGATGCAATAAAAGTAAATCCATGTAAAAATAATAAATCTATATAATAATAAGAATAATGTCTCAAGAATATGTATTTCAGTAGTCACACTAAAAAAGCAAGAAGTCCTGGCTATCACAGTATTTTTAGTATTATATCAGTATCAATAAACCGGTTGCTCAGTAAATAGAGTTGTCACTCTTTGCATGTCGGTATTGTAATCATCTTCTTATAACTCTTAATTAGTATTATGTGAATCAGTATATGATAACACCAAACCACAATACTTAAAGGAAAGCCTGTTGGCCCACCATGCTTTATAGGTCAATCAGTCTCCAACAAACAGTTCAACCAGTCTTTACTTGTCTTTTCATACACAGTAGTATCACAATACTATAACAGTAATTTTAATCATATATCCACCACATTCATTTTCAATATATTGCAATAAAAAATATAATTGAGCTTAATTTAGAAAATGCCAAAATATCATAACGGTAAACAACAAAAAACCTATTAGGCAAAAAATTACATTTTCTAAAATTTACCAAATTACTTGGGATTATATAAAATGATATTTTAAGACTTTTATTATAATATATTTTATTTTTAGAGGTCAAAATAAATTTTATTGTAGATAAAAATTATTATATTTTCAAAATCACTCGGAGAAAAATCTCAAATAATTACTCAAAATGCTCATAATTATGATCTCTATAACATACAAAAAGTTACGTTGTGAAAGTTTTGTCAATATAAAGTTATTCACATTTTTCGATAATAGAAACATAATTTTGATCAGAAAAATATCAAAAATATAAAATCTTTGATATCAGAAATAGGGTAAAGATTCCTTACGGTGAGACGAGCAATTTTTTCAATTGGTTCGACAAATGAAATTGCATCGCAACCTCCAAATTTTGACTTCTCTGTTCTCTCTCCTCTAGTTTCTCTCTCTCTCTCTCTCTCTCTCTCTCTCTCTCTCTCTCTCTCTCTCTCTCTCTCTCTCTCTCTCTCTCTCTCTCTCTCTCTCAAATGTCTCTATTAGCTTTGAAGTGGATTTTTTTAGGATTAGTTAATTACTTATGATATTTTAAGATATTTATAATGATAGAATATTTATTTAATATTTAATTAAATCAATTTTTAGTACAAATTTCAAATAAATTATTTTAGGACTTCAAAAATTATAGAAAAATATCCATAAATTAAATCATTTTATTTAAAAAATATAATGAAATAGGTTTGTAAATCAGACACCTAACAGTCTTGAAATCCTTGTACCAACTAGTATAAATTTCTTAAGGATTTTCACCGGTGCACTGAAATTACAAAAAAAAAAAAAAATCATGAAAGTAAAATACTACAATCAAAATATTATGGTGAAGATAGATTGCAATTTGGAGTTATAATGACTCAAAAAAATTAGCAAAATTAAAATATTGGCCATTACATAAGTAGTGTTCCATTTCAACCAAATCCTCTCAAGATTGGAATAAAAGAAATTATTACAAATGGTATCCTTTTGAAAGACCTTATGCTTATTAGAAAACACAGGTCCATCCACCAAAGTAGATTCAACTTTAGCTCCAATAATACAAAGCAAATCCACATTGAAACAAAGAACAAGATATTTACAAGAAGTGACTTTTCCAGACTAATAAATCCTCTAACATTTCAAGAAGCAATATTATGTAATAACTTTAAGACTTAAGAGAGGAATTTGTTGTCTTCCTAGCATTCTTAGATCTGGTATACTTACCCAAAATAATAGGTATTAGTTTGCCTACTTGATCAAACATTTTATATGTTTATGAGGACTGAGCTTTTGGGTTAGAATGTTGAGATTCACCTCTTTGCTCCTCAACAGAGGAGAGATCCCCATATTACAAGATCTGAAACTTATTATAAAGGTTAGTATCAAGAGGTAGTTTAAAAATAGTGGAAGCACTGGTGGTATTAGGCGGAGGAGAACTCTCTGACAACGAGTTCAAATTAGGAATTATTACTTTCATAGCCGAAGAGGAGACTTCCACGAGCTGCGTAATGGAAGAGGATAGAGGAATATCAAAATATTTAAATGCATTGTGGTTAGAAGAAGGGGTAGACGGGGCTGGATTTTTGTTGTTAGGAATATAAGGATATGAAGGATGGGAAGGGCCCACCCAAGTCTTCATGCATGTACTCCTGCCTCTAGAAGGTTCTTTCAAGACGGTGGAAGTTTGTGGATTGGTGGGACACTTAAAAGAATGATAAACAGAGGAAAATCCATGAATTGATCCATAAAGAGAAGAAAAAAGAGGAAGAAAGGAGGCCCAAAGAACAGCCTCCCGACGGGAGAAATAAGGAAACCCCCAGGCACTTAGGGTTCATAAGAAACCCTAACGGAGCAAAGCCGCATCCAAAACTATAAGTTGGCTTGTTTCATTGTTGCATGATTTTGTTTGAGAATTTACATTCATCTTATTAAATTTTTATATATTTATATATCAAATAATTAAATTATTTTATATTCTCATAACATCTAAGTATCTCAAGTACATCAAAATATATAAATAAAAATGTAATCTAATTTAAATAATTTAATATTAATAATGTTTTTATGTTGTTTAGTGGTGAGATTATTATATGAATAATTATGATATTTTAAATATTATATATATAAATATGTTTATTAAATACATAAATTCAATGATACATTTATAAATTTAAAAAAAATATATATTCCCTTCCTTTCTCTCCTCAACTTTCTCCTCTCCTAATTACTCTTTATAAGGAATGAAACGAAGTGGGTTTGGATAATGCTTTTAGATTTTTTTTATAAAAATATAAAAATAGACCTAACACATGCAGCGTCGTTGACTTTGGCACTACAGTGTTGCTCAACTACTTCACAAAAAATAGAGAAGGCAACGCCATAGAAATCCCAAGGAATTCCAATTCTTGTTGTAATATACAAAGAGTTAAGAGCCACAATGCAAACAATCCCAACATCATAATGCTCCCAGGAAAATTTTCTTGCATAAATTCTCCCACTTAGACCAATTCATATAAATTCAAGAAATGCTTAAGTAAAATTATAACTTTTCCATGTCCCATTCAGGTCATTAAAAATGAAATGAATGATGTAGTAGTGGATATTAGTATAATTGGAAACTCATCTTGAAATTTTATAAAGTCAACAATTATTGTAAATGATAAGGAGGTTCCACTACCAATAGAAGAGCGGAGTTTAACTAAACTTAAGATAGGTTTACTATATGGTAAATGGGTTAATGCTTTTTTATTGTGACCCTAAAAATGAAGATTTAAAACTTGTAAACATACAATATACTTTCAACTTTTGGCATATGCATACTTTTGACTTGAATGACTTAGCACTGCGGTGCTCAAGCAATCAGCATTACAACTTTTTTTATCGTAACTTTAATTATTTTCATAAAATAGAATGCAAAACTATTCAAGACAACAACAAACGCAACAATTTTCAAAGTTTTTATCCTGTTTGTGAAGATGTTTTCAATCATGAGTATGAAATGCATTAGATATGTGGTTACGTTCTTTGATCTTTTATTTGTAAAGGATAAATATGTATATTTAGAAAACTCATCAACAAGTAGAATGTAGTATTTAATTCCTTCAAACGAGGGAGTGGGGGAGGGAACCCATATGCCCAAGTGTATTACATCAAACAACCAAGAAGAAGGAAAAACTGAAGAGTTAAAAGGTAGTTTATGGTATTTTGCCATGTTACATGAAGTGCAAACTTTTTTTGGGAATTTCTTTATAGAGATGTTGAGAGTGGGAGCTAATTGCTATAGAATGAGTTGGTGGGAATGCTCGAGTCTTGAGTATCAAACATGAGCAGGTTGTGAGGTAGCATGAAGAGCTGCGACCGAAAGCTTAGAGGGATGGAGGGATCGGATAGAGACCATGGAGAATGCGGCCTTGTAGAAGAGGTTGGTTTGTCGAGCAATCCTTGATAACAAAACCATTAGCATCAAAGAATACATAACAATTGTTATCTTTGGTTATTTGATAGATTAAAAGAAGATTATGCAAAATGGAGAGAACATGGAGAATATTGGGTAGATTTAGCTTACGATTTGGGTGAGTAGTGGGTAGAAAACCTCAGCCGCTGTTGGAGATAAATATGGAAGAACCATTGCCGGCCATGACACTGTTTAAACTTTCATAAGATGTTGGGTTTTCTAGATGAGTGGAATCACCTGTGAGAAGAGCATATGCCATAGAGTCAAGATACTAGATCGAATCAGGTTGGGTTTGTTGAGCGGAGTGGAGGCCCATTGGTGGCAGGTCAGGGTTGTACTGCAGGTTGCACCGGTGCCAACATTTGAGAGCTGTATGTCACGTTTTCCCATATATTTGATAGACCGATTTGGGACTAGACGGTGATGTTCGTCCTCCTTTGTTGGAGAAACACCCACGATTCCTGCTGCTATTGTGACCAAGGAAGGAAGCGGGACAAAGGTATTATATGTAGAGGTGAGCTTCAAGTGTTTTGTTGAGAGATTAATCTTTTCACTACATAGTAGTGAATACAATTCGTCAAAGCTGATAGGAGTGAGCTGTAAAGGCCTTTTTTCTTCCAGGATAATCCGGACGAAGTTGGATCGTTCGGGACGATCGGTACAGGTTGTGCAGGAAAACATGTTTGGCTGAAGGGTTCGTCTGGACAAAATTTGGATCGTCTGGACGAAAATTTTCCAGAGCCCAGTCGTCATGGGACGATAAGTAAATTTTGTCTGGATGAAATTTGTCCAGAGCCACTTCGTCCCGGGACGAAGTGCGATCGTCCGGGATGATCAGTTTGGATATATATAGAAATGAGATATTTTGAAGAGAGAGAAGAGCCTAGGAGAGACAAAAACGAAGGAAAAAGAAGGAAAAGTGATTTTTGGGCAACGCCGGTCCGTTTTCGTCTGTGGTGACAGTTCAAGAAGTTTGTGTACGCAAGGTAAGACATATTCCGCCTTCCTAAATTTTCAGAATAGAGAAGTTTGAACGAATATTCTGTCCGGATTTCATTTTCGTTAGCGAATTTTATCCGTATTTTCCTATTGGTTCAGTTTTTACCGCGTAACTTTTGGTATGTTTCTGAGGTGCACAGTGTGCACATTTTGATTATTTTCTGGAGAATTTTTACCGGATAATTTGGACCCGGCTGTGTTTTATTTTGTCTGTGATTTCTGATGAACTCTAAAATTATCTGAGCAATAGAATTAAAGTCTTGCAATGTTGTTATCTATATTATGTGCAAATTTGATATTATGAGATTTTTCAGGAAAATTGTGTAAATTTCGTATACAGCCGTTGTGCTGCCCGATTTTCGTGTGATTTCTGATTTTGTCTGGATTTCTTATGAGTTGATTTGCTATCTGTATATGCTATAAAAAGGGAGTTATAAGTGGCCCGGATCCTAAGAGATTCGGTTAGTGTCTGGAAAATCTGAATCTGAAATGAGCTCAATCTGAAATCTGAAATCAGTTCTGTTCCGGATCCGATGAAATCTGTTCTGGTGCTATAAGCACATTTGTCTGGTGCCGTGAGCACAAAAGGGATGTATAAGGGGTCGGAATCAATAGAGATTATGTCAGTGTCAGAAAATTTAGCTATTAATTATATAATATCTGATATCTGATTTGAAAGGACTTCTGATATCCGTATCTATTCTGTAAGCAAGTCTGATTCTGATTTGATATATGTCCGTATCTGTTCTAATTTGATCTGTTTGCTCTGATCTTTATGATTTTGATATCTGTCTGATTCTGTTCTGGTTTCTATACGGATTTGGTTTGAAGTGTTTGGTTTTGGATTATGAAAGTTTTTGATTGGAGGTTTGTTGCTTTGCTGAGCTGTTGAGCTCACCCATATTTTCTGGTGGTTTTTAGGCTCTAATAAAGGGAAGGAGATCTTGAACTAGAGTTCAGAGTCTGATCTATAGGTATTATTTTGTACTTTTGATTTTTGTACAGACATGGCTCTTCTGTTCTGTTGTTCTTTCTGTCTGAAGCCATGCACTGTATTTGTATATGAATATTTCTGAGGACTGAAAAAAAATAGATGATTTATTCCGCTACATTGAATGTTTATAGTAGCTCTGTTTGTGTCCGTTTCTATTTGGAAGAAAGTTCTGAAATAAATTCCAAATCCAGATCCTGGTTAGTTGGTTTGTTTGGCTGGTCGCGGCCCGGTGCGAGCGGGATCCGTCTCGGGTCGAGTCGTGACAAGCTTTTGTGGTATCAAAGCATTGGTTTTGGAATTTGGATTGTGTAAGATAGAGCTATAGGAAGTGATCTGTAGTGAGTCTGTATGGGGTAGTTTTGGTCTGTTCGGATTTTTATTGTGTTGTTTTTTTGCTTAGTTTTCCGGATTTTCTAAATGGATATGCCAGACCCTGATATGACAGACGGTCAGAGTGCCAGTCAAGCAGCACCAGTGGGTAGTACAACCCAGTGGTTGGTGCAGATACACTTTCCCAGTTTGCTTCATTGGTTGCTCAGATGATGAGTGAGACTCACAGTAGAGCCTCTACTGTTCGATCTGAGGATATTGATAGACATATGCAGATATTTCTGAGAATGAAGCCACCGAGGTTTGATGGCGCTGTTGAGCCCAGAGCAGCTGAGGAGTGGTTGAGGAGATTGGAGAAGACCTTCGACGGAATGCAGTGTCCGTCAGATAGGAAGGTACCGTTAGCAGTATTTCTGTTGGATGGTGAGCCTGAGCATTGGTGGGTTGGCCAGCAGGAGGCCAGGTTTCAGGGCAGATTGAACTCTTTGATTACTTGGGAAGAGTTCACGCAGGTATTCCGAGACTGGTTCGTTCCCCCTTCTACACAGCAGCAGATGTAGGAGAGTTTTCTGAGGCTTGTTCAGGGGAGCAAGACAGTGATGCAGTACGAGTCTGAGTTTACTGCATTAGCCAGGTATGCTTCGCAGTTGGTTAGTACTTCTGCTGAGAGGTGCTACAGGTTTCTGAGGGGATTACAAGATACTCTGAGGCAGCCCCTAATACCGTTCCATATTACTGACTTTTCTGAGCTTGTGGAGCAAGCTCGTTTGATAAAAAATGACCTGATTGCTACTCAGCAGCGGTGTACTGTAAGTAGGAAGAGATTTGGAGGCGAGGCTTCAGGCAGTGGTTCCTCTGGGAAGAGGAGATTTGTAGCTGGTTCTGGATCTAGTGACTCCAGGAGGAGTGGAGAGTCGTCTGGTACTGCTACCAGTATGACGAGTTCTGGATCTGTGAGTGGGGCACCTGTATGTCAGAGTTATGGACACCGACATTTTGGCCAGTGCTACAGGATGGCTGGTCTGTGCTTCAGATGTGGTCAGCCAGGACATCAGATTGCAGAGTGTCCACAGACTGGATTTGATCAGCGTTCTGAGTTTGCAGAGGGCTTTGTCAGACCTGCCAGTTCAGCAGCAGGAAGACCGAGAACTGTTCCTTCACGCCCTGAGGGATTTTTTGGTAGAGGTGGTGGTTCTAGTTCTGTACCACGGAGACCAACTACTGTTCAGAGGGAGCCGAGTAGTTCTATTGCTTCAGCTCCAGTTCCAGTTCAGCCACGAGTTTACAGCCTGAGTCAGCAGGATGCTCATGATGCTCCAGATGTTGTGACAGGTACGATTTACATTTCTGATCAGCCCTGTTGTGTTTTGTTTGACTCTGGAGCTAGTCACTCTTTTCTGTCCGAACGGTGTTTTGAAGCTTTACGTTTGGATTCCATTTTACTTCCGGTTTCTCTTTCCGTGATTTTGCCGGTTGAAAGTAATTTGATTGCTCGAAAGTTTTGTTTTTGTGAGATCGACATTGCTAGCAAGAAGTGGAAATCAAGTCTGATTTTATTGCCGATTTCTTCTTATGATGTGATTCTGGGCATGGATTGGCTGAGTCTGTATGAGGCTCAGATTGATTGTCTGAAGAAGCAAGTGAGCTTGCTTATGTCTGGAGAGAGGTGTGTATTTCAGAGCTTACAAGGTGTTCTCTCCAGTCTGATTTATGTGTTGGAGGTGAGCAGAATGTGGAAGAAGGGGTGCCCAGTCTTTTTGGCTTCGGTGCGGGATCTGAACCTGGAGGTTAGTTCTATTTCTAAGATCCCAGTGGTACGGGAGTTTGCTGATGTTTTTCCAGAGGAGTTGGTTGGTTTACCTCCGGATAGAGATGTGGAGTTCTCTATCGATGTTTTTCCAGGTACCGCTCCGATATCAAAAGCTCCGTATAGAATGGCACCGAAAGAACTTTTTGAGTTGAAAGTTCAACTTCAGGAGTTGGTTGATAGAGGCTTTGTCCGTCCTAGTGTTTCTCCTTGGGGAACACCTGTATTGTTTGTGAAGAAGAAGGATGGGACACTTCATATGTGTGTGGATTAAAGAGATTTGAATAAAGTCACGATCAAGAACAAGTATCCATTGCCTCGATTGACGACTTGTTTGACCAGCTTTCTGGATCTTCGGTATTTTTGAAGATTGATTTGCGATCCAGATACTATCAGGTGAAGGTGAAGGAAGCTGATGTGGTGAAGACAGCTTTCAGTACTCGGTACGGGCACTACGAGTTCTTGGTTATGCCTTTTGGGGTAACCAATGCGCCTGCGATTTTTATGGATCTGATGAACCGAGTATTCAGTGAGTATTTGGATCAGTTTGTGATCGTCTTCATCGACGATATTCTGGTATATTCTGCTTCTGATGATGATCATGCCAGACACTTGAGTATTGTGTTGGAGACTCTGAGGCGGCATCAGCTGTATGCCAAGTTCTCCAAGTGCGAATTCTGGCTGAAGAACATCTCTTTTCTGGGGCATGTGATTAGCGGAGAAGGTATTTCTGTTGATCCCTAGAAGATTCAAGCGGTTGCTGATTGGCCAAGGCCGACTACGGTATTTGAGGTACGTAGTTTCTTGGGCATGGCCGGATATTACAGGAAATTTGTGAAGGGATTTTCACAGATCTCGACACCTCTGACGAGACTGACGCAGAAGTCAGTACCTTTTGTTTGGACACCGGAGTGTGAAGCTAGTTTTCAGAGATTGAAGGATTGTCTGACTTCAGCTCCAGTGTTAGCACTTCCGTCAGGTACGGAAGGTTTTCAGGTGTTCAGTGATGCTTCACTGAAAAGTTTGGGATGTGTACTGATGCAGAATGGAAGGGTAATTGCTTATGCCTCTAGACAGTTGAAACCACATGAGAAGAATTACCCGACACATGATTTGGAGTTAGCTGCAGTTGTGTTTGCTTTGAAGATTTGGCTCATTATCTGTATTGCATCAGATGTTAGATTTTCACTGATCACAAGTGCCTGAAGTACATTTTCGCTCAGAAGGATCTGAACTTAAGGCAGAGAAGATGGCTCGAGTTGATCAAGAATTATGATCTGACCATTCAGTATCAGCCTGGTAAGGCTAATGTGGTAGCTGATGCTCTGAGCAGGAAGTCTTCTGGATTATCAGGTTTGCAGCTTACTTTTGATGATTTCCTGATTTGTGATATGGAGCACTTGCAGTTGGAGGTGATTTCCTCCAGTGATGTAAATTTGGCTCAGATGAGCATTCAGTCTTCTTTGGAAGCAAGGATTCGGGAAGCCCAGAAGTCAGATTCTGATTATTCGAAGTTGATTGCTCAGATTGGATCTGGTAAGACTCCTGAACTTCGAATTTCTGATTCTGGTGCTATTTTCTGTAAGAATAGGTTGTGGGTACCTGTGTTTGGGGATTTGAGGCAGGAGATTTTGTATGAATCTCACCATTCAGGCTACACTGTACATCTAGGCGGTAGTAAGATATATGCTGACATGAAGCTTTTATTCTGGTGGCCTGGAATGAAGCAGAACGTAGTTAAGTTTGTGTCGAGATGCGAGGCATGTCAGTTAGTAAAGGCAGAGCATCAACGACCAGGTGGACTGTTGCAGTCGTTGCCTATCCCTGAGTGGAAGTGGGAGGAGGTAACGATGGACTTTGCGATGGGTTTTCCTCGATCTAGACAAGGGCACGACGCCATTTGGGTGGTTGTAGATCGACTAACAAAGTCCGCCCATTTTCTTCCGATCTGGCAGACCGATCCGGTGGATCGTTTGACACAAATATATGTGAAGGAGATAGTCAGATTGCACGGTGTGCCTCGAGTGATAGTTTCTGACCGAGACGGACGATTTACTTCCAGACTTTGGAAGGGCATTCAGCAAGGCTTGGGTACGAAACTGCATTTCAGTACAGCCTTTCATCCTCAGACAGACGGACAGTCTGAAAGGACTATTCAGGTGCTGGAAGATTTGTTAAGACTTTGTGTTTTGGACTTCGGCGGAAGCTGGGAAGATCATATTTCTTTGATTGAGTTTCCTTATAACAACAATTTTCAGTCCAGTATCGGTATGGCACCGTACGAGGCTCTGTATGGCAGGAAGTGTCGTACTTCTTTGACTCTGACTGAGGTCGGAGATAGACAGGAACTAGGTGCCACATTCTTTGAGGAAACTGTTAAGAAGATCAGTTTGATAAAAGAAAGATTGAAAGCTGCTCAAGATCGACAGCAGAAGTATTACAATCAGAAGCACAGATTTGTTGAGTTTCAGGTTGGTGACTTTGTGTATGTCAAAGTCAGCCCGATGAAGGGTGTGAGCAGATTTGGTCAGGTGAGCAAGCTTAGTCCAAGGTATGTTGGACCTTTTGAAATCCTGGAAAGGATTGGAAAATCTGCTTATAGACTGTTGCTTTCTGATTCGATGCCAGACCTACATAACGTGTTTCACGTATCCACTTTGAGGAAGTGGGTATCTTACTATGGGAAGAAGCTGTTAGCTGACAAGGTTGAGATTCAGGAGAATCTGGCGTACAAGGAAGAGCCAGAGTTGATTTTGGCATACGACGTCCGAAAGCTACGAAGTAAACAGATTCCGATGGTTAAAGTGCAGTAGAAACACCAAACTGCACGGGAAGCGACTTGGGAGAAAGAGTCGGATATGAGGAAGTCATATCCGTATCTATTTTGACTGAGATTTGATTGGACAATGTCGATGACGACATTTTTTTTGAAGTTGGGGAGATTGTAAAGGCCATTTTTCTTCCAGGATCGTCCAGGACGATCGGTACAGGTTGTGCAGGAAAACATGTTTGGCTGAAGGGTTCGTCTGGACGAAATTTGGATCGTCTGAACGAAAATTTTCCAGAGCCCAGTCGTCATGGGACGATAAGTAAATTTCGTCTGGACGAAATTTGTCCAGAGCCACTTCGTCCTGGGATGAAGTGCGATCGTCCGGGACGATCAGTTTGGATATATATAGAAATGAGATATTTTGAAGAGAGAGAAGAGCCCAGGAGAGAGAAAAACGAAGGAAAAAGAAGGAAAAGTGATTTTTGGGCAACGCCGGTCCGTTTTCGTCTGAGGTGACAGTTCAAGAAGTTGGTGTACGCAAGGTAAGGCACATTCCGCCTTTCTAAATTTTCAGAACAGGGAAGTTTGAATGAATATTCTGTCCGGATTTTGTTTTCGTTAGCGAATTTTGTGCGTATTTTCCGTTTGGTTCAGTTTTTACCGCGTAACTTTTGGTATGTTTCTTAGGTGCACAGTGTGCATATCTTGATTATTTTCTGGAGAATTTTTACCGGATAATTTGGACCCGACTGTGTTTTATTTTGTCTGTGATTTCTGATGAACTCTAAAATTGTCTGAGTAATAGAATTAAAGTCTTGCAATGTTGTTATCTATATTCTGTGCAAATTTGGTATTCTGTGATTTTTCAGGAAAATTATGTAAATTTCGTATACAGCCGTTGTGCTGCCCGATTTTCGTGTGATTTCTGATTTTATCCAGATTTCTTCTGAATTGATTTGTTATCTGTATATGTTATAAAAAGGGAGTTATAAATGGCCCGGATCCTAAGAGATTCGGTTAGTGTCTGGAAAATCTGAATATGAAATGAGCTCAATCTGAAATCTGAAATCAATTCTATTTCGGATCCGATGAAATCTGTTCTGGTGCTATAAGCACATCTGTCTGGTGCCGTGAGCACAAAAGGGAGGTATAAGGGGCCGGAATCAATAGAGATTCTGTCAGTGTCAGGGAATTTAGCTATTAATTACATAATATCTGATATCTGATTTGAAAGGACTTCTGATTTCCGTATCTATTATGTAAGCAAGTCTGATTCTGATTCTGATTTGATATATATATGTCTGTATCTGTTCTGATTTGATCTATTTTGCTCTGATCTGTATGATTTTGATATCTGTATGATTCTGTTCTGGTTTATGTACGGATTTGATTTGAAGTGTTTGGTTTTGGATTCTGAAAGTTTTTGATTGGAGGTTTGTTGCTTTGCTGAGTTGTTGAGCTCACCCTTATTTTCTGGTGGTTTTCAGGCTCTGGGAAAGGGAAGGAGGTCTTGGACTAGAGTTCAGAGTCTGATCTGTAGGTATTTTTTTGTACTTTTGATTTTTGTACATACATGGCTCTTCTGTTCTGTTGTTCTTTCTGTCTGAAGCCATGCACTGTATTTGTATATGAATATTTCTGAGGACTGAAAAAAATAGATGATTTGTTCCGCTGCATTGGATGTTTATAGTAGCTCTGTTTGTGTCTGTTTCTGTTTGGAAGAAAGTTCTGAAATAAATTCCAAAGCCAGATCCTGGTTAGTTGGTTTGTTTGGCTGGTCGCGGCCCGGTGCGAGCGGGATCCGTCTCGGGTCGGGTCGTGACAAGCAAAACGATTTGTGCAAATGATAGTTTTGAATGCCTTATATGAGCTTGGAAGTCCATTTAAAATGTAGAGGATAATGTCCTCTGTATCAAGATGACCGCCGACTACATAGATGATATCAATCTGAGATTTTATTTGTGATATGTATTAGGTCATGGTAAGGTCTTTCATAGTGATATTGTGGAGTTCATTCTTGAGTTGAATGACTCTAAAGGTGTTAGTTGGTTGCAATCTTTTCTTGAGTGTCTGCCAAATTTCAGTGCAACTATTGAGGTTTAACATGTAGGGTAAGATGCTGGCAGAAATTATAGAGAAAATAGCTACAGAGAGGTTACGGTCTATAAGATTCCATGTGGTGAAGGTTGGGTTGGGAAGAATTTCATTTGCAATGGAGAGAATGTGTTTCGGTGGGCAGACAGACTCACCGGTTAGAAAGCCTTCAAAGGCATTAGCTGAAAAGATTTTGAGCAGTTGGAGTTGCCAAATGGGGTAGTTGTCGAATGAGAGTTGTATGTGTACAATATGATTGATATTAGATATGAGGAACTTGAGGGATGATGGAATAGAGAGGTCGGTGGTAATGGGAGAAGAGTTTCCCTGAGTTGGTAGAGGCTAAGTAGCAGTACTATCTGCATCTCCCATGGTGTTGAAGCAGTGCCGTTGGGCTTGCCAAAACTCTGATACCATGAAGACAATGTTAGAAACATGTAAGAGGAATTAGATGAAATGCTTGCACATTGTATTACTACAAATTGTAGAGATTACAAGAGGTAATATATAGAAAATATAAGAGGTTTAAGTTGTAGCTATTTGAGTGTGGAGAGCCATTGCTATTCTTCTAGGAGTGGAGACGTGACTGTGGTGCCAAAGAGTGATTGGAGCATATAATTAGTTGGCTTGTTTATCACATAGCCTATCATGCTGCAATAGTAGGAACACACGGAGGACTCGCCGGCTCACTTGTAGTGCAGCTTCACTCACTGACACACTTGCATGTTAGGGAGAGACCAGCTTTACAGGTTAGCTCCGTTTCATGTAAGATTTTTTTTTTTTTTTTTTTTTTACTGAGAATGTGAAAAAATTAACTTATTTATCACATTAAATTAAAAATAATTATCAATTTTTTTATTAAGATAAGTTTTAAAATAATTAATTTTATTTTTAAGATAGATATAATAATTTTTTTTATAATTATTTTAATTTAATTAATATTTACTTATTTTAAATTATTATTTATTTATTTTGATTTAATAAAATAGATAATTTTTATCTAATAATTAGAGTTTTTGCAAAAAAAAATAAAAAAAATCAATCATTATTTATTAAAAAATTACTAATACTCTCCCTCTCTCTCATGTCATTGCTCACCCCCTATTTCTCCTTTTTTTTTCTCTCCATGCATCTCTCTGCAGCCGCTTTCTCTATCTCACTTGAATTGAATGGACCAACTCAAATGGCGCATTTAGAACATACTATTTTTTGACGTATTCTAAATGCGCTATTTTGTTTGGCATATTTGTTCCTTTCTAAATTTTATAGTAAACATGCTCCTCAATAAAATAAACATTATTCTGTATTTGAAATGTGTATTGACCAGGAACTTTTACTAATACTTATTTCACATATGAAACTTTCTAATTAAAAATGTAATAGGAAAATACAAAAATATTTAAATTTCTTGGATATTACACACTTTTATTATGGTCAAATCAATAATATATATTAATTTTAAAATAAATATTTTTAGCACTTTATGGTGTCAAGCAATAACTATGCCTTTATTGGCATTTTAAATATAAATGCATGGTCCTTATAAAATAGAACAACATAGGAAATATAAGTTGGATAGCTACAAGAAAACAATATATATTATAATATAACAAAACATATATATATATATATATATATATATATATATATATATATATATATATATGTGTGTGTGTGTGTAAAACTTAATATTAAAAATGAATTTTGATAAGGTTGAAAGAGATTTTAAAATAAATTATATTTATCTCTCTATAAATTTCAAAGGCATAAATTAAAATATTTTAGAAGTGATAGTCTTACATATATCCTAAACAATGAATTCAATTTTAAAAATTAATTAATGAAATATATCATAGGTTATTTGTACTTTTGAATACATAGTTGGGATCTAAATATAATAGGATGATTCTCATTATTAGATGATATATCAGCTAATAATGATAGTGAACCTATCATAGACACAAGCCTATTCTATGTTTAAGGGCAAACCTTATCACAACCCAACCCGATCAAGATAGGTCCTATTGTGTTGAGTTGTGACAAGAAAATCTCAAGATCTAGTTTTGAAATTATTTCTATGTCAATATTCATTGAAATAAATTATAGACTACAAAGCTATTAAAATGTCCAAATACTAAAAATAAACTTATTCACCAGGTTTCTTTCATTTTATCAAAATAAATATATACAACATAATATATGGTTACATACAAGAGCTATAGAATTGAAAATTTAACTAGCCATGATTATAAAAAAAATTGAAAATAGCAAAATATATATGACCTCAAATATGATCATGAACTGCTAGTCCATAATCTCTTTTCCTTTCTCAAATCTTGAAAATCAGAAGCCAAACCATAATGATCTACAACAGCTCAGTAAGCCACACAAATCAATCTAAATTTTAAAATATTATTTTATCAAATATTTTATTGAATAATTAAAAGCAGCTAAATGCAATTTAAATAAATCACTATAA
Organism: Dendrobium huoshanense; assembly: GCA_016618105.1. NCBI lineage: Eukaryota > Viridiplantae > Streptophyta > Magnoliopsida > Asparagales > Orchidaceae > Dendrobium > Dendrobium huoshanense. Next base: position 23,174,285 of record CM028354.1, on the reverse strand, counting down.
TAATAGATGTAATGAATGCCTAATAATTATTCTTTGATTTAAATAACAATATTGAACAAGTAAATAAATTGAAATTCATATCACATAATAGTTTAGATCACATTTCCCGAACCCAGACAAAACCTTGAAGGATTCTAACCCCTTATGACTCCATTTTTGTTTCTGCTTATATCACCAAAATATATCACATATCTCTATCTCAAATAGAATCTCAAAAAATTTTGGCCCCTTATAACTTCAAGCAATTTCTTGACACAGAAAAAATCTCAGAAGATTCTGACAACTTATGACTCTCAACAGATATAATTTAATCTCATATGCATATATATCATCACATTATAAAAATTAAAAAATAATTGAGCATGTATCAAAATTTCATTGTTCCATAACTGTAAACAACATAAAATCCAAATAGACAAAAATACACATTTTCAAAAAATTACAAAATTATAAGGGAATATGTAAAATGATATTTTAAGACTTTTATTGTACTAAACAATTAATTTTCAACATCCAGATAATTTTTTATTAAAAAAAACCCCATAAATTTCAAAACCCCTATTGTAAAATTTGTAGAAAATATTCAAAATGTGCATAATCATAATATCTATAACATATAAAAGTTATGCGGTGAAATTTTTATCTGTGTAAAGTTATCCCCATTTTTCGTAATGGATACAAAATTTTAATCGAAAAATTTGTCAAAACTTGAGCATTTTTTAAAATTGAGATGAGCACAATACGTCTTACTTTGAGACGAATAAGTTTTCTAACTGAGCCGACGGACGAAAACGACCCGAAATAGCCCAAAACCCGATTTTCCTCCTTTTTTATCTTCTAATTATTTATTTTTTTCCTTTATTAGCCATTTCTGTTAATTGGAAACGAAATGCTTTTAGAGATTTAAGGTAGGTAGTGTTTTAAGATATTTTGTTTATATATATATATATATATATATATATATATAGAAAATTCATTTTCACTAGAATATTCAAAGAATTTTTTTTAGTGATTTCAAAAAATTATAGAAAAATATTCATTAATTAGCTCATTTTATTTAAAAAATTTTAATGAAATTGGTTTGCATAACAAACACTTGACGGTCTTCAAAACCTCACTTGTACCGACAGGTGCTTGTTTCTTAAGAAATTTCAACAGCGTCTAAAAATTATGAATAAATTGGGGAAGCTAAGACACAACACTCTAAATATTCTTACCAAGACGGTTTGTGATTTGGACTTAAGATTACTCCTAAATTAAATATTGACCGTTCTATGTAAAAATTATTATAAGAAAATTTAGGAGTTTCACAGACCTATCAAGCAGCCAATTTTGTTTTGACTGAACAACATGTAAATGCAAATATAACAATGCGAGAGAAATATTGTTAAAACTATTAACCATCTAACTCAAAGATTTAAGTATTTTAATAGAGTTTAAAATATTTAAAGATAAAGGGTTCAATATATATCTAAAAAGAGTTTCAAGTAATCATACTCTAAGAGAAAATTTGTCTAAGTAGAGAATATCGGCTTAGTGAGAAGATTCATATTAATAAATAAACCTGATACGGCATCACAAAATCATCTTGATCGGGCACGAATCTCGAGGCAAAACCTAGTTGGAAACTTCAAAAATTAATTTCGGGAGCATATGAACCCCGATTTCAGCGAGCTTACAGTCAAACTGAGCGTCTCGGAAATACAAACCCAACGACACCAAGATCAACCCAATCCGAGCCCAAATGAGTCCGAATCAAAGGTTCGAAGCGCTGTTGTAAGGTTCAAACCACAATTTGAGTTACCAAACGGTCTCCGATTTTGACGAGCTTATACTCGAATCGAGCGGCTCGACGAGACGAATTCAACGAGCCCAAGATCATCGAATTCCGACATCATTAAGGCCATCAAATGTCCAACGAACGGTGCATGATTAAAAGATTCGATATCGACCGTCCATTCAAACCACTCCCTGTTCGCCCTTGATCTCACGCCTATTTACGGGCTATGCCACTCCAGAAAAACTATAAATAGAGCCCTCATTCTACACCAAGGGACTCAAGTGAAGAGAGAGAAGAAGAAGAGAAGGAGAAGGAGAAAGGGGAATAGGAGATTCCTCACCTCCTCGACCACCGCCGCCGGAGCTTTTCCTGCCGCCTGAAGACGCCGGAACTCTGCCGGATTTTCAGGAAACGCCAAGAATTCGCAGAAGAAGAGAAGGAGAAGGAGAAAGGGGAATAGGAGATTCCTCACCTCCTCGACCACCGCCGCCGGAGCTTTTCCTGCCGACTGAAGACGCCGGAACTCTGCCGGATTTTCAGGAAACGCTAGGAATTCGTAGGGATTTTGTAAACTCACTGGAAGAAACAAGTTGTATTGGGATTATCCCGACTTGTGGGACGAAATCCGCCATCTGTAATCTGCAAAATCACTAGTGGAACTTTGCAACTGGGCGAGGCCCCGTGGTTTTTCCCATTTTTGGGTTTTCCACGTAAAAACCCTCGGAGTTCACCCTCTTTTCTGTTTGTGTGTTAAACTTACGTGCAACGCTCGGACGCGAACTTACAAACTCTACCACCGCGTATTTTCTGACACGCAACAGTTTGGCGCCGTCTGTGGGAAACGTGGTTCCCGACTGGGGGGCAACTTTTGCTCCAATCTCAAAAGATCACACATAGCATCAATATCATAAGAAGCAGATGCGGACTGGGGGGCAACTTTGACTCAAACCATGGTCAAATAGATCCTCAAATACCTTCAACATCAAGTTGATATTTCAGGAATATCCAAGCAAATGCAAGGATACTTCAAATCAATTACAAGCTTTATACAGTCCATTGTTGGACTTCTACTCCTCGAGCAAGGTCTTAACCTCGACCTCAAAAAGGTAGTAACGGTCTAAAAATAGATCATCCTTTACCTTTGATTCGGGATACACGCGGTATTCGCCCCCTCCCAATCAAGGTAAAATCGATCCCAGGGGGATCCGATTCGACCTCTTCCACACAGGTTAACGTCGTCGAGCAAAGGCTCCGACATACAACCTCGGAAAGGTCTCACATCCTTGGTGGATTCTCTCGGCCTCTTCCACACAGGTTAACATCGTCGAGCAAAGGCTCCGACATACAACCTCGGAAAGGTCCTACATCCTTGGTGGATTCTCCCGACCTCTTCCACACAGGTTAACGTCGTCGAGCAAAGGCTCCGACATACAACCTCGGAAAGGTCCTACATCATTGGTGGATTCTCTCGGCCTCTTCCACACAGGTTAACGTCGTCGAGCAGGGCTCCGGCATACAACCTCGGAAAGGTTTCACATCCTTGGTGGATTCTCCTGACCTCTTCCACACAGGTTAACGTCGTCGAGCAGGGCTCCGGCATACAACCTTGGAAAGGTCTCACATCCTTGGTGGATTCTCTCGACCTTTTTCGCACATGTTAATGTCATCGAACAAATATTTTAACATACAACCTCGGATAGGTCATACATCCTTGGTTAACGTCGCAAGAATGCCGTCAAGGGACTTTCATTTAACTTCTCCACAAAGTTAAATTTCTACATTATGTTGAATTTCCTCTTGTCGCTGAATTTTTGCCTTGCAGGACTTTTGTCGGAATTCTGCTTGTCAGCGGTCTCCTACTCGTCGTCAGACTTCTGCTCGTCGACGAATCTTCGTCGGTCTTCTACCCGACGTTGAACTCCTACCCGACATCGGATTTCTGCTCGTCAGCGGACTCCTACTCGTCGTCGGACTTCTGCTCGTCAGCGGACTCCTACTCGTCGTCGGACTTCTGCTCGTCAGCGGACCCCTAATCGTCGTCGGACTTCTGCTCGTCGACAAATCTTCGTTGGCTTCTACCCGACGTTGAACTTCTACCCGACGTCGGACTTCTGCTCGTCAGCGGACTCCTACTCGTCGTCGGACTTCTGCTCGTCGACGAATCTTCGTCGGTCTTCTACCCGACGTTGAACTCCTACCCGACGTCGTACTTCACCCTGTCGTCAGATTTCTGCTCGTCAGCGGACTCCTACTCGTCGTCGGACTTCTGCTCGTCAGCGGACTCCTACTCGTCATCAGACTTCTGCTCATCGACGAATCTCCGTCGGTCTTCTACTCGACGCTGAACTTCAACCCGACATCAAACTTCTGCTCGTTAGCGGACTCCTACCCGACGTCGTACTTCTCCCTGTCGTCAGATTTCTGCTCGTCAGCGGACTCCTACTCGTCGTCGGACTTCTGCTCGTCAGCGGACTCCTACTCGTCGTCAGACTTCTGCTCGTCAGAAGACTCCTACGCATCGTCGGACTTCTGCTCGTTAGCGGACTCCTACCCGACGTCGTACTTCTCCCTATCGTCGGATTTCTGCTCGTCAGCGGATTTCTACCCGACATCGAACTTCTGCTCGTCAGCGAACTCCTACTCGTCGTCAGACTTCTGCTCGTCGACGAATTTTCGTCGGTCTTCTACCCGACATCGAACTTCTGCTCATCAGCGGACTTCTACTCGTCGTCAGACTTCTGCTCGTCGACGAATCTTCGTCGGTCTTCTACCCGACGTTGAACTTCTACCCGGCGTCAGACTTCTGCTCGTCAGCGGACTTCTACTCGTCGTCGGACTTCTGCTCGTCAGCGGACTTCTACTCGTCGTCAGACTTCTGCTCGTCGACAAATCTTCGTCGGTCTTCTACCCGACGTTGAACTTCTCCCTATCGTCGGATTTCTGCTCGTCAGCGGATTTCTACCCGACATCGGACTTCTGCTCGTCAGCGGACTTCTACTCGTCGTCAGACTTCTGCTCGTCAGAAGACTCCTATGCATCGTCGGACTTCTGCTCGTTAGCGGACTCCTACCCGACGTCGTACTTCTACTCGTCGTCAGACTTCTGCTCGTCAGAAGACTCCTACGCATCGTCGGACTTCTGCTCGTTAGCGGACTCGTACCCGACGTCGTACTTCTCCCTGTCGTCAGATTTCTGCTCGTCAGCGGATTTCTACCCGACATCGGACTTCTGCTCGTCAGTCGACTTTTGCTCGTCGTCAGACTTCTGCTCGTCAGAAGAATCCTACGCATCGTCGGATTTCTGGTCATTAGCAGACTCCTACCCGACGTCGTACTTCTCCCTGTCGTCGGATTTCTGCTCATCAGCAGACTCCTACTCGTCATCGGACTTCTGCTCGTCAGCAAACTTCTACTCGTCGCTAGACTCCTGCTCGTCGACGAATTTTCGTCGGTCTTCTACCCGAAGTCAGACTTCTTCCTGTCGTCGGACTTCTGCTCGTCGGCAGACTACTACGCGTCATCGGCTTCTCGCAACGCATTCTCGAACTCTCCCCTTTGACTCCACACTCGATCGTTGACTACTAACGGGCTTCAACTCGATCGTCCATCGCCAACAAACCTCCGCTCAGATGAAAAAGAGATCCCGTAGGCTTCTGCGCGCAAGGAGGGGCACTAAGTCGAGCAGGAAAGAATTCCAACTCGCAAATAGCGGAAGCCTCAACCGCCAATAAGCCGGAGGGGGAGGAAGAAATCCCGTAACTCCTGCACCAGAGAGGGAGCGCTAATTCGAGCGAGGGACATTTCCCACGCGCAAAACAGCGGTAGCCTCAATGTCAGAGAGCCAGAGGGAGAGGAAGAAATCCCGTAACTCCTGCACCAGAGAGGGAGCGCTAATTCGAGCGAGGGACATTTCCCACGCGCAAAACAGCGGTAGCCTCAATGTCAGAGAGCCAGAGGGAGAGGAAGAAATCCCGTAACTCCTGCACCAGAGAGGGAGCGCTAATTCGAGCGAGGGACATTTCCCACACGCAAAACAGTGGTAGCCTCAATGTCAGAGAGCCAGAGGGAGAGGAAGAAATCCCGTAACTCCTGCACCAGAGAGGGAGCGCTAATTCGAGCGAGGGACATTTCCCACGCGCAAAAACAGCGGTAGCCTCAATGCCAGAGAGCCAGAGGGAGAGAGAGGAGAAGTTGCAAGTTTCCTAAGGGCCTAGGAGGCCTATTTATAGGTTTTGGAGAGAATATGGGGGAGTTATTACAATTTTCGGATTTCCCTATTTTTTCTAAATTTTTCTAAAAATTTTCGGAATTTTTTGGAATTTTTAGGAATTTTTTGGGATTTTTTGGACCCAAAAATAACAAAAAAACGACATTTTTGCACTCGTGGGCCCCACCTAAGGCGGTGGGCTGAACCGACTCACGAAACGGCGCGGACAGCGCACTAATCCGTGGGCGAACCACGCAGATCGCGCGTGACACGCGTAGGCCGCGCGCAATGGCTGGCCGGTGCCAGCAGGCGGCGGCACTGCATGGAACACCTTAGGCGCGGGCGGGAGCCACCGCGCGGGCACGAACCCAGGCGCGGGTGCGGAGTGCCGCGCGAACGCGGGCGCAGGCCACCACGCGGCTGCAGGCGCGGGGCACCGCGCGATTGCGGGCATGGCCGCGGTTCCGCGCCGCCGGTGGCGGCGGCGGCGGCCGGTCCGGCCGGTTCGGCTGCCAGAACCGTTCCGGGTCCATTTTTTCGCCCCGGGAAGACCAAATCGGACGTTTTTGGGGTCCCCGGACCCGTTTTTCGACGTTCCGGACTCAATTTTGGCATTTTCAGAGCCGTTCGGGGCTTCTACAATCCCGATCAATACTGGGTCACTCAGAAAAATTTTCCGAAATTTGTGACACATATTTTCGGACCCCTGAAGCTACGACGTCCGAAAATAGGGGGGCAACTGATACGGCATCACAAAATCATCTTAATCGGGCACGAATCTCGAGGCAAAACCTAGTTGGAAACTTCAAAAATTAATTTCGGGAGCATATGAACCCCGATTTCAGCGAGCTTACAGTCAAACTGAGCGTCTCGGAAATACAAACCCAACGACACCAAGATCAACCCAATCCGAGCCCAAATGAGTCCGAATCAAAGGTTCGAAGCGCTGTTGTAAGGTTCAAACCACAATTTGAGTTACCAAACGGTCTCCGATTTTGACGAGCTTATACTCGAATCGAGCGGCTCGACGAGACGAATTCAACGAGCCCAAGATCATCGAATTCCGACATCATTAAGGCCATCAAATGTCCAACGAACGGTGCATGATTAAAAGATTCGATATCGACCGTCCATTCAAACCACTCCCTGTTCGCCCTTGATCTCACGCCTATTTACGGGCTATGCCACTCCAGAAAAACTATAAATAGAGCCCTCATTCTACACCAAGGGACTCAAGTGAAGAGAGAGAAGAAGAAGAGAAGGAGAAGGAGAAAGAGGAATAGGAGATTCCTCACCTCCTCGACCACCGCCGCCGGAGCTTTTCCTGCCGCCTGAAGACGCCGGAACTCTGCCGGATTTTCAGGAAACGCCAAGAATTCGCAGAAGAAGAGAAGGAGAAGGAGAAAGGGGAATAGGAGATTCCTCACCTCCTCGACCACCGCCGCCGGAGCTTTTCCTGCCGACTGAAGACGCCGGAACTCTGCCGGATTTTCAGGAAACGCTAGGAATTCGTAGGGATTTTGTAAACTCACTGGAAGAAACAAGTTGTATTGGGATTATCCCGACTTGTGGGACGAAATCCGCCATCTGTAATCTGCAAAATCACTAGTGGAACTTTGCAACTGGGCGAGGCCCCGTGGTTTTTCCCATTTTTGGGTTTTCCACGTAAAAACCCTCGGAGTTCACCCTCTTTTCTGTTTGTGTGTTAAACTTACGTGCAACGCTCGGACGCGAACTTACAAACTCTACCGCCGCGTATTTTCTGACACGCAACAAAACCCTATCAAGAGAAGTAATGAAAATGGTTTATTCATAGGCATATAATTAAACTAAATGTGTATGTTTATTAAAAGATAAAATCGAATAATGAACTAACTTAATCAAAAGGGTATGACTAAGGAAAAGACTTAATCAAAAGAGTAGGACTAAGTTAAGAAGAAACCTTACTAAGAGAGTCGAGCAAGAAAGGATTTAGATATAGGAGCATGATATTTTATTTTTTATTTTTTATTTTTAATTTTGAGCCAATTAAGGCGAACTTACAAACGCATCGCATATGCAGGTTTCAAACCTAGGACCTTTTGATTGGCCTATCGCTATTTTCATCCAACTATGTTAAACTTCTATAACAATAACAAACAAGTCTGCGAAAAGCGATTATGTGCAAAATAAATTATTTTTGTACCCTTATATGTATTTTTATTTTCTTATAAATTTGTCACTTGCTCCCGTGAGAACTAAGGCTGATTCCGCCCCTGCTGGACAGATTTTCATGTTAATATAAATATGATGTGTTGTGCTTATTGTTGTTGGGTTGATGGTTATGATGGTCCTCCTTGTTTCTTTACCTTTGCCTTATAATGGCGGCATTCATATGATTTTCTGCTGAGTATTTGCTCGATGTCTGTACCAATGAAATACAGCATATTTTATATATCTTTTTGCTTACTGATGCTTACTATGCTTTGATTTTCTGTGATGTTTGTGATTTGTGTCTTGGTTTTCAAATCAATTTATTATGGTTTTGAATTTTCTCTATTCAGTATATGTTACTTGTTCAGATGGCTGTGGGTATTATCAGGACTGCTTCAGCAATTGAATGTTTAGCTTTTGTTTCTTTGTGGTTTCATAGCTGTAGGAGCTTGGCGTCTATGTATAGGTGATTGGTTTCATAGCTGGTGGAGCTTGGTGTCTTTGGTTTCATAGCTTGAGATCTTGAGACTAAGGTTTCGTTTGGGACAGATTTTTTAATGCTTTCTAAAACAGTGTTTTAGTTAAAAAAATTTTTGAATTATAAAGTTTTGTACTAAAAAACTGTTTTAGAAAGCAATGAGAAAGCTGTCCCAAACGAAGCCTGAATTTGGCAACTTTCTTCACTTGAGAGTTTTTCGTTTCATTTTTTTGCTCCAATTTTAGGATTACCATGTAAATGCCATAATTATCTAAAATTAATCTAAATTTTTTTATATAAAAAAAACTAATTTAAGATTAATTATATATAATTAAATTCCATATCAATTTAATAAAGGATAGAAATTTATTTAGATTTTTATTACAACAAGATAGGTATAAGATGAGTTATATATTTTTTGTAGATATAAGCAAGTCTTTAGTTTCTTAAATCATTTCATTCGCAAATTTCAAAATAGTCCCTAACTATTCGTTTATGATTATTTTACTCCTAGAGTATAATATTGCTCCAATTTAATCCCTTGAAAATACAAAATTGATCCAAAATGGTCCCTTTGATATTAAATTGAGATCAAATTTGTAAAGTCGAGGAACTAAATTGGGATCAACTTTATATCAGAATTACAACATGAGAAACTATTTTGGATCAATTTGATATAATCAAGAGACCAAGGCTTTGTTTGGGACGGTTTTTTTCGGCTTCTTAAAGCAGCTTCCTAGTACAAAAATTAAAATTTTTGTATCAGGAAGCTGTTTTAAGAAGTAATAAGAAAGACATTCCAAACGAAGTCTAAATTGGAACAATTTGATACTCTGGGACTAAACTAATTTGAGATTTTATTGTAAAAAGTAAGAATGAACAAACCACATTCACTTTAAAATCCCAATGCATTTTACTTGAACTTTCAACTAAGTACAACTTTATCAAACAAAAACAGCTTACTTCTTTCTCAAAGTCCTCCAACAATTCAAAATTATAAATACTAAAAGGATCTTCAAAAGATGTAGCAGACTATGAGCATGATATGATCCAAATTTCAGAAAGTCTTTGAAGGATACTTGATTGCATTTTTGACAATCTTTTTTATTGCTGCATCACCAAGATCAATTCCACATATATCAGCCAATCTTATGAGATACAACAGTACATCTGATAGCTCCTCTCCCAAGTGCTCCTTGTCTGAATCCTTCCAGTTTGGTAATCCCTTGGCTACTTCTCCTCTCCACATAAATATTTCTGATAGCTCACCAACTTCACCAACCTGTTAAAATTTAAGGAAAAAAAAATTATGAGAATCTGAAATAGGAGAAATTAATTATTATGTGCGGATATTTGCCAAACACGACATCTAATGTTTGTCAAACACGACATCTAATGTTTGTCAGCCATGGCCGTCAACTGTCTGTCTTCTAGCTCTCTATCGGCCAACTGTCCAATATCATTTGATAATAAATTTTCTTTATCATCGTGAATATTCTAATACTCAATAATAATATATACAATTTCTTCTCAAATATGCCCCGATCAGTCAACATAGTTAAATCAAAATCTTCGCTTAAGTTCCAGTTGAATGTATCGCAGGTTATTTTTTTGGAAAATATCACTCTTTGTGTTAAAAAAAAAACTGAAAGCATACATATTCACATGAACAAGTCAGTATTCTCATCCAAACTAAGGTTTCATTTGTTATGACTTTCTTATTTCTTCTTAAAGCAGCTTTTTAGTACTAAAAAGATGCTTTAAGAAGCAGTAAGAAAGTTGTCCCAAAAAAAGCCTAAAACACTAAAAATCACCTTTAAGAACACAAATAAGATATCCAGCCATCCCAAAACAAAGCCTAAAACACTAAAAATCACCATTAAGAACACAAATAAAATATACCAAGTCTATTAGTACATAGATAATATGAAACCATAACATAATATAAGTTCATGACTATCAGCACTAATGTGATATAAATTTCATGATTATATATATTGCTAGTAGAAAGACAATAATCTAGCATATTGCATACCAAATCATCAACCACTTACATTGTGTAGGGATAGTCACCTTCAACCTTCTTAATGATGAGAAAAGTAAAAAAATAAAAAATACTCTGATTAGAGTAATTAACAACTTGACTAGATAACTTACATAAATTTCATGATTATATATATACACACACAGAAAGAGAAACTATAATTATTTATTATCATATAAATATGACATGCTAACATTTATAATAAGATTTTATTATTATTATAAAATATAATATTACAATTAACAATATTTTATTTTTTATATTTCTTTTTTAGAGAGAGAGAGAGTATTGCTATATATTCTTATTTTTCTAACAAAAATATGCTTACCAATTATGATTTAAGCTTTGTTTGGGACGGCTTTTTAACTGCTTTCTAAAACGGAGTTGTAGTACAAAAATAAAAAAATTTGTACTAAAACTCCGTTTTAGAAAGCAGTAAAAAAATCGTCCCAAACGAAGCCTGATTTCATAGGCATGTGATGTGAATTATAAAAAACTACACTTGCACATGATAATATGATTATTTTAATTCATGCACTATATATAATAAGAACATTAGAAACCTATATAGATAATACAAAAATATAATGATGGATATATCTTTCTTTTTATTAATCTGTCACCAATATGGGGACACAATCATATTTGTTTTGCCCATTTGATGGTTGCATGTTTTCCAATATAGAGAATCATCATTGTCGAAGACCTTTAAAATATGCCTAAGTAAATGTATCAATCTAATAAAGAAAAGCTTAACACTCATGCTTCATTGGGACAATTTTTTATACTCTTTTCTAAAACAAATTTTTGATAAAAAAAATATTGAATTAAATTTTTTTTATACTAGGAAATTGTTTTAAAAAGAGGTATATAAGAAAGTTTGTGGTCAAAAGCTGCTTTAGAAAGCAGTAGGAAAGTCATCCCAAACGAAATTGGAATCATTTATTTACCCGTGTCATGATCAAATCCTTTTAAATTTGATAAAAATGAAAAATATGGATTGGGATTTTATTATGAATTTTGATATTGGACTATCAATTTTAAAAATAAAAATAGAAGGGTGATGATTTTGTAAATAGCTAAAATTTATGTGTTAGGCTTGTAATTTTTTCAAGAATTTATTTTGAGAAAAAACTATTTTAAATAATTTTTTTTATTTTTTTTAATATATTATTGAAAAAAAAAACTTTTCAAAATTTTAATTAAAAAAAATCCAATCAAACAGTTCCCCCATATGCCTGAAATTCTTAGTGGACACTACTCTAAATGATAATGTCGCCTCATTGAAATCAATGAGGAGGCATATCTAATATAAAGACAAGGTTGTGCATATTAATGAGCCCCCCATAACCGATATTGTAATTATAGGATGAGAAGCTCTTCTAAATGCCTTGCATTTTGTGGGTTCCTTTCCTTTCTACCATCAATTGCACTATACTTCTTTTATAAAGTAATCAATGATGATTTTCTGATCCAAAATATATAATTCAGAAGTTAGTGCGAATATTGAAGTTTCGTGCATTTATCACACTTCAAATATGAATGTAAAAAAGATTGTTTATTCTTCCAATTTCGTGGACACCATTTGATGACAATCAAAATTCAAAAGGTTATTTTCTTCTTATTATAGTAATATGAATAGAATAATGCTCTAACATGTTGTTGCCTTTCGGATGAACGGTTACAATCAAAGATGATGAGGATTTGCACATATTCTTAAAGAATTTATAGTACTCCATGAAAAGATAAAGCAAATAATAAAAAAATAAATAAAATGAACAAATAATGAAAAATTAAAATAAAATTTTACTATATTAATTATTCAAATTCTCATTAATTAAAGTTTCGTTTGGGACAACTTCTTATTACTTTGTTTTTTATATCGCAATCATAATTTTTTTTTGTTTTTTTTTTCGTGGTTTTAAAATAGTTTTTTACATAAACGCAGCTTTAAAAATTACTTTATTTATAACAATTTTATAAAGTATTAAGAAAAATGTCCTAAACGAAGAATAAGAACTATAGGAAAATGAACATTTTAGAATGTAAAATTTATTAACAAATGGAATGAAAAAAAAAAAGTTTATTCCAAACTTTTTTAAACTAAGGATAATATTTTTTTTTAATTGAAAGAAATACAAAAAAAAATTATTATTTGCATCATAAAGTTTGGGCTAATCAATATTTTCACTAATTAATATCAAATTAAGCACTAATTAAATTAAATAATCTTTGTTCTTAAATCATTTTCATTTTAAATTTTCTAATATAATTAGTAATAAAAATCACTTTTTTTTTCATATATAAGGATTGTAGCCTAAAACTTTATTTTAGACAACTTTCTTAATGCTTTGTAAAGTTACTATAGAGAAAGTAATTTTTTAAGTTGTTGTAAAAAACAGCTTTTTAGCACCAAATTTTTTAAGTGTCCAAATAAGAATTTTGATTGAGGTCAACAAAGCAAAACAATAAAAAAGCTATTCCAAACAAAACCAAAAATCTACTTTTTTAAGGTGAAGAAACCTTAAAAAATAGGTGAAGAAACCTTTGGGGAAGCTATTTAGAAAGTAGATTAAAAACAACATTCTAAAATCTACTTTTTTAAGTAGAAATATTTATGAACAATTTAACAATTTTGATAAAGTGATGTTAATTAGTTTGATGGGTAATGGCATTGATGTAATTTAATTTTCTCTTTATATATATATAGAGAATCAAAAGAATCTCCAAAATGGCTCATGAAGAGCTCATGATGAAGGATACATAAGAGACATCACACCACAATATGAAAAATGTATATGAGGGTTTGAATGAGTCTTATAGAAAAAAAAATGTTGGGAGAGTAAAAATTAGAGAGAGAGAGAGAGAGAGAGAGAGAGAGAGAGAGAGATTAAAGTAAAATTTAGGATATTTTTTATAGAGTGGCTAAGCTTTGGATCTTGATTCGATCATGCCATGAGATAAAGGCTTTGTTTGTGATGACTTTTTTACTGCTTCTTAAAATAGCTTTCTAGTAACAAAATTTTAATTTTTGTACTAAAAATTTACTTTAAGCAGCAATAAAAAAGCCATCACAAATGAAGTCAAAATCATCTAAATAAGGCTTCAATTTGGGACAGCTTTTTTAATGCTTTACAAAGATGCTTTTTGGTACAATTTTTTTAAAAATAGAGAGAAAATAATGGTTTAAAGCTGTCCCAACGAAGCCTAAGTCAATTGATCTGATGAAAGTTTTCCCTTTATAATTATAATTTAATACAATATATTTAAATAATAAGAGAGAGAACAACAATAATAGCAACATCAAATCTTTATGCCACCCTGTGTGATTGGCTATATGAATCCTCTTTTTTATTGTGTTCTATTAAGAGTTAAATTCTCATTTAAATCTAATAACAAAAAAAATCATTTCTAATACAATCTACCTCTACTTTTTTTTAATATATGTCATATATAATACCTCCACCTTTCTTAATGAGAAAGAATTAATATATATATGCACATATAGGTTTTGTTTGGAATAGCTTTCTTACTGCTTTCTAAAGTAGCTTTTTTGCAAAAAAAAATTATGCAGAAAAACTATTTTAGAAAGCAGTAAGAAAATTGTCTCAAACGATGGCTTCGTTTGGGATGGCTTTCTTGCTGCTTTCTAAAGTTGCTTTCTAATACAAAGATTTTCAGTTCAAGAAATTTTTGTACTAAAAAGCTATATTAGAAAGCAGTAAGAAAGCCGTCCGAAATGAAGCCGAAGTCATAATAGAGAGAAAGAAACATACCATAGCAAGAAGAAGATTTCTCGGACTGTGATATTGCTCCCAATCTCTCTCCATTGCAAACTCTTTAAGCTTCTTCGATAGCTCTTTGAGTCCCACATCTTCCATGTCCTCCTCTTTCTTCTCTAATCTCTCCATCCTCTTCTCTTCTCCTTCCATTAACCAAAGCACTCTCGCCCTCCTCCTCAACTAAAGGAAGACGGCTTTTATATAAATAGATGGTTAGAGGCAGCTTATTAGAAAAATAAGGCAAATATAAGAGAATAATGATATTTTTGGAGATAATAAGATGCTACCGCGAAAATTTGCAGACCAAACGGCAAGACACGTGGCCCAATGTGCGACTTATGAGAATATAATTATTTCATTGCATTTAAAGCCATTCATTATTATTTTTTGAATAATGCTAAGCTTCTCAAATATATTAATATTTGAAATATGTTTTAATTGCACAAAACACCACTCTTTACTTTTTTCATTAGAAAAAAGTATTTTTAATTTTTTTATTTTTAAAGTATATATATATATATATATATATATATATATATATATATATATATATATATATATATATATATATATATATATATATATATATATATATATATATATGGTTTTTTACAAGTATTCTAATGAAATATTAGAGTACAACTTTTTCTAATAATTATTCCTTCAACAAAGTTCAAGAATAGATACCTCTAGTGACCTCTTCCTAAGAATTTGAGAAAGTTGGGCAATTCCTTGACTTATTAATGCTATCTATTTTAGAAATCTAGGTGTCATTAGGGATGTCAATTCGGGTCAACGGGTCGGGTTCAGGTCGAATTCGGAACTGATCTGGCACTATTAAAGTCAATCTGAACCCGACCCGTTTTTAAAAATAGGTAATGTTTTCGGACCCGAACCCGACCTGATTTGGGTCCGGGTCAACCCGACACGAATGACCCGGGGTTGACCCAAAATCTTCGTTTTTTGGATTGACCCAGACCCGGATTTTCCGAGTCGGGTTCAGGTCGGATTTCAGGTCGTGTCAAAAATTGACACCCCTAGATGTCATATTAAATAAAAATCACGAGGCACAAACTAGTTGGAAATATCCATGCCATATAAGTAAACTATAGAAGTCTAATCTTCCTTTTAGATTATGAAGTAAGGAACATTAGTTTAGTCTTTTATGTGCTGTCATAGAGATTGTTGGAGATGTAAAATGGAGGGTGATGATGATCATGCATTGACAAGGTTTTGAAAACCGGACCGGACCGGCCGGTTCAACCGGTTGAACCGTGAACCGGTCGGCCAGCCGGTTACGGTTCAACACAAAACCGGGAAATCATAAAACCGGAATTCGACCGCTCGAACCGCCGGTTCGACCGCCAAACCGCCGAACCGGTCCCGGTTTCGGATAACCGGCCGGTTCAGCAACCGCGCCCTTTTAGCGAATTTTTTGGAATCGGACGGCTGAGATGCTTTGCTAGGCTTCTTTCTGCGATAAAAATAAACCCTATTTCGCTGCTTCTTCTCTTTCGCCTGTTCGATTTCTTTCTCCCGACGTTTCACCTCCATTTTCGCTCTTCTCGCTGGTCGCCGAAGTTCCTGATCGCGAAGCCAAAAGCCGCCATCGAAGAAGACAGCTCGTTCGCGAAGACAGAAGGCGAACGCTCATTCTGGTTTGTATCGTTTGTTTCTAAAGTTTTTTTTTTTTTTTTTGTCAAAACTCAAAACCATGAATGTTTGTTTTTTCATGTATGTTTTTAATTTGATTTTCCTATTCTGAAATGTAATATTTTTTTCGAATTTCATCTTGTTGGGCGAGTATTCTTCGGTTTGGAAATCGGAAATCGGCTTCTCTACGTTTTCTTACGGTGAAAATTTTGATTTTTCGAATTTTGATTTTTCGAATTTTGATTTTTCGAATTTCTTCTGCTGCAAAAAATGTTTGAGGATTTTCTTATTCTTTTTGGTGACTTGGAGGATGTGGAGGCTGAAGTATGAGTGATCAGAGGCTGGCTGTAATGGTTTTGATGATTTGATCATAAGTGATTTGGTATAAAAGCTCGAGCAGAAGTTAATAAAAGTTAATGGAATTTTCTTTTGCAGGAAATTGATCACTGCTTTTTTTTTTGCTTGATTCGTGGATTTACACTTTTTTTAATTCGAGATGTTCATTACTTTGAGAAACAAACCTTTGATACCTATGGTTATGCTATTGTTTTTCTATCCAACATCACGACTGCAATATATCTTGCAACTATATCTCGCATAGGTAAGACTTTATCTTCATAATCTCTTAATTAGCTTTAAATTTTTTGCTTAGAATTGACAATTTTCTCCTGATCTGTGTTGTCTAAGGTATGCTGCATGCTTTTTCCTAAATTTGGGGCACCCAATTAATGAATTAATATAAGCTTTGAGATTTTCTATAAATACTTTTTCTTCTGTTTATTATCAGGATTGGTATGTACACCTATTTTATTATTTTGGACGCTAGTTCGAGGTGATTTGGAGTTGACTATCAGTTTTCCTTATTTATATTCTACAGGCTTCCAGGTAAGATCATCCGTTCCTCTTTGTCTTTATTGTTCTATCACAACAGTTTTTGCCATCTTTTATATTAGTGTTGTTCAACTGACCTTATATCTATTGTCTTGATTTTATAGAATTTAAACATACCCTTCCTATCTTTAGGCTAGTGAGATAAAAAGAAAATGAATTAAAGATGTTCTTGCAAGGACCCTTGTAGCTAAACAGAGAAGCGGATTTCTGTTAGATGTGATTTAGTCGGCCAATTTATTATGTTATTATTCTGTCCGAATATACAAACATTCTAACTTCAATTGATTGGGTTTTAGATCTAGTTTATGATGACTTGATCTACTGAAAAAAATCCTGTATGGAAGACACAAAAATTCTAACTTAACTCCAATCAAAGCTTGTGTAATGTATTGCAGCTTATCTAGCTCATCTCTAGTCTTTACTCTCATCCACAATTTCTCTTGCTAACCTGATAACCTTATGCTTCGTCAAATTTTCTTCTCTTTATGAATTTTCTTGTGAACTAGAACTACTCTATACTTGATCACACCAATTATGGATTCGACCACACCAATTATGTACTTTAAATGGTGAAGTTTCTTTTAATTAACTTATCTCTAATCACATTTTTAGCTTAATATTTCCTATGGATCAACAAAACCATCCACTGGCCCCTCTAAGTCAAAGCGTACGGGAGAAGGTAGATATTGCTTGGAACCATTTTACTGAGTCCAAAACTGCTGATGGTAGGAAGCAATACAAATGTCTTCATTGTGGAATAATTTATAAGGGTGGAGGCATTAATAGGATGAAGCAGCATTTAGCAGGAGTCAAAGGTAACATTGCTTCTTGTAAGAATGTGCCACATGACATCCGATATCAGATGCAACAGAATTTGACTGAAATAACAAAGAGAAAACAACTAGCACAAGAAGACCTATCCCAGACTGTTGATCTATTAGGTGACGATCCAGTTGAGGAAGAGAGGGGCTCATGTTCAGTCATAAAATCGCAAACTTCTGATACACATGGTAAAGGCATTGATAAAGGGAAGAGAAAAATTAATGAAGATGATCATTTTTTTGCACCTAGAACAAAATCAGGATCTCAGCCATCCCTCAAAAGTGTAATGGCTTCTAAGGATGCAGTACATCGTGCTGATTTGGCAGTTGCTAGGTGGTTTTATGATAGCTGCATACCATTCAACGCTATTAATTCACCTTATGCACAAAGGGCTATTGAGGCTATTTCGTGATAATTTGGAAAGCTTTGGGAAGCCGATTGCATTAACATTGGCAAAAGAAATGCAACCTGGTAAGATGAAAAAATTTTGAGATTTTATTTTAATATTTATGTGAATTATGATGCTTTTATTTAATATTTGAATAAACCATTACATAACATGTTTATTGTAGATGAATGGTGGAAGATGTTTGGCTATAGTGCACCAAACCTACAGAAAATGGCTATTAGACTTCTTAGTCAGACATCATCCTCATCAGGCTGTGAGAGGAACTGGAGTGTGTTTGAGCAGATTCATACAAAAAGGCGAAATCATCTTGAGCACCAAAGGCTAAATGATCTAGTATATGTTCGTTACAACCTCAATTTAAAAAATAGGTATTATTTGAGAACATTTTAAATATCTTTTTAAATGATGATGTATATGTTATTATCAATTTTTTTATAACAATTTTGTAGGTTACAGTCTAGAAAAAGAAGTTATGATCCTTTGGACTACACAAGTATTGAACTTATTGACTTTTGGATTCTTGATGATGAGCCAACTCCAGAATTGCATGTAGAAGACTTAGAGACAGAAATTTATAAAGATGATGCAATTCCTATAGATATAGAACCAAACAAAACATCAAATGGACAAACCCCAAGTAAGATTGTAAATTAAGTTTGAGTGTACTTGTTGCGGGCTAGAAATTACGCGGCGATAGAGATTTTATCCTACGTCTTAGCGTTGTACGTATAACTAGCACACACAGAGAACACAAGATTTTTTACGTGGAAAACCCTTAAAAGGGAAAAAACCACGAGGCCTAGCCCAGTTGAAAAATGGTTCCACTAGACTTTGAGTTTGTTACAAAGGACTGAATCACCTCCAGGGGTGATTAGATTACAATCAATTACTTAAGACGTCGAGTCTTCGGCAGGACGTAGGGACTGAATGTCGGGCCCTGAGTATGACGTCAGGTCTTTGGCAGGACGTCGGGTCTTTGGCAGAACGTAGGGACTAAGTGTCAGGCCTTGAACAAGACGTCGGGTCTTTGGCAGGACGTCGGGTCTTCAGTAGGACGTAGGAGCTGAACGTCGGGCCTTAAGGTGGTGGTCCGGCGAGGTTATGTGGTGGTCCGGTGAGGTTCCTGCGGTGGTCCGGCGGTGGTCCGACGAGATTCCTGCGGTGGTCCGGCGGTTGTCCGGCGAGGTTCTGCGGTGGTCCGGCGACTGTCGAGGAGGAACTCCTTCCTTCTCTTCTTCCTTCTCTTCTCTTCTTCTCTCTCTTGCTTAGATCCTCTCTTGTGAAGAATGAGGGCTCTATTTATAGATTTTCTGGAGTGGCATGGTCCGTAAATAGGTGTGAGATCAAGGGCGAATAGGGAGTGGTCAAATGGACGGCCGATATTGAATCCTACGATCGTGCACCGTTTGTTGGACATTTGGAGGCCTTAATGATGTCGGAATTTAGTGATCTTGGGCTCGTTGGATTCGTCTCGTCGAGCCGTTCGATTCGAGTATAAGCTCGTCAAAATCGGGGACCGTTTGGTAACTCAAATTACGGTTTGAACCTTCCGACAGCGCTTTGAACTCTTGATTCGGACTTATTTGGGCTCGGATTGGGTCGATCTTGGTGTTGTTGGGTTCGTATTTCCGAGACGCTCAGTTTGACTGTAAGCTCGTTGAAATCGGAGTTCGGATGCTCCTGAATTTAATTTTTGAAGTCTCCAACTAGTTTTTGCCTCGAGATTCGTGCCCGATCAAGCTAATTTTGTAATGACGTATCAGTACTATAAAATTTAAACTTATTATTTCACATTAATGATTTGCAGATGAATACAACTTAGCTAATACATGTGATGAAGATGACATACCATGTGAGGAAGCAGAAGCATTTGGGATGCCAGATTTTGGTGAAGAGGGATTTGGGAATCCATCTTTTGATCTCACAAATTTTGTTGATGATTACTAGATTTTGTAGGAGTGTTTTGGGTTTTAAGTTTTCATTATAAACAATGTTTGACTATAGGTTTTGTTTGATCATGATCCATTATATTCTGTATTAGCTCTCCTGGAACAACTTTTTGTAAAAGAAGATTATTTAATGTGTCTTTTGTGCCTATTGATCTGGCAATTATGTTATCATTTAGAAGCCATATTTCCTATTTCTATTATTATTTTTTTATCATTATAAAATTGAACAAGGAAATGAAATTTTCATATACAGGTAAAACTCTATGTTTTTAAAAGAGGCCTTTTCTTGTATTTTTTTCTTTTTAAAAGAGGAACCTCGCAAACCTTATTTATTTTGAAGTTTGTAGGTTTGGAATTGGTTTCAAAACAGAAGATATTCACAAAGAGCAAATGTGGATCAACCTGCTTCTATTTCTCAAGATATTCCTCAAGGTATTTTCATAAACATAAAATATCATGTTTACTTGTTACAATGTTTATATTGTGTTATTTTTATGCTTTATAAATTGAATTGATGCAATATTTATGTTCTTTGATTAGTTTGATATAATAATGGAATGTGGAATGATGTTATTGTAGGAAAATTTCTTGTTTTTTTTTAATAGTTTTTAATAATTTTATTATTTATTACGTCATCCGGTTCGACCCGGGTTCGACCGGTCGAACCGGTCGAACCGTGAACCTCTCCTTTTTCCGGTTCGTTGTCCGGTCCGGTTTTCAAAACCTTGTGCATTGATAATTGAGCGATGCCGGTAACAATATATCGATTAGGGAATGGTGATAGGATAATAATGGTTAGGTGACGTTAGTGAGACAAAAGTGGTTAGATAATAATGATCATGCAATGTTGGTTATGTGATGAAGGTTGGACAAGTGATAATTGGTGATGGTAATCATTAGCATGGATGGTCAAGTAGCATTATGGAATTCTATAGATCTCCTATCTCTCTATGATTTCAAAGCGAACTTATTTATATAAAGAATGATGGTGTATTATAATTTTGTCTATTGGTATTTTGATAAATTTATCTAATGTTTCAAAGCTCTCTATAAGATAGTTTGTAATGATTCCTTTAATATAACTATATAATTAAATGATGTTAGGCTCTTTTGGATTTTTCTCATTGAGATGCTTGTTTTGATTATAAATGTTGCGAACTGGAACATTCGTGATGGTAGAGAGATAAATAGCTTAATGTGTTAGCTTTGAACTAAGATCCAACACACGTACATATAAAGAGAGAGAGGTGTGAGGGTCATAAGTGACATCAATTTTTACATGAAAAGTCCTAAAAAGGGTAAAAAATAAAAGGACTATCCCAGTTAAAATGATTATACTAGTATTTGTAATCAATTATAAATGATGCCCTTCTTCGAGGGGAAGGCCTTGACTCAATTTATTATATATATAGAGCACAATACATAATTGAGATTGGAAGAATCCAATGATAAAAAAGTCATTCCCAATAGAATGTTGACTTGTTCATTTGATTGGCAGGACGACGGAGGTTAGAGGGATCGTAGTCGGTGGGCGGCCAAGGTCGAAGGGATCATAGTTATAGACAGGAGGTAGTCTGGCCGCAGTTAGCCGAATGGTGGTCCAACAATGGTCGGGTGGAAGTTTGGAGATGACAGTGGCCTAGTGAAAGTCTGGCATCGGTCAATGGCGTAGTGGAAGTCCAACGATAGTTGGGGAGATGTCCGACAGAGGTCGACGATCTGGTGGTAGTCCAGTAGTGGTCAGCGGCTGTGCAATGGTTTGACTAGGATCAAAAATTCGAATCGAACCCGGTCCGAAAATTTTGGGTTAGGGTCAACCCGAACCCGAAACGGGTCGAGTTCGGGTTCAACATTTCGACCCGTTTCAAAAATCGGGTTGGGTTCGGGTTAACCCTTTGACTCGAAATTGACCCGATTTTGACCCGGCAACCCGAGATTGACCTGATTTTGACCCGGTTTTGACCCGAAAAGAGGAGATTGACCCATTTTTTACTAAAAAAATAGCAATTTTTTGTTGAAAACGGGTCATTCGGATCGGGTCGGGTTGACTCGGACCCGAAGCGGGTCAGGTTTGGGTCCAGGAAATCGACCCGTTTTTAAAAACGGGTCGGGTTTGAGTTGATCCGAATAGTGCCGAGTCAGTTTCGGGTTCGACCTGAACCCGACCCGTGACCCGAAATTGACACCCCTAGGTTTGACGATGGTCAGACAAAAGTTTGGCGATTGTTGGGTACTAGGTGTAAATCTGGAGGAGGGCGGCGGCCGGGATGTGGTCCGACGACCCTCAACAGAGATTTGTCGGTGATGGTGCATGCTGGAGCTCTTGAAGCCTTATTGCTCTCTTCAATTTGTAGCCAAAGGTCCCTCTTTCACGTAAAGTGTGAGGGTATATTTATAGATTTTTGAGAGTGACATGCCCTATAAATATTGAGAAGATATCTAACAGATTTGGAGTGCTCCATTGGACAACCCATATTGATTCCCTTGATCATAGAGCGTTTGCTAAGCATTTATGTGCGAATTAAACAAACTTGGGCTCGTTGGATTTGTCTTGTCGAGCCGCTCGATTCGACTATAAACATGTTATATTTGTATATCATTTGGTCATCCAGTTTTGGCTTTGAACATTCTAAATATGCTTCGGACCTTCAATTTGGACACATTTGAGCTCGGATTGGACTGATTTTGTTGTCGTTGGGTTTGTCTCTTTGAGACATCCAATTTGACTATAAGTTTGCTTAAATTGGAGTTCATATGATCCCGAATTTAATTTTGAAAGTTTCTAACTTGAATATGCCTTGAGATTCATGTTGGATCAAGACGGTTTTTTTTTACGTATCAATAAGCATGCATGCTTTGAGGATTGTTGGTCTTTCAATTAATGTCACAAAGTTATCAATTATATTTCAAGTCTTGATTTAAGTTCATCAATGTTTATGTCATTAAGTTTATATGATCGAGACATTTTATTCGACGATAAATTAGTTAAAATTAGAATTCAATTGGATCGAGACATTTTATTTCATCTAGTGTTTATCTTGACTCTTTATCTTTTTTCACTCTCTAATTTTGAGTTGATTTGGTAGCATACAATATGATTTAGCTAGAAGATGATCAAAATGATATCTTGATTCTTTATGAAAATTTAAAATGATCCACAATAATATTACAAAATTATTTTGATACATCAACTGCTTAACAAAGAATCAAGATAGTCTTGTTATAAGATTATTTTAATTTCTTTTTAAAGACTTAAGGAATGAAAATGATTATGTAATATAGTTGGTGATGATTATTTTGATTTTTTATAAAGAATGAATAGATCATTTTGATCATGTTCTCATGACTTAGCTAAAATTTCACTCATTAATATCATATTTAACACCATATATTTGTTAACCAAGTCCGGCAATACATCATACCGTTAAGAGGATGCTTCCACTACTGGCTGCAGAGAATATTCCACATGGCTACAACAAGTGGCGCAGCACACAAATGATTATACTTGGTTTCAATATAAGGGTGTACTGTAGAAAAGAAATGGAAGAGAAGCTTTTCACTCAAAACTCTCCTTCTTCTTCCTTTCTCTGTTTTTGCTTTCTCTGCTAACGAATTTGTGCAGGTCCAGTTATCATGGTATCAGAGCCACTGTAAGCCTCACGGCTAATTGGTTCGCTGCAGATTCTGCTCTCATAATATGGAATCGGGGAGTTCTTCACCTTCGGCAGCAAGCACGGCCGAAACCTCACTGGTTCTCGGCACCGTTAACATTCCGCCTCAGCTGAAGTTTTTGATGTCCACGATCAAGAACGTCATCACCATACAGCTCACGCCGGAAAATCATTTAACCTGGAAGTCTCAAATCCTAAAGGTGTTTCGGGCTAATTCCTTTGAAGGATATCTGGATGGTTCAACTCCCTGCCCTCCCCGACAGCTCACTTCAACCACTGGTACAGTGACGACAAATCCTCTTTATTCTACATGGATGCTTATTGATCAAAATTTGGCCGCTGCTTTGTTTTCCACAATCTCTGCACCTCTACTGCCCTATGTTTTGAACCTGGAATCCTGCTCCGAAATTTGGCAAACCATCGGGAAACGGCTGCAATCATCCAATAGATCTCGTATTCTTCAGCTTAAGAATGATCTAAATTTTATTTCAATGGCTAACAAGACAATGCAGCAATATTTGACTGAAATTAAACAAAAAGCGGATGCACTCACAGTTGCCGGCTACAATTTACACTCGGAAGATATCATTATGTACACCCTTAATGGTTTACCAGCCTCATATCAAGGTTTCAAGACTGCTATTCGTACCAATCTTCAGCCATTGAATCTAGATGATTTTTACTCGCTATTGTGCAGTGAAGAAACTAATCTTGAAAATGAAATTGCCCGGTCTCTGCGCTCCGTTCAGATTTCCGATAGCTCTGTTGCACTCGCTGCAACTCCTTCGCGTGGCTCCTCCAGACCTCCTTTTCGGTCGCAGAGAGGTCGCGGTCGCTTTGGCACTTCTCGTGGTGGTCGAACAACTGGTCCGCGTATTGAATGTCAAATTTGTGGAAAACTTGGGCATTCTGCGGACAAATGTTGGCATCGCACTAACCTCAGCTATGTTAAACAAATTCTTACAGCATTAGTTGCGGACTCAACTGAGAATTCCATTTCTGCATTTCCGGCGCAGTCCTCCGATTGGGTCTTGGATACAGGAGCAACTTCACATATTACTAATGATCCCAATCAACTGCTCACAGCTCATCCTTATCAGGGTACTCAACAAATCTAGGTCGGAAATGGTCAGTTCCTTCCGATAGCTCATACGGGTCAAGGAATACTTCCCACTCCCAACCGTAAGTTATCTTTATCACCACTCTTACACGTCCCTCAAGTCTCCCATAATTTACTTTCTGTCCATCGTTTAACCTCTGATAATAACTGTCTTGTTTCCTTCACACCTCATGGTTACTGCATAAAGGACGGGAAAACCAACCGCTCGATTCTCTCGGGTTTATGCCGTGACGGACTTTATTCCATTCCAACTCATTCCAGTTCGTCTCCTCAAGCTTACATTGCCACCACCAGCTCTTCTACGTGGCATTCAAGATTGGGACATCCTCATCCTGCCGTATTATCTCGTATAGCTTCTAGTTTTCCTTCTTTAAAGATATCTGTTACTAGCAATGTCTGTCATTCGTGTCAAACTGCTAAAAGTCATAGGTTACCTTTTCTTAGTTCAACTTCTCAATGTACTTCTCCCTTTCAAGTTGTTGTCTCTGATGTATGGGGGCCTTCCCCAATTTTCTCTCTTAATGGATATCGTTATTATGTGTTATTTGTGGATGAATTTTCTCGTTTTTCTTGGCTATATCCAATGGTAACAAAAGCTGAAGTTTTCTCCAAATTTTTCTTATTTAAAGCCATGGTGGAAAAACAGTTCTCTACTCATATTAAAATTTTTCGCTCTGATGGGGGCGGTGAATATACAAGTACTCAATTTCAAAATTTTCTCTCTACGAATGGCATCTTACATCAGTTTAGTTGCCCTCATACTCCCCAACAAAATGGTTTGGCTGAGCGAAAACATCGCCACATCATTGAGACTGCTCGTACACTGTTATTACAAGCTAAATTACCCACCTCTTTCTGGGTTGAATCCGTCCTAACGGCAGTCTATTTAATTAATCGTCTTCCCTCTCCGATTACAAAATACATCTCTCCTTTTCAATGTCTTTATAAGACTCCTCCATCCTATTCCCACCTCAAAATTTTCGGTTGCTTATGTTATCCTTGGTTGCAACCAGCTGCTCCAAATAAATTTGCTCCAAAATCTTAAGCTTGTGTTTTTATTGGATATAGTTCTACTCACAAAGGTTTTAGATGTTACAATTTGCAAACTTCTAAAATCTTAATCTCTCGTCATGTCCAATTCCACGAGACTATATTCCCCTTCCACAACATTTCCTCTTCCAATTCCGATCTGCCATCCTCCTCATCTACTCCCATAATTTCACCTCTAACACTTGTTCCTCACACCAATATTACTTCACCATCTACTTCCCATACTATATCCGACACACCTGCTCCTCAAGTTCATGACCAACATACCTCTCTGCCGCCTCAATCCAGTTCACCTTCTCCTTCGCCCATTCCTTTATCTATTCCTACCCGGCATCGCATGGTGACTCGACTGCAGACTGGTAAGTTGAAACCCAAACCCGTTTTTAATCTCCAGCATTCTCTGATTGATGAACCCGATCCTACTTGTTTTACTACGGCAAGTAAACACAAATGCTGGAGAGATGCTATGTCCGCCGAATTTCAAGCATTACAACAACAAGGAACTTGGGAATTGGTTAAGCCACCGTCTTCTCAGACTATTCTTGGTTGTAAGTGGATTTACAAAACCAAGAGGGCTTCGGATGGCACTATAGCACGTTACAAGGCTCGCCTTGTTGCTCAAGGCTATCGTCAAGAGTATGGGATTGATTATACAGAAACCTTTAGTCCTGTTGCAAAGTTCCCTACAATTCGTCTTTTTATTACAACGGCGGTCATCCGGCAATGGTCCATTTTACAATTAGATGTTTCAAATTCTTTCCTTCATGGTGATTTAAATGAAGAAGTCTATATGCATCAACCACCGGGTTTTAGAGATCCTCAATATCCTGATTCTGTTTGTCGCTTACATAAAGCAATCTATGGTTTAAAGCAGTCCCCGCGACAATGGTTTGCAAAATTAACTACTCATCTGCAGTCTTTGGGCTTTCGGCACAGTGATGCTGATCCTTCTCTCCTAGTCTATGCTCACAATTCTCATCTCATATATTTTCTAATATATGTTGATGACATTTTAGTCACCGGCTCCAACTCTCAACTCATTGCGGATCTTCTACTTAGTCTGCAACAACAATTTCAAATTCGAAATTTGGGACCTCTCACCTATTTTCTCGGTATTCAGGCGGCTTCTACCTCTACAGGATATCATCTTCATCAAACAAAATATGCCTTGGACATTTTAAACCGGGCAGGTATGGCAAATTGCAATCCGGTTCTTACTCCTTTCCCCTCTAAACTGAGTTTGGACGACAAGGCTATGACAGTTTTTGATAATCCCGAATTCTACCGGCATCTTGTTGGATCATTACAGTACTTAACTATTACTAGACCGGATCTTGCTTATGCAGTAAACAAGTTATGTCAATTCATGCACTCTCCTCTATGCCAACATTTTCATGCTCTAAAACACCTTCTTCGGTATATTAAGGGTACTGTTGATCTTGGTTTACCAATTACCGGTCATTCTTCTACTTTACGTGCATATGTTGATTCCGATTGGGCCGGTGACCCAACCGACAGAAAATCCACTACTGGTTATTGTTTATTCATTGGGGACACTCCTCTATCATGGTGTGTCAAGAAGCAACCTACGGTGGCTAAGTCTTCAACCGAAGCTGAATACCGTGCTCTTTCCACGGCTGCAACGGACATTATTTGGATTCGTAGGCTTATGGCTGATTTCCGATTCAATATTTCTACTCCCACAACTCTCTATTGTGACAATGTCTCGGCAATTGCACTTGCTCACAATCCTGTTTTTCATGCTCGTACGAAGCATATCGAAGTGGACTATCACTTCATTAGAGATTGTATAAAATCAGCCACTCTTACCTTACTCCATATAAATTCCCAGGATCAACTTGCTGATATATTTACCAAAGCTTTTCCTCGTCTTCGTTTTGCCGACCTTCGGTCCAAGCTTCAGGTGACACATACACCATCAGCTTGAGGGGAGCTGTTAACCAAGTCCGGCAATACATCATACCGTTAAGAGGATGCTTCCACTACTGGCTGCAGAGAATATTCCACATGGCTACAACAAGTGGCGCAGCACACAAATGATTATACTTGGTTTCAATATAAGGGTGTACTGTAGAAAAGAAATGGAAGAGAAGCTTTTCACTCAAAACTCTCCTTCTTCTTCCTTTCTCTGTTTTTGCTTTCTCTGCTAACGAATTTGTGCAGGTCCAGTTATCAATATTATCATCAAATAAATTTTTTTTATATTGAGGAATGAACTACAACTTTTAAGTTATAAAATGAAACAACAAAATATAATCTCATGTAATCCTAAAATTAAGTTCATAACAGGCCAAATTAGCGAGACATTATTATGTATGTAGATCGGACGTATAACATCGTCCGGAGATCAACCAGAACGCGTCACGTTAGCGGGACCGAGTGGTATTGAGCAGTACCGAGTCACGGTACCGAACACAGAATGATGTGACATATTCTAGTTGGTCTACAGATAGCATTCAACGTCTGCACATATTAATTTTTCCAAATTAGCATTGCAAGATTAAATTAAAATTAGCGGTGAGTGGACGGAGGAGATTTCCATCTAAGAAATATCGAACGGCTCAAATCTCAAAGCAAACCCCTTAAGAAATTAAAATGAATACACCGAGCTCAGACTGCTCAGTCTATACATTGCCGGGTTCTTCTCACAGATCCCGGCGGTCATGGTGAGTTCGACCATCTCATTATCTTCTATCTGCTTCTTTCTCCTTTTTTTTGTTATTGCTAATTCCTTTGCCCTCTCTCTCTCTCTCTCTCTCTCTCTCTCTCTCTATATATATATATATATATATATATATATATATATATATATATATATATATGATACGTCATATAAAAATTATCTTGATCGAGCATGAATCTCGAGGCAAAAGCTAGTTGGAAACTTCAAAAATTAATTTTGGGAGCATATGAACTCCGATTTCAGCGAGCTTACAGTCAAACTGAGCGTCTCGGAAATACGAACCCAACGACACCAAGATCAACCCAATCCGAACCCAAATGAGTCCGAATCAAGGGTTCAAAGCGCTGTTGGAAGGTTCAAACTGCAATTTGAGTTACTAAATAGTCTCCGATTTTGACGAGCTTATACTCGAATCGAACGGCTCGACGAGACGAATCCAACGAGCCCAAGATCATCAAATTCCGACATCATTAAGGCCTTCAAATGCCCAACGAACGGTGCATGATCAAAGAATTCAATATCGGCCGTCCATTCAAAACACTCCCAATTCGCCCATGATCTCACGCCTATTTACGGGCTATGCCACTCCAGAAAAACTATAAATAGAGCCTTCATTCTACACCAAAGGAGGGAAGTGAAGAGAGAGAAGAAGAAGAGGAGAAAGGGGAAAAGGAGATTCCTCACCTCCTCGACCACCACCGGAGCTCTTCCTGCCGCCTGAAGACGCCGGAACTCTGCCGGATTTTCAGGAAACGCCGGGAATTTGCACAACTTCCACGTGATGCTGAAATTCTTCTCATTTAACGATAGATTTCCCTCCTGACGCCGAAACTCCGCCCAAGGGAGGCCGGATTTCTCCTCTGCCACCAACAGACGTCGGACTTCTACCCGACGTCGGACCTTCACTCTTCGCCAAGTCTCTACCCGATGCCAGACTTCTATCGGTTATCGGACTTCGCTGGACATCTATGCGAAGATGCATTTCTTTTCATTGCTGGACATCTACCTGACGCTGTCCTACTGATCTTCGTCGTCAGACTACAGTCCTTTCGACCTCCGTCACCAGCCAACTACGGTCCTCCTGACTTACGTCGCCCGCCGACTACAGTCTTTCCGACATCCGTCGCCCGTTGACTATGGTCATTCTGACTTATGTCGCCCGCCGACTACAGTCCTCCGTCGCCAGCTGACTACGGTCCTCCTGACCTACGTCGCCCGCCGACTGCAGTCCTTCTAACAAAGTGAACATGTTAATAGTGATCCTTTGTATTTACATCATGTAATGTACTCCATAAGATGTACATCAAGCTAAGACCTTCCACCAAGGAAGGGCCTCATTTGTAATCGACTGCAATACTAGTGGATTCATTCAAACTGGGCTAGGCCCTGTGGTTTTTCCCCCTTTTACAGGGGTTTTCCACGTAAAAATCTTGGTGTCTCATAAATGCTAGACCCTCTCTCCTTATCTGATTGCGTGCCGGATTTTCGTACAATGCTAAGACGTTAAATATGATATTTCTCTACCGCCGCGAATACTCCTGGATGCAACAATATATATATATAAGATAAAAAATAAAATCAAATTCTTATATTGTATTATAATTATTAAATAAAAAATTACAAACTTTGCTTTCTAATATATAGAAGAAAGTATTTTAGATTTCTTTTTTATACACCATCCAATCAATTTTAAACCGGTTTACAAAAATAGATAAAATTAATATTCTAATAAATTATCCCAATTATCTATATGTTATTATATTAATATTATATGTAAAAAGCAAAATTTAATACAAATTTCAAAAAACAGGAACTCGCGTTTTTTCTATCTGGATTTTTTATTTCTTTTATTCAGACAGAAGCACTAATATATGCAAAATTATTAACTATTGTGGATCATGTGCCATAGGAGCCATAAAAAAATGAAAAAAAAGTCGTGCCTATTTCAAATAGAGCAGGAA
Source organism: Dendrobium huoshanense (assembly GCA_016618105.1). Classification (NCBI taxonomy): domain Eukaryota; kingdom Viridiplantae; phylum Streptophyta; class Magnoliopsida; order Asparagales; family Orchidaceae; genus Dendrobium; species Dendrobium huoshanense. The sequence goes on along the minus strand of CM028354.1, from coordinate 23,143,572 downwards.
CTTTTATTCGGTCAGGTGAACGTACGCTCCTCTACATTCGGCCACCAATATTTTAGCGCCACGTAGCATGAAAAAAAGTCGCCGACCCGACTCGCTGTTTTTTGGGTTCTCGCACGTGCGTTTTTATAAATCACTACAGGAAAATCACCGATTTCCGGCGGCCTTTTCCGGCGGTAATTGAACCTTTTCTGGCGGTTTTGAGGTTTTCCGGCGGTTCATTTACCGCCGATAAAAACGGCGTAGGAAAATAAATTCCGGCGGTTTTTACCGGCGGCAAATTATTCCGGCGGTCATAAACCGCCGGTCAGATTAAAAAAAAAAAAAAAACTCCCAGTGATCTCCCACACCCCGCCCCCGAGCTTCTCCGGGCTCCCGCGCTGCCGGCGATGCGCCCCGCTCCCGGCTCCCGCTGCCGGCGACGAGCTCTCCGCCCAAGCGCCCTTCCGCGCGTGTGCGCCCGCAGCGTGTGCCCGCGTCTGCAGGTGTTGAGGCTCGAACGGGGTCCTGTTGGTAGTAAACTCCTGCTACCAACCGAATTGCCAATGGTCAAAATACAATTTTATTCTCAATAGTTTTTATTTAAACTATATTCAAACTGTAAATAAATAAAATTTTAATTATAAAAAAATGAACTAATTAATTTAAAATAAAAAAAAAATTTAATATAATATAAAAATTAACTAACTAATTAATTTTAAAATGAATATTAATTAAATAGTTAATATAACTTTTAATAATTATTTATTAAATCATTTAAATAGTTTAAAATTTATTATTATTTTTTAATTTTTAAAAACTGCCGGAAAAATGGAAAAACTGCCGGAAAATTCCGTGGGAAACTACCCCTAGAAATGTGCTGAAAAACCGCCAGAAATGTGGCCGCCGGAAAGCCACCGGAAAATTCCGCCGGTAATTAATGATTTTCCTGTAGTGAATCCTTGACGAGCCGAACAACATCCCATCAACTTTTGGATATATTTCAAATACCTAGCAATACCGAGCAAATACCAAGTTGTACCTAGTTTTTTCTAGCAATACCGAGCAAATACCTAGCAATACCGAGCAAATCCCTAGCAATACCGAGCAAATACCTAGCAATACCGAGCAAATACTGAGTTGTATCGAGTTTTTTCTAGCAATACCGAGCAAATACCTAACAATATTGAGCAAATCCCTAGCAAATCCTGAGCAAATACTGAGTTGTACCGAGTTGTAAAAAACTCGGTACAACTCGATATTTGCATGGTATTGGTCTTCACAGAGCGGTATTTCTCATTTTTGCAAAGCAATTCCTAGCAAATACCGAGCAATACCGAGAAAATCGCGAACATAGCATTCCCGGGTTCCACTCCGGGTCAAGTCGTCGGGCCGCACGGCTTAGAGTAAGAGGACGTAGCGATATGTTATTGACGGCCGAACGTAGCTCTACGTCCGGTCAGACGACGTAATAATTGTTCATAGAGCAGAGCACCTAATTTATGGCTTTATGCTTACAACGGTTATATATATATATATATATAAGGAATAACTATTTTGGGCTAATAAGAGTAAAGTGAGACAATTTGACTATATGGGATGAAACGGTCGGTACATAACCCAAATATGAAAATTTGGCATTTAGAAATAAATTTTGGATTTGTACGATCGAAGTGCTTCTATGCTTCAACATTTTATGTGTGACATAAAATAACATGTTCAGCTATTTTCTTATGATGCCATCTCTTATGCTCAGCATGTAACAATCTGATAATTATGAAATATTTTTAAACTAAAAATATGAATTTCAATTGGCCTTGAAGTCAATTTTCAAACTTTTTGATTAGATCACTTGCATTAAGATATGTACTTGACTGAATGAATTTTCTGATGATGTATCTGAGAGAAAAGATCAAGAAAAGAGAAGATGTTCTGAGGAAGGAGACAAAGGGAAAATAGAATTGTATATCTTGCAGTCGCTGTACAAGTATTTACAAGTATATATAGATGTGCGTTGGCAGAGAAGTAAATAGATACAGATTTGTATTAAGCATGAGTTAGTAACGGCTTTGCTAATATCCTCCCGCAAATTAAGCATTCGTTGGTTGAATGTTTAATTTGTTTCTTAGTTCATTAAACCGAGTAATAGAAAATGGTTTAGTCAAGATATCTGCTATCTGATCGTTGGAGGCGATGTGAATAAGCTGAATAGCGTTGGAGTCGATATGATGCCGGATGAAGTGATAGTCGATCTCTATGTGTTTAGTCCGCGTGTGAAAGACCGGGTTTTTAGCAATAGCTATGGCCGAGGTGTTGTCGCAGTAGATTGGTGTTGGTGCGATTTGTGGAACGTTTAGTTCCCTCGGCGAGACGGCGAAGCCATAGGACGTCTGAAATTGCGGCTGAGAGAGCGCGGTATTCAGCTTCGGTGGACGATTTTGCAACTATAGCTTGCTTCTTGACCGTCCAGGAGATGAGAGTTGGTCCGAGAAAGGAGCAGTAGCCGGAGATTGACTTCCGGTCAGATGAGTCGGATGCCCAATCGGCGTCCGTGTAGGTACGTAGTTCCAGTGGTCCGTTGTTGATCGGTAACCCATAGGTGATCGTTCCTTTGATGTAGCGGAGTAAACGTTTGAGAGCTTTGAAGTCCTGGTCCGTTGGGTGTTGCATGTGCTGGCAGACGGCGTTAGTGGCAAATGCTATATCCGGCCTTGTTATGGAGAGATATTGTAGGGAGCCGGCTAGTTTGCGGTATAGAGTTGGATCATTGAATGGTGGGCTTGCGGTGGGATCCGTTTGGATGAAGGTGTTGCTGGAGTAGGTGCCGGGTTACAAGCGACATATCCTGCATCATGTAGTAGTTTGGTAGCGTAGTGTTGTTGTGATAAGAAGTACCCTTTGTGGATTGAAGTACCTGTATGCCTAGGAAGAGAGAAATTTGTCCGAGCTGCTTGAGTGCGAATTGTGCTTGTAGCTGCTGGAGGAGTTGTTTGATCGCTGAGTCATTGTTGCCTGTGACAAGGAAATCATCGACGTAGATTAGGAAGTATATTTGGGTGTTATTTTTATGAAAGATTAAAAGAGAGGGGTCAAAACGACTAAACCGGAATCCGTGAGTCTGAAGAAAAGTCGTGAGTTTAGTGAACCATTGCCGGGGGGCTTGTTTAAGCCCATAAAGTGACTTTTGCAATTTGCATACGGCGTCGGGTTGATTGGGATCGGTGAAACCTGGTGGCTGCCGCATGTAGATGTCGTCGGGAAGATCACCGTGTAGGAAGGCGTTGGATACATCCAGTTGGTGCATGGGCCACTAACGGTTTACGGCGAGAGTTAGGAGAAGACGAATTGTTGGCATTTTTGCCACCGGGCTGAAAGTTTCAGTGTAATTTATCCCAAATTGTTGGTTGTAGCCTAGTGCGACGAGCCGAGCTTTGTATCGATCGACCTGTCCATTTGGTAAGAACTTGGTCTTGAAAGTCCATTTGCTGCCCAAGACTGGTTTGTTCGACGGTTTAGGAACCAGTGACCAGGTGTTTTGATTTTTCAGTGCCAGGTATTCCTCTGTCATAGCCCGTGTCCAGTGAGCAAATTTGGACGCCTGATTGTACGTGGACGGTGTCCCGGGTTGGCTGGAATGAGCGAGTAGATTTAAAATTTGTTTGGGCTTGGAGATGCCCGACTTTAGTCTGGTTTGCATTTGGTGAAGCTGTGCAGGTTGTTGTGTGCTGGGCTGAATCTGAGACGGAGAGATGGGTGAAGCAGTAGGTGTTCGGTAGTGGTTAGAGGTTGGATTGGTCATGTGTTGTTGAGAGATGTGGACGCGCGAAGGTGTAGTGGTTTGAATGGAGATGGATGAGTTGGTAGCTGGTGGTAGAAGCAGCGGTGAGTGGGCTGGAAGCGGATGTTGTTCAGGTTGTGGTGTAGATGGCCTGCTGATTTTGTAGGGAAAGGAATTCTCGTGAAAGACCACATGCCGAGAGGTGTAGAGACGGTCGTTCTTGATGTCATAACACCTGTATCCTTTGTGATTGGGTGAATAACCTAGGAAGACACATTCTGCAGAGCGAGGTGAGAACTTGTTGGCAGTGTAGGGCTTGAGCCACGGGAAGCAGAGGCAGCCGAAGGTCCGAAGATGGACTGTAGGTTGGTGGTTTCCCCTGCAGACATTGTAAAGGAATTTTAAGATTGATGGCTTTGGAAGGTAAAAGATTTACCAAGTAATGGGCAGTGGACAGGGCATCCGCCCAAAAATTTGTGTGGCACATTGGATGCGTGAAGGAGAGCCCGGGTGATCTCGAGAAGGTGTCGATGTTTGCGTTCAGCTAGTCCATTTTGCTCAAGCGTATGGGGACACGAGAGCTGTTGCTGGATGCCGTTTTCTTGAAGAAAAAGTTTGAACGAGGTACTTGTAAATTCCCCACCTCCATCGGATCGGAGAGCCTTAGGGGTCTTATTGTACTGAGTTTTAATAAGAGAACAGAGAGATTTAAATTTGCTAAGGGCCTCATTTTTGGTGTGCATAAAGTATAGCCATGAGTAGCGAGTGTGATCGTCTATAAAAATAATGTAGTAACGGTAACCGTCGTTCGAGATTTGCGGGGCCGGACCCCAAACATCTGTGTGTATAAGCTCAAACGGTTGACTGCTAAGGGAATCATTTTTATTAAAACTCAGTTTATGGCTCTTGGCCAAATTACAGGAGATGCATGAAAAAGAATGAGGTACAGTTTGAATGTCAGAGAATTGTTTGGCAAGAGCTGACAGAATCGTAGAGTTGGGTGACCGAGGCGAGCGTGCCAAAGAGGAGTCGGCGTGTTTGTTGCCGCGAAAGCGCTGTGAGTGGCCGTCCGGTGATGTTGAATTTGGTACAAGCCGTTATGAAGACGTCCATGAAGAAGTGGACGCCGGGTCCTGTAGATCCTTAATGACAAACCCATTAGCATCGAACGAAATCGAAATGGAATTATCTTTAGTTAGTTTCGAGACCGAGAGCAGGTTGTGCGTAAGAGCAGGCACGTGAAGGAGATTATGTAGGAAAAGCTTACGAGCATGGTCGGGTAGAGGAAGAAGTCCTTGACTGGAGTTTTGGATCGGCAGTGACGTACTGTTGGCGGTTCATACTGAGTCTGATCCGGTGTAAGCCATGGGGTAGAAAAGGTTGGTTGCGTCGGGAGTGAGATGCGTGGATGCGCCGGAGTCAAGAACCCAATCTTGAGTTGGGATAGCAGACGGGTTGGTCAAGAGAGCTCTTGGTTGACGCGTGTCCGTTGGAGCATATTTGAGGTTGCACCGATGCCAGCAGTTGATGGCAATGTGACCGAGTTTGCCGCAGATTTGGCAAGTCGGACGAGACAAGTTTGGCATTGTGAGGACGGCGGATTGAGGCGGTTGAGACGTGTTTTGCACATTCTTGTTCTTGAAAAATTTCTTGTTGGGACGGCCGCGAAATTGGCCGTTCTGAGCCGCATAGAGGGCTGTTTGAGACGCGGTTTGAGCGATGTCCAGCTGCTGTTCTTGCTGTAAGTGTATCTCTTCATTGCAGAGAAGCGAGTAGAATGTGTCTAGATCGATCAGAGACAGGGAATTCCGAATTGTGGATTTGAATGAGTTGAACGTTGGAGGTAAGCCGTTTAGAATGTGAAGGATGACGTCCTCCGATTCGACTTTAGAGCCGGAAGCAGATATGTTGTCAACGATTGATTTGATCCGGTTCAGGTATTGCTGAAGGGATTGGTCTTTCATAGTGATTCGATAGAGTTCGTTCTTGAGTTGCATGACTCGAGAATGACTGGTCGGTTGAAGACGACGTTCAAGAACGGTCCAGGCTGTAAAACCCTTAAAAATCTGATTTTTTTTAGTGCAGTTCGTCTGTACGATCGTCTGTACGAACTGGATTTAGTACGGGACGAACTGAAGAAATTTGTGAAGAATCTGTCATTTTCGTCTGTACGAACCTGGAGCAGTCGGGAGGATCGTCTGGACGAAAATTTTCCAGAGCCCCTTCGTCTGAGGACGATATGTAATTTTCGTCTGGACGAAATTTTCCTGAGCCTGGATCGTCCGGGACGAAGTGAGATCGTCCGGGACGATCAGTTTGGATATATATAGGATTTGAGATATTTTTGGAGAGAGAGATAAGGCAGGAGAGAGAAAGATAAGGAAAGAGAAGAGGAAGCTTGGTTTTGGAGCCCGCGGAGCGCTTTCGTCCGACGACGCAGTTGGAGGATTTGCTTATCTCGCAGTAAGGACTCTGAACCCTATTTCTGTTTTCGAAGATATTGAATTTTGACCGAGTTGTGCACTATTTTGTGTTTTTGTAGTCGAATTTTGGACCTGATTTTGTATTGATACAACTTTCACCGCACAACTTTTAATATGTTATAGATATGACTATTGTACACGATTTGAGTATTTTCTACGATGATTTTACCGGTTGGAATTGGTTCTACGCGATTTTAATTGAATAGAAAAATATCAGGATGTTTATTGATATTGATTCAGTAGAAGAATAGTCTTATATTGATGTTGTGGACGTTCTGTTGTAATTTGGAAATTAGTGATTTTTGCAGGATTTTTGTGTAAATTTGATAGACTGCCGTTACTCTGCCCGATTTTCGTAGTTTTTCTGATTTGTCTGAGATTGATAGATTGAATAGATATAAATGTGCATATTGATATGATTGCTTTATTATTGATTATTGAATTGATTATTGATTGATTATTGATACTGAAACACGTATAACCTGGTTGAACATTGGTTGGAGATGATACCTGTACAGGATGGTGGGCCGACGGGCTTTCCTTTAAATCATTGATCATGGATCATGGATATAACGATGGGGAGTCATAAGGAGATTATATGCCGACGGGCGGCCGACGGGCAATAGAGTGACGACTCTTTTCATAGAACCAATGTATGGATATCTACAACAGCAATATGGATTCTACAACAGCAACATGACCTTAGATTGTACTTGTTCAGTATATAGTATTGAATTGCATGTTTACGGTAATGACTTACGGATTTATTGATTTATCGATTTCTGCTTTATTGAATTGATCGGATTTACTGTATCGTACGGATTTATTGATTTCATCGATTGATTATCGAGCATTGATACTATTGAGCATTGATATGGACATGGATGGATATAGATTTATTGACTACTGCCTACCGATTCATTGATACTGCTGCCTATAGATTTTATGGATTCGCTGTTGCTACTGTTCTACACCGTATTGACTGTTGTATAGATTTCTTGTCAGAATGGATTGAGATTTATCGTATTGCTTTCCTCGATTGATTTCATTGAATAGATCGTATTGATTAGATAGCACGGATTTGATTGACGATTATTGATTGATTGAGTTGATTTATCGATCTGCCTGCCGCTACATTGACTGGTTTTATTGACTATTGATTTCCGGATTTCATTGACTCATTGACCATTGACTGATACGGATTTGATTGACTGACATGCATATTGATAGCATCGCCGTGCTTTGATTTCAGTTATAGGTATTAGGTGACCTGCTGGGCTTTGTAAAACTCATTATATGTGGTTGATATTTTCAGGTCAGGGCAAGGGAGCAGAAGATAGGAATTGATCCGGTTCTACAGGTTTTCAGTTCTTTTGACGATTTTGATTCTTTTGTACTCAGGACAGGATAGATTTCTTTACTTGTATTGATAGTGTAGTTCCTGAGTATTGTACATGGACTTTTGGTGATATGAATCGACTTGTATATTGATGTTTTAAAATTTATAGACTTTTATTTAGACTGTTTAATTGAAGGTTTTAGATAACTCTGGTAAATTGTTGGAGAAATTGATTGACATTCTTTCCAAGTTAGATCTTGGGGCATCACACAGGCGTCGTGGGTTGTGGCTGATGTGATGATGTAGGGAAGTATGGATTGTGAAATAGTTGAGAATACGGCAGATAGGAGGTTATTGTCGGCTGTTTTCCAGCGTATGTAGGCGTCGGATGTGATTTCATCGGGGAGCCTGGATAGTTCCGGTGAGATGACCGGAGTAGTCATTGGCGGCAAATTGTTGAAGAATTTGCATACGCCAAATCGGATAGTTATCCGCCGTGAGATGGTAAGGAGCTAAGTTCTTGATGTTGGATACAAAAAATTTTAGCGGTTGAGGTATGGTGATGGAGTTGGCGGAAATTTCCGGTTGAGTGGTGGTGTAGGAGGAGGTCGGAGGAACGGAATTGGTAGAGATTTGATCTCCCATCCCGTTGTCTGATACCATGAGAGAAAAGATCAAGAAGAGAGAAGATGTTCTGAGGAAGGAGACAAAGGGAAAATAGAATTGTATATCTTGCAATCGCTGTACAAGTATTTACAAGTATATATAGATGTGCGTTGGCAGAGAAGTAAATAGATACAGATTTGTATTAAGCATGAGTTAGTAACGGCTTTGCTAATAGTATCAATAATAATGTTTGTAAAATATATGAAATAACTAACACAAATATGTTATTTTATACATACATGTCGTGTAGAACATAATAAGAATTCATTTAAAATTATATAACGAAGCAAGCTAAGTTGAGTATGTGTGTGTTCATGTTTGAGTTCGTTTGACATTAGCTTGCTCAAATTTAGTTCGAGTTTTATTCCAACTTTTTGTTTGTGTTCAAGCTTGATTCATTTAAATTAATGAGTTTTCATGCTCGGTTTATGTTCGATTCATTTCATGCTTATCAAGCTTTAAACAAACGAGTCTTATCGAGCTATAAACGAGCTATACTTCTAAATGTATATTAGCTTAACAAACGAGCCTTATCGAGCATTCTAAAAAATAATTACATCGAGCATGTTCGTGAACATATCTAGCGAAGTTTCTTAAACTATCAAACAAGCTCTTTCATGAACATATCTAATGAATATTATTGAGCTATCAAATATGTTCGTTCATGAACATATCTAATTAGTGTTTACGAGCTACCAAATAAGCTCGTTCACAAACAAACGATATATGATTCATCTTATATTTGTTTGGTGAGCAACTTTTCATGATTTTAGGCAGTAGCGGGATATAAAAATAAATATTAAACGATTTTAGACAGGATTAGTAAAAATAAATTATTAAATTACTACATTTAACAATATTGATTTTTTAAAACTCTAATATAGTTCTAATCGAGCTTCTTAACGAGTTTGTTCAAGAGCGTTAAACAATACTGTTCGTGAATATAAACAAACCAAACGTCGAGCTATTCAAGCTCGTTTATTTAGCCATCAAGTATTTATTAAAAGTGTTCAAGCTCGTTCATTTATTTATCAAACGGACATGAACGAGCTCTTATTGAGCTGAGCCATGAGTAGCTCGTCGATCGCTAGATTCATTTGCATCCCTAATTATTATAGACTATATCATTCATATTATTACAAAATAGAAATAAATTATTTTTGATAATTTTATTTATATATTTATATTATCTTGGAATGCATATATTTTGTGTATGTGGGGATGACCTGGGCGTGCGCAAGGGTGTCACTTTCATGGACAATCAGATAGCATTCTTAAAAGTAGCTTCCGTGCTATCCTTCCAGCCACAATCAAACCTCCTTCTTACAAGTGTTAAGTGCCACACACATCGCTGCTTGTCCGGTTGGTGAAGCATTGGTTGGGCAAAGCCCAGATCCCTGGTTCGAATCCCTTGGAAAATAGTGAAAGCCTTAAGTGTTAGCCTGTGTAAATTGGTGTGGGTTGCATGCTAGATCGATCGGAGTTTTCAATGGCCTAAGCACAGTGCTTCCTCGTCACAAAAAAAAGTGTTAAGTACCACTTCCTTTCACCTCAGGCAGCCTAAGATTCCCTATGTTGGTGTGCTTCACTGCAAAAGAGGTGCAGTTCAATGCAGAAGAAGAGTGAAGAGGCAACTCATATGAGGAAAATTATTAGGTCCGGACACCGGACGTAGAGATACGTCCAGTGTCCAATAAATTATTGGCATGTAGAATATACACGTGTTCGCGGAATTTTAAGTCAAGCGCGTCAAAAGTGTAGGTAAAGTGCAGTCAAAACGCAGACAAAGCACAATTAAAGCACAATTAAAGTGCAGTAAAAAAGCACAGTCAAAGCGTAGTCCACGTGGCAAATTTTAATTGAATATCCAGACCTATTTTTAGGTCCAGTCTCCGGACCTAATCATTTTCCCTCATCTAGAACTAGAGCTTGTAGTGAAGTTTTCAATTGGTTGTTTGCAGATAGAAAATACGCTTAAGAAAATTATGATTATGGTTTCTTGCTTATTTTGTATGATCGATCATTAAAGTTGAGGAGTTTTTGAGGAGCTTGGTATATAGAGTTTAAAAATCCTTGTTGATTTCTAGCCCTTGCAACCATTTGATGAATTTTTTTGAAAATATTTTCTAAACTTCAATCAACCAAAACAGCTCTTTTAGTTTCTCAGTGGGTCGCCTTCATTCTCTGTTTGGTGTGTTATCTTGTTGGAATAAAGTAACATACAACTTCAGCTAACGTTATTCTATTTGCTCATACAGGTGATTGCAACCTAAGATAGGAGCATATTTCCTGTTCTCTTCTTTAGCTTTATTCTAAGTGCAGGCTTTTTAGTGTCTCAACCATTTAATAAAGAAATGTAAAGGAGAGAGATTGTTTTATAATCCTTTTTTTTTTTTGTAATTATTGAGGTTTAAAATTTAGGAAAAGAAGAGAACATCTCATCCAATTTGAAAATTCCTTGATGAGATTCCAAATTTTTGAACGAGATGCTTTCTCTCACCCACCGAAGAAATTATTCCCTGCGGAGTCCGGACGCTAAAGAATTTTCCGGATGTGTTTACACAGTATTTGTATACACTTTGTATAAAAAAAACAAACTATGTATTTTAGAGAAATTATTCTTGAACGAGATGCTTTCTCTCACCCACCGGAGAAATTATTCCGTGCGGAGTCCGGACGGTAAAGAATGATCCGGATGTGAGTGTACACAGTGTATAAAAAAGTTCAAACTATGTATAAAATTATATTTAGTGTACACACTATCCGGATGATTTTTAACCATCTGTACTCCGCATAGAATAATTTCTCCACCCACTAAGGCTTAGGATGGTTGGTGGTGAGCACGGTTGGGAACCCCCCATCCCGGGTTCGAATCCCCCCTACTACGGCCTCGCCTCTTCAGTGGGGCAAAGCAAGTGTGGGCCCAATGCCGGTTGGTGGCCTCGCTAGGTTCCGCTGAGGGATTAGTTACACCACCAAGCGTTCTCTTTAGAGTAGCAGCGGATATATACCCCATTCCAAAAAAAAATGATTTCTCTTTAGGATAGAATAAAAAAAATCTATAAAGAATATTTGCCAATCAAAGTATGATGAAATAAGTAAGAGTCTGTATTTTTTTTTCCTTGGTGAATTTTGAATAGATGATTCTCATCTTCTCCTTGTTACCCATCACATGATCCCACTTGCCATTGCCATCTTGCTCGATGTTGCGATCCCACCTGTAGCTTTGTTCCCACTTGCCGATCGACGCAACAAATGGCCCCCAAAGTCTTTTAAAATCATTTTTTTATGGAGTGGCATGAGCATTTGAAGCGGTCATTATTAGTATTTTTCAAATTATTTTCTTTTGGATATCAGAAGTGATACATCATGCAAAAATTATCTTGATCGGACACGAATCTCGAGGCAAAAGTTTAGTTGGAAACTTCAAAATTTAATTTCGGGAGCATCCGAACTCCGATTTCAACGAGCTTACAGTCAAACTGAGCGTCTCGGAAATACGAACCCAACGACACCAAGATCAACTCAATCCGAGCCCAAATGAGTCCGAATCAAGGGCTCAAAGTGCTGTCGGAAGGTTCAAACAGCAATTTGAGTTACCAAACGGTCTCCGATTTTGACGATCTTATACTCGAATCGACGAGACGAATCCAACGAGCCCAAGATCGCTAAATTCCGACATCATTAAGGCCTCCAAATGACCAACGAACGGTGGACGATCGAAGGGCTCACTATCGGCCATCCATTCGGGCCACTCCTTATTCGCCCTTGATCTCACACCTATTTACGGACCATGCCACTCCAGAAAATCTATAAATAGAGCCCTCATTCTTCACAAGAGGGGAGCTAAGCAAGAGAGAGAAGAAGAGAAGAGAAGGAAGGAGCTCCTCATCGACAGCCGCCGGACCACTGCAGAACCTCGCCGGACCACCGCAGGAACCTCGTCGGACCACCGCCGGACCACCGCAGAACCTCGCCGGACCACCATTTTAAGGCCTGACGTTCAGCCCTTACGTCCTATTGAAGACTTGACGTCCTACTGAAGACCCGACGTCCTGCCGAAGACCCGACGTCTTGTTCAAGGCCCAACACTCAGTCCCTACGTTCTGCCGAAGACCCGACGTCCTGCCGAAGACCCGACGTCTTGTTCAAGGCTCGACACTCAGTCCCTACGTTCTGCCGAAGACCCGACGTCTTACTTAATTAGTAATTGATTGTAATCTGATCACCCTTGGAGGTGATTCAATCCTTTGTAACCAACTCAAAGTCTAGTGGAATCATTTTCAACTGGGCTAGGCCTCGTGGTTTTTCCCTTTTAAGGGTTTTCCACGTAAAAAATCTTATGTTCTCTGTGTGTGTGCTAGTTATACGTACAACGCTAAGACGCATAATTAAATCTCTATCGCCACGTATTTTCTAGCCCGCAACAAGAAGATATAGCATAAATTTTTCATGTTTGCATTTAAAACTATAGACTTGTAATATTTCAACAATGCTATTTTATATTCAAAATTTTATTTATTTAGATCTATTTTTTAAATAGGTTTTTGAGGAAAAGATAGGCAAAGAGATTCAAAACAACAACTGATGGAACACAAGATTTTTATGTGATAAGGTTTCGTTTGGGACGGCTTTCTTATTGCTTCTTAAAACAAAAAATTTTAGTACAAAAATTTTAATTTTTAGCTTAGAAAGCAGCTTTAAGAAGCAGTGAGAAATCCATTTCTAATGAAACTTAAGTTATGAATTTTACTTATGAATTGTATAAGAATGATTGTATTTGAATGAGATGATGATAAGATCAATAAGGACATCATAAATTTTTAATTCAATATTTTTTTTCTAAAAAGTTGCTTTATAAAGAAATAAAAAAGCTGTTCCAAACAAAGCCTATTTGTATTTGATTTGTGAATGTGTGAATTTATAAAAATTAGTTAAGTTCAAGTTAATTATCAAGCTGAAAAAGCTTTTTTAAAAGCCCTTTGTCACGGCAAATTATTGCATCCGGTCACCTGACAGAGAGATCCGTTCTCTCTCTGTCTACAGTAAAGCGTAGGTGAAGCACATGTATGCTACAGTACCTGCGCTTTCACTGTAGACAGAGAGAGCTCCGAACGCATCTCTCTGTCAGATGATCGGATGCAATAATTTGCCCTTTGTCACACAAAGCAATTGGAGGAGGTCAGCATCTCTACGTTTCAATCCATGGAGACTCTTCTTTGGGTCAATGTCGTATCCTTTAATTTTATGATAGTATGATGCTACTTTTCATTGCGTCAGTACATCATTTGTCATTCAATATTTTATTTATGTCATAGCAAACTTCTCTTCTCATAAATGTCATTCCTTCGCATGATTTTATTCATGTAAATCATCATTGTATGACAACATCTATTGACATGCTTGTTCAGCTTTCTTATTATTTTATATAGTTGCTTTTTAATACAATTTGTGTTTTGAATAAAAAAATTTTATATTAAAAAGCTGCTTTAAAAATCAGTAAGAAAGCTGTCCCAAATGAAGGCTTCGTTTGGGACGGCTTTTTTATTGCTTTCTAAAACGGAGTTTTAATATAAAAATAAAAAAAATTTATACTAAAACTTCGTTTTAGAAAGCAGTAAAAAAGCCGTACCAAACGAAGCCGAAGTGTAAGGTTTTGTTTGAAATGATTTTCTTACTGCTTATTAAAACAACTTTTTAGTACAACAAATGAAATTTTAATACTAATAAGTTTCTTTAAGAAACAGAAAGAAAGTTGTCCCAAACAAAGAATATGTTATATTCTTCGACATGATTCAATAAATCATTAGTCATTCATATCATGATGATCATGTTTCATGACATGTTATGAAGATCACATGGCATGTAATAATTAGTGGCTTATTTGAATCATATCATCACACCAAATATGTAATTCTATGCATGTTCACATGTTCATTAACTAGGATGTTTTATCAAGATTGCCTAATTAGTAAGAATCATAGCTTTGTGCTCAAGTTTACCTTTCTCATAGCTTTAGAAATACTTGACTTGTTCTCAAATTTTGACCCATAAAGTCAACCTTGAGCACTTATAAAAAGTTTTACATTGGTTTGACTTTGTCACATACTTTTAATCACCACCACTCAATATAGAACACTTGTAATAATTTGACAAATTTAAGCTAAAAATATTTAATTGGCATATCTATATTTTGTTGAAAGAAATTTTAAATAAAATTTAAATGATATTAAACTATATCAAATATATGTAAATTATAAAAAAAGATTTTGCTCATTGATTTGGCTAAAAACTAATTTTAAGCTCATTATAATAGATCTCCAAAGAAATGATAGCTTATCATATTTTTCAACTTAGAAATGAATTTTGAGATGCACAAAGTATAGCAAGATAGAAATTTATCACTCATTTTTGTAAAAATAAATTTAATTTTAAAGTAATAGATCTACAAAATAAAATAATAGATTACAATTATGTATGAAGCTCTCAATTACAAAAATCTCTTTTAAAATGAATTTTGTGATGATCATTTGAACCAAAAGATTCAAGGAATTAAGAAAGAGGATAAGGCCGTGCTAAAATATGAAGGCGACCACTAGGGGTGAGAGGTAGGGTCCTCAAGGCAAAGATGAAGGCAATAGGTGAGGTAGTGCGAGAAGGTTACTAAGTTCACTTGAAGGTGATAACGCGGAGGTGTAAAAATATTGATGAGGAATTAAAAGATGGATGTATTGATTCTGTCTTTGAAATGGAAATGATTTGACCTGAAAATAGAGATGTAGCAGTACAAGAAGGTCATGAAGGCCAATTAAGATGGTCGGATGAATCCTCCACCGAGGCGAAGATGTCATAATAAGAAATAAGTGCGTAGTAGTGTAAGATCAAAGAGGCCATTGAAGATGGCTTCCTTATTTTACGATGACCATTTGAACCAAAAGACCCAAGGAACTAAGAAAGAGGATAAGGCCGTGCTAAAATATCAAGGCGACCACTAGGGGTGAGAGGTAGGGTCCTCAAGGCAAAGATGAAGGCAATAGGTGAGGTAGTGCGAGAAGGTTACTAAGTTCACTTGAAGGTGATAATGCGGAGGTTTAAAAATATTGATGAGGAATTAAGAATGGATGTATTGATCCTCTCTTTGAAATGGAAATGATTTGGCCTAAAAATAGAAATATAGCAGTACAAGAAGGGCGTGAAGGCCAATTAAGATGGTCGGATGAATCCTCCACCGAGGCGAAGATGTCATAATAAGAAATAAATGCGTAGTAGTGTAAGATCAAAGAGGCCATTGAAGATGGCTTCCTTATTCATCCTTTAAATGAGGTGGCAAAGGAAATCTTGAGGTGATATAATGGATAATAGTGAAGAGAGGTTTGTGCAATCTTTTTTTTTAAGAAGAATATGTTATTGAACAATCTAGGGTCATTTGTTGACTAGAAGTAATTATGATAATTCTTTTCTTAATAGAGATGGGTGAATTGAATGGCTAAAGTTAATGGCACATATAAGTAATTGGGTTGATAATTTTTTTATTGCTTCTTAAAATAAAATTTAAATAAAAAATTAAAATTTTTATACTAAAAAATTATTTTAAATAACCTGTCGTAAACAAGTAATAAAGGTGGTTGAAATAATCATCATAATATTGGGTGTGAACAAAACGAGAGATTATTTTGTGCGGTATCTGAACACGTCCGAAGGCCGATCCGGACGCGCTATATCATCCAATGCATTATACATTTGGTGACATGATATAACCAAATTGACCTCCAAACGCGTCTGAACACAGCATGTAATAATTTTTCACACTAAACAGCCTAGTTATGGTCAAGACTATGAAATTATGTACAATTATAAATCTTATACTATCTAAAATAAGAATAATTATAAATTTTGAGGATATTCTAATCTCTATGAGAGCTCATGAACTATGCTTTATCTCATCTGAATTTTCATAATCCCAACAATAACGATAAAATAAAATAAATAAATACAAAATAAAATACGAAGAAATGAGGCCTTAACAGCATACATATTACAAATTTTTTTGTTTCTCCTGTTGCAGAGAGGTGGAATCCAAAATATTGATAAAGCACAGATCTCTCTTTTGTCTGTCACTAACCACCCAACTGAAGATGACATAATCATTCAAATACAGCATTCAATTTTTATAAACAGAAAGAAATCAATTTGAACAAATACACATTTCAAATTGAAATCGAAATGCTTACATAAATACAAAAAGCAAACAGCCCAATATCAAAAACAAAATCACTGGTCTAAGCTTGTCATGCTCAAGCTGCAACTTTCTTTTCATTGCTCCTCCCTCGAAACGGCGAGAGGATGGAGAATGGACGAGAAGCTGAAACAGAAAGGTAGGGTTGGAAAAAATAAATTCATCAAATTGAAAACTTTATTCATAGGGCAAAAGCTGCCACAATAAGCAAACATATAGAAGGAAAATGTTAAAAACAAGTCTTTATCTCACTACGTGGGGTCGGCAAATAAGAAAATGTTAACATAATCAAATATATCAGATTTATCTCCACATTCGTAAAATGTGTAGAGAATAGCTTGGTTTTTTGTGCAGGAGCAGGGATTTCTTGGGACAATATTTGGCCACTATTTTTTCACTATAACAACAAGCATTTATCCCGCTAAAATGTGAGATTGGCTACATGAATCTTTTTTTTCTCCATTGTCTCATCTAAATCTAATAAATAAAGGTTATTTCTAATATCTTTCTAACCAAGTCTTTTTAGGTATACCTCTACCTTTCTTAACATTAGTCAATTTTAATACATCTATTTTCTTAATCGGATCATCAAAATGCCGTCATTTTATGTGACCAAACTATCTAAGACGAATCTCTCTAATCTTATCTTCCATTGGAGCTACTCCAACCTTTTCATGTATATGCTCATTTCGTATCCTGTCTTTAAGAGTAAAGTCACTCATCCACCTGAGCATTCTCATCTCTGCAACACTTAATTTAATATTATGCTTCTCTTCTAATGGTCAAATATTCTGCACCATAAAGCATTGCAGGTCTCACTATTTTTCATTGTTTTAAAAAAAAAAAATTACTAAAAAGTTGATGTAGAAAGCAATAAAAAAACTATCACAAATGAAGTCTTAGTAATATACTGCAGAGAAACTACTTTCATGATTCAAATTTATAAACCCAAATCATTGTAAAAACAACCTAATCATTGTTTCTGGTGAATATTGCATAAGCTTATTCTAACAATTTTGTCTAAGACAATAAGTCTTCTGTCAATGTGGGGTCTATAGAGTCGGTTTCAGTGACTCAAATCCACTACCTCTAACTTGGTGAAGAGAAACATAACTATTGCCTCTTTTGATAGGAGAAGAAGCGCAGAACCATATTCTTTTGAACTCAATTTGAAAAGGTGAAAACTATGAATGTAGCTTAGTCTAACCTTTTGTCTGAACGCCACCAATATTAGTTTCATCTTGAGAAATCAGATTCTTCAGTGTAGAAGCTGAGACAAAGATAAAGAACCATCAGATTGTTTTAATGAAAAAGAATTCGGTCATTTATCTATAGAGCATACAATACAAGAAATTGTGCCTAACAAAAGAAATCATAAGATGTTTATCTCACAGTGCTCGAATACACAGAACACTGCAAAGGCGTTTTCATCCTATTGATATGGTTCAATATACAGTGGCATGCAACCAAGGACCTTGGTTACTACTACTTATCATAATGCCTTCCAAAAGGGGGAAAAGCTGAAATAAGCTAAGGTTTTGTTTGGGATGATTTTTTTATTGCTTCTTAAAGCAGCTTTTTAGTATACAAATTAAAACTTTTATACTAAAAAGTTGCTTTAAGAAGTGGTAAGAAAGCCGTCCCAAACAAAGCCCAAGTCAAGAATGACAATTCCAACCCAAGTTGAGCTTGGCAACAGGAGTAATGATGGATAAGTAGGACGAGGCTGGAATGTGACAGCTAAAATGAATGTGCGGGCATAAGTATGAAGTTTAAATTGAAAAGTTATTATACAAGAGGAACTAATCGAGAACCAATAATTAAAGACTATTGATGATAATATAGGGAGTGTTTGGTTGGAATACAAAAGAGTGTAATTGTGTAAAGTATTTCAAATACAGGTGTTTTAAAAATTTTGATATTTGGTTGAAATTTAAATTGAAGCAAAGTAAAATAAATGTAGTGTAAACAATTTTAGTTCATTTTTGAATTAAACTAAACTTGCCTAGTTTTGAGCAAAAACCGTTTACACCACAACCAAGCTCGTGTAATTGCCGCCCACCGCCGCCGCCACCGACCGCAAGCGGCTGTCACTACCCGCCGCCGGACGCCACCACCACCAAACAACCCCCGCTACCGGCCACCACCACCGTTGTCCGCCGCCGGTTACTAACACCGCCGCCACCTCACCCACCATCCGCCATCATTTTTTAACTTTACATTACATTCATTATTCAAACCAAATAAAAAAAATTCACTTTGCATTTACTTTACATTCATCCAAAAAACTCTAAGTATTCTTTTTACACTACATTCCTTTTACACATAGCTAAACAACCCCATAATAAAAATTAGAATTTGCTGATTTAACACAATAGAGGATGGAATAATACCAATAAGATTAGTAGATAAATGCAATATGGATTATAATGTGAAATGGGCTGACTATAGACAAAAGTAACATGGATATGAGGGAAAGAAAAATAACATTTTAATGAGATTTAACATCTCAAACAATAAAAGTCCACATGAATGAATAAAGAAGATACACAGACCAACCCCCAAATGATGAAGAGAAAGGAATACCAAACCATGCACAATTAATTGAAAGAGGGGTATAAGTATTTCCATCTAGTTGCTGAAAACAAGGAAATCACAGAAAAGAAAAAAATCACAGAAAAGAAAAAAAATCACTAGTCTAGAGATCATGATGTGGTAACAAGAAGGAAAAACTCTTACTGTCACTAGAAGAGGGAGTAGCCATCTGATCATGAACAACTGATCCATTTGAATCCAGATTACCATCACCTGAACCAGAAATGTGGCCTTTTCTTGCAAATTTCCAGAGCTTTTTAAGACCTTTTGATTCTTTGTTTCGCGTCTTCTCATGTGATTCATCCGTTTGGTCCACCACGCTCGTATCTGAGATTTGTATATGAGCCTTGATAGTTTGAGTATCAGTCACAGTCATTTCAGTGTTTAGAAGCGGTGGTACTTCAGCGTTTTGAAAAAAACCAGTAGCAGGGTCCTCCAAAGATGATGTTCTTGCAAATGGAGCTCGATAAGGAATCTCAGGGACAGTTCGATCCAAGAACTTCTCAGATTCGTCCTTTGAAACATGATTTACAAGCTAAACACAAAAGATATAACAAAAGAAATTCTGATCCATGAACTCTTGAAACGGAAATAATACATGTAAATTGAACCAAAAAATGTAACATAGAAAGCTATTGCGTTTTGAAGCAGATTACCTCTACTGCTATCAAACCACGTATCAATTTATATGCTGTTAGAAGAGTCTTTTGTATGTATTTTTATGCAATAGTAACTAAGATAGATGATGTAAAACAATAGGCAAAGATGATATACTTGACGAATTTGCACGCTTAATTTTAGAAAGAACAAATAATTATATCTTTATAATGATTTGAACGACAAGATAAAACATTAAGAACGGTAAAACGAGCTTGGCTAAATCACATACAAAGGAGTTGAGATCGCAAAACATTCAATTTAATCTAACAATGCGTACATGATTGGTTTTCAACGATGAATCCCTAGACTAACAGTGAGATTAGTCGCTACAAGAAGATCCTTCACACAACTCTTCCAATTACTAGGCTTTAGCGGATAAGCATTAACGTGATCGTCATGAATCTACTAGACCACAATTGAGAAGCACTTCGAAGATAAAAGAGTCGGGGGAAGAGTTTACCCAAAGACGAGAGATTATGAAGCATCCCGTTTGATCACCAAGGCACGGGATGAAGAGCAATTAGCAATGTCAAGGCTTGGACACATTTAGGAAGGTGATCATTGACTTCTTGGACAGCAGGGCAGCAAGAAGATGGCCACCAAACTGATTGGACAGCAATTGAAGATGTGTAGGCAGCAGCAATTGTTGGTTGAAAACCCCTTTTTGCCTTCAAAATACTTCCAACAGCAGTTCGAACAGCAACTAAAGCGATGGGACAGCAGTTTGTCCCGTCAGAGGAGTCTTAGACAGCAATACGGGCCTACTGGAGAAGGCAGAGCATCAAGATTATGCTGCTGTAATTCACGGCAGCATCCAGGAATTGTTACTCCTCTACAGGTAGGAGGCTTAGGGGGAGAAGAGGCTTGGGAATGGGCCGGCTATGGCTGCAAGGAAACAAGGGAATTCTATCCCAGAACTCTCCATCAGGGCTGATTGGAACAATTCAAATCCAATAGGAATTAATTCGATTCAATTAAGGAGTGATTGGGTGGTCATTATGAGAAAGAAGTAAAGAGGAGGAGGGGTTTTGTTTTCAAAACCTGAAATTAATTTCAGGATTTGAATGAAATTGGGGGGAATAATTGAAATTTGAATTCCAATTAATCTTGCAATTAATGGAGTAATGGGGGAAAGGGGGAACGGCGGTTATGATGGGAGTTATGAGTGATTTAATTGTTGCTTAGGTGGCAAAGTGGAGAGAGGAGGAAGGAAGAGAGGGGCCGGCCCTATGGGGTTGAATTTTGTGTATAAAATGTGAGTGGGGCCCATGTGGTTTAATACAAAAATTAAATCAAATTCTGAGTTAAATTCAGATTTGATTAAATATGAAAAGTTTCCCAATTGGGTTTTGTCATTTAAGGAGGGATTCAAAATTCAAAATTCAAATTTCAAATTGAATTTCAAATATGAAACTTCCTAAATGACAACGGAACGAATTAGGAAAGTATTGAAAGCCTGTTCGAACTTGAAATTCAAATTCCAAGGATGAATTTTGGATGGCCGACGGGTGGGGTTCCATGGGTGGCCGACAACTTCAGACATGGGGTCCGGCGGCCGGTGGGGGAGGAAGTGGGGCCGGACGGTAGGTGGAGGGAGTGGGATCTAGGGGTTAAAGAAAGGGGGCGGGTTGGGTGGCTAGCCGGCTATGTGGGGGCTGGTTGGGAGCCGGTGAGTATGGGAGAAGAACGAGGAAGCTCGGATGGGGAAAATGGGAGAGAAGAAGAAAGATATGGGATAGAAAACCAAGAGCTCCACCAAAGGGCTGTTGGGTATTGCTTTGAGCCTCTCCTAGGCTTTCCTCACTTGAGAACTCACAAAGAGAACTATAGAACTCACAAAGAGATCCAAAACCAAAATTTTCATTAGCAATAATCATCCCCCTTACATGAAGAGGAGAAGACTTTAAATAGCCAACGGAATAAAGAAAATACAAAGACACAATTGCCCTTACGGCAAACACATGACGAGGCCCTTAAGCAAGGGAAAAAATGGAAAGAAATATAATAGACTCAAAAAACATAAAATAAAATATATCAAATACAATAATAATCAAAAGTAGATCGTGGCCGTAGATCATTGATCTTCTGATGTCCACATCAATAGATGGTTTACTGTTCATATTTTTTAAAACATCTAAAGTTTAAACCTCTTTCAGTATAAGTTTACTTTATCAATTTGAAAACTCGAACCTTTCGGTGGTCAAATTCTCAATGTGCCTACATAAATTTCAAATTGAAAAGATAACTAAATTTGATTCATGATTTATTGTTCCTTTCGAAATACTTTATAGTGGAAAAATTTATAATTTACATATTCAAATCAATTAACATAAAATAAAAAAAATGACAAAAATGATATTTGTGCTACCCTATTAAGCGGGATCATGGATTTTAATCTTCCTAGCCTGATAGTTTTAATTAATTTCATAGTGCAGAAATCAAAACTGGGCTGCTTGGGACTATCAACAGGCTAATGGAATCAAATTAGAAGTTAGTAGACAATCAGATCATAATAACGAAGTTTCAAAGATAAATAAAAATTAAAAGTTTAAAACTTTTACTATCAATCAGCATTTAAGAGATTGGTCCATGATACAACATCATAAATTATCCAACTTTGATCCAATCGACATGGTAGATCTACACTTAAAAAAGATGATTAACGTTGGTTGGTTACTCAGCTTTAGCTTAAAAGTTAAAACCTCAATAGCTGATTATGCTTGATCAAATATTAGAACTGTTCCGGTTGATCATGTTAAACCACACCTCAATCATCACTTTCAATCCAAATTGATTGATTTTCGGAATTTCACCGAGTTTCTCGAAAAAAAAAGTAGGCTCTAGAAAATGTTGATTGACTGCATTTACTGCATGTTCTACCCTGCAGCTCTAAGAATTATAACTAGAATGCCTTAGATCTTCATTTCCTTTATATCTGGGCAGATGTGCAAGCTCAGTAAGTACGGTTTTTGTGTGTGTTCATCAATCTACTCTAGCAAAAGGCCACCATGTGGTACTCCAATATAATTTATCAAGTATCAACTGAAGTGCTATACAACTCATAAGTTTACCTCATAAGAGTCCAGTGCTTCATTCTGGATTCCTTCGGTTGGATTTTCAATTTCAACTCCATAAATTTGTGAAGGCGGTGCCCGAATAGCATTATATCCAGTATCTATTCCAGCTATAGCTTGTTTGTCATTCCTGTATGATTTATCCACTGGACCTATCTTCCCTTCAGGTGTCTGAACTGGCAAAGTGTGAACAACTTCATTTTCAAGCATCACCACAGTTTTCTCAATCACAGGATTGTCATCACTGTAGCTAAAACTGGGGGTCTTCTCAACCTTCGTATTACAATGGCTGCTTTCAGAGATCAGAGAAGTTCTGCTTCCAGCCCCTTTCTGCAGCTTAGTTACTGGCTTGTTCTTTACTGCTTCCTGAGGGGTTCTATATGCTTTTATCTTCAGTTCTGGCAGGGTTTCTGACTTGGTTCTGTCTAGCTGTATTATTGCAGATATCTTTTTTGATTGTGGCTCCTCAGATGATGGTTTCTTATTTACTTGAATAGTGTTTGCGGATTTCGCTGGAACACTACGTGCACTACTGGCTTTGGGTTCTGAGAGTCTTCTAATTCGCTCAGAAGCTGAACTTCCCACTTGTTTCATGCTTTCTTTCTTGAATTCAGCCAATGATGACGCAGAACGACTTAAGTCATTTGATCTTGGCGGTTTAGATGCTTTGTCACCATCATTGGACCCAATTGAACCAATATTAGTTGGCAATTTTTGTAGAGGAGAATTTGATCCAGGTTCCGAATCAGTGAATTTGGAGCTTTTGTAAGAACTTGGTGAAACTTTTGTAGGCAACCTCGGTTTGTGCTGTTGAGGGGTGGCTGGTGATTGAACAGCATTGGAACCACTTCTTGCAGCTATCCGTTTCTGCCGTTCTCTTTTCAAAGCTTCCAACCTTCTTATCTCTTCTGCTTCCTGCAAAAAAGTAACACACCAGATGTTAAGAACGATGAATGAGCATATCTAGTTACTGCCCACATCATGTTCAATTTCGAGGTACAACGCTGGTGAGCTGATATCGTGGCTTCCATCCCAGCGCTTCCAACTTTCAGCTCCTTTTGTTTTGAGTAAGAATCACAGAATTCGTAGTGATAAACAGGATTTAAAGTAGATCAGGGACTGACAAAGCCACTTTAACAGAAAAATCAAACCAAAATGTAAAGTCTGGTCGATACGGTTTTATTTGAACTGGTAAGAGGTTCATAAGTTTAGACAAACCAGTTTGTTCTGGGATTGGAGTTTTGCTTAAAACAATTAAGCAACCCGAACCATGCTAGTACATGATGTATCCTAAACAAGAAGTTAATCCGAATTTTCTAGCTTGCATATTACTTTTTTTACTGCTAATACATGTGAAACTAAGCCAATCTGAACTGAACCGATAAACCAATTTAAAATGAATTGAACCAATCCAAACCATAGCTTGTTTTAATTTATCGTCCTAAACCAAAAATCAAACCAAAACCAAAGCAAACATTATGTTTCATTTCATTTTATATATGTTAGTTTCAGTGTTTGATTCAGTTTGGTTTCAAGCCTTCGTAAATTTGAAACCAAACCAAATTGTTCCCACCAGTAAAGTAGATGGTTAAAATATACCTGTTCTTTCTTAAGCTTTTGAAGATCAGCTTTGTAGCTTCGTAGCTTTTCTGCTCTCTTTTGTGCTTCATTCAAAGGGGTGGACCTTGAAGATGACATCTTCGTCATCATTGCATCCTTTCTTTTCTTCTCCAATCCACCCTGAGGAGATTTCAGCTTCTTTTCCTTGACAGTCTTCAACAATCCTTCATTAGTATTTGCCAAGACATCATCTTCTTGCTTCTTGGATTCATGTTTGACAACAAGAGGGACTTGAATGTCATAATCTATAGCTGGATCATAGCCAACTGATTCACTCTCTCTTGCACGTCCAATCATCAAGGTCAAATCATCTGGCTCATAAGGAATGCTAGAAGTTCCCTTATTGTTAGAATCCTCATTTCTCTGAATAACAGAAGGGGATTCAGACTCCAAGTCAATAGTAAGCCTTCTATCTGCTCCATGCAGATCTTGTGAGCCTGGCCGTAAAGGAACCATGAAGGACTCATCATTTACATTTTGTGAGAAGCTCTTCTCAGAATTGCCACCATACTCATGTTCAAAATCAACAAGAGGATCTGAAGAATTCTTGCTTCGAATCTGCTTCTCCCGACCATACATAATGAAAGCATCACTTGTAGCTTTTCGATATCCACCAACAACACCTTCTATTTCTTTGAACTGAGAGGCTGTCATGTTGCCTTTCAGGTTTCTAACTTCACTTGCTACTAAACATTCATCAGCTGAAACAGCATGCTTTGGTCGGTTTCCCTTGCCACTAATTACATCATACTCAATGATACTTTCTTCCTGATAACTACTAGATTCCCTATCAGGAAGAAGGATAGGATCAGGTTCAACATTATTTTGCCCTTTCTTCACTAAAGGCTTCTTCTCAAAAGACAATATGTCTCCATTAACGGCACTGGTCATTTTCTCTTCAGCTCTCAATAAGAAACTTTGAAATGCTTGCCAATTTCCAGCATCTGCTTCTTGTGAATATATATCTTCATCCTTTCCCTGTACATTTGAGATCTCCAAAGATTTTGTGGTGCTATCTTTTCTCTTTGAAGATTTTGAATCCTTATTTTCTTCAAATTCAGAGTCATGTGTAGATTCTGATCCATTTCCAGATGCCTCATGTCTCTTTCCTGCAATGTAGTTTAAGTTTCGAATGACAACTACGCCCTTTTTCTTCCTAGAATGGCTAGATTTGTGATGAGAACTGCGACCTCTAGATGACTCTTCCTCAGACTCAGAGGTACTTACATCTGAACCATCTTCTGCAGTAGAAGTACTATCACTATTCGTGGAATGCTTCTTTTTCGCCTTTCTTTTTGGTGTATTGAATCTAGGTTCTTCCATTGGTGTGGGCGGGGGGTGAAAGAATTGGCCATTCATTGGATAATTTTGATAGTAAGGCATAGCTTGCATTTGGTGTGGAAGAAATCCATGAGGGTTTGTCTGAGAAAGCATAGGCCACTGAGGAAATGCTGGGTGTTGAAACTGTCCTTGATAATACTCATGCAGACCACGAGGTGCCTGTGGTTCTGAAGGAAATCTTTTATCTGGCAATTTAACAAGCAATTGTTAGAGTTTTAATCATCTCTAAATATCAGCTAGTACAATTACTACTTAAGATAAATTAGAGTAGATACCATTTTGTCCTTCAATTGCATGGTTTATGATTTTGGAAACAAGTTTAGGCAAATTTAACAAGTCTCTTTTACAAGTAAAGGCTCTTTCATCATGATTAGGTGGTGGGGTGCCATTGATAACATCATAAGAAATAAGAATATGAAATATACTTGAAAATCACATTCAAAGAGCTTCTACGCATAATGAATCTGAGTTTAAAATATAATATAGCATAAATTAAACCTTTTTTTTTTCTTGAGGATCATAAAAATAGTATTTGAGGTCACAAAGGATTACTATTTCAAACCTCTATCATTATCATGGCTAGTGCTATTTCCATTGCTCTCTGTGCTTGTATCTTGGCTAGATACTGGCCACGCTTCTACCAACTCCTTTTGTCTAATGGCATCTCCCGAAAGAATAATCCCAGATGAATTCAAAGGAGAAAATTCGGACCTATAAGACAGTGCTTCTGCAGGTTCAACTTCTATCCATTGTCCAGTTTCATGCTTTCCTTTCCATAACTGCGTATACTGTACACATGCCTCCCTATTTTGAAAGGACAAGGAAAAAGGTTAGAAGTACATAGGATAAAGGTTAAATTGGACCAAATATCTTTCAAAAGGGGTCCCCAAACATTCTTTGACACTAAGGCTGTGTTTGGGACGGCTTTCTTTTTGCTTCTTAAAGCAGCTTTCTAGTATACAAATTTTAATTTTTGTACTAAAAAACTGCTTTATGAAACAGTAAGAAAGTTGTTCCAAAAGAAGCCTAGATGGCTCATTCTCCAAAAGAAAATCCTTAATCAATACTTCATAACATCCTTCAACTCATGCACAGTTTCAAAGAACTCTACTTTTGTGATTTTAAATATAAATGCGTTCAGAAATTTTTAAAATCCTAAACCTACCCACCATTTTATCTCTTGCAATCAAGTTCTGCAAATTATCCCTGTTGTTTCAGTTGGAGACTTCTGCTAAATGATTCTGACGTCTCCATGGTTTTACCATGTAAACAAAAGGGACGAATCCTTTACGAAACTAGAACGACATATAATAAGATAGAAAGCTTACATCAGTCGGAAAGCACCAAATGACTCAGCAAAGGATATTAAATGGGCCATGTTTTCTATGTCAAAGCCAGCAGCTGTGGTGCGTGCAAAGGCCATAGCCTGTTCCTTCTGCAAAACCTTTTTGCGGCTCTCAAGAACTCTTAGAAGTTGAACTCTGCAAAAAGTAAAAAAGACGATTAAATAATCAAATCGTACCACTTCAATGAAGGCAAAAAAGAGAAACATTTCCACAGTATTGCATTCAACAGACGAGTGATGCCTTAGGATGTTACACGCTTGCTTGCATTCCTAGTAAATCATATTTTTTCATATTTTAATCTTCATGATACTGTATCAATTAAAAAGTGAAATCTAGAATATTAATATTAGCTGTTTCCATGCTAGTTGTATCGTGTAAGTCACTGAATAGAGTTCACACATACTTGGAGTTCTCCTCAGGCACTTTGGATCCATTTGACACTGGTGGATTGGGATGTGATACAGGCTGCAAGAAATCAACAAAATACTTCTTCTTCAGGACAAGTGCTTAAAGCATGACAATTTACTCTAAATTAAAGTACCTGGCAAATACCTTATACAGAATTATTGCCTTCTCAGCATCTGCATCAAATATTGGCTTGTTACCTACAACATTCAAGTTAAAACTAAGGTCACTCCATTAAACGCAAAGGCAAAGAACAAAAGATACAACAACAACAACAACATCAAGCCTTTGTCCCACTACGTGGGGTCGGCTACATGAATCCCTTTTCGCCAATGTCCTGTTAAAAGTCAAATTCTCATTTAAATCTAATAAAGAAAGATCATTTCTAATATTTTCTAACCAAGTCTTTTTTAGGTCTGCCTCTACCTTTCTTAACATAAGTCAACTCTAATACCTCAACTTTCCTAACCGGGTCATCGGAAGGGCGAATTATTACGTCCGGTCACCGATCCGTCCGGACACCAATTCAGACGCGCCACGTCACCCAGATACACTGGGCCCCAGGTGTATCTGGGTGATGTGGTGCGTCTGGATTGATGTCCGGACGAATCCGGACACCGGACGTAATAATTTTCCTATCGGAAGGCCTCCGTTTTATTTTTGTTATTTATTTTCACGAACAAATCATGTTGTGGAAAGCAGTGAGGAAGAAAAAATCATTAAATACCATAAATTCGCCAATAGAATGATTTATTTATGTTATTTAGTCGTAATAACTCCAAAATTTATTGCGTTATAAAGGCCATTTTGGATATCAAAACACATAAAGCAGACAATAGAGTGCTTAATCAGTGGCCGCATAATACTGTGAATTGAGGTAGGAAAAAGAAAAACCAGAACAATATTGACATATGATTCAAAGACCATGCCTTCAAATGAAAGAGGTCAACTGGGAAGATGAATACGGCACATACATTGCCTCCAAGTACCCATGCACAATAAACAAAGGAAGACCTAAACTGTGAAATTTATAAACAATGTGAGTTACCTTCAATGCTTCCACTTGATTTCATTTGATGCTGTTCTTCCACCTGCCAGATGAGAGAGGGAAAAATCATTACAAACTTTCCTTCTTATAAGGCCTATGTCGATTGTAGATGAACTACTCACAGTGCCAATGCCAAAATTTTCATTTCCCTGAATCGAGATCGCCTCATCAATCTGTAAAATCTCAGATTCTATGGTATTTACTCTTTCCAAGACTTCTGGTGTACTCACAAAGCGAACAAACCTAGCATTTCAAAACACTATGCACTCTTTTATAGCAATAATAATACTGAAATACCAAGAAAAACTGTTGTCAAAAAACTAGCACAGATAACTCAAGCAATCAATCAAATTATGAAAAAAAAAAATTATGTAAATAATTACTGAATATGGAACTGACCTCTCCACTGTGCCCTTTGTAAACCATGCAGCTTCTGCACCAGGATCTGGTTCAAGTTTGATCGAATAGCCACCTCTTGCAATCTGATCCTGGGCAGTCTTCAGATGGGAAATAAAAGGATTCACTAGACCAGATGCAAGCTTCTCTGTCTTACCATTAGCTATAATCACCAGATCACACCTGGTAGGAACAAGAAAATCAAATGCTTTTTCAAGAAAAATCACCACTTATGATAGCACACTAGGGTTTACCAGTATGAAAAAATTTCAGAATCATCAAAATTTTGAACCAGACAAAAAACTGTGGAAAAGTATTGCACCCAAGCATAAACTAAGAAGGATGTAAAAAAATCCAATTATTCAAATAAAATAATTTCGCAAAATGGAACAGACTTCAAAAAAGAAAATGAAAAATGTCACCCCTTTCTCAATGAACAATGAACCAAGGAATTTTATCGACATTTTAACCCTAGAGATTCCGACTCTAACCTAGTCCGCGTCGGTGTGAGTTGAAACACTGCCGAGGCCAGCCTCGTCTCCGACCTCATTCCGGCTTCTCAATCAAACAAAAACACTTCTTGCCGCTTCTTTCGTCGGTTATGCAGGTGCAAGAGAAGCTTTAATGGCAGAAACCAGAAAACCAATGGAGAGAGAAGAAGCAAGCAAAGATACGGTAAAGAACGAAGCTTTTTTCAAGGGGAGATTAATGGTGATAAAATAATAATTAAAAACAGCTGAAAATTTCACAGAGAACGAGAGAAAGCGGGGAGCGACAGAGCTGTTTCACTTGCTTGTGACGGCATTGGATTCCCACCAGAGACTCTTTGAAATAGCTGCAATTAGCATAAATTTTAATCATAAAAAAATTAAAAAAGATTCTTACAAAATTATAAAACAATAATTGTCGGATAGAAAATAAATCACGGGAGATTTAACGGCTCGCAAAAAAAAATCTAGAAAGGGATACCAATTTTGTGCATTATCGAAAATTGAGTCGTATTTATTTGTGTCATAACGTTTTGATGTTACAGCATTGCTACTTTTAGGTATTTTATGTTAATTTTTTATGCATCTCCTCCAGCTTGATATGAGCTTGACATGGCCCCCACAGTTCTCAATATTGGTGGAAGATCTTTGGTTGCTTCATTAATTGGAATCACATGATTTTATTAATATATATGTTAAGTGAAAATGCATCAATAATTAGAGATTATTCTGAGCGGAGTCCGGACAACGGGAAGTTACATATGGATTATGAGTGTACCCGTTCGGACTCTATACGTAATAATTCCTCCAAGAATTGAAAAATTATTTTGAGTGCACGCCTAACGCAATTCATTGTCTGGAGACCAATCAAAATTCGCCACATCAGCGGTACCGAGCAGTACAGAGCTGGGGACCGAGCATGGAGTGATGTGGAGCATTATGGTTGATCTCCGGACGGCGTTAGGTGTTTACACATAATAATTTCTCCCAAGAATTAGGGTTTTAAATTTAGGATTTAGGGGGATTTAAGATAAATTATAAAAAATTAAAAGTCAATAATATTTTTAAATTTTGTTACGTCCTGGAATATTTGCATGGGTAGAGAAATATAAAATTTAACGTCTTAATTTTGTACAAAGATCTAGCACACAACCATATAAAAAAGAGAGGGTGCATCATTCATAAGAGACATCAGAGTTTTAATGTGGAAACCAATGAAAAGGGAGAAAAACCATGCAGCCTAGCCTAGTTTGAATGAATCCACTATTATTTGCAGTTAATTACAAATGAGACCCAACTTTCTTGGGGGAAAGGCCTTATGTTGATGTAGCAAATGTGCATCATATTACATGGTGGGAATTGGAAGAATTAGTATTTAATTGTTCGATTAGTCGGAAGAACCATAGTCGGCGGGCAACGAAGGTCGGAAAGATCGTAGTCTAGTGACGGTAGGCGGAAGGATCGTTGTCTGGTGAGGGAGTTCGAAAGAACCGTAGTCGAGGGTAGATAGTGGTCAGAAAGACTGCTATCTGGCGAAGGAGGACAGAAGGATTGTAGTTAACAGGAGACCGGGGTTAGAAAGACCGTGGTCTAGCGATTGAGGTCGAAAGGACCGTAGTAGAAGAGCAAAGTCGAAAGGAGATATGGGTTAGAAAAACTGTAGTCTTAAGCATTGGTCCAGTGAAAAGTTTGGGTGTTATTTGGTGGTCTGGCAAAACTACAGCTCTGTCGATGATCCAACAAAAGTTTGGGCCTCAGTTAGTGGTTCGGCGGTGCTTTGGTAGAACTCTGGTGTCAGGCGGTGGTCTGGCTGAACTCTAGCATCAGACGGTGGTCCAGCGAAAGTTCAACAAAACTCTAGCGTTGGTTCGTAGTCTGACGGAAGTTCGGTAGAACTCTGGTGTTGGTTGGTGGTCCAAAGAAAGTTCAAGACTCAGTCGATGGTCCGACGGTGGTTTGGTAGAACTCCGCTGTCAAGTGTTGGTCTAACGAAACTCCGGTGTTAGGTGGTGGCCCGACGGTGGTTTGACAAAACTCTGGTGTTAGGCGATGGTCCGATAGCAGTTCAAAAAAACTCTGGTGTCAATCGGTGGTCCCGCTGAAGTTTGGTAGAACTCCAACGTCAGTCGGTGGTACGACGAAAATTTGACTTCTATCGGTGGTCCTACAAAAGTTTGGGCCTTAGTCGGTGGTCCATTGGTGGTTTGGCAGAACTCCGGCGTTAGGTAGTGGACCGGTGGAACTTTGGCGTCAGATGATGGCCCAGCGGAACTCCAGTGTCAGGCGGTCTCCCGATGGTGGTTTGGCAGAACTCTGGCGTCGGTTGAAGGTCTACATCAAGTAGTGGTTTGTCGGATGTTCAACAACTCCTGTGCTAGTCGGTGGTGCGGCAGAATTCCGACATCAGGAGGTGGTCCGACGGAACTCCGTGTGATGTTTGAGGAGGAGCGAGGAGGCAAGAGCGATCTTCGATCTCTCTCTTGATTCCGTGCTTGAACCCCTTTTCATGTGAAAGGGGGCTCTAATTATAGATTTCTAGAGTGACATTGCTTGTAAAATAGGTGGAATATCAAGGGTAAGTTGGGAGTGGTTTGGATGGACGTCCGATGTTGATTTTCTTGATTATAGATTATTTACTGGGCACTTGATTGACTTAGTGATGTCAGAATTCAACATTCTTAGGTTCGTTGGATTCTTCTGGTCGAGCCGCTCGATTAGACTATAAGAATGTCATGTTTGGAAACTATTTGGTAATCCAAATCATGGTTTGAACCCTCCAACAGCTCTTCGAGTACACTATTTGAACTCATTTGGGCTCAAATTGAGTCGATTTTGGTGTCGTTGGATTTGTAATTCTGAGACGCTCAATTTGACTATAAGTTTACTGAAATCGAAGTTTGAATGGTCCCAATTTAAATTTTGAAAGTTTCCAACTTGATTTTGCCTCGAGATTCGTGTCCGATCAGAATAATTTTTTTGATGATGTATCAAATCCTTACATAAACTCATAGCAATCTACTATCAACCCACTACTAGTCTTCTTGATGTGGTGGGTTTGTGCATGCAACTTCACTATTGTGTGTTCCCTTCCCATCATTTCCTTCTGTAGAATTATTTTTAAAGTTTATTAAATATATAACAAAATATACCATATATATGTGCTTCTTGAACTAACATTCTCCTTTTGTTCTCATTATATGGAACTAAGCTACGAGCATGCATGAAGAGAGCTGCCCATTCCCCCAAAGTTAGAAGCCCAAATTTGCTTATTCTATTTGTTTTTAAAGTAATAATTCATGCTGCCCCAAACTTTGCATATATCTTCTCAAACATGCTCTCGAATCCATGCAAGTCTCTCTCTAAACTTATGAATGTTTGTGAACATATCTCATAAATGTGTTGAGCCTCATCGCTCAAATTTTTTTCTTATCCTATCATGATGATGGGTAGCCATTGAGAATCTTTTTCTAATATAAAAAAAATGTTAGTTTAACAATTTCTATATTAAGTTTTATTGAGCCATTATTTAAAAAGTAAATAAATATTATCTGAATTTCACAAAATCACATATTATGAACCTCCATCAAAATCTTCTTCCATGACATATACAGAGCAGCGGCAGGCGCACAGGCAGATGCTTGTGGGCTTAGGGCGATAGGCTGGCATCACCCTTGAAAGTGATGACAGGCACGGGTCAAAGCATGATCGTGGGCTGGTTTGCACGAATTGAGTTCCTCAAGTTTGTATCTTGGCTCACCCTTCCATAGGGGGATTCTTAACGCTCATTGGGTGGAGCATGGTTGTGGAAGTGTTGGTGTTTTTGGGCTAACAATGATAAGGGGCTAATTGCTATGAAATAGGTGGAGGGGAAACAGGCCGCCAGATGGAGAATTTTTTTCGGTTGTTCATTGTGAACAACAGGTATTTTTTTCAGTTTTGTAAAATATGGATCAAGGTGGAGATTGTTGTGATTTGATCCAGTTTTATGTTAATTTGCTTCTTATGCTCGTATTATCCTATTAGTCTCATTCTTCTATAAATAAAGAGGTTGTAATAGGATAGAAGATCAAACCAAGTGATTTTTTTTTGCTCTGATATGCTCTCTCTCTCTCTCTCTCTCTCTCTCTCTCTCTCTCTCTCTCTCTCTCTCTCTCTCTCTCTCTATAAATAAATATGCTTGATTTTTATGTTTAGAATATGAACCTCTAAACTTTTCTTGTTACTAAAAATGAGATAGTTGAGAAGCTACATGCACAAAATATTCAACTTGCATCAAGCAAATTCATCAAATAATTATTTTCATCCAAGTAATAATTTGTTGTTCATTCATGATTACTCACTTCAAATATTCATATACTGTATTTATTTAGGCATTAATTTTATCATAAATTAGTTGGTAAGGAATATGAATAGTACAAATACATTAAAAAAATAATTCTATTAGATATTTAAATTTTAAATTTGAATGACCCAAAAATAAAAAAGGAGAAGTTGTTGTCTTATTATATGAAGTGATTATCTTGTAATATAATTAAGTATTTATGTATATATATATATATATATATATATATATATATATATATATATATATATATATATATATATATATACATATATATATATATATATCTTTAAATTAAAGAAGCCTTCATAGTTTTTAGGATATACAAATACAATTAAGTAACCAATTTTATTTATATGAAATTGTGAATTACATTTCTATTCCTTCAATAAAAAATATAAATTATTTTGTCAATTTATAAAAAATATTATAAAAATATTTTAAGGAATTTTGAATTTATAATTGTCTTTCTTATTGTTAGATTTAAGTATATATAAAAAAAATTATAGATGTGCCAAATAAGCATAATGTCTAAAAAGTTTATATAGTATTGATCAAATTTCAAACAGGATTATTTGGCCCACCAACATATTTGCATTTAAAATAATATATGATATGTCACCAAAAAATCATCTTGATCGGACACAAATCTTGATGCAATATATGAGTCATAGGCTTCAAAAATTAAAAATCGGGATCATCCAACTTTCGATTTCAGCAAACTTATAGTTAAATTAAACATTTCAAGGAGACAAAACCCAATGTCTCATTCTGATATGAGCCCAAATCAAAAGATAAAAGCATTCTTGGAAGTTTTGGAGCATTAATTGAATGACCAAATGATATCCAAAAATGACATGCTTCAATATCTAATTGAGCGACTCGACAAGACGAATATGGCTAGCCCGAGATTACTCAATTCTGACATCATTAAAGCACTCGAATACTCAATAAATGCTCTATGATCAATGGGACTAATATTTACTGTCTGATAGAACACTCCCAACATGCTCTTGATTTTCTTCATAATTACCAGTCATGCCACTCTCCATCGAATGCTACCATCGTTAGAGTTCTTCCTAACTACCAATCGCGATCAGACTTCCGCCCATTCTTTGACTATCATTGAAATTCTTCTCGGATGTTATCGATGGCAGATCTCCTCCCAAATATTGTCACCCACTGACTACGATCTTCCAGTCACCATCGACAGACTACGATCCTTCCGAACACAATCACCTAATGTCTATGGTCTTTCCAACCTCCGTCACCTCGCTGATTACGGTTCTTATGACCATTATCTCTCGTCGACTATGATCCTTCCAATCAACATCACCGACTAACTATGGTCTTTTTGACCACCGTCGCCCAACGACTATGGTCCTTCCGACCACCATCACCTGCCGACTACGACCAAATAAATATTCCTATGCTCTCTTAAAAATTGCTATCATATAATGCATTCTATATAATATGACTTAATTTGCTAAATTGAGCCAGAACCATCCTCCAGGGAGTGGTATTATTTGTAATCAACCATTAATACTAGTGAATTCTTTCAAAATGGGCTAGACCCAGTGTTTTTTTTTTTTCCTTTTCAGAATTTTCCACGTAAAAATCTTGGTGTATCTTATGAATATTGCACCCCACTCTTTTATTTATTAATTTGTGTGCTGGATATTCGTTCAAAACTAGGATGCTAAAATTTATATATCTCTATCGCCGCAAATATTCCAAGACGCAAAAATGTACTACTTATAGCTCTTCATCAAAGAATAACATCAAATGTGATATTTGATGTGTTATTAACGCTATGAAAGTTGCTATAGAAATAACTTTAATAAAATCTTAATATAATATGTACTAAATATATATTAAGTAAAATTAAAACAATTAACTTTTTATGTTCAGTAAACTACATTTTCACTTCATAATGACCTTAAATTAATGATAAAATGAACATGAAATTAAATTAAAATTAAACTATAAAAATGAAAATGCATAAGAGTATGTTCTATTACTAGCATAACAAAAAATGCTACTTAAATAAAAATAGATGGTGAGGAGTGTAGTCTAAAAACATATGAAAATTCATGATAATCTTATTTAATTAAAAATATATAATAACAAAACCGCACAATCAAAACAATTATACCAAACAAAATCCAACTAGAAATAATCCACAATCAAGAACAAGGCTTAATTCCTTTTGAGGAGCAACTATTCAATTTTTTTTTAAATAATTCTTCTAAATCATTTTGTAAATTTTATCGATATAAGATTTTGGCTTCGTGTATGACAACTTTCTTATTGCTTCTCAAAGCAACTTTTTAGTACAAATTTTTTCCTTTTTGTGCTAAAAACCTGCTTTAAGAAATGACAAAAAAGCTGTCCCGAAGTCTTAGACTTCGTTTGGGACGGCTTTTTTATTGCTTTCTAAAACAGAGTTTTAGTACAAAATTAAAAAATTTTGTATTAAAACTCTGTTTTAGAAAGCAATAAAAAAGCCGTCCCAAACGAAGCCTTAGTTTTCGTTTGGGATGACTTTTTTACTGCTTCATAAAATAGTTTTTTACTAGAAAATTTTAATTTTTGTATTAAAAAACTATTTTAAGAAGCACCTCCACTGTTTCTTAAAACAATTTTTTAGTACAATATTTTTTTTAAAAATTGCTTGTCTTCCAAGGTTGAGAAATTTCATGTTGAAGGCTTTGGTAGATTGCAGTATCAAATAAGGAACATGACGAAAGCATATACACAAAAGGATTGGTGAACTTTTAGTGGAGGATGATTAACTACCAGCTTGGTGGTTGATAAATGAACCCCCTTTTCTCTGAAGCTGTACTCTTTTCACAATATAAAAATGACGATTAAAATATTTACTTGTAATAATAAAATAAATAAAAGTCTAATGTAAACATGTGGATTAGTTTGCTTCATTTGATATTCGAATACTCCCAAAGAGGAGCATTTATAGCATTATAGGGACTCATAGGACATATTCTCTACCTATTAAGTACTATAATGCCCATTATGTATCTATGACTACTGAAACTTATTTTAACCTATTGACTCAATCTAATTATCCAATACATTTCCTTGACCCTATCTTTAATAATCTCTTCAAAACCAACTTTATCCTTGAGGTCCAATCTAGGGATGCAACCGTGGACTTGACTCGTTAACGAGCTTGCGAGTTGAGCTTATTGAGCTTGAGCATAATTTCAAGTTTGTGGGTTTATTGAGCTCGAGTTCGATCCTTGGGATGCTCGTCTCGATTACTCGTCGAGCCACTCGAATCTGAATGGTGGAAGAGATCGCGACTCGGAAGGAGGGCTCGAAGCCTCGAAAGTAGAACTCTGACGCGGAAGGAAGGCTCGGACGGGTGCTTGGACAGCGAAAGCATGGGGCATCAGGTTCAGACCGCTGAATCACGAGGAAGGTGAGCTCGGACTGTGGAACTCATACGTGAGCTTGGACAATGGAACTCAGACGTGGGCTCAGACGATATAATCACAGAGTCGCGGAGCGGAATTGGAGCTCGGACCGGGTAATCGAGTAGCTCGACGAGCCGTTTTCAGTGGAACGAGCAGAGCTCGAGCTCAGACTTTGGCTAGCGAGTCGAGCTCGAGTTAGACCTGATTTGAGCTTGACTTGACTCATTTGCACCCCTAGTCCAATCACATACTAAAGCACAATAAATTCAAATAAGAAATCATTGTAGAAATTTTAGGTCCAAGCAAAACTTAAAATTGATAAAATTATAGGAGATGGGTGAGTCAAACTACACTTTCTTATTGAACTCAATAAATTTCTTTACAAAAGAAAATTGCTCACTTAGTAATCTTTAAGGTTGATTTTGGACAATAATTGCCTATTTATGTTAATAGTGGCAATAGAGATACATGCATTGAAGATGACAATTAGCTAGCATGAAAATGAGGTTTCAGAATATGCCAAAGCTATTCCAGCTTTCATTCCTCCCTTTCACTACTTTGCTAGCTGGGAAGGCCAAAATATGCACCAATAATTAGATCAATAGAGCAAAATATCCTTCTGGTAAATTAAGAAAAAAAAAAAGTTTAATTATCAACTACTAATTTAATATTAACTCTTAATCATTATCAGCCAGCTGTGAATTTCAAATATTCTATTTTAATTATTTTTAATTATTTTTAATTATTCATTTTCCAAAAATTCTAGAAAATATATTTTTAATGGTAAAAAATTCCCATTAATTATTTTTTGGCCAAAAAAAATAAAAATTAAAAATCACTTAACTTTTCTTATTAAAAATATTATATACACTCTATATATAGAGCTTTAGAAAAAGCTAAAAGCTTCATGTTGACATTAAAGAATATCAATTTCTTGATGTTAGTTCAAATGGCCTATTTCAAGTGAGTTTGAGATTATCTTTCTTAATCTTCATTAAGAAAGTTTAAACTAATCAATTCCTTGCTTGGATTTCTAATATTAAGAATTTTCTAAGTATTTTTTCTCAATAACTTTTGTTTCTAATCCTCTTTGATTGTTCTATGGGATTCCTTCTTAGCTAAGCTTAGCTAAGAACTCTAATCTCAATCTTGGATTAGGTTAATTATGAAATGACCAAAGAATGCTATAGTATCCCATTAGATATAAAAGTGATTATAGGAGGAGCCTTTAAATCATTCAATATCTAGTTCAAATCAAAATATTTCAAAATAGATTTAGCATCAATCATCTCTAGGTATGGGTGTAAACGAGTCAAGTTGAACTCGAGTCTAGCTTGAGCTTCTGTTTGATTTATTACTTGAGTTCGAGCTAGATGTTAGCTATATGAGTTTGAGTTGGCTTATGAGCCGGCTTATTTATAACAAAAGTGAGAAAATTATTATAATTCAAGTAATTTTTATACTAAAATTTTAATTAAAAAAAATAGAAGATAAATAATAAAGAATAACTTAAGATAAGAAAGTGAAATATAATTTTTAAATATTTTAAATAGCATTATATTTAAACTTATGAATAATAATATATTTCAAGTAAATTTTATATTAATACTTTTTAAATGTTGACTCGTGAGCTAACGAGTCGAGTTGGGCTAGCTCAAGCTTGACTCGTTTGCCCATTGAGCTTGACTTATGAGCAATTTGTTGAGTCTAGCTCTAGTGGGCTCATGAATCGGCTTGATTCATTATACCCTTAGCTCTAGGGTATACCACTTATAGTTCTTAACCCTAATTGTTCTCAATGGGTACAATTAATGTCATAAACCTTAAAAAAAAAGACAAACCTTTAATCTTCATCTCATTGGTTTAATAGCTTATTTATAATGTGATAGATAATAGGATTCTTTAAGCTTGATATATGTGATCTACTTTTCTATTGATATTAACCAAATGAACCCATCACCTACCAAACTTTTTTCATAGAGTTTAAATCATCAAAATATAAATAAATTGAACATTTTTAATAATTGGAATGGGCTAGATCCATTTGACCCTCGATTGACCCAATGGAACCCTGTTAGGTTAATATTAAATTAAACCCTAAATATCTATGTCCAACTTAGCAGATAGCTTATTGATAACCTATTAAAGGGCAATTAATTTTTGAGTGAACACTAATTAGACCCTTTGGCCCAATTGACTTGATTTGGTCCTTAGAGGAACCATCCCAAATTTATTTAAATTATTAAATTTAATTATTCTAAATGTTTTAAATTATTTTAATAGGATAACCCAAAGTAAACTCCAATTGATTCTTGAATAGACCCATTAGTCATTTAGACATAATTGACTCTATTGACCCTTTAAGGTCATTTTGATCATTTCAACTCTTTTAAACAATTTAAGCTCAACCATTCTTTGAATACCATTTAAATTAATTAATCATAGATAAATTGAGATAACTAATGGTTGATCTAATCTAGTTTGATCAACTATCCTATTTGACCATGTTGACTCAAATAGATAACTTTGACCAAATTGGACAATTTGATCAAAATTATGATTAAGAATGCATATCAGTATAAATAGATTCCCCATAAAGGATTTAAGTCAATTGATCCATTAATTGAAATAAATGAATCTAATTGACTCATTTAACCTACTTAAAAAAAGTGAGTCAATTATGCCAAATTGACCCTAAACATCAAAATGGTTCAATTAATTGGACATAGGTCTTCCTCGTGATTGTAGTGACATGACCCAAATTTAGTTAACCAAGTTCAACATTTGGTTTGACTATACTTGGCCAAATGAATCACTTGACCCATTGAGAAAGCCTACACTTCTTAAGTAGGTTTACTTCAACCAAATGGTCAATTTAGCTTGCTTAAAATTGTGCTCATGGACATTGATTAGGATGTTAGAAAGATAACCCTAACTAAGCAACCTCATTTGATTCTATGGGTTGGGTTAATTTTATCATATGGGTTAATATGACCCATTTGAACCAATATGGAATTAAATAGATTTTAACCCATAAATAAACAAATTTAATTTGCTAACTAATTTCATTAATTAGTTTTCACCATAAAATTAATTCTCTAACAACCTTAACCCTTGCCAAGGCCATTAATTTGGGTTCATCTTAGGCTAAATCAATCTTAAATAAGTATTTGAACACGCACACTAAGCCAATTGGAATTCTCCATAACCAAGCCTCAAGTACAACACCAAATAGCTCCTTGGCATATACTGAGTCATTCACATGGCTAGATGAGGAGAGGTTTTCATGAATCACCATGGCATTGTATGCAAGATAATAATTAACCCCATTGTAGGATCCCTAATCCCTCTAGTAGCTTCTATGAAAGGATTCGTCTGACATTCTGATCGAACTTTAAAGCCATTCCAGTTGCCTTGCTCTCATGGACCTGAATTTCAAAGGAGGTTTTGGTTGACCACATATAATTAAGAGCTTACAAAGCCCAGCAGGTTTTTCTCCTCCTCACCAAAGCCTACAACTGAAATCAAAGCACGGCGATGCTATCAATATGCATGTCAATCTATTCAACCCGACCGGGACGGATCCGTATCAGTCAATGGTCAATGAAAATCCAGTCAGCTTTGATGCAGCGGAAATCCATATTAAATAGTCAATAAAACCAGTCAATACTAACGGCAAGCAATTCGATAAATCAATTCAATCAATCAATGTTCGTCAATCAAATCATTACGGTCAAATCAGTACGATCTAATTAATGAAGTCAAATGAGAAAAGCGATACGAGACAAGGAATCTATAAATCAGTCAATACGGTGTAGAACAGTAGCAATAGTGAATCTATCAAATCTATAGGCAGCAGTACAATAAATCTATACAATGTCCATATCAATATTCAGTAGAATCAATGCTCGGTAATCAATCGATGAAATCAATAGAATTCGTACGATCGTAAATCAATTCGATAAATCCAATCAATATCAATAAATCGATCCGAAATCAATAAATCAATACAAACCAGGAAATCCATACAATGGTCTTACTCGACAAGCACAAACACTAGCTATTATCAATGATCAATGATGCTGTTGTAGTTCGTTCAATGATGTTGTTGTAGTTATCCGCACGTTGGTTCTATCAAGAAGAGTCGTCACTCTTTTGCCCGTCGGCCGCCCGTCGGCATATAAAACTCCTTATAACTCCCAATCGTTATATCCATGATCTATGGTCTATGATTTAAAGGAAAGCCCGTCGGCCCACCATCCTGTACAGGTATCGATCAATCTTCAACCAACGTTCAACCAGGTTCCCACTTGTCTTTCAGTAACAATCAATCAATGCAATAATCGATGCAATAAGCAGTATTAAAGAAATCGAGAACGATCACATCAATAGTCAAAGGCAGATCAATTCAATCTATCAATTCCGAGAAAATCAGAAATCATACGAAAATCGGGCAGAGTAACGGTAGTCTATCGAAATTACACAAAAAGCCTGCAAAAAGACAAATTCTGAATTTCACCAAATTACAACAGAATAACCACGGCATCAATGCAAGACTATCAATCTATAGAATCCAAATCAAATCAAGTCCTGATAA
Organism: Dendrobium huoshanense; assembly: GCA_016618105.1. Taxonomy (NCBI): domain Eukaryota; kingdom Viridiplantae; phylum Streptophyta; class Magnoliopsida; order Asparagales; family Orchidaceae; genus Dendrobium; species Dendrobium huoshanense. The sequence continues at coordinate 23,101,745 of CM028354.1, read as the reverse complement.
TATTCTATTCAATTAAAATCGCGTATAATCAATTCCGACCGGTAAAATCTTCGTAGAATACAGTCAAATCGTGTACAATAATCATATCTATAACATACTAAAAGTTGTGCGGTGAAAGTCTTGTCAAATCAAAATCAGGTCGAAAAGTCGACTACGAAAACACAAAACAAATCATAACTCGGTCAAAACACAATATCTTCGAAAACAGAAGTAAGGTTTGGAGTCCTTACCACGAGATCTTCACTTTTCCCAACAGCAGTGTCGGACGAAAAGCGCTCCACGGCCTCCAAAACCAAGCTTTTCCTCATTTTCCCTTTCTCTTTCTCTCTCCTCAAAATATCTGATATTTTAAAATGAATTTCTCTCTCTTCAAAACGAGCTCATTTCCTTATATCATACATGGATCGGCCTGGCCGATCGTCTCGATCGTCCTGGACGATCAGACCAATTCTGGTCGTCCTGGCCGATACTCCAGGGCGATGATCAGGACGATTTTTAGGAACAGTGCAGATCGTCCTGGACGATCTCAATATCGTCCTGGACGATTCAGTCCAGAAATAGCTCCAGAAATCAGCTGTTTTCAATGCACTGATCGGCCTGGACGATCCAAACTTCGTCCTGGCCGATTCTGGGAGGAAAATCCAAATCAGAGAGGAACAGTAAGGGAACGAGATATTACAATCTCCCCACCTTAGAAAAATGTCGTCCCGACATTTCCCTACAGGTACGAAGAACAAAAAAACAAACAACTCAAAACAAACCGATCGAAATCAAAATCCAAATCAAAACTCGTCGAAAGCCATACAAAACACACAACGCAATCAATCACATGTCAATCACTATGTATGCAGAATGAATTCATTCCATCAAACTATCAATCAAATCCTTTCACTACACTTGCTCTGATACCAATTTGTAATACCCCAAGGATCCGCGTAGCGAAAGGATTTGTCTGACATTCTGATCGAACTCCATTCCAGTTGCCTTGCTCGGACCTGAAAATTTTAACCACATATAATGAGCTTACAAAGCCCAGCAGGTCACCAAAGCCTACAACTGAAATCAAAGCACGGCGATGCTATCAATATGCATGTCAATCTATTCAATCCGTATCAGTCAATGGTCAATGAGTCAATGCAGCGGAAATCCATAGTCAATAAAACCAGTCAATACTAACGGCAAGCAATTCGATAAATCAATTCAATCAATCAAGGTCGTCTATCAAATCGATGCTATCAAATCAATACGGTCTAATCAATTGAAATCAATCGAGAAAGGCGATACGAAACAATGAATCTATAAAACAGTCAATACAGTGAAGAACAGTAGCGACAGTGAATCTATAAGTCTATAGGCAGCAATAACAATGAATCTATACAATGTCCATATCAATATTCAGTAGAATCAATGCTCGGTAATCAATCGATGAAATCAATAGAATTCGTACGATCGTAAATCAATTCGATAAATCCAATCAATATCAATAAATCGATCCGAAATCAATAAATCAATACAAACCAGGAAATCCATACAATGGTCTTACTCGACAAGCACAAACACTAGCTATTATCAATGATCAATGATGCTGTTGTAGTTCGTTCAATGATGCTGTTGTAGTTATCCGCACGTTGGTTCTATCAAGAAGAGTCGTCACTCTTTTGCCCGTCGGCCGCCCGTCGGCATATAAAACTCCTTATAACTCCCAATCGTTATATCCATGATCTATGGTCTATGATTTAAAGGAAAGCCCGTCGGCCCACCATCCTGTACAGGTATCGATCAATCTTCAACCAACGTTCAACCAGGTTCCCACTTGTCTTTCAGTAACAATCAATCAATGCAATAATCGATGCAATAAGCAGTATTAAAGAAATCGAGAACGATCACATCAATAGTCAAAGGCAGATCAATTCAATCTATCAATTCCGAGAAAATCAGAAATCATACGAAAATCGGGCAGAGTAACGGTAGTCTATCGAAATTACACAAAAAGCCTGCAAAAAGACAAATTCTGAATTTCACCAAATTACAACAGAATAACCACGGCATCAATGCAAGACTATCAATCTATAGAATCCAAATCAAATCAAGTCCTGATAATATTCTATTCAATTAAAATCGCGTATAATCAATTCCGACCGGTAAAATCTTCGTAGAATACAGTCAAATCGTGTACAATAATCATATCTATAACATACTAAAAGTTGTGCGGTGAAAGTCTTGTCAAATCAAAATCAGGTCGAAAAGTCGACTACGAAAACACAAAACAAATCATAACTCGGTCAAAACACAATATCTTCGAAAACAGAAGTAAGGTTTGGAGTCCTTACCACGAGATCTTCACTTTTCCCAACAGCAGTGTCGGACGAAAAGCGCTCCACGGCCTCCAAAACCAAGCTTTTCCTCATTTTCCCTTTCTCTTTCTCTCTCCTCAAAATATCTGATATTTTAAAATGAATTTCTCTCTCTTCAAAACGAGCTCATTTCCTTATATCATACATGGATCGGCCTGGCCGATCGTCTCGATCGTCCTGGACGATCAGACCAATTCTGGTCGTCCTGGCCGATACTCCAGGGCGATGATCAGGACGATTTTTAGGAACAGTGCAGATCGTCCTGGACGATCTCAATATCGTCCTGGACGATTCAGTCCAGAAATAGCTCCAGAAATCAGCTGTTTTCAATGCACTGATCGGCCTGGACGATCCAAACTTCGTCCTGGCCGATTCTGGGAGGAAAATCCAAATCAGAGAGGAACAGTAAGGGAACGAGATATTACATTGTAGCTATGCAAGATTCGGTAAGGTAATTAACAAAGACATTGTAGGGGAGCTCCCTAATCCTTCTAGATAGCTTCTCTGAGATTTCATGAATTCTCCAAGTCTTCAAAGCAAACAAATTATCCTTAGCCTACTCTCATGATAGAGTCCCTCCATTTCATTAAGGAGGTTTTGGTCGACCCATTAATTAAGAGCATCCCAAAGCATTCTTTAAGAGGGTTTTTCTCCTCCTCACCTTAGAAGTCAAGAGATTAATTTCACAAGCTTTAATGAGCTATGTATGTATATTATTTCAACTCTATGTATCTCTCCAACAGTTTAATCTTTCTAAGTAGTGAGTTCATCTTAAGTCAAGTTAAACCCCTAAACTTATAGACCCTAATGTCATGAATGTGCTCCAATTGAAATTATTCAATTCGATGCGTTATAACGGAATAAATATCTTCTAGTTTGCATGGATTGAACACACACATGTGGTTGGGGTTAATTAAATAATATCTAATAATTAAAAAAGATAAAATAAAAAATGGGAATGTTCATCTCATATCCATGAATTTGTTTTTGAAATTTCATAAACTATAAATGTAACATTACAAGTTATGAATATTTTATCATTAAAAAGCTCTCTTTTGAATAAGAAAAAATGCAAAAAAATCAATTTAATTAATCCATTGAGGCTTAATTTTAGTTTCCCTAAGTCAAATGCCAAACATCTCCAAAATTTTAGAGAATTTTATTAAATTATTTGATATTCTTTATAAAATTTCAATTCACTTTTGATAATTATTAAAAATAATAAAATAATTTAAAGAAATCCTTAATATTTGGGAATATATTTTACATTAATTATAGACATTTGGAAGTTATATCAAACAACTAACCATGGGTTGACCAGTTTTCCACATTTTCTAAATTATTTCTTATTTTTATTAATTGTTCATTAACTAAGAAAAATAGGGTCTAACTTTGACTATATGTTTGAGCTTGATTTATCTCAAAATCTCAAGATCGATCATTAAATTTTAAATATTAATCTCAAATTTAAACACTTCTAGGAATTTGAGTATTTTAAATATCTAATAATTTGAGAATTTTCGAGCAAATCTCAAGATTAATTTGAAAATTTAAATATTCAAATCAAAATTTCATTTGATCTTATACAAGTTTGCTCATAGCAAAATTTTCTATAGATCACTATACACACACAGACACACTTGTGTTTTGCTCTAACCAATTTGGGTTGATCCTAGGTTTCCTATGGTCAATCTAGGTTGACTAGTTTTTTAACATTTTATGTCTTACACATGTGCATTTATCACTTAGTAGTTATATTAAACATTTATCTAAGATTATTGCACCCGCACCTTAGTATGTTAATTTGAATAATTTAATTTCAACTTGGTATATCTTGATTGGGCTTTTTAAATAGGTCAAGCCGTAAACTTCATTGTTTGAGCACATTAGTTAGCTTGCACTATTTATGATAGCCAACCTTAGCTCTTTATAGGCCCAAGAAACTTTATAGGTCACAACACTTATTTAACATACCTGTAAAATTATTTTTTTCAACCATTTCTAAGTCAATAGTATGAATTTTAATAACCTTATTGACATCATAACTTAATGTGACTCGACAATTTAGTTATATAATTTTAATTGGGCTTAGCCATCCCATTTTGGTTATGCATATCCACAATCTAGTCTTGCTTCATTAATTATGCTTTCTATTTCTCTAAGTAACTTTTATTATTGGAATCTTCATAGTTTGGTCATGTCCTTATGTCCATGTCTATTCCTAGTATAATCATGCCTCTTTAACTATAGTACTTACCCTATTAGCCATACCCTTTTGATTGAGGAACTCTTTAAACTAGCTATGCCTTTTGATAACTTTTATTCTTAGTACAATTATTCTCAAGTAATCATGCTATCTTATTATGGTCATGCTCTTTTAATAAGAAAAGGCTATGCTACTCCTTGACATGGCTATGCTCTTTTGATTAAGTCATTTCCTAGTAAAATCACACTATTTTGGTCTTCCAATCCTTGTTTTAGTAGCCTTCTTATAGGACCATTTTTATGGTTTATCCATACTACATTTGGCTAGATTCAATATTATCTTATTCATACTCTTGTGACATAGTCATTCTGTTGGTTAATCATGTTCTATATCAAATAAGCTAGTTTTAGGTATACACATATAACTAATTCATTCCATTTCTTGTGAGTAAATTATCTCTATATGGACTTACCTTGCATTGTAGATATTTATAACTCTTTATGAATTCTGAAATATTTCAATCTTTTAAACATTAATGTCACTCATAAGCATTGGATCTTGAACTTGATGTTTGATAATTTCAATTATCATCCCTACATGTTATTGCATTTTACATATTGATGAGTTTGGTTAGTGCGTGATAAGGTAGTTTGAACCTATCTAATTTCAAGACTTGGCATATGGTTCTACTTCACACGTTACTAGCTAAATAAAGGATATTTGTGATGTGATTATTTATTTGGTTATATCATACTTATTTATGTGTTATAATGGCTCCATTTAGCAGATTGGCTTTTACTGTGCTTAATTCAGTCTAAAGTAATGTTGTATATACAACATGATATAAGCAAAGATTTCTAATGAAGTGCATATCCAAATTCTTGAGTACCTTCGCTAGTACTAAGCATATAAGTATACATTTGAACTAGATAGTTAGGACCCACACCATAGAGACCACAAATGCTTATACTTTATTATTAAATTTCATTTTTGAATATAATTAGGAGTTTATAAGCATGTATAGGCATTGTTTGGGGGGGGGGGGGGGGGGGGGGTACCTCCCCTAAAAAAATTCCCTTCTAAGTGAGAGAGAGAGAGAGAGAGAGTTCAATTGCAAAATAAAATAACATCCAAAAGATAAAAGGTGCTTTTATATCTATAACTTGTTATATATGATATGTCATTAAAAATTTATCTTCATTGGGCAAATCTAAAGACAAAATCAAGTCTGAACTTCCAAAATTAAATCGAAGACCATCCGAATTCTAATTTCAGCAAACTTATAGTCTAACTAAACGTCTCAGAATTACAAACCCAATGACGCCAAATTCAACTCAAACCGAGCCCAAATGGGTCCAAATCGAAGACCCGGAGTGCATTTGGAATATTCAAACCATATATTGGATGACTAAACGATTTCCAAACGTGACATGCTTATAGTCGAATCGATCAATTTGACGAGACAAATCCAATAAGCCCAAGATCGCCAAATTTTGATATCATTAAAACATTCAAATGCCCAATAAATAGTTCAGGATCAAGTGCATCATAATCAGTATATGCTAACTTTCGTGTTATTCATTTGAAGAGGTTTGTCAAATATATTTCCAATGAAAAAGATAGTGCTTCTGGTTAGTAAAATGTGGTCTTACGCGGATAAAACAATCCAAAAGAGAACCACCAAAAGCTCATGGACAACTATTTTAATGTATTATAACATTTCATATAAGATGATAATGTATTATAACAAATGAAAAACAAAAGTAATAAAATAAAATAAAAAATATATGAGTTCAATTCAGGATCTAAGATGATTCTTCCTTAAAACTAAACAAAATACAATGAACTTATCAGTTAGAAAATTTCTATCATATTTATTGACAAACTTAGCATGTTTCCAACTTTAATTATATTATCCTTCTTTCTCTCACTTCTAACAGTGTTATGCCTCTGGATAGAGAAAGCTAAACCACTACAGCTTACATTCAGACCAAAGATTTCAAAGTAATAACTCTCAATAATGACAATAAAATGACATGACACCTAACAATGATTACAAATAGAACAGCAAATGAACTTTTTTTTTTGAAAGGAATCTGATGAACTGATAGTCATAAGAGACAGAGTGATTAGTTGTGTCTGGTCATCAGATATTCAACCACCTCATGGGGTATTCTGATCTTCTCATATTTTCTTTTTAAATGAATTCAATTTTTTTTATTGGAAGCTTAAGCTTATCAACATATTAAGATTTCATTTGTGATGATTTTCATATTGCTTTCTGAAATAATTTTCTAATATAATATTTTTTAATTTATTTATTTTTTTACTTGAAAGCAGTTTTAGAAAGTAATAATAAAGCCCTCTCAAACAAAATCTAAGATTACTTTTTTGGGACGGCTTTCTTTTTACTTCTTAAAATAACATTTTAGTACTATTAAGTTACTTTAATAAGCAATAAAAAAGCCGTTTCAAATATTTTCAATTCCCATAAAAATGAATTTAATAAAATATAATAAACATGCATCTTAAAAAAAGCAATAAAAAAACTGTCCCAAACGAAACCTTAATAATTCAATCAAAATACGAAATAACAGCTTCGTTAATTTTTCCACTTCAGGACTTGCTGCAGAGAGCTACTAAATACAATACTTCTACTACTAATGAATACTTCCATGTTATATAACTCATACTATTTTAGAGGATGAAATATATGATAAATTTTTCATTTTGATGAAACTGCTTAATTGATTGAATGGTTTTACAATTGGAGATAGAATGCAAAACGAAACAAGTATATACATGAGAAGGTTGGAGTAACTCTATTGGCTGTAAGATTAGAGAGTCACATTAGATGGTTTGGTCACATAAAATATCAGCCTTCTGATAATCCGATTAGGAGAGTAAACGTTTTAGATCTGATCTATATTAAGAAAGATTGAGACAGATCTAAAAAGACCTGGTTAGTAAGTATGAGAAATGACCTTCTTCTATTAGATTTATATGAGAATTTAACTATTAATAAGACAATGAAAAAAATAAAAATATTCGTGTAGTCAAACCCACAGTAGGATAAAAACTTGATGTTGTTGCTGTTATTCTATAGCCAAACCCACATAATAGAAACTATTTACATGACAAGATTTCAATCATATTCATTAAAGAATCAATGTAACGTATGATGTTCAGCATCAATTAAAAAAAATCTGGGCTACCAATGTACCATATTGATCTACTTTCCATCATCCTAAAGTTTCATGTGAGGAAAAGCATTAGCCAAAGCAAATGTTTAAAGCCATAAAAGGGGAGCAAATCATAGCCGACAATCTGCACAACCAGCCTCTACAGAAAGACGAAAGCAACTAAACTGGAACTGATCCCTCCCTAAATAACAAAACCATTTACAAATAAAGTGATCCATGTCAGGTGTGTTGCTACACGCTGCTTTTTCAAATTGACATATTTGCAAAATAATCGTTTGGGACGGCTTTTTTGATGCTTCTTAAAGTAGCTTTCTAGTAAAAATATTTAATTTTTGTACTAGAAAACTGTTTTACAAAGCAGCAAGAAAGCCGTTCCAAACAAAGCCTAAGTTTACCCACCAATATGCCTAATGCTAATGTAAATTGCTTCAAAAGAATAGTATTTGCACAGGGAATAGCCACTTCTGGACTAAGTTTCAAGCAGAGATCAATAGGAAGCTGGCACTCTTACAGGAACCTATAAGAGTTTCAAATGGATGAGAATGTACTATAAACTGAAGGAATAAATTCGATAATTATGCTTTACTTTATAAATAAGGTTGATATGTTAAGCTTAGTGCAGTAGTTGGACAAAAACTATCTTACTCACTGGATTTTGCATTAAAAGGGAGCCTCCACTGATTCTTCCCAAACATCTCCACTTCCATTAGAAGCATCTTCCCCATCTTCTTCCATAGAAAGTCTAATGTATTCTCTATGTGCAAAGTGATCCCACTGAGTCAATGTTGGATTTTCACGCTCCTGAAACCATCACCAATTTAAATTTGCAGCCGACCGGATTGAAAAGCACAAGAACAAGCACGCAAGTAATGCATATATTAAAGAGGGACTTATATATAGACAATTAAATTCTAATGTATTTATATATCTAACACCAAAATTTTTATATTTATATAGCATCCTCTGTCAAATTGCATCAAAATATATACATTAAAAGATATATTTTACTTTAGATAAACTAATATTAATGATATTTTTAATGTCATTTATAGATTAGGGGATTGTATAAATAAATATATAGAGTTAGATGTTAGATATGTAAATAAATAAGAATTGATAGCAATGTATGAAAATCCTCCTAAATTAAATAATGCTCACTTGACGGATAAGGAAAGGATCACGAGCTTCGAATGCCATGAATTTATTGAGATTGAAAAGTATGTTGAAAACATTTCCTGAAAGCTTGCATGCCTTTATATCACTTAGCGTAAAATGGGTTTCATTCTGCACATAAAACATTGAAATTAAGAAGGATTGGAGAAATTTCAAACCACCAATAAGTGGCAAACCTTGTTAAGCTAATTGAGCATGGGTGACAAAAAGAACCTCTGGAGCAACCATATCAACTATTTGGCATAAAATGTCTTCAAAAAGTACAGGCTCCTGTGTCATGCACTCCATCCGATGCAACTGCTCTTCATAGAAAAATTGGATCTCCGCAGGTGTTATAATACCATTTCCATCCAAATCGATACACTTGAACCTGAAATTTAATTAGGATTTTTAACGATTATATAAGCTAATCAAACTCTATCGTAGGTTGTCTTATGGTAAAAAGTAATCAATAAATCCTGAATACATCTCTTGAATTTTCGAAAAAGGCAGCAGCAGCTCAACTTTGCTGTCTTACTTTTTTTTTCTTTTCAAAATGCACCAAATGATTTGGTGCATGACTTCGCCGTCTTACAAGACATCAAAAACATATTCAGAATTCTGAATCCTCTCAGAGAAAAATTGATGGGGACATCAGAGCATGAAGAGTATATCTGAGGCGTGGCCGTCGATCTACGGCCACGATCGAGTCGATGTGTTTGGAGTTATTTCATGTATTTGTTTTATTATGTTATTTGTTACTTATGTTGTAATTGTTTTTTTTTCATTTTACCCCTTGCTTAAGGGAAGTCGTATGTAAGCCCTAAGGGCAACGTCGTCTTTTATCTTTGAGTCCTTTTTGCACGAGGCTATTTATAGCCCTCAAGTTCTTCCTCTAAAGTTAATGATTGAATGATAAAAAAATTTTGTGTTATTACTTGAGTTCTTGAGAGATATTGAGAGTGCTTGGAGAGATAGCGAGATCCCTAGGAGAGGGAATTTGGATCACCCACCAACCTTAGAGACGGCCGGGTTCGTGATTTTCTTTGTTATCTATTTTCATTTCTCCTCATCATCCCCTACCCAACCGTCCGCCTAACCCCACCTCACTCCAAGCTGCCGGCCACCTTCATCCCCACCATCCTTCCACCAAAAACTCCCCAAGTCACCTCCACCTAGCCGCCGACTCCCTTACCCGAACCCCAAGCAAGCCGCCGGCCCCTAGCCCCTTACCCTCTCTTAGATTTATTTCCTATTCTAGATTGCCATAATTTTGGATAGATTTTGAATTCAAATTCACTCAATTTGAAATTTAAAATCTTTCATAAAATTATAAAATCTATTTTAGGAAAGTTTACTAAATTAAATTCCATTTGAATTTCAAGTTAATTGGAATTCCTTTACCACTTTCCTTATTTAAGTCAACTTCTTTTGGAAAGGATTTGAATTTAAAATAAATCAATTTTAGATTTCAAATCTTTCCTTTTTCTCTTAATCCTATTTTAGGAAAAGTTCTTATTTAATTCAATCAATCAAATCATGAAGGATTGATTAATTAAAGCCTTAACTCTAAATTTCAAATCTTTCCTTTTCTCTTTATCCTATTTTAGGAAAGGCTCTTATTTAATTCAATCAATCAAATCATGATGGATTGATTAATTAAAGCCTTAACTCCAAATACATTGCATCTAGACACTCCCCCCCCCTCCATCTCTTGGCCGAAATTCCCAAGGGCCCAGCCACTTATTTCCCCTCCCAAAATTAACCCTCTTTCTTTCCACTAAATCAACTCTTCTCACTTTGGAAATATTTTCAAACCCAAACCCCTCTTACCCGCCAACTCCCCAATCATCTTTGCTAAGTTTTTCTGCTACAACTCCATCCTAAACCCCATCCGACTTTGGGTTTTCTACTCTCCAAGTCTGCTGCCAGAAATTCCTGCACCTATTCTTGATTTTATGTCAACCACAAACTTCCCCAACTGTTGTCCTAGAATGACAGCTTATTGTCCATCAATTCCCGCCGGCTCCTCTCAATGTACCACCATCGGAAAGGTTTCTCCCCACTGTCCAACATCTCTCAAAGTCAAAATAGCGACTTCTTGCATGGATGGCTAACCCAGAACGAGATTCTGGCATTGTCTACAACAACCGAGGCTTCCTCGATCAACATTCCTTGATGTCAACCCGGAGATCGATAGCACCGTCGAAGAATATCTAAAGCGCATCACCTTCACCCTTGCCGGAGCCATTAAAGAACGACTTGGCACAGTTCATTGGAGGATTGCAACTCATCACCCTTTTCTCGTATTTTCATTGTCTAACTTGTTCTTGTAATTTGATAGATTCATGAAGATCTTGTTCATCGAACTCTGCCGAGCTTAGTAAACATAGGGATTGGGTGCACTTTATTTGCTTATAATATTATTGCTAGATTAAGGATTTTTGTTGAAAACTATTATATTTTGCATGTCGTTGATTTTCTTTGTTATTTTGATGATTCAAAGCTCTTATTGTGCAGCTTAGCCTGAACGAAAGTGACCGCTCTTACGTTTTATTTTGTCATTTTATTTGCTAATAGTTCTCATCATTATTATTTTAATCGATAAGTCGTGCAAGTTCTTATCAAGTTATTTCACGCATTGTAGTCCTACATCAAAAATCAAACATAGAAATGAAGAAGTGGCTAGAAAAGTTTTAGATTGTTCATTCTTTCACTGGGCATTTATACACAAAACTAGATAGAAGAAGAAAAAGAAAATAAATGATTATAATAACAAACACAAAAATAATGAAAAGCTTCTAGCTAGACACCTTCAGCAGGTCTGCCTCCCAGCAGTTGCCTACCTAGCGATAGTTTCATCAATTTAGCAGTTATCATTGATGCTGAGGGTGCAATACATGGGCTCTTTCATTCCAATCTTATATACGAATCCATGGCAAAGGTATTTCCTTGTAATAAATCCGTTGCCGCTTATTTTCCTTACGTAGCATTCCTGCCTGCCGCTTTTGATATGATGGCTCATCAACACTCCCCTTTAAATTGGATGGTAGAGATCTACCATTCCTAATTGGCTTATAATATTCTTGAATGTAGGGTTGCTAAGGCTTTGGTGAACATGTTAGTAAATTATCTTCCTATTGGGAATTATGAAGATCAATCAATCTTCTAATTTTTCTTTTAGGAATCTTTTAAACACTTTCACATGTTTGATGCTATTATACGATCATGTTATACGTGATTGTAAGCAAAATTCATGACATATTTATTATCATAGTATATCTTCATAGGCTCTTTCATCTGATTGTTAAATCTCTCAGAATGGTTTTAATCCATAGAATTTGTAGATATTTTGAGCAATTACTTTGAATTCGGATTCAACACTGGATTCTTGCTTCTTCATGTTATACATTTCTTTTGAGAAGTTTCCAATATCCTATAGTGGATTTCTTATCCATTCGTGACCCAACAAAATCAACATCAACATAACCTTCAAGTTATGGAGTATCATATTTTTTCGAGCGAAATTTTTTTCCTTTACTAGATTTAAGGTACAAATCAATCATTATTTCTCTTAATAGATCCAATAGCATATTTTATGGAAAAAAAAATCCTTATTCTGATTGAGCAACTTCCCTGGAAAACAAATACTTAAGTTTGCCTAGTCCCTTGATTTCAATTTTTTTAGCTAGTTTTTTTATTCCTTTTCTTCACTATTTTCACTTGAAATAATTATATCATCAATATATAACGAGAATTCAAAACTTTTCCATTAGTTTAGAGCTTTATGAAGAGGATATTGTCTCCTTAACTTTGCATGCACCTCATTCCATAAATGGCTTTTGTAAATCTACCCAACAAGGCCTTTAAGAATTGTTTCTAACTATAAAGTGCCTTTCTCAATCTATAAATCTTAGTTTTTATGAAAGAATTATTAAATCCAAGTGAATAATAATCTACATAAACTTCTTCAACATCCCCATGTAAGAAATCATTATTCGCATTATACCATTACACAGATCATCCAAAGTTTAACAACAAGAGAAATAAAAAATGTGAATTGTATTTGGCAAATCGTACAATATGATGTTGATCGTATTGGATGATTGACAAAGACGAAATTCGATCATCCCAGTGATCATCTTGGATGAACCTTGACTTATTGAACTAATCGTACAGTACGATGCCAATCGTACTAGATGATTGGGACAGATGATGTTTGATCATCTCGGATGTTTGATCATCTCGGAGATCATCCTATATGATCTTATGAATAATGAACTAATCATATTGAACAATTCAAGTATCATATTGTACGACCAGTATAATGTATTTAAACAGATCGTACTGTGACTCGTCCTTCGTACTAAAGGACCTGGGATTTCTTAAACTAATCATTGTGTACGATCCCATATCGTACTGTACAAATAGAGTCGGCTATCTTGAATTTTAGTGTTAATTTGAGCCTTTGTTTAAAAATCATCCCTAATTCACGTACATGCTCATTTCGTATCCTGTCTCTAAGGGTAAATCCACTCATCCACCTGAGCATCTTCATCTCTGCAACACTTAACTTAGTATTATGCTTCCCTTTTAATGGCCAATATTCGGCACCATAAAACATTGTAGGTCTCACCACCATCTTATAGAATTTTCCCTTAAGTTTTAGGGGAACCTTTCTATCGCACAACAAGACCGATGCATTCCTCCACTTCAACCATCCAACTTGAATTCTGCTGATAATATCCCCATCTATTTCACCATCACTCTGAACAATAGATCCAAGATATCTAAAACGTGTATTCTTATTAATGACTCGATCGCCCAAAGTCACAATCCCCTCACTAGGTCTATTACTACTAAAATTACACTCCATATATTCAGTTTTAGATATACTCAAGTGAAAACCTTTAGACTATAAGGTTGAGCTCCATAATACAAGTTTACCTTCAACTCCATCTCTAGTATTATCGACAAGAAGAATATAATCAGCAAAAATCGTACACCATGGTACATCCTCTTGCAAATGTCTAGTATGAACATCCATGACTAAAGAAAAAAAGGTATGGACTTAAGGCTAATCCTTGATATAATCCAACTGAAATAGGAAAAATACATGGTCAAACCACCTTGTGTTTGAACAAAAGTAATAGCTCCTGCATACATATCTTTAATGATTTGAATATAAGCGTTATTAATTCCTTTCTTCTCAAGAACTCTCCATAGCACTTCTCTTGGAATTTTATCATATGATTTTTTTAAATCAATAAATATCATATGTAGATCCTCATTATTCTCTTTATATATCTCCATCAAACCTCTCAATAAATGTATGGCTTCCATAGTAAACCTACCTATCATGAATCCAAATTGATTTTGAAAAAATATTAGTCTCATGCCACAACCTACGCTCTATAACTCGCTCCCATAGTTTAAAAGTATGACACATTAACTTAATTCCTCTATAATTCGCACACTCCTGTGCATCACATTTATTCTTAAAAATAATAACTAACACACTCATTCTCCACTGATCTGACATATTTTTAGTCTTCAAAATAGTATTAAAAAGTTTAGAAAGCTAATAAATTCCTTCATCTCATAAGCATTTCCACATCTCTATTGGAATATCATTAGGTCCAACAGCTTTTCCACACTTCATTTTCTTTAAAGTCTCTCTAACTTCGGTTTTACTAAGTTAAATTAACTTCGGTCAAGGATGACCGAACCACTACAAATCTATGGTGTTTTTGTTCTTGATTTTACTTTTACTTTTCCGTATTTTATTTCTTGCATCTTTACTTATTGCAAAACTTTTGATTTGTGACTTACAATGTACATCAAACGTATCTTGTTTTTGCTCAAAAAGAAAAAAAATTCAGAAGCTAAAAATCAAAAACTATTTTTCCTTTGCAAGTTTGTTTAAAACAAAACTAAGTTTTGTTTAAATTGGTGGTCATATTATTTTTCACTGAATTATAATATTTCAATAGGGATAATTTTAAAACACTAATTCATCCCCTTCTTGATGTGCTTTTGTAATTCAAGTCGGTCTAACAACTCACATTTGAACTTTCAATTGTATCAGAACGGGTATCAAAGTTAGTGTTTTAAAAAGTCTTAAGAATAATATCCAAAGCACATCTCAGGAATAGAAATATCACGAAGGACTATTCAATAATTCGACCACTTTTATTTGAACTTTTACTCCCTTGGTTGTCGGTGGCTTCCCTCGCCCCAACGATATCATTTTAGGTTGTCCCTCTAGCAACTTTTTCAACATCTCCTCGAAGATGAAAAATTTTCCATCAATCTTCTTGTGGAAGACTGAAATTTAACTTTTAAAATCTGAAAGTTGAGTTTGAATATAAAAAATTTTATATTTCAATTGTTCGATCTTACCATCCAATACTTCTACCTTTCTTCCTGCCATAGGTATTCGAATTTAGACTCCACTAGCAAAATATAGTAACTACGATACGAATCTGGCCTTCATATAGCAAAAAACAACAAGATCAGAGAGGAAATGCAGCAGAAATTAGCAAGGAAAACTTCTATTTAAGCCCCAAAAACTGCTCTAATACTAATTTGATAGGAAATGGATGCCCTTTTCATCAAATCAGTGGATGAAATACAAAAAATTGGGGAAAAAAATGCCTAAAAATAAATTTTATTGAAAGAACTATAAAAAAATGGAAGATTTGAATATTCAATTAGAGAGGAAGATCCGGCGCTCCCAAATCACTAACCGCTTGCTAGAGCCCAAATAACCTTAGAATAAACTAAATTCAACAAACAAGACATAACCTTTGTAAAACCCGAAAAAATGTCGATCATAAGCGTTGCACGCAAGTCGATGCGCCAGGATGAAATTAATTTTATAAATTTGTGCATAAAATTTCGAGCAAATTGATATGAAGAACTTATAGAGAATTTCACATAGTTTGGAAATTACAAATCATAGAAGTTTCCTAAATTTTTAATTATGACTTAATAGCCCCTCCTAATTTTAATTAAAGCATGTCTGGGCAAATTGGACCTTTAGCAATCCCTAATCACCTCCTTAGATTTAAGGGGCCAAATCATTTCGGTCCCTTCTCCATTTGTTCGACCGAAACACGAAAAGGTGGAGAGAGAGGGCGATGGGAGGCTTCAGGCGGCGGCTTTGGTGACGGTTTCCGATGGCCAATCTGGGGGGAAAGTGTATAGGGAGATAAGGGAAGACTAAGGTATGTTTTAATTTAACCTTACTCTAGAAAAAACCCAAACTTAAAGCATATAATAAATGACAAATACCCAAACAACCCTCCCCTAATTCCCTCCCAAATCTACCATATTTCCTTAATTTTTCTATCCCAAGGCAGCCCCCAAATCTGACCTCTTTAATTAGAAAATATTTCCTAATTAATTCCCTTCAAATCAGCCCCCAAACCAGCCCCTAATCTATCCTCTTCAACTGAGAAATATTTTCTAATTAACCCCTCCAAATCATCCCCTAAATGTCTTTTTCAACTAGAAAATTTTTTTTAATTAATCCCCTCCAAATCAACCCCTAAATGTCTTCTTCAATTAGAAAATATTTTTTAATTAATCCCCTCAAAATCAGCCCTCAAGAGCCGATCCAAGAAAGGATTGGCAGGACCGATCCAAGAGGGACCCAATCTAAAACTCCCCAACCCTTTTGCTTGGAGTCAACATGATACACCCTAGATAATGTAACAAAGGGATATTGATAGGGTTTATGATCCATCCCCACACTAATATTCCATGCATATAACACAACAACAAGAAATGAATATTCGAGATACATTCATCATAAAGAGAATGTTTGGAAGCTAAAGTCATGCACCTCCTTAATCGAGACTACTCTATTAATATAAGTGGTAATTAAATATAAGGCTTTGCACCTATAGAAAGTGTTGATTCCCATATCTAAATTAATCCATTGGAGGTAAATCTGATAACATCAATTTGCCATCTAAGAAAGCATATGAGGTTTGCTTTGTTAGGGACTAACCAAAGAGACATAAAGGTAAATGCTATAAATGTCTTCAAATATTGTAGAAAGCTGAGTGTTGGAGGGGATGAGAGGAGAGGTGTGAGCGGGAGTTGTGTGAGAAATAAAAAATGACAAAATTGAGTTGGCTTAAGAACTTTAAAATAAATGTATGGAAAACAAGCATAGATTGATAAATAATTATACTGGAGAGATGGTAGAGGTAGCATGTATTGAAGATAAGATAGTAAAAAATAACCTTAGATAGTTTGGACATGTACAATAAAGAGCAAAAAAATGCAACAAAAAGACATAAAAATAAAATTAATGTTGAAGAATTAATAATGAAAATGGACCATAAGCAATAGGAGCAAAAACCACGCAATGCATCACTCAATAGTCTAATAGGAACTCATCAAAGGAGGATTCATGAAGCTCACTCCAAAAAATATTAGGAAAATGCTTATGAAGAAGAAGATGATGATATAAGACATTCCAAGAAAATGTACAGTGTTATTAAATTAGTGTTAAATCTCATCCCCTAGTTCATGTATGAACCCGATGGCTTAGGATAGAGATCTGTGGGAAGCTCTCTTGACTCACATTGAGTACCTTCCATAGCTAGACATCTGATTTAGGAAGGATTATATTACAACAATTATTCATTATTCTATAGTTATTTGTTTCCTTAGTAAAACCTCTTGTATAGATCTATAAATAGAGATGATGTTGTATAATAAAGCTATGGTTTTTCTCTCAAATCCCTAAATTCAACATGGTATCAGAGCCACAAACGAAGTACAGAGGAAACCATTGGATGTCTTACCGGGCGGAGACTTGCAGATGGAAGAAGCAGCCTCGCGGACGACCTCGCGGGGAGAAGCTTTGCCAATGGAAGCCTCGCAGACGATCTCACATGACGGAGCCTAGCTGTCAGAAGAAGAGGCCTCGCGGACGACCTTGTGGGATGGAGCTTTGCCGACAGAAGACAAAGCCTTACGGGTGATTTCGCAGGACAGAGCATTGCCAATGGAAGATGAAGACGCAGACATCTCCTGCGAGACGAAACTTGCAGATTGGCAAGCTAGTGGGACGGAACCGCTTGAGCCAGCACACGCGTACGAGACCTCCCCGTCTTAATCACTGGATTTTCGAACCTGTGAGACCAAATCAAGTGACATGATTTAATCAGGCTTGGGACATGATTCAAACCCTATAAATATCATCCTTTATTGCTGATATAATTAGCCTTTCTTGCTGACATAATTAAAAGTAATATGGTGATACCACAATGTCTAAAGAAAATTCATCCCATAATTTTGATCAATTCGAAGATCCATGATACGCCAAGAACGAGGTGATCTCCAAAGCATGCAACCTTCCTATCACCTAAACGAGAAACATTACCTAAAATGGCCTCAATTCGTGAAGACATTAAGGGAAAAGAAAAATACGCCACCTCCTCGGAGGACCAAAAGGAGGAGATCCTAATTTTGAGGCAAGAGATGAAGCGGACTCCATGATTATGTCACTGTTGTGGAATTTTATGACTCTAAAAATTAGAAATACCATTATGTTTCTTTCCACTGCAAAGAACATATTGGATGCCGCCAGACAAACTTATTCAAAAGCCCGAGATGTTGCTCAAATCTTTGAAATTAAAGTCAAAGTATGAAGCACAAAACAAGGAAGCAAGATCGTAACCAAGTATGTCACTCTTCTAGAACACCTGTGACAATAACTTGATCACCACAGATGCATAGAAACCAGGCGTCCAGAAGATGCGGCTATCCTAAAAAACTTAATTGAAAAAGATAGAGCATATGATTTTCTTGTAGGAATAAATACATAATTTGATCAAGTAAGAGTCTAGATCCTTGGTAAAGAGGAGACACCATCACAAAATGAAACCATCGCTCTCATCCGCGCTGAAGAAACCTGACAAGGAGGATGTTAGAGCCAAAAGTAGTTGAAAGCTCAATAATGATAACCAGAGAAGCACCATGGAAGGAGAAAGGTAAAAACTACAAAATTCAAAGACAGAGACTCTCTTTGGTGCAGCTATTGCAAGAAGTAAAGACATACGAAGGAAACATGCTGGAAGATACATGAAAAGCCCCCAAGTAAGAAGTGAAACCAAAGAAATGAGAAATGAGACACATCATATGCCAACACCACAACAAGTCATCCTAACCCAAAAATACCGACTAGCTTCAAAGAACTCAATAAAGAAGACATTGACAAACTCAGACAACTCCTGATATCCCTTGAAAAATCATATGCATCTTCATCTTTTGCACTTTTAGGTAAGTTTGTCATATTCACTGGACTAAGTACCTCTAGAAATCCTTTGAAAGGAATATTGATCATTAACTCAGGAGCCACAGATCCCATGACAAACTCCACTATCCAGTTCATCAATTATGATCCTTGCCCATAGAAGAGAAAATCATCAATGCTGATGGTTATTTTGCCATAGTACAAGGCCAAGAAGACATACTCTCATCCCATTCCCTCACTCTAAAAAATGTGCTCCATGTACCTCAATCAAGGTTTAAAATTGCGTATTCGGGTATTGAGGCGTTTTTCGTTCGTGAGGCGAGGCGTAAGCCTCAAGGCGATTTGAGGCGTAAGCCTCAAAATCAAAAAATTGCGTAAACATAAAATAATAAATTTTTTATATACTAATGAGTAAATAATATATAAAACATAAAAATGCACAAGATAAATAGCAATGACATTAACATATCACATAAGAAGTTAAGAACTCACTAGTCATCAGCATTATCATCACTTATCACTCATCAGTCATCACTAAGGGGGTCTTCATTTGAATCATCATTATGATGAGCTGCTCTCTCCTCTTCCCCTTCTCCTATAGAGTCCAATATCTCCCAATCAGCTTCTTCTTCCTCATTATTAGTTATCTTCCTCTTCCCTAAATATTTTTGAATAATATCATAATGAATAATAGTGTAATACATTAATAAAAGTCTAAGAAAAGAAAACTATATTATTTATATACCTTTTTTGATTTGTTCTTGAGTTGTTGTGGATGTGGATGCTTTAAGACCATCAAAGAAATCAACATTTAAATCTTCATCTTGTAATTCAGACGGCATCACTTCAACTTCATCATCTACAAACCACTCATCATCAGATGCCACATCATCGCAAAGCAAAGGATCTTCATCATCCATTAATCCTTTTTTCTTCAAATTTCTATCTTTGAGTCTCCTATTGTACATAATGTACACCAGTGAGTTCATCCTCAATGTCGACAAGCGATTTCTCCTCTTTGTATGTACTTGGTTGTAGGTACTCCAATTTCTTTCACAGCCAGATGAAGAGCATGTCAAGCCCAAAACTTTCACAGCAAAACGCTGTAATTCTGGAGTCCCATCACCAAATTGAATCCACCACTCAACTGGAGATCGTTTGGTAATTGTATCTTTTGCTTGTTGTAATCCAAAAAAACCCTCTTTGTTCCTAAAAGGTACCAATTGCAAGTCAGCATTTGATCTTTCAGTTGCATCACTTATTAGACGATCCATGCAATGATATAATCCCAACTTTATTTCAGGGTTTGTAGACTTGTTCTCTGCATATTGATACTGAGGGTTTAGGTAGTAGCCAGCGGCATGCAAGTGTCGGTGCAGCTGTAGTTCCCACCTATCATCAATAATATTCCAAATTTCCCTAAAGCTTCCCTCACTGCCTCCTAAGTTGGAGGCAATCATCTCTTTGGCTTCATCCATAGCATTGTAGATGAAACCCATTGCAGGCTTCTTCTCAGCATCCACCATCCTTAAAACATGAACCAAAGGTCTAGTAGTTGTAATTGCATATAAGACACTTTGCCAAAATCTGTCATTTAAAACAATCTTTCTAATCTCTTTTCCCTCAGCCTTCTTTGCCCAAGCACAACTCAACCACTGTGTAGATGTGAACATAGCCTCTAAAGGTTGTCTGGCATCCAGCATGCTCTCTAAGGTCAAGTATGCGGTGGCAAATCTTGTTGCGGCTGGCCTTAGAATTTCTTTCTTCGAAAACTTTCTCATAAGAGCTAGAACCCAAGAGTGGTTGTAAATAAACTTGGTTATTTTTTTGGCTTTAGTGAGTGCATTTTTATGTTGAGGTAGATCCCCAAGCTTCTCAAGAATCAGATCTATGCAATGTGCAGCACATGGAGTCCAATACAAATGTTTCCTCTTCTCCATAAGTTTATTACCTGCAGCCTTATAAGAACTTGCATTATCCGTCACAATTTGTACAACCAAATGTTCTCCAACCTCATCAACAATGCTATCTAATAATCTAAATATGAACTCAGCATCTTTGACCTGGTCAGATGCTTCAATTGACCTTAAAAACACAGTACCATAAGGATTATTAATGAGGATGTTGATCAGACTTCTATGTTTGATATCAGACCACCCATCTGACATAATTGTTACTCCTGTTTGGGCCCAAGTCTTCTTAATTTCTTCAATGGTTTTATCAGTGCTTTCCAACTCCTCCTTCAAAATCCATGTTCTTAAATCATACATGGTTGGAGGTTTGAACCCTCTCCCAAATGCTCCAACTGAACGAATCATGTTGTAATAAGCAGGTGATGTTGCTACATTAAATGGAATAGCATTTTCGTAGAAAAATCTGCCTATATCCTTACACACTCTTCTTCGCGCCTCTCTTGCATTTTCTGGAGCCATCTTCTGTGTAGTAGAAGGCCTATCCTCTGATGTGTCAACCATGTAATGATCCATAGGCCCTCTAGCACCCCTAGATGAAATGGGCTTCATAGAAGAAGATGAATCCCTAACGCTGCGCTCACTCCCGTAGTAAGATCCAGCATCAACTCTATCTTCAAATTGCTTCTGTGCAAGATGTTTTGATGTGGTAGACTTATTCATGTATGACTTTATCTCATCCCTTACAGCATCAGGAACTTTGGAGCATGGAGCAACATTCTTGTGAGAGCCTGAAAGGTGTTCCTTCATCCTAGTCACACCACCTTTCACAACTTTATCACAGTAATTGCATTTCAGATAGACATATGTTTTATCACTTCCTCCTACATCCACCTGAGTGCTATATTTCCATGCTGGATCTTTTCTATGACCTGATGCAGCCTTATCCTTATTTTTGACCATCCTGATTGAGAGAAATAGGAAACAAACGAGTTCTTACTAATCTTTTATATGACCTGATGCAGGTCGGAGGAGACAGCAGCCTCGGAGGCTCAGACTAAAGCGTACGCTGGTCGGACGGAGAAGACAGCAACCCAACTCACAGTCTCGCAGTAGATGAAACCTCCAAGCAAATAAGTTTAGGGTTTAATATGCGTCCTGGATGTGTTCAGTATTATCTACGTGAACATTGCGTGTTTTGGAGCAGAGTAATTTAATGTATGATTTTATATTAATAGTTAATAAAACATGATTTTCTGGGTATAGTTTGTGTACTGGAAGTGTTAATTATTTTATTGTGCGTACGTTATGCGTATCCTATGCGTTATATATGGGTACACTATGCGTTCACTGTGCGTATTTTATGCGTGCTCTCTGCGTCAACATTGCGTATTTTTTAAAATATAAAAAAAACAAAAAAAAAAGAACATTTAATGACTATGTACAATATAAAAAATATAAGAACAAATTAAAAGAACATTTATAACAAATACAATTTTACAAGAGAACCTAATGTACATCTTCAACAAGACAACAACATCAACTTCCCTACAGGAATTATGATTGATGTATTGTCCAATATAAATCATCTTGACAACCAAGCCTTCCCTTCATCACTGCGATACTTATCCTCCTCCCATGTTCATGATGCCAATAACTTGTTAACATAAACCTAATCACGATAGAGATGTTTATGTTTACAAGATATTGGCATCAATTTCATGGGAGGAGCATAAGTATCGTAGTAATGAATGGAAGGCTTGGTTGTCAAAGATGATTTATATTGGACAATAAAATCAATCATTCTATTAAAGATATTAAACCAAAATAATTACAAGAGAAGTAATGCAGGCATAACAGAAGGTAAGGCGTAATAAAATCAAACCTTCTGTCAAGCCTGCATTGCTTCTGTTTGAAAAAACCATGCGTTACCATAAGGCAAGTGTTCCCGCATTTTATAGTGAAAAATGTAATGTTGAGCAATAGTAAGTAATAAAGGCTCATAAAAAATCAACCTACCCTCTTATCCTCCCAACCATATCTGTCTAAAGGCTCGTAAAATTTTAAATAGAATTTTATAAATAAATTTTACTGCATATGTGTGCGTGTGTAATGCGTGCGTTATGCGTACGCTATGCGTTCGTTGTGCGTCATTTGTGCGTTCGTTATGAGTTCGTTGTGCGTCATTTGTGCTTAATGTATGCGTATTATCATTTAGTATGGAATTTTTTACTCAAAGCAATGTAAATAACATTTATACACAGATAAACATTTATACACAGAATCAGAATGAAAAATATTAATACACAGAAACATTTATACACAGAAACATTTATACACAAAAACATTAATACACAGAATTGAAAGATATATTCTTTAGTGGTTACATCATGAGTTACACTTGTCTTCAAATGGTCTCGCATTATATAATAGAAAAATGTAATATTGAGCAATAGTAAGTAATAAAGGCTCATAAAAAATCAACCTACCCTCTTATCCTCCCAACCATATCTGTCTAAAGGCTCGTAAAATTTTAAATAGAATTTTATAAATAAATTTTACTGCATATGTGTGCGTGTGTAATGCGTGCGTTATGCGTACGCTATGCGTTCGTTGTGCGTCATTTGTGCGTTCGTTATGAGTTCGTTGTGCGTCATTTGTGCTTAATGTATGCGTATTATCATTTAGTATGGAATTTTTTACTCAAAGCAATGTAAATAACATTTATACACAGATAAACATTTATACACAGAATCAGAATGAAAAATATTAATACACAGAAACATTTATACACAGAAACATTTATACACAAAAACATTAATACACAGAATTGAAAGATATATTCTTTAGTGGTTACATCATGAGTTACACTTGTCTTCAAATGGTCTCGCATTATATAATAGAAAAATGTAATGTTGAGCAATAGTAAGTAATAAAGGCTCATAAAAAATCAACCTACCCTCTTATCCTCCCAACCATATCTGTCTAATGGCTCGTAAAATTTTAAATAGAATTTTATAAATAAATTTTACTGCATATGTGTGCGTGTGTAATGCGTGCGTTATGCGTACGCTATGCGTTCGTTGTGCGTCATTTGTGCGTTCGTTATGAGTTCGTTGTGCGTCATTTGTGCTTAATGTATGCGTATTATCATTTAGTATGGAATTTTTTACTCAAAGCAATGTAAATAACATTTATACACAGATAAACATTTATACACAGAATCAGAATAAAAAATATTAATACACAGAAACATTTATACACAGAAACATTTATACACAAAAACATTAATACACAGAAACATTTATACACAGAAACATTTATACACAATGAAAAACTGTTATTTTGGCAACGCTTTACAAAATATTTCATATGCAAGTTCTGCTCTATACTTTGGCATGTCTCCTTGCCAATTTGTACTATCAGTCCAATCAGTGTTGCCTTCAAGACATATTCTTTCCATATATTTACAGACATACATTCCACAATCAAAAGAGTTCTCCTGTTTTGGTATAACTTTAATGGTAGAAAGCTTCCATTTTCTGATATCACTATCAAACGCTCCTTTCGTGTCAGAATATAGGGCTTTAAGCTGAAATATATGTTGAGCAAGGATTAGTTCAGTAATTTTTTAAAAAATTTAAGAGTTCAAATGATGAAGACTAACACTTACGATTTTTGGAACAACAAGCCTATGCTCTTTGACGCGGCGGTCCAATGAGTCATAAAATTTCCACTTGTGTTCTTTCAGCAAACCAACCAGAAGGGTAATGTGATCAGAATCAATGATTGGTTGTAATAAAATGTTGTTTGAAGTAACAGAAAGCTCGGTTATATGGTTGACTTGCAATTTGGACAATTTATCCCTTCCTTTGTTATTCTGCAAGTGCAAATAGAAAATGTAAGAACTTAGAATGGAATAATGGATACTAAGTTACTAATCCAATAGTTAAACTGATAAATTGAATACTAATTTACTAACCCAATAGACTGGAGAGATGTATAGAAATTTATGGTACTTGTCTGGCATAAGATTACACTTCTCATTTAAGAGATAGGCAAAAATATCTAAAATTTCATTGCCTAACCAACTGTCGCTTAATAACTCATCAATATCAGATCTGGAAATAAGAATGTTAAGCACAAACAAGATACTATCATCCCTGCAAAAAAAAAAAAAACATTAAATACGCATAACACACGCATATCACACGCATATCATACGCACATCACAAGCATAACACACGCATATTATACGCATACCACACGCATATCATACGCATACAGATCTGCAAACAAAAATAAAGTTGCAATTTTTTACCTTTTAGAGAACTTCTTCAAACATTCTAGCACAAAATTTCTCTTCTCAGAAGTCAAACACAAAAGACCTCTGTAATTTTCTATTTCAACTGTATGAACATAAGTTACAGGTTTTATTTGAATGTTATCTACAGGTATTGGTTCATTTGGATTTGTATATTGAACCAGTTGCATTTCTGCTGGGACTGGCTCATTTGTTGGGATTGGATCTTTTGGTGGGATTGGATCTTTTGTTTCATTGAGGCTGTGGGGTGGGATATCTGATCTCTGTCTCTTATTGGAAGATGAAGAGTAGGCTGAGTAGCTAGCAGATCTTTTCTGAGGAACTTCTTTGCTCTGATCAATGAAATTATTGAGCTTGACCTCAATAACTCCAACTCTTTCAGTAAGATCTTCAAACTTTGTGCTCAGTCTGTCTTCAAATTCTCGAAAAAGTTTTGTACATGTTTCTTGGCAGGATCTCATTATTGTTTCTTGTATAGACTGAAGTGCTTCAGCAGAAAAACTTAAATGTGGTTGCTGAGGAGATTGGTGGGGGTCTTGCTGAGCCAGCTGAGGAGGTGGGGTATGATGGGGAGATTGGTGGGGGTCTTGCTGAGGAGGTGGGGCATGATGGGGAGATTGGGGGGGGTTGTTTTGATGGGTGGATATGTCATGAGGGGAATCAGGGGATATAGGGCTGTCTGATGGATATTTCTCAACATTAACCATATCCATTTCAGCCTCTCCAACTGCCTGTAGGACATTACAAATCTGACTTTTTCTTATATTAGCAAATAAGTTAGTTATTACCTCTGTAGTATATACAATATCATCGGCCCATCGAAGAAAACGGGGCCTTCTGTCAGCATACATAGGAGCATGAATAGTAGTATGCTCCAGGAACCAAATCTGCATAAGATGAAAGAAATTTTAGCACTCACATTGAGCAAATAAAATTTTGAATGAATTTAGAAGTTATCACTCACAATTAGCAGAGGTACAAAACCGTTGATGTAACCTGCTGGCTTCTTATTTGAAATCTTGGAGGATGCCTTATTAAACTCTCCAACTAAAAACTCCCTAATTGAACTAGCCCAGTTTATTGACAAAAAATCATCTGGATTATTTGCTATTCTTTGAATCAACCGGGGGGTTTTGAAGTTGTTAAGTTGAAAAAGTAAATTTGAACATAAATACATGATAAACGTTCTTAACATAGTCTCCGGGGGGGTTTTCTTGTTCAACTCCATAAAGTCATTCCTTATTTCTGTTGATGTAACTGAAGTATGTGCTAAGGAATGCCAGGATATTTCTTCTCCTTTATTTGGCAAACCAGTAAGAAGAGCCACTTCATCAGCAGTGAAAGGAATGTGTTGACCTCTTATAACAAAGCATTGTTTTGAAATGTCCCACCTTGAGATCAGCTCATAAATTAGAGGGACATTTTGCTCAAACCCAGGAAATTCCAGAAACTGTACCATCTTTAAATCTTTCAATTTGTCCTTGACTTCAGGAGTAATTTGCCGAGCAAAGTTATCACAGTTTGTTCGGAATGAAGAAACATAGCATCTATAGGTAATTGGACGAACATATATCTGAAAATTGTAAAAAGTTATAGATTAAAAATAAGTAAATGAAATACGCACAAAACACGCACAACATACGCATACTACAAGCAACGGTCACGCACAGTGTACGCATAATACACGCATATATTACGCACATCACACGCACAGTATAGCAAACATTCAACAAATTATATGCACGCATAAAGTACGCACAACATACGCATACTATAAGTCACGGTCACGCATGGTGTACGCATACTACACGCATATATTACGCACATCACACGCACAGTTCAGGGAACATAGAGTAAATTATACGCACGCATAAAGTACGAATAATATAAGCATGGAGTAAGCAATTTGAACGCATAGTGCACGCACGAAAGACGCATATCGTACGCACAGCCTACGCATATTTACTCGTTTAAAATTTGGTTAGGTTTTATGTTTTAAATTTCAACATAAATTTATCATAAACCCTGATTACACAGAAAACACGATGGCATCACAGTATCAAACATTTAAAAAGTTCGGAGAAACCATGCATACGCATAGAATAAGCATAAAATCGGAGAGCCTTGAACGCCAACGCATAGCATAACCATAAAATACGCATTACAAAACAGAAAACATAGCATTAACTTACCTTTTTCTTTGGGGGTGACGCCATCTTAGAAGAAACTGAGTGAAGAATGCTTGAAAATTGAAATTCCTCCGGGTGAATGCTTGAAAGTTCGAAAGTTTACTGTAACTTGAAAATCGAAACGTCGACTCCGGCATTCGACCTTTACAAGGGTTTAAATGTTGATGCCACGTCGACATTTCACTAGGCGCGCCACGTCGGCAACTGGGTATAGTTTGAGACTGAAAAAAAAAATAATTTAGGTTAAGTTTTAAAAAGGCGACGCCTTAAATAAATGAGGCGAGGCGCGCCTTATGGCGCGCCTCAGTAAACTTGAGGCGTAAGCCTCATAAACTAAACTTATTGCGTAGGCTTTGAGGCTTAATTGGTCGAAATTGCGCTGAGGCGCGCCTCAAGGCGCGCCTTTCATTGCGCAATTTTAAACGTTGACCTCAATTATCCACAAATCTTATATTCATACAAAAATTTATTAGTGACCATAATTATCAAACATTTATTTAACCCTACCTTTTGCTTATTAGGACCAGGGATTGGGGAAGATGATTGGACTAATGGACTTGCTAAGGAGAGAACTGGACTGTACTACCTGAAAGAGCTGAACAAATCTAAAAATAGTTGCTCTATGTTATTCATGATTGACAAGAAATCTACTATCTGACTTAAGCACTTCAGATTAGGACATCCATCATTAGAGGTCTTCAAACATATGTATCCAAAAATTTTTCATAAATTAGAAAATGAAAATTTTCATAGTGAAACTTGTGAATTAGTCAAACATAAAAAAACCTCTTTTCAAAACAAGAATGAAAGATGTGATACTCCCTTCTATCTCATTCATAGTGACATATGGAGACCCACAAAGAGTAGTCAAAGATCTCCAACATCTCTGGAGCTCACTGGTTTGATCTTTTATTGATAACAGTACTCGAGTATCTCGGATCTATCTCCTCAAAAATAAATCTTACATTAGCACCATTCTTCTTATTTTTCACACCATGATCTAGAATCAATTTGGTCAAATAAAGAGATTTTGTTCTGACAATGCTAAAAACTACTTCAACCAAACCATATACTCTTATTTTCAGAGTGAAGGTATCATCTACGAGTCCTGCATTCACACCCCGCAACAAAATATGATTGCAGAAAGAAAAAATGGTCACCTCATAACCTCCACTCGTGCCTTCCTACACCATAGTATGCCCAAATCCTACTGGGGGGAAGTCCTCCTAACTGCCACTTACCTCATAAACTGATTACCTTCAAAAACCTTGGGGCTGAAAGCTCCCATGGAGATTTTATCCTTCTTTTACCCCGACTTTTAGACCCATAATAACCTTACATCCATATTATTTGGGTGCACTGCCTATGTTCACATCCACGACCATAATAGAGGAAAACTAGATCCAAGGGCTCTCAAATGTATCATCATTGAATACTCTGCTACCCAAAAAGGTTATAAGTCCTATCGCCCCCTACAAAGAAAACGCTTGTATCCATTGATGTCACTTTTGATGAACAAAATTCTTGCTTTACCAAACCTCATCTTTAGGGGGGAGACTGAAACAGAGAAAGATGATGAAAGTATGCTTGCCCCTCTTGACCTTCCTCCACCACATTAAACTAATCCTCCAAAAATTCAAAATAGGGAAGTTGAAGACAAAACTATCCTTAGATTTGGGAATGTATATTCCAGGCGTACAAGTTCAAACTATGCTCTGAAGCAAATCCAAGAATATGAATCATCCCCTAGAAATAAGGTAAGTCACCACCTCCCTTATACCCTATAACCAACTATATATCCTTTAATAATTTTTCCTCCCCACATAAAAACTTCCTGGTTACACTAGATGATATTCATATTTCTAATGATATTTTTAAGGTCTTATCTGATGAAAATTGAAAAAATATCATGAAGGATGAAATGCAGGCCCTAGAAAAAAACAATACACGGGATATCATCAACCTGCCGATAGGAAAAAAAACTAGTTGAATGCAAATGGGTGTTCTATGTAAAATACAAAGCTGATAGTACACTGAAAAAATACAAGGCAAGACTAGTGGCGAAATGGCACACTCAAACATATGACAATGACTACCAGGAAAACTTTGCACCCGTAGCCAAGATGAACACTGTCAGAATCCTACTCTTAATAGCAGCTAAGTACAATATTCATCTGGAACAATTGGATGTAAAAAATGCATTCGTACATGGGGATATGGAAGAAGAAATATTTCTAAAAAAATATCACAAGGATTTAAGCAAATTCTGGAGGTAACTAGGTGTGCAGACATAAAAGGGATCTGTATGGGCTAAAACAATCACCTAGGGGTTGGTTTGGAAGGTTCTCTAAATTCATGCTTCTTAATGGGTATAAAAAAAGTCAATGTGACCATACACTATTTTTTAAACACTCAGACTCATGAGAAGTTACAATACTATTAGTGTATGTGGATGACATCATCTTGATTGTGAAAGTATGTCTAAAGAAAAATCTTACCAAGGAATTTGATATCAAAGTACTTGATAGACTAAAATACTTTCTTGGAATGGAAGTAGCTCACTCCAGCAGAGGAATATTCATCTAACAGCAAAAATACATTAAAGATCTTTTGAAGGAGACTGTAAAACTAACATGTAAGCCAACACCAACATTAGTAGAACCAAATCTCAAATTGGGGAGAGGTAAAGAAGATCTAGATGTAACAAGGATGCTTACCAGAGACTTGTGAAAAAATTAATCTACCTTTCCCACACCATACCAAATATAACATTTGTTGTAAGTATGGTCAGTCAGTTTATCCAAAATCCAAAACAAACACACATGCAAGCAATAGACAGAATACTAAATTACCTTAAGGGAAACCCAGGGAAAGGGATTCTATTTAGAAGAGATCACGGAATAACCCTAGAAGCATACACTGACATTGATTATGCATGATCAATAGTAGACAGAAGATCTACCTCTGTATACTGTACATTCCTTTGAGGGAATCTAGTTACATGGAGAAGCAAGAAATAAAATGTGGTGGCAAGATCGAGTGCATAAGCAGAATATAGAGCTATGACCCTAGAAATATGTGAGTTATTATGGATCAAGATGATTCTACAAGACCTAAAGATCAAGTGGGACGATCCCATGAAGCTATATTATGACAACAAATCAGCAATCAGCATAGCCCACAATCCAATCAGTATGACAGGACCAAGCACATAGAAGTGGATAGACACTTTATTAAAGAAAAATTTGATTCTGTCTAATATGTATCAACCATGTATCATCTAAAAATCAACTTGCAAATATCATTATAAAAGGATTAGAGAATTCTACATTTCTCAGAATGATTGACAAGCTGGGAATGACAGATTTGTATTCTCCAGCTTGAAGGGGAGTGTTAAATCTCAGTCCCTAGTTCCTGTATGAATCCAACGGCTTAGGATAGAGATATGCGGGAAGCTCTCTTGACTCACAGTGAGTACCTTCCATAACTAGATATCTGATTTAGGAAGGAATATATTACAGCAAATGTTCATTATTTTGTAGTTTTTTTGTTTACTAAATAAGACCGTTTGTATAGATCTATAAATGGGGATGATGTTGCATAATAAAACTATGATTTTTCCCTCTCAAATTCCTGATTTCAACAATTAGGATGCGCAACATTTCTCATTTCTTAATCCTTTAGTTTGACTGAACCAAACCATCTATATTGTTATTCACCAGACATCGTTAAGAGGCTGACGTTTGCATAGAAAAAAGAGATGGTTATGGGATTATCACAGAGGCGCGGTACATTGAAGGCACTTGAATTCCTATGATATAATGGTTGCCATAGAATGATTACTGAAAGTGCAGAAAATTGGATCGGATCAGGTGTCCTGCCGGTTCAGACTAAGCTGTCAGAGTCCGGAACGGAGCACTGAATACACGTGTGTGGGTGGGGGGGGGGGGGTGAATTCTTATACACAAATTTAATAGATTATTGAGTTTCATATGTCATTGTCAAACATCATGCTTATTTAAGAGAGCCTCGCACAGAAAGAAAAAGAAGCTTAAAGACTAAGGACAGACCCTATTACTAGTAGATAATATGGAACATATAAGAACACACAAGCACAAATTCATAGATATGGGCATGGCTATAAAACCTATGCTTCTAAAACATTGCATAACCAAGTTTGGAAGCTTATCAGAGTTTTACAGTGGTGCTTTCGTACCAATACTCAAGGCTTGGTTCAGATGATTTATCCTCCTCAGCCTGTATGAAGTAAACAAAATCTTCATAACCCATTTTTCCTTCAACTTTGCTAGTAAAGCTTCTAGGAACCTGATACACAACAACAAAAGAAGGTCAAGGAAAAGATCAAAGGTTTGCAGACAATCAGTAATAAAAAATTAACAGTTTTAGTCAATAACACGATCTATGACAACAAACCTCCGCAAATATTCTTTCAACAACCCTATACGTCAATGCATGATTGCCATATTTAATAAGATTCTCTTTGTCAATCAAGAAATCATGATCTGTATCAAGCTCCCAGAACTTGCAGTATATAACATAAAAGTGCTCATACGAGAAGTACCTACAAGGCACCAATGAAGCATTTACAGTTATAAGATAGAAAAAATATAATGCGGCCTCATTCCCCCCGGTGCAAATTACTATATAATGGGCGCCTGTTTACAGGCTTCCAAAGGCAATGGACTTAGATGGGCAGGAGCAGTCAAATAGTAGCTTGTAATAATCCACACCTACTCTCACGGCCAATACAAACCTATATGGTGCATGATGCACATATGCTACATCTTAAAGATTTTTATAAAAAATTGTCACCATTTCACATCACAAAATTGAAAAAAAAAAAAAAAAAAAAAAAAAAACATTATCAAGATATTGCACTCCATAGTGGAAACAGCATCATCAAAGTACTCTTCAACGGACAGAATTAAAACCATCCGTTCTAAACAGTAACATAAAAAACATTCAAATATATTCATTCGCATGCCTGGAGATCTGTGCAATTATAGATAAGCTTTCCTACAACAGAGGCTATAAACTAAAATGAATAGAATAAGCAAATCATCCTCGAGATGGGAGCACACGACCAGATTAAACATCAGAGATATTAAACAACCAGAATAACTCGAAGCATATTCCATACAAAAAGAAATTGTGAGAAATAATATTAAATATCTCGTTTTACTTCCTTACCTTAAAACCTTGTTGATGTCCTCCTCCTCATCAGCATGCTGCATTGCAGCAATTAGGTTCCCGCGCTTAAGCTCTCTAAGGATTAGATGACCATTTCCAGATCTATTCACATAGTAGAATATTCGGTAGATAACAGTTTCAGCTGGTAGGTAAATGAAAGTGTGAAAACTGTTAGCTTTTTGAATAAATAAGTGAATAAAGAAGAGAAAAGCCTATCAAAAATTGTCAAGCACTGCACCAAGCATTTAAAGAAACGCAAACAAACAAAATGCATAAATGTAGAGCCACACTCCCACGCATATATAGATATATATAAATAAACTAGTCTTTTATTGTCCAGCATTGCATGGGATTTCAAAAAGAAAGACTTCAGAACAATGCTTGTAAATTTTTCATTCAACGGCTGAATATAAAATCAATTGACATTAGATTAGGTAAATGAATATAAAAAGCAACAAAGTTTCTTTGCATTGCTAGAGAATTTGGCTGGTTTGCGAGCGTGAGGAAGCAAACGGGGATTGGAGGTGGAAGGAGGCGAATGGGGTTGGATGGATCGGAACTTGCGGTTTGCTGGAGTTAGACGTCGGGCTGGGTGCAGAGACTAGAACAAGAGGGAAAGTCGGCTGAGGGAAACAAAGGCTCGCAGCCTGAAGGGGATTTGGATTGGAGGGTTTGCGGAAGTGGGAGATCATGGCTTGAGGAAGGGATGTCTGCTGCTTTGCTTGGAGTTCGATGGGTACAGGAGAGGATGCTTGTGGAGTTCGGGTGTGGAGAGGTGATCGAGAGGGCTGGAGCTGGCATTTGGCTGAGGGCTGCAAGGCTTTGAGAGCGTGACGGTAGGTAGTGTTTTCCCAAAAAGGAACGAAGGCTTCGTCTGTTGTCTCTTGAATAATGCGAACAAGAGTTTGAAACTAAGCAAGGGTTGCGGGATTTAAGTTGAAATTGCGGGAGGAAGCGACGCCGGAGCAGAACTGCAGAGGTAAGCGGGATTTCTAGGATTTTAGCGGGACTTTTGGATTACATGTGATGTGGAGGTTAACAAAATGACCCCAACAAATGTGGTATGGGTCAGGAGCGAATCACATTTGTTGTAACCCGGTTGACCTTGTTGATCTCCAAATATTTGTTATGGAAATTCGCACCCGGCCTCCCCTCTTTCGGGAGAGTTTTAAAGAATTAGGTTATGGGGCAAATTTTCAGAAGGCATATTGGTTTGAAATAAGATAATACCCAGAGATTTCACCCTCATTTTGCAAGGACTTTGTGATCTATGTTCTGGTTTCCTATAGGCGCAAGCCCCTATAGTTAATTATCTCTCCCGATAACAAGAGAGAACTTTCGATTAAGGCTGGTCGTCAATTAGATAATGGATATAAGTATGATTATAAATAAGAGTTTGAAGGATAATGTTGCAAAAACATTAATAGAATTGGAGATATAATTATAACTTTAAAGATTATTATTGATATTAAGATTATTAACATTATAAGTGATAAGGCTCCTCATGTAGGTTTGGATATATGTTCAAAATTAAAATTTTAGAATGACTTTGAAGAATTAATATAAAAAATACTTAGAAGAAAGAGTTTTTATTAAAGAAGATTTAAATGGACATGTTGATAGAGAAGTAAAAAATTTTAAAAAAAAAATCATTATGGTTATGAGTTTGGAGCAACTAATGAAGGTGGTAAGATCATATTAAATTTTGCACTAGCTTATGATTTTATTTAAAAAAAGAAATGAGAATATCATTACTTATCAGAATTGATATAGTAAAACTCAAATTAATTATTTTCTTATAAGAAAAATAAGTCGATTAGATTGCAACGATTGTAAACTTATTCGGATGAAATTTTATGTACACAATATCATTTATTAGTTTTGGACTTTAAAATGAAAAGGCTAAAATTTGAAAAATAAACTAAAATATTATTCTAGGCTTAGATGGGAGCATTTGATGAACATTAGCAAAAATATTTTTGAAAGTAACATTGTAGATCTTAAGATTTTATCTGTGCCTGAGTAACCTAATGCTATGCGAGAATAAAAAGCTAATGATAATAAAAATATTGTAAAGGATGTGCTCGGAGTATCAAAAGAAAAAGCTCATAATAGTAAAAATAATTGGTGGTAGAATCAAAATGTGCAATAAAAAATTAAAGATAAAAAGCTTTGTTATAAAATTTGGTTTATATGTAAAAACTCTAAAAAATTGGAAAAGATATAAAGAAGCTCATAAGGAGTCCAAGAAAGTAATATGCGATGCAAAGATTTTATCTTTTAATGATTTAAATAATATATTAGATATTAAGAATGATGAAAGGTATACGTATAAGTTAGTCAAACAAAAAGATAAAAGTAGTAAGAATTTAGTTCAAGTAAAGTGTATTAAGGATGAAGATCAAAAAGTATTTTTATTAGAAGAGTATATTCAAGAAAGGTGGATGGGATGTTTTGCTAAGCTTTTCAATGAAGATTATGAGAATACGATTAATTTTAGTGATCTTAGCACCATAAATGAAAATAGATATTTTTATCGGCATATTATTAAAACCAAATTTAGAGAGGCTTTAAAGAAAAATGAAGTGTGAATAAGCTATTGGACCTGATGATATTCCAATAGAGGTTTGGAAAAGTGTTAGATCGGAATCGGCCCAACGAGGGTTAGCTAAACTAGCTCTAGGGCTGGTTTACTCTAAACAGCCACGCCAGCGCCAGCCCCCTTGTGGGGCCCATTTCTTGAAGAAAAAGGGATTTTTTAGGAATGAATTGATTTAGGGAGGGATTGTTTAGTAATTGGGATCATATTTGTATGATTTAAATAGATGAGATTATTTAGGCTTAAGGTTATCTGGATATTTGTTGAATTTTAGAGAGTTTCTAGGGTTTGTTTGGGCTATAGCAGCCAAGTTGTAGATTGGGAGAGATGGATCCTCCTCTCCAATTGAGGATCCATTATATCTTGTTTAATTTCTTTCATCTTTTATCTTGTTTGGGATGAGATTGTTTATTTCTGATTATTTCTTCCAAATTCTTCTCTAATCTTATTTTGCAAGGGCTGAAATTCAAATTTGTCAAGGAAAATTCTTGTGCCAACAAGCGTTTCCTATCAAACTTCCTATAGATGAAAGAATTTCTTGGCTTACTAAACTTTTTAATATTATTTTGAAGACTTAAAAAGATATCAGATGAGTGGAGAATGAGTGTGTTGATTCTTATTTTAAGAATAAAGGTGATACACAAGATTGTGCAAATTATAGAGGAATTAAGTTAATGTGTCATACTTTTAAACTATGGGAGAGAGTTAAGGACCATAGATTACAACATGATACTAACGTTTATCAAAATCAATTTGAATTCATGCTAGGTAGGTCTACTATGGAAGCTATACATTTATTGAGAGATTTAATGGAGAAGTATAGAGAGAATAAGGAGGATCTATATATGATATTTATTGATTTAGAGAAAGCATATAATAAGTTCAAAGAGAAGTGTTATGAAGAGTTCTAGAAAAGAAAGGGGTTATTTTTTTTTTTAAGAAAGGGGTTAATAATGCGTATATTCAAGTCATTAAGAATATATATGCAGGAGCTACTATATTTGTTCAAACACAAGGTGGTTTGACCAAGTATTTTCATATTTTAGTTGGATTACATTAATGATCAGTCTTAAGCCCATATATTTTTTGCTTTAGTCATGAATATTCTTACTAGAAATTTGCAAGAGGATGTACCCTGATATATGCTTTTGTTGATGATATGCTTCTTATCGATAAGACTAGTATTAAAGGTAAACTTAAATTATGGAGGTCAACCTTAGAGTATAAAGATTTTTATTTGAGTATATTTAAAATCGAATACATGGAGTGTAATTTTAGTAGCAATAGACCTAGTGGGGGGATTGTGACTTTGCTCGATCAAGTCATTAATAAGAGTACATGTTTTAAATATATTGGGTCTATTGTTCAGAGTGATTGTGAAATAGATGGGAATATTATTAGTAGAATTCAAGTTGGATGGTTAAAGTGGAGAAATGCATCGGGCTTATTGTGTGATAGAAAAGTACCCCTCAAAGTCAAGCGAAAATTCTATAAGATGGTGGTGAGACATGCAATGCTTTATGACGTAGAATATTGGCCTAAAAGAGAAGCATGATATTAAGTTAAGCGTTATAGAGATGAGGATGCTCAGGAGGATGAGTGGCATTACTCTTAGAGACAGGATACGAAACGAGCATATACATGAAAAGGTTGGAGTATCTCCAATGGCAGATAAGATTAGAGAGAGTCGCCTTAAATGGTTTCATCACATAAAATGGTGGCCTATCGATGACTCAATTAGGAGAGTAGATGTAATAGACTTGGCTTCTGTTAAGAAAGATAGAGATAGACCTAAAAAGATTTGGTTAAAAATATTAAAAATTATCTTTCCTTATTAGATTTAAATGAGAACTTGACACATTTTTTTTTACTCTTAATAAGACACAATGGAGAAAAAGGTTTCATGTAACCGACCCCACATAGGTGGATAAAAGCTTGATGTTGTTGTTGTTGTTCTTGTTGTATCTTTCTTTTTCTCTGGCAATTCTTTGTAATTAACTTTGTTATATTAATATCTTTTTCTACTTAATATATTTTGCTTAAAAAAAAAAGAGTACCGAGTTCAATTTGAATAAAAGTTGATCCAACCAAACCTAAATATTTTGGCAAGCCTAAACATGCAATGGTAAAAATATATAGCATCATGGAAACATGATGCAAATCCATGCTTTCACAAGTAACAAAATAGAAAATAAATTGTCTTAAAATAATGAAAAAATTTAAAAATAATTTAAGCAAGATATTGGACAATGCAATTGAAAACAAATAGTTGGATAAGACCATAGATGTTGATCATCTTAGACACGCACCAAACAACAAAAACATAATTTCACAAAAATGGAAATTAATATGATGCTTCAGAGTTTAGACTATTACTTACAAAGAGGAGGCTCCGCATGAACAAAGGCCTCTTCATACCGAATCTCTAAATAATGTTTTCCATTCTACTTGCACAACTCAGTGCTCTAAGTTCCCTTTTTCTTACCGTGTGCCTTTTCTCTACCTCAATTTATTATTCGAAGTCAAAAGTAGCAAACATGAACAACGCAGTGTCTTTGAATTGTTGACCTCTAATGGGGCATAGTAAATAGATTCAACGTCTGACACACTCTCGTGAAAATAAAATAGAACCAATTGTGGAAACAATGTAAAATCGGTAAATATATTGCTAGTTATTAAGAAAACTCACCATATCTATCCTGAAACTCAGGAGTACCCTGCAAAAATTCCAATCCAGGATGAGTTGCCAAAAGTTCTCTCAGTATGGGTTTGAAGTCCTCCTGTACCAAATCATTTTAATCCACTTAAAATTATAAAAAGAAAAAAAAAAAAGATCATAAAGCCACAAGTGCTTAAACACATTGCTGAGTAAAAGTGTATAAGTTACAAGACAAAAATTTTCATGCATAAAAGGCTGCAGCAGATCGTTTTAATTAGAACCCAAATAATAGATAAAAGATGTTTAAACCAAAAATAGGTTAGAAAAACGGAAAAAAATGGTAAACTGACCTGAATAAGGTAGCTGCGATCTGAGTGCTTCAAAATATTAAAAACTTGAGCTTCTGTATCCATGGTCATCATATTACTATTCATCCAGTAAGCAACAAATGCATCCCTATAGTTATACCAAAATCATGCGGCTTAGAAATGCTACAAATTAAAACACCAAAAACAAAACAAATAATTACAGCAACATCAAGGAAAAAGAGGAGAGCTTGAAAGCAATAACTACAACAACCTCAAAAATGAAATTAAAAAAAGCTGCTAGCCAACACCAAGATTTTACATTTTTTTATCAACACAGAACCTCCTATCCCAAAAGTTAGCATAAGGTTGCCTATGATGAATGATGATAACGAAGACATTGATTCACATTATAGCATTCATTACATCATGGAAATATGAATCTTCCTCAATCTGAATACACTAGGTGGCGCAACCTGCACAGATAGGAAGGACAAAAGGACGGAAGAGCTCACAACCAAAATATTTATACAGAAACAGAACTGAAGTATATTCTGATAGAGTTGCCAGCATAGATGAGCCAAACACAATATGTTTCAAGCTATATAGACAAAAAAACATTAAACCTCCCAAATATTTGACACTGGGAATCCCCTGTAGTTAAACTTATAGTTCAGCGCATCAACTTTCAAGCCAAAAAATGCTTAGAAATTTCGGGTCAAAGATGATTTGCACACCTCTTTACAAATCCAGTGCCTTCAGCATCGATCTTTCTGAAAAGAACACTAGAAAAAAATGTTGGCAGCTTGCAGATTTCTTTCGTAACTGTTTTAAACTCTAGCAGCAGATAAAGGAACATAGATCACCTTCTAGAATGTGGTTCAACATAAATAAAATATAACTAATAAACCAGGTATGCATTGACCGTGAATTTGCAATCCGTCTAATTTTCCAGAGAAAATCTGAGCAATTATTTCCAAGCTCTGCATTTTTAGTTCTTTTGGAAGTGGTCGTCCATTCCGAAAGTAGAACTGTCCAAATTTGACGGAGATGTCAAAATAATATCTAAATACAAAATAATAATATTCACATTAGTCGAATGTATTCTTATCTTAAGAATTTATCTTTCATGCACTAATAGTTACAGTAGACTAAAGAGGTGTTTCGACTACAAATACTAGAGCATAAGTGTCATCAGAAGCTTATACCTGAGGAATGACTTCTTTCTCTGGTTCGGTAACTAATTTTAATGGAGATCCAAGGGATGACGGTCCAGCACCTAAACCACGTTTCATAAAACGAGGGGATCCAGAACTACTCCTGGGTGAAAGAGGTGGAGCACTGCCAACAGGGAACATAGCAGGCAAGGCATTGCCGGTAGCAGCATTTGTGCCAACACCATTGCTAAAATTCAATGGCATGCCCGCTTTTGCATCGTCCATTAAAGATTTCACCTATATGCCAAGACGAACTTTTCAAATACAGTCAAAAAGACAAACAGCGGGATTTCTGGGATTTCATCAGACATCCCATGAAGAGAAAAGGGAAAAGTAGGAAAATTAATTTACAAACATATAAAGTGAATCCTGATAGGGAAGCCTAATGAAGATTACAGTCTGCCATCGAGCATAGCATATCAGCATATATGAAGATACACCACAAAGAAGCGGCAAAGAAATGTTTGATTGCGGCACCTTGCCGAGTAACTCATAGGTGGATTGACAGAAATCTTTGAAAATCTAATGTAAACCACAGGAAAATATGTGCAATTTGCAAGCAAAAACTAGCACTCAATAGTAACCAAACAAGCAAAGTTACAATTTCAACGTTACATTCAAATTATATTAGCTCTAGTATCACCCCATAATCTTGGAGCAGACGTGAACCATCATTAAGGAGGAATGCATTATATCCATCTTAGAATAATGATCTGATAGAACTTTAATTCAAGCTAAATAAAAAAGATACATATATTCAATGTTAACAAAGTGCAATAGCATTCAACAGAATAGTTTCCACAAAGCTAGTTAAAGATTTAACCAACATCTGGATGAAGCAACTCTAATGCAATATCAGTCACAACAACAACAACAACAAAATCAAACATTTGTCCAACTACGTGGGGTCAGCTACATGAATCATTTTTCGCCATTGTGTCCTGTTACAAGTCAATTTCTCATTTAAATCTAATAAAGAAAGATCATTTCAAATATTTTCTAACCAAGTATTTTTAGGTCTATCTCTACCTTTCTTAACATAAGTTAAATCTAATACCTCAACTTTACAAACCGGGTCATCAGAAGGCCTCCATTTAATGTGACCAAACCATCTAAGGTGACTCTCTCTAATCTTATCTTTCATTGGAGCTACTCCAACCATTTCACGTAGATGCTCATTTTGTATCATATCTCTAAGGGTAAAGCCACTGATCCACCTAAGCATCCTCATCTCTGCAACACTTAACTTAGTATTATGCTTCTCTTTTAATGGCCAACATTCGGCACCATAAAGCATTGCAGGTCTCACCACCATCTTATATAATTTTCCCTTAAGTTGGAGGAGGATTTTTCTATCGCACAACAAGCCTGATGCATTCCTCTACTTTAACCATCCAACTTGAATTATGCTAATAAAATCCTCATCTATTTCACCATCACTCTGAACAATAGATCCAATATATCTAAAACGTGTACTCTTATTAATGACTTGATCGCCCAAAGTCACAATCCCCTCACTAGGTCTATTACTACTAAAATTACACTCCATATATTCAATTTTAGATCTACTCAAGAAAAAACCTTTATACTCTAAGATTGAACTCCATAATTCAAATTTACCTTGAACTCTCTCTCTGGTCTTATCAACAAGAAGAATATCATCAGCAAAAAGCATACACCAAGGTACATCCTCTTGCAAATGTCTAGTAAGAACATCCATTACTAAAGCAAAAAGATATAGACTTAAGGCTGATCCTTAATGTTATCCAACCGAAATAGGAAAATACTTTGTCAAACCACCTTGTGTTTGAACACAAGTAATAACTCATGCATACATATCTTTAATGATTTGAATATAAGCATTATCAACTCTTTTCTTTTCAAGAACTCTCCATAGCACTTCTCTTGGAACTTTATCATATGCTTTCTCTAAATTAATAAATATCATATGTAGATCCTCCTTATTCTCTCTATATTTCTCCATCAAACCTCTCAATAAATGTATGGCTTCCATAGTAGACCTACCTACCCGACATGAATCCAAATTGATTTTGAGTAATATTAGTATCACGCCGCAACCTACGCTCATAAACTCGCTCCCATAGTTTTAAAGTATGACACATTAACATAATTCCTCTATAATTCACACTCCCGTGCTCTGTTTAAAATTGCGCAATAAGAGGCTCGCCTCTGCGCAATTTGACCCAAAACCGCCTCGAGGCTTACGCAATTCCTCTCCTGGAAGAGGCGTACGCCTCACTTGGACTGAGGTGTGCCTCATAGGCGCAATTGCGCAATTCTGGCTGAGGCGTACGCCTCAAATATATGCTTAGTACCGCTCAGTATATGCTCGGTACCGCTCAGTATATGCTTGGTATAGCTAGGTATTTGCTCGGTACTGCTAGGTACATGCTCGGTACCGCTCGGTATATGCTCGGTACAGCTAGGTATTTGCTCGGTACTGCTAGGTACATGCTCGGTACTGCTCAGTACCGCTAGGTACATGCTCGGTACTGCTAAGGAACATGCTCGGTACCACTCGGTATCTTCCCATAAGAACAGGTCGAACCCCGTCAGGGGGCAGTGCCCCCATGGACCCCCGGCAGTCCGGCATATTATTCTATTCATCATCTTTAGTAATAGTTGTTAGTGTTAGTCTACTTGTTCATGAGTGCATGCTTTGATTGGAAGACATTGGACTCTATAGGAGAGGAAGGGGTGAGAAGATTCCCTTGAAGATCCATTTAGTGATGGGACATGATTGGATTATATATGTTCTTTCTTAATTGTACTTTGGGAGTTTTAATAGACTAATATTTTGTGATTTTGTACTTTGGGACATGATTTTATTGCATTTATTTTCTTACTTTCCTCTAATTTTAATTGTCATTTAGATGTTTTTATTGTATGATAGAATTTTACTATTTTTTACTTGCTAAAACCCTTAAATTCTCATTTACGCAATTCTTCGTCGGTGAGGCTTACGCCTCACACCGCCTCGAGGCTTACGCCTCCCTCACGGACGAAAAACGCCTCGAGGCTTATTTACGCAATTTTAAACCTTGCTCCTGTGCATCATCTTTATTCTTAAAAATATGAATTAACATAGTCATTCTCCACTAATCTAACATCCTTTTAGTCTTCAAAACAGTATTAAGAAGTTTAGTAAGCCAAGAAATTCTTTCATCTCCTAAGCATTTGCACATCTCTATTCGAATATCATCAGGTCCAATAGCTTTTTCACACTTCATTTTCTTTAAAGCCTCTCTAACCTCGGTTTTACTAATACGTCAATAAAAACAAAAATCTTTATTTTCATTTAGGGTGCTAAAGTCACTAAAGTCAATTGTATTTTCACATTCTTCATTAAAAAGTTTAGCAAAATATCTCATCCACCTTTGTTGAATATCATCTTCTAAGAAAAATACTTTTTGATATTCATCCTTCATATACTTCACTTGAACTAAATCCTTACTATTCTTATCTCTTTGTTTGGCTAACTTATACATCTATGATGCACCGACACTCCATTTTAAGAGGCAATGCAGTGTCGGACACGTGTCGGACACGGACACGCGTCCGACACGGCACGGACACGTGTCCGACACGTTCTGGGTGTGTCCGGACTTAAAAAAATAAAACTTGAGCCGGACACGCGTGTCCGACACGCGTGTCCGACACGCGTGTCCGGTTATTTCATATTTTAAATAAAAAAAAAACCTCATAAGGGCACGCACAGCCCTAATCCCGTGCGTTTCATTCATTCGAGCGAGAGAGAGGAGTCGCAGCCGAGAGGAGTCTCCGTCCCGATCGAGAGAGGAGTTGCCGTCCCGAGCGAGAGAGGAGTCGCCGTCCCGAGCGAGAGAGGAGTCGCAGTTGATCGAGGAGTCGCAGTCGAGAGGAGTCGCAGTCGATCGAGGAGTCGCAGTCCAGAGAAGAGTCGCCGTCCCGAGCAGATTCCGAATCTATAAGTTCGACGAGGAAGTTACAACATTTTGATCGGAAGCAACGCCGGGGAGCTCGCACGCTGCGAAGGTAACTTTCACCCTTTCGCGCGCTTCTTCGGCCAAATCCCGTAAATCCCGTAAATCCTGCTGACCTGCTCAAATCCTGTTGC
Organism: Dendrobium huoshanense; assembly: GCA_016618105.1. NCBI lineage: Eukaryota > Viridiplantae > Streptophyta > Magnoliopsida > Asparagales > Orchidaceae > Dendrobium > Dendrobium huoshanense. The sequence goes on along the minus strand of CM028354.1, from coordinate 23,058,023 downwards.
CAAAGAACCCCTAAATGCGACTCCTCTGACCTGATTCCTATTACAGGAAACTTAATTTTTTCTACAATTCCATTGAAGAGGGGAAACCAGCTGGTTTTACATTTGGGCATTGTCTTCTTCATTTGGAAGGAGAAGAAGGTATGTGAGATTCATTACAATTTTGTTAATTTTGGTTTGATTAGCATCTATTTCGTATGCTAGAAGTAAGATGCATGATTGTGAATCCTAGATATGCCATGACTTGATATGGAAAATAACATATTGGTTGTAAAAATTCTTGTGTCTGTGAAGTTCCGATCTGAAAGCAAATTGATTTTGAAATTAAGGTTGTTGAATTGTTTATGATTAATGGCCTTAATGAGGATATCATTCGTTTGACATATTTAGTGGTGTAAATCACTTCAATTTATTTTCTTCTTTCATGATTTATCTATCAATCTTCTAAAAGTTTTTTTAGTCAAATACCTTCACAAATCTCTTGAACCATAACCTTGAAATCTTCTCTTGCACTACTTCAGGCAACTACCACCTATTTCTCACTGCTCCAAGTGATTAAGTTTTCCCATATAAATGTGGATTTCCGATCATTTATATATGCTACCCAATCAACGTCAATCAAGATTTTATTACTCCTATTTGTTCCTTTCTTGATAAAGAACCCATTTCATGTTCCTTTCTTGCTTTTTCTTTTGGTTTCATAGGTTGTTCTTGTATTTTGAAATAGTGATTTTATTGTGAGAGAGCTTTATGTTTATATTGAAATGAGTTTGAGACATTTTTTAAGCCTTTATTACTTCCATTTTACCAGTGCATTTTAAAGCAAAATGAGCTCTACGACTGGTGGGAGTGGATTAGGCGAAGGTTCAAAAGAACAATCTGTAGAAACTGATAAGCCATTATGGCTTCATGTTACCAAGTTAGGAAAAACATTTGAAGGAGGAGGGAATGTTTCATTCAAATGCAATTATTGTGGTGGAACCTACAAAGGATCATATTCTAGGGTGAAAGCACATCTACTTAAGATAGCTGGCCATGAAATTAAAATGTGTCCCAAGATTACTACTTCGCAGTTGACTGAAATAAACAGACAAGATGATTTAGTTTATGTGCATACAAATCTTCGTCTTCTATCAAGGAAAACCCCACTTTATATGACAGGTGATAACAAGATGTGGGATGTTGCTGGAGATGGGTTCGAGTGCCTTGATGAAATGGGATTATTGGAGGTTGCAAATCTTTCTTTAGATGAATCAGAGTTGGAAGCAATGATATTCAATGATGATGATATTGAAGGCCAAAGACCAACATCTGAATCTAATTCTATCATTCCCTCTATTGAGTAGTTGAACTTTCATGTTGTACTAAATGGTTTTTTGGTTATATTTTTGTGGTTGTACTAGACATTTTGTACTAAACATCTTTATGTTATGAGCTAAACAAGTTATCATGACTTTGATTTAATATTGCTTGCCATTTTTAATATAATATTACCTTAATTTATATATATTATATTTAAAATTATTATGCCGTGTCCACGCCGCACCCGTGTCCAATATTTTTAAAAAATGCCGTGTCGTGTCTGTGTCCGTGTCCGTGCATCCTAGTTATATATATATCTTTCTCCCTCCTTAGTATCTAATTTATTATATAAATCATTAAAAACTAAGCTCTTTGCATTACAAATAGTTTTCTTAAATTCCTTACGAGCCTCTTTATAGCTTTCCCAATTATCAGAATTTTTACATCTACACCAATTTTTATAACAACTTATTTTTTATATTTTCTTATACATTTGGATTCCACCACCAACTATTTTTACTTTTAGGAGTTTTACCCTTCAAAACTTCAAGCACATCTTTTGTAATAATCTTAATATCACTAGCCACTTTTTCTCACATAACATTAACATCCTCATGCACAGACAAAATCTTAAGATATAAAATCTTACTCTCAAAAATACTTTTGTTAATATTGTTTAAATGCCCCTATCTAATCCTGAAAAAATATTTTACTTTATTTTTTTTATTTTTTGCCCCATTATCTTAAAGTCAAAAACTAATAATCGATATTGGGTATATAAATTTTCACTCATAATAACTTTACAATTTTTGCAATCTAAACAATCAAATTTTCTTATAAGAAAATAATAAATCTGTGTTTTACTATATCCATTTTTATTAGTGATAAGATTATCATCTCTTTTCTTAAATAAGGTATTAGCTATTAAAAAATTATAAGCTAAAGAAAAATCTAATATAATCTTACCACCTTCATTTGTTGTTCCAAACTCATGACCACTATGAATGCTTTTAAAATCATTTACATCTCTACTAACATATCCATTTAACTCTCCTCCAATAAAAACATATTTCTTCGAGAGATATATTTTGTATTAATTCTTCTAAGTCATTCCAAAATTTTAATTTTGAACCCATATCCAAACCTATTTGTGAAGCATACACACTTATAATATTAACAATCTTAGCATAAAAAATAATCTTTAAAAATATAATTATATCTCCAATTCTGTTAATTTTTACAATATTATCTTTGAAACTCTTATCTATAATCATATATACATCACTTCTTGTACGACTCCTACCTAAATACCATATTTATATTCTAAAATATCAATCTCCTTAGATTTATCTTCAACCCATTTAGTTTTCTGAATGCACAGAGTATTTAACTTCCTATAAATCATAATATCTATTAATTCCATTGATTTTCCTATAAGGAAGCCTATATTCCAAGTTCCTATCCTAGTTTTAGTTTCATAGGCTAGTTTTTTTGCCCACATACATCCTTGATGTGGGAACCCTTGCCTATTTAACACTGCACCCAAGTGCCAGTGCAACGTCCCTTGCACACTTGTCATTGTATTCAGGCCATACAGAGCGTCGCTTCCAAAGGACGCTCTAGCATTAACACAATTTTTTAAAGAATTCATGTCATGATTATTCAACAAGTTTTACGCTAACTGTCGACAGCCTAATGCAACCCTCCACTTTTCTCATCTAGGATTTGGGACCTGGCAACAACAGTGTTAATGCAATATCAGTCAAAATGACAAAATATTTACTAACATCTTAAATAAATAATTAATCCTCCCCAGCATGTGCTACTTAAGAAAAATATATATATATATAAATATAAATATATATATATATATATATATATCCTCATTCATGCTATGTGCAATAATAACTCCAATTAAACATCATAGTGAAGCTAACTGAACTAATAATAAAGTTTTTTTTTGTACTTGCTAATTACAGCATACATACAACATGATTGAACCATTATAGTAATTCAATTTGATTATAAGTTAATATACAATCTCAAAACAGGCATACACATACTAATTTGTACTTGCTTAAAAAAATCAAAATAGTCCTTGGACCAATTGTGTGGCCAATTTAGTCCCAAGATCACGTCACCTTAATTTAGTCTCTCGACTGTACAAAAGTGATCCCAATTTAGTCTCAAAGGGATCATTTTGGATCAATTTTGTATGGTCGAGGGATTAAATTAGAGCTTCGTGATATTCTGGGATTAAATTGGCATATATGAATAATAAAGGGACTATTTTGAAGTTTACTCCAAAACAAAAATGCCAATGCAAACCTTCTACTGACCCAAAATAAAATCATACTGCAAATGTATTCATTTGAGCTACCATACCATAATAGAGTTCCACCATTACCTCCAACACAATCACACATGATATGCAGTTACGCTACTGTTATATACATCCTCCCTGAAGAAGCTATATGACCAACTCTCTCTTCCCTTACTTCATTTTTGAATACCCGTGCAATGTGAAACTTAAAACCTCAATTTGTTTTATGGATTTCATTCATCAAAAGCATCTTGGTGCTTGGGTCGCACCTTCTCAAGCAATTCATTTTAAAAAGGTGATCATTGTTGGGATTTGGAAAGCCTTCGGTCAGGCAGACATCAAGACAATCACAAAAGATTGCTTATGGTTTTCTTTTTTGTAATATTGATTAGGAAATAAGTGTTAAACTTCAGTTAAATGGTACGAAGGAACATATTTTTACTTCATTAGGTAAGCCATCACATATTCTTGCTCTTGCAAAACAGAAAAAAGCATATCATACCTTCCCATCTTAATTTATTCTTTTCCAACTTCTTCTAGAACCTGCTTTTCAAGTTCTTGAATATTTTTCCACAAAGTTTTGAATTGCAAAGAAGCTAACATAATTGAAAATTTCAGACTTCAAAATTTTATCATTTTATAAAGCTTTACCACATATTGACTAAGAAAATTCAATGAATTATGATATTACGGTCAACTTATTATTTTGATTAAAAAACCAAACATTTATTTTACAAAATTGTTATATATTATATATCGTAACATTATAAATACTCACATATTAAACAATTTGAATGATATTTGTTATAATTCTATGTTATATTTCTATCAGTATCTGTTGTAGGAGATATTATTTTATTTTATGCCAAAAAGGACCAAGTATGATTTTAATTACAAACCTTTTGATAATTTTTTGTGTTTTACTAGGAAATGGAAAGCACATTATGGCTCAATTTTAACTATTAGTGCTTCTAACAATAGTTACTTTCATCTTAATAAAGAAGTTTAGGAATGCAATATATTGGTATCTGTCAAAAACACCAATTCGAACTTTTTACATGATATTTTAAAAGGAGATACCTTACCAACATCTTCCAAGTAGCGGCATATGGTACCTACTGTGCGGTTGATTTCAGATGTTATTTTTGGTCCAATTATGTCAGAAGTACCAAAGATTTCAGCATGTACCATGTAACACAGCGCTTGAAAAAAGGAGTATGACTTAACACTAAACATCCATGACTTGAGTATTTAACCAGGTAGTGATTACAAATACCACCAAACAAAAAAAAAGCAACAAACGCAAACTAAATGACAATGGGAATTAGTATTAACTTGAATATTTGTTAAAAAAAAAATCATTCTCTGGCATCAAAGATTACAACTCCTCTAATTCCAAGGATTCAATTTTAACAGTTCTGCAAATAATTATCAAACAACTGAATGCATGAAACAATTAGAATGAGATTGTGTCACATTCAAAATGAGCTCATCCTCAAGTTTTCTCCATCTCTAAAGGTTGATTATGCACTTCCTACAGATTCTGGTGTAAAGATTCCTCATCAAATAAAATGACACCCTCAACAAACATATTAACACTCTCAATACCAAAAAAAAAAAAAGGAAGCACTACACTAAAAGAAGTGAGTGAAGCCAGACAAATAATAATGTAACCTTCCAGCATCTATTTTTAAAAACACTTGTGTTCCAAAGCAACAACTCATATAAAGTCAAGTTTAAGCAAGTCTACCTCATCTTGAAATTTTGATTTCAGCTCAAATCTAGTTCGAGTTGGTTCAAATTGTTCAGTTGCAAGCCAATTTTCAAGTTGATTCAAGTAGAGACCATTAAATTATTAATACTTTTTTAGATCACTAATGTAGATATATAAGAATTGGTTGCAAGACAAAGTGAAATTAGTATGATTCAATTCATGATTACATATCATATGATATATATGCAGCATTCACATGGTATATAATCAAGAATTGAATCAAACTAATTAAAAGTGAGTTTAAAGTTGCGCATTTTGTATACAATTGTCAGCCCTAGCAACAACTAATGAACACGAAGATTGGGGAGTACACTAAGATTCTTACCAGACGGACTGTCTCTGGAAGCGAAAGCCACTGAGAATAAAGCTGCTCCGCAATCTGAGGATTTTCCTTCAAGGCCAGAGGAGAAACCTCCGCGAGATGAAGCAACTCAGGGTCTAAGCAAGCACCATATTTCAATGGCTCCACATCCATCTCACCCATTATCACCGGATATCCACCAGAATTCAGAATCTCAATCCTCAGCACCGTTGAAACACAAACCCTAGATCCTCATAGCAATCCATCAAAATCAAAGTCCCATTCCTACCACAAGCTGAACGCTTTCAATACTTTCAAACAGCCCTAGAAAATCCGCGTCGTCTTTATCGGCGAAAGGATAAGCCTGGTTGACAGAAAGGAAGATGTTTTCTACAGAAATCCAGAACCAAGAGGAGATCGACACCTATAGAGAAGGAGAGGTGGCTTTTGAGGTTTCGAAACCCTTGAGCGGGAGGAAGCGGACGCAGAAAATCATTACGGTAATTTTTGTATATATATGCAATCCCTCTTCGTAATACCAGAACTACATTTTAAAAAATGGCAAAATCCTTTCTTCAAATATTAAATCAATAAAGCCATATAAATAAATTTTGATGTTATTATTCCACATGACAAATTTATAAATTTTAACAAAAATTGTATTTTAATCTTTCTAATATATATATTTGGAACGGGTGTATCTACTGCTGCCACTCCGGAGAGAGCGTTTGGCGACATAAATAATCTCTTGGCAGAACCTAGCAAGGCCACCTACCCGCATTGTGCCAACACTTGCTCTGCCCCATTGAAGAGACGAGGTCATAATAGAGGGGATTCTAATCCGGGATGGGGTTTCCCAACCGTGCTCGCCCACCAACCACCCTAAGACTCAGTGGATCTCTCTCTCTCTCTCTCTCTCTCTCTCTCTCTCTCTCTCTCTCTCTCTCTCTCTCTCTCTCTCTCTCTCTCTCTCTATATATATATATATATATAATTTTATTTTTAGATGTCTTCTTAATATATGTTATGTAAGCTAAAGATAATTAGGTTTATTATGAAAATTAATTATATTTTGATTCATTTAAAATAAATTAAATTAACCCAACTATATTTCAATTTGACTTAATTTTGTTTGAAAAATTATTTTGGTAACTTTGATTTTTTTGAAATTTACAACTAAAATCAATTAGTCTGATCTATTCATAATCCGTATCACCGAATCAAATCAAATGTTAACCCTTAATTCTTTCATAAGTCAAAAATTCATCTGAAGATATGTATTTATAATATTAAAACATTATAGCTCAAAATTATTAATTCATCATTAAGACTTTGTTTGTGATGGTTTTTTTATGCTTCTTAAAACAGTTTTTAGTACAAAATTTTTAATTTTTGCACTAAAAGTTATTTTAAGAAGCAGTAAAAAAGTCGTCCCAAATGAAGCCTAAATTCCACATCAACAAATTATTTCTCCAACTCTTTGTGCATCCAACTAGCCTTTAATTCCATGAGTTTTCATAGGAAAGAATGAGTTATCATACATAGTATCAATGCCTAACTAATAAATGTTTGCAATACTTGATAGTATTCTCAAGAGTTCGATTTTTTCTTGGCATCTCCTATTGTACTCTAAATTGTATTAACAAATTGAGCGACACTATCAATGATCAAAATAATATAGTTATGAGGAATTTGGTCAACATTAAGCCCCTTAATCATCTTTTTTTTTTGTATTGGACAAATGCCATGTAAGGTGATGATATTGCTCTATTTATTATTTTGATAGGATCTTCTTAAATATTCCTATTATTCCAATTTCTTTCTTGTTATGCATCTATGTAAATAACTACAAAGCATGAGAGCTTGATACAAATTAATTTGTTGAGTGAGCAAATGGAGTTAGAAAATTGTGTCAAATTTGGCCCACTCTTTAGTAGCATATCATTCACTGTAAATATTCTCTGACTCAATCTAATTTGTAATTGGAATATTCATAAAAGCTGCATTTGTTGTAAAAACTTGTAATACAACAAACAAAAAATAATAGCCTTATGTCATTTAGCTACGAAAGAATACCTAAATAATTCATTTTCCTAGTGGCAATGTCTTATTTTTATTTGCATCCCAAGATCCACATGATGACGGGCGTAACTACAAATGTTTATTAGTGGGGCATAAATTAGTAATTTTTAAAATGCCGTTAATATTTTATAAGTGATTTCTTTTACTTTTTCATTTAATATTTAGTAGTTAAATAATATTTGATGTTTAAAAAAATCAATATTTATTTTGAATAAATTATTAAATTATATATTATAGTAGTTGTATTACATAAAATGGTATGATTATCTTATTTCACTTAAATTTTTAGGTATTAATTTTATTATTATTATATATTTTTAGTGATGTAAATTTTATATTTTTCTTATGTAATATTCATGAATAAAATTCTTATTATTCTTTGAAAATATCTTCATAAATGATCAATAAAGCAAAAATAGTTTTATAAAATTTTATGATGACTTAAGTATAATAAAGAAAATAATTTTTACATGGTCATAACTTTTGGTAAAGTGGATGAAGGCTATTTTAAGAAACAAAGAACCCATGTTGTTATCCCTATGAAAGTGTTTTTCTTTTTTATTAGAATTGCTTTGGGCTTTTTTTGATGGGCCAATGGAAGCCCATGCCCTTGGGCCCTAACGCTAGATCCACCACTATGTAGTTATTTGATATTGAAGTTGATTCCTAGATTGCACATGAACCTCAATTCTAAAATTTTCTTGCATTCTCTTAGCAACACCTTAATATTCACTATTTTTTTTTTATCTTTGAGCACTTTTCATGTTTGAGATCAACATGTCACACCCCATGCTGCCCCTTCAAAATAACACATGGTATAATAAAGAAAATCATATAATTCCTAAAAATTCATAACACAAATCTTTTTAACTATCTTTATGCCTCTTAAAATAGAAATATCCTATTTTCTTCATGCACTTTATATGTATATAATTACAGAAAAACTAATCACCTAAAAGTATTTTCATAACAACAGTTCAAATACCTCTACTTAGGACTCATCTTATACTACCACAAAACCAAACATAATTTTAAAATTTATGTGAGTTTAGTCAACTTTCACCTTATCCCTGCCCTTTATTGTAACAATATTCAGAATAAAATATGGTGAGCAATGAGTTTCAGAAAAATATGTAGTTCTAATACCGTATTCAAATATATAAAACACAATACTTACTTGTGCATCAACAAGTGGAAGTAAGAACTGCATGTAACCATTCAAAAGAAAATACACATAGTATGAGCTTATTTAACAGGCAAAAATAATGTCGTATGTATGAACTATGCTCATCTAAACCAAACTTTCAACTATCCCATAATGCTAATATCATCACTACATGTCACATACTATCAACATCATCAATCATGTCAAATGTATTCAATCAGTAATTCATACATCATAATTTATAATCATCCTTATATATTTCAGTTCATCAAATAATTTTATTTTTTCAACCTTAGAAACTGTCATATCTACATGGTTAGGTCTAGGTCTATAGCCCATAAACACCTAAGGTTGCATTACCTCTATCTCACGTAAGCTTCATATCATAGCTCATATGCTTTGTGATGCCTAGAATCTAATTTAAAAGAATTATTTATTTATCTTTTAATAACCAATGCTATCTAATTTCATCTATCAATAATAAACAATAAAAATAAATTCTATAATTTAAAATATCAATGTACACACACACACACACACACACACACACACATATATATATATATATATATATATATATATATATATATATATATATATATATATATATATATATATATATATATATATATATATATATATATATATATATATAATTTTCTAAAATCATACACACTACTCATGATCTACATAATCATATGACAGCCACACTGCCCTGAGTACAAAAGAATAGCTAAAATAAAAAGAAACAGAACTCGAAGAATCCATATCAGCCTCACACTCCTAATCCTTTACCCTCACCTGAAAATATTTAACCGAATATAATGAGCTAAAAGGCCCAACAAGTTACCAAAATCTATAACTAAATTCAAAGCACGACAAATGAGCAATATGCATGTCAATAGTCAAATCATAGCTGTTACACTCATATGATCATTGAACCAAGGTAAAAATAGTTAAATTCATATATAGTAATAATATAATATATAAATAGTAAAACACCACGATATGGAAGTCGGTAAAGCAGTAAATCAATACGAGTGTGAAATTTATAAAGCATTCATCATATCCATAATACTAATTAATATATAAATCAAATAAAGAATCAAATCAAAATATTAGTAAAGATTGTTAAAATCAAATCAATATAGTAAAATTATATAAGAATGTGCATATGTCATCCAATTATTTTATATTAGTATCAAATCAATATCTTAATCACATGCTCAATATATTATATATATCACGTGCTTAATGAATATATCATACTAAGTATCAGTACAGTGAATCAGTAGTATTGAATAGTATCAGTATCTAAATCGGTAATAATAACAATCCAATAGTAGGAGCAGCTGAATAATGTAATAATAGTAAATTTGTGTCGTAATAATAAATCCATATAACAATAAAAATAATGCTTGAAGAACATGCATTTTAATAATAATACTAAACAAATAAAAAGTCAAAACTATTACGGAGTTTTTTAGTATTATATTAGTAATAGTAAATCGTTGGCTCAATAATCAAAATCATCACTCTTTGCTTGACAGCATAATAATCATCTCCTTATAACTCATAATTAATGTATCATGTGAATCAATAAAGGATAACACAAAACTACAATATTTAAAGAAAAAACTCGTAGGCCCACCATCCTGTATAGATCAATTAGTCTCAAACTAATGGGTCAATCAGTTTTTACTTGTCATTTACACACACTTGATTGTAATAATACTATAACAATAATCTTAATTATATATCTACATTCATTTTTAATATATTACAACAAATAAAATATAATTGAGCTTAATTTAAAGAATGCCAAAATATCCTAATGGTAAGCAAAAAAAATAATACTGAGCAAAAATTCACATTTTCAGAATTTAGCCAAATTATCAGATTTCGCATAAAATAATATTATAAAGATTTAGTTGAATTAAACCACTATTTTTAGATTTCAAAATAAATTTATGAGTAGATAAAAATCACTGTATTTTTAAAATCACATGGTAAAAATCTCAAATAAATATTAAAAATATTCATAATCTCAATATCTATAATATATAAAAAGTTACGTGATGGAAGTTTTTACTAGTATAAAATTATTCATATTTTTATAATAAAAATCTAAATTTGATCAAAAAAATATCAAAAACACAAAATATTTAAAATCATAAATAGAGTAAATATTCCTTACAGCGAGACAAAAAAATCTTCCAATAGCATCGACAGGCGAAAAATCACTCTAGGGCTTCAAAATCTTAAGTTTCATTTTCTCTCTCCTCACTTTTCTCTCAAATTACCTAAAACTTCTTTGTTATGCCGAGATAAAGAGGAGAAAAGGGTTTAAATAAATTCTTAATAGTTTAAGATATTTTATAATAAATAATAATATAATATTTAATTTAATAAAATTTTAAGTATAAAATTCCAATAAATCATTTTAGGACTTCAAAAATTATAAAAAAGTATCCAAAAAATATATCATTTTATTTAAAAAATATCAGTGAAATCGGTTTGTAAAATGGACACCTAACGATCCCAAAATATTAACTTATACCGACAAGTACCTTAAAGATTTTTCACCGGTGCCCAAAAATTACGAAAAAATCATGCAAGTAAAATACTACCACTACGGGAAAACACGCAAATACCGTCGGATTTTCCGGCGGAAAATTATCGACGGTAGTAAGCGGCGCAGTTTCCGGCGGCTTTGTCCAACGTAAAGTTTGCGTCAAACTTTCCGGCGCAAAATATGCCGTAAAGTTACCGACGCATTTTCGGCCGGAACGTTCGACGCTATTGGGATGTCTGAACCATTTCCGTCGCACGTTACGGCGGAACCTTTACGGCGTATGTTACCGGCGGAAATTGCGCCGGCGTATTTAAACTCAACAAAAAATACCCGACGTATTAGACGTCGGAAATTATACCGACGTCACTAATGCCATTACCGGCGGAACGTCCGCCGGTAAAAGCCCTATTTCGCGATCCCGAACCCCTCTGGCCGTCATTTGTTTCCTTACATTCTCTCACTTCGACTGCTTCGCCCGTCGCCCTCCGTCGCCGTTCGTCGCTCGCCGTGGTTAGACATCGCCGACGGTCACCGGACTTCGTCGTCGACGGTCACCGGACTTCGCCGAGCCTCCTTCCTAATCGCACGCATTTCCTGCCTAGTCGCGCGCCGCCGAGGAGAACCGAAGGTTTGGTTTTTGTTTTCAATTTTTTTGCTATTTCGGTTGGATTACATATAGGATTAGCCTTAAGTTCATATCTTTTTGCTATAGTCATGATTGTTATCACTAGACATTTGCTAGAGGATAGTTTGGTGCATGCTTTTTGTTGATGATATTGTTCTTGTTGATAAGACTAGAGAGGGATTTGAAGGTAAACTTGAATTATGGAAATCAACATTAGTCCATATCTTTTTGCTTTAGTCATGATTGTTAGCACTAGACATTTGCTAGAGGATGTACCTTGGTGCATGCTTTTTGTTGATGATATTGTTCTTGTTGATAAGACTAGAGAGGGATTTGAAGGTAAACTCTCATAAGTATTGATAATTAGTATTGATAAAACTCTCTTCTTGTTTTATTGTTTTTTAATAATTAGTATTGATAAAACTCTCTTAATTGTAACAGAAAGCGTCACTTGGTAGAGAACCAACTCCTGTGGAATTGCATAGTCGCACTCATAAGCGATAGGAGGATCAACAATGGATTGATGAGAGAGCAAGAAAGGCCCATGTAAGTATATTTTTTTAAATATTTGATATTTTATAAGTTTTAGTTTAATTATATATATACTTATATTCGATTTTCACAGGAGGAATATACACGGATTCGAGAGACTCATGCCGCAGCAGGTGAGGGCTCTTCTGGCGGCTCTATGGAATATTCTGAGTATCGCATGTGGTCGCAGGCCGTCGGAGGAATGCAGCATGGTAGAGTATATGGCTTAGGTGCGCAAGCTCAGGCATACGAGGGGATGACCTCCTCTACTGCATCCAGCTTCGCATCCAGTTCGCATGAGTCCTTACAAACTCAACAAATAGTTGCCCTTCAAGCTGAGCTAGAACAAGTAAGGAAATCACAAGTTGATTGGCAAGCTCAGTTGCAAGCACAGGTTCAAGCTCAGCTGGAAGCACAGGTGCAAGCACATGTTCAAGCTCAGCTGCAAGCACAGGCGCAACACAATCAGTTGCTGGATGAAATGCGCAAGATGAGGGAGCAACTGAGTGGAAAAGACGTAGCTTCACCTGAGGAGGAGTCGACGGAGTCAGAGTAGTGTAATTTAGTTGAAATGAACTTTTATTTTTATGTGAACTTGTGTTATTAACTTGTGTTATTGGTTGTATTACTTTGAAAATGATGTTATCAGTTGATTTTTAGTACTAAACTGTTGTGAAACTGTTAAATTATTGTGAAGTTGTGGAACTGCTTGCTTTTGGGAAAACTTGTATCTGTTAGAATTGATAGGTTTGTAGGTGTGGAAATGGGATTGTTGGCTGGGATGACAATTTTTTTTTTTTGTCAATGCTACAGGTTTCCGGCGGATTATGTGCCGGAAACGACGATACAACGAATGTATCGAGCGTTAGTACCGGCGAATATTCCGCCGTTAATTACCGGCGTAACAATTGCGTCGCAAATAATCGTAGAATCTTGCTGGCGAAATTCCGGCGCTTAATCCGCCGGTAATTAACGTCGTATACTGCGACGGTAAAGACCGGCGCAATAAGCGCCGGAAGTTTCACGTTTTTCACGTCGGCAAACAAACCGTTTAATGCGCCGGTAATGCGTCGGAAACGACGCCGGAACTGGTTCCGGCGCAAAATATGCGTCGGAACAAATTTATCGACGCACTCAAAACCGGCGGAGATATTTGCGCCGGAACATGCGCCGGAAAATACCGGTACCGTCGGAATTTACATTTGTTCTGGCGGATTCCGTCCGCCGGTAATAACAGGTTTTCCTGTAGTGTACAATAACAACGCTATGAAGAAGACGCTTTACGATTTGGAGTTATATTGACTATAGGAAAAGAAATATTTGTCAGTCAATATATGAGATATTACAAGCTCCTATGATCTCATTATCTCCATCAGGCATAGGCTTCATATCATATCTATAGGCTCTTGAGGTCAAATTGCCTCTGTCGCCCATAGACTTCATATCATAGCTTGTAGGCTCCTGAGGTCACACTTACTCTATCGTCTGTAGGTTCCATATCATAACATGTAGGTTCTTGACGTCGCAATGCCTCTATCTCCCTTAGGCTTCAAATTAATAGCTTCTAGGTTTTATATCATACCAAGTTCGCACTGCCCATTATGATCGCATTTCCTCTTTTACTTACCACCTAACCTGACACATTCTCAGGCTTTTCAGATCATAGCATTTTCCCTTCCAAGTTATATCACACTCTCTTATATATAGAACCATGAATATGCAAACAATTTAATATAATTGTTAAGTGTATCAGCATATGGAGACAAGTATGATTGTATAAATATCTATCACAAGATACAATCTAATGGAGTTACACAAGACCAATCATAATATATTAATATACGACAAATTACATATGATATGACTACATAAATTATAATTTTGGGCTAATCATAAATGTGTAATGCATAGACCAATATTACATATAACTAATTAAATTTACTCGTATACAACTATACACAATCAGAGTAGCCAATTATATTAATAAAATTGCATATCTTACATTGTCGTTGCTCGAACTCACAAAATTAGATACCTCATGTCTGCATGTATGTATAGGCCACCTAAATTAAATCAAATCATTAATTACTGATTCACACAATCTTCTCTCCAACTCATACAATTAATTCAAGTTCCAACTAACATACCTTTAAATTTTTACCTTGCATATATAATCATAAGTATCAATTTTCCTCATAGTACAATGTTCTAATCAATAAGTGAACCCTTTTAAATTAAAAATGTTAAATACACTAACTATATAATTCATAAAGTAAACTTTATTTTTAAATAGTAGTCTCTTTTTTTTCTTTAACTTTGAAAAATATAAATAAATGGGATTTAATTATCTAATTTCAAATTATTCACAATTTGATCAATAGTTCTTTATGTCGAATTGCACCATTCGACGAGTAGAATACAATGACATTAAAATTGCAGAATTTTGTGGAAGTTAAAAAATTTCGAGTTATTGTTAAATTAATCCGAATGTGGCACACACCTGATCAAATTGGGTTTTAGTCAACATCTTCACGATTTTTGTTTATTGAAGATGTGAAAATCAGGAAAAAATTTATTTATAAAAAAACTTGTTGATTTTATTTTCACTAATTTTAATTGTACAAATATGTTTTTCATTTTTTGAAAAAAAAAATTAAGATCCATGTAGAATTTCATATTAATTTCTAATAACATCAACATAAATGATAGAATTTGAAAAACAAAATTCTAATAAAAAGAATCTAACGTCCAATTGTTAATTGTACACCCAAATATCATATAAACTCAGTTCAATTCAACTGAATCACAATCGAGAATATTGTCATTTCTATCTTATCATTCTTATTACTAAGATTTTAGTATCATCCATCGACAAAATTTGATCCCATATCCTAAAAAATGAGGTGAATGTGAATCAATGCCATATAATAGATACCAAGAATTGCAAGCATTATAGAAGAAATAGAGAGAATTTAGTGAACATAGAGTATTAGGATTTTCTCATCAATAAACAACATGTTGAAATGAAGGAAAGGCATGCATGGTTGATTCAAAAAGTTTTGGAGTGTATTCTTAGAGGCATTTCAAGTGCTGAAATTCTTAAAGGCTCTTCATACTTGATTATACAATGTCCTTAAAAGCAATGAATAATTTACTCCCTCTCCTCGAAGAGTTGGCTTTGTTTGGGGACGGCTTTCTTACTGCTTCCTAAAGCAGTTTTCTAATATAAAAATTTAATTTTTTGTACTAGAAAGCTGCTTTAGGAAGCAGTAAGAAAGCCGTCCCAAACCAAGCCTAAGGCTTCGTTTGGGACAGCTTTTTTATTGCTTCAAAATTTTTAATTTTTGTACTAAAATTCCGTTTTAAAAAGTAATAAAAAAATCGTCCAAAACAAAAGCTAAATTATCAAATACAATTTTTAAGAGAGATCATAAAGTAGCCTCCAACAAAGTTTAAAATTCCTTGCATGGACTCTTGTATAAGAAAGGCAAATCCGGCTAATAATATCTCTTTATTTGAGCTCGTCATTTCTCTACTAAATATCAGTGATGCATTGAAGTGCATTTCATTTTTCACTGCTTTAAGAAGTTGCCACTTAGGTGGTTCTCTCACCTTCCATTGGGAATAATTACTTCTTTTACACATTTTAAGGCTTCGTTTGGGACAGCTGTTTTACTGCTTCTTAAAGCAATTTTTTAATACAAAAATTTAAAATTTTGTACTAGAAAATTGCTTCAAGAAGCAGTAAAAAAACCATCCCAAACGAAGCCTAAGAGATAATGCATCACTCAATTCACCAATGTGCATAAATAACCATAAAATTTTCAAGCCTTGTTGAAAATGAGGTAATAGAAAAGTTAGTCATTGAAAGACTTCATAGTGGAATCTCAACAAAAGATGTGGGAATTGAAGGATTTGTAGTCTATTTTATGAGAATGACCTTTCTAATATATGCTTGGCTAGTAGTAGCCAAGGATTTTATTTGAGTTGCTCGAACTCATCAATAGTCATCTTAATTATGAGGAATACAATAGTAAATGTATTATTTCAACCTCTTATCAACTAATTTCCTATAAACAATAACAAAGAAGTTGTCAAAATTTGAAATTTTAAAGAAATATTTGACTAAACAAAAACCATCGTCATTTAGGATTCTCATTAAAAAGGAAAATTGGAGGGTAGAAATTTCGACAAATCTCAATCGTTACGTAGTTGAAAAAGAACCTAAATAGAAGCCACCAAATATCCACCTCTCGCACTTATAGAAGTTGAAAGATTTTCCTTGAAAGTTACCATCAAGAGGGCTTGAATAATCCACATATGTTAACAAAATTAATTTTTAGAGGAATCGACATGTTTATTAAGCCAATTCATGATTTTTAAACGCTTAGAGAAGCCATTTTATAACTAAGGATTTATTTTGGACAACTTTCTTATTGTTTCTTAAAGCAACTTTTTATATAAAAAAAATATTTGTACTTAAAAGTTACTTTAAAAAGCAGAAATAAAATCGTCTCAAACGAAGCCTAAAACAATACAAAATAAGTAGCTTCTTAGAATCCTACAAGATTTGGTGAAAATTTGCATGTTAGGTCAACTATATAAAAACCGATTTCTGGATCATCCACAATGAAATCCAATAACTTTTGATTGCTGCAGCAGGGAAATACATAGAATCAACGCATGAAATAGAAATTCTTACTTACGAAGTTTGAACGTAGCTTGCGTCCGAACTCCAATCATAACAGGCCAAATCAGCCTGTACACAGCTTGTGTAGAAATGACGTGGTCAATTCTGATTGGAGTCCGAACGCCGTCCTAAATGGGAAATGAAGCACGAGTATCAAGCATCAAACCACTAGAATTTCCTTCCAAATAAATGATAGAATCACATTGTAGTAAAAATGCCAGTCATTAAATTTCAACCTTTTTCTATAAAGAAAAAATCTCATTAGCATCTCATGGTGTAATATGGATTATGGATAGAGCGGTGAGCCTTGTGACTATGCTCTTGAAGAGTAAAGATTGTTATTTGTATTGTAATTTGAAGGGGACATAAAAAGCAACTTATGAAAGTTCTCATATTAAAACTGTTTTGCAAAAATTCCAGCATAAAATTATAACACAAATCAAGGGCAATTTGAAGTTGGCCCTTTCGCTAATATTTTCTATAGAAGAGGATGTGCCAAAGAAAAACTTGAATGCTTGATCAGAAGTAATATAATGAAAAATTAATCCACATGGACTAAACTGTCGAAGAACAAATTCACCGCCGGGGCTTCATTTGAGATATTTTTCTCACTATTTTTTAAAGCAACTTTTAAGTACAAAAAACTTTTGGACGAGAAATTTTTGTATTGAAAAGTTGTTTTAAAAAACAGAAAGAAAGCTGTTCCAAATGAAACCTTAGACAACTATAAGAACTTGCGACTAGATACGACCACCGTATTCAATTCTTTAACCTTCACCAGGGATTGCCTAATGACTATGCTCTTGAAGAGGATAAATTATTGTGTGCGCAATCCGAACGTGTTCGGATGTGCGTACACACTGCTTATTTTGTTGCGTATTTTTTTATACATAATTTTTTCGTGGCAAAATAAGTAGCAAATAATTAATACTCACTAAATACATAAAAAATATGTAAAAAATACGTATAAAAATTATGTATCAGAAAATACGCAACAAAATAAACAGTGCACGCACATCCGAACACGTTCGGATTGCATACATAATAATTTCTCCTTGAAGAGTGAACATCACAAATTGCTTTTTGATTCTCTGTATTATAATAACTGTAGCCGCTAAATCGACTTCTTAAAAAGCCATTGGAATTGCATCACCAACCCTAACTATTGCAATATCATAAAAATTCCCTTCAATTATATCTATTACTTTGTCTAGAGATCTTGTCAAAGTAACATAAAAAATAGAGATATCTTCTAATTCCAGTTTTATCAATAGTGGTCAACAAGAGGTTGACATTTAGGTCAATTAAGATAAATTTAAACATACATCACATACACAAGACTAGAACCCAAAACCTTTTAATTGATAGCTAAAGCTCCCAACCAACAGATCAAGACGAGCTGCATTATTAGCACTAATGTCAGACTTCTTTATTTTGATCTTTACCTCAAGAAGAGATAATCTTTTTGGACAAAACTATGAAGAGTAACATCCCCTATACACTGCAAAGTATTCGCCTATAAAAGATTTGGAGAAACATTAATCATAACAATGGTTGAATCTACGCTAATCTTGGCGTCATCTTTATTTTGATCTTTACCTAAACCCTAACCGCCAAATTGTTGATCTATTCAGTAGAACTATTCATTCTATACTTTTTTTTTCTATCTTTCTCTCTCTATTTTCCTTTCTATCTTATCATTCTTATAAAATTCTGATATAATCCAAAAATAAATTTGAATCCAGCACAAACAATTGATGGTCTCATAAGTGCAATCCAAATGTTTTTGCATATGAGCAAACATAACAAACTAAAGTTACACTATACAGATATCAACATACTGTTCTATTTGTATTGATGTATACTATACATAATAATGTTCCTTAGAAAGCATGTATGTATATACATTACCCATCTAATTGCTTCATGGTCTTATAACAGATACAATGCTGATGCAGCTCTTATCATCGGCAACCGTGCCGTTATCTTCGACCGCTTGTTCATACATGAGGCTATCATGTCGATGTGCTGGTTCATACACGAGGCTGTCATGTCGATTCACATCGGTTAAAGAATCAAGTAATATTCAAAAATGTATGAGAAATAAAGATATTGTGACAAAATTCAGCCAAATACTCACTTTACATCAGCCATGGAAGTTGCAATTAATGCATCTGCTATTTTGAGATAGATCAAACTTTTCCAACATATTGATTAAAAAACCTACACAAATGGTGGACTACTTTCAAGTTGGAAATCAAATATACATTTTAGCACTTAGATTACCAAGCTTGCAAGTAATCACTAGTCACACAATATCAGAAACATTATTATTCCATGCAAAATTTAAGTATTAGTTGCTGCCACAAGCAGTGACATATTTGTTGAGATTGACAAACCATGAAAAAGACTTCTTATGTCTCTTAATATGAGAAGTTGATTGTTGCAATCTTCTATTCCTTACAAGACTATGCATTTTATCGGGGTTGCCTTTGCAAAGGACAGAGTTAAGCTTCAAAGATGGTAATCTTTCAAAGCCAAGGAATCGAAGGGAGGAAGAAGCTAATAATGGGATGCAAGCGAAGTGGCGGTTGGACTTGTGCGACCGAGCAGTGATCGAGTTTCTGTATTCTATGTCAGTTGAGCAAGTTGATGACAATAGGCTCATTTTTGTGAGCTCCTTTCCCAACTTTGCTATATCGAGCTTTACGAACACGACAATGGCCTTGCGACATAGAGGACAAGCAATACAACCCGGAGGGCCTTGTATGACAGTTGTTGTTTGGTTGGTGGAGCATAGATATAATGCGCATTTGGTGCAGAACTCATGACCACAACCTATAAAAATCGAAATAATAATGAATAGGAGGAGAAATCAAGCCTAGATAGTATGATAGTTAAGTATTCAATTCTAATGCCTTCACCAGAAGTTATCTAAGAGAAGTGAATTATCAGTGCATAAAAGATTTAAACCTTCTGCATATACTGTGCATTTTCCTTCCAAGCAAACTACACATGGATCCATGCACGCAGGAGACTGGTTGAAATTGTTTCTCCATCCACAATCTCTGCACAAGGTGAAAATACAATCTCAACACTTGATTCATGAACAATATCTAGGAATTGTAAGTCCATTTAGTTTTGACAATTCGATTAAGGAAATGTACAGGAATAGAATGTAAAAGGTATAACAAAATGAGATGAATATAATATGCTTGAGAAGCAAAGGCCTAGTTAAGTCCATTATGAATCTTCATAATTTATGTTCAATCTAATGGTATGGTGATCATAAGACAGAAATAACAAACAATTGCTGAAGTAAAAGATTAAGCAATGTACAGAAGTCATATATGATGATTTTTTCATAGTTGATTCCTGAGACATGCTTGAAATCACCATAAAAACGTTCACAAAAATATTTAACTTAACAAGAAACCCTTATGCACTTGGGTTGATCATTTGACTCCTTCGTGGTTCGATTAACGAAGCTCAAGATCGACTACTTCGTTTGAAAAGAAAAAGAGGCAGAAGACCATTTCACTTGAAGAATTAAAGACCAAGAACATGCGCATTGTTCGCTTTGAACAAGTTTTCTCCTTGACATCTTGAGCATCTATGAGGGGGTGTCTTGACATTCTGCAAGACGACAAATTTTCTCCTTCGTGTCTCATTGCCTTATTTTTCTCATCCACATGGCTTGCAAATATGAACAGTTTATCATAGCTCCTAACGTAGCCTCAACAAAACAAAAGCACTTCTTTTTCACATGTTCTCTATGATTTTTTGGTAATCTTTACTCCATATCGATTCCATTCTTGTCTCCAATTTTGAATCATTAGATTCTTTTATTTTGCTTTTTTTTTTTCTCAACTCCATATGGACTTGATTTTGAGATTATCTACAAAATTATCCAGAACTTCTATATTGACGTGCACTTTCTTTGAAATTATTTTTAAATTGGACGTATTATTGTTATCACATACAATTTTGATATAATTTATGCTATTTGTTATTTATGAGGATTTGATAATCTTAACTTATAGATATAATCAATTTTAATGTGAGAAAGGATCTTACGTGGAAGCTACAAAGTCAAAATCTGAGTCTAAAACTATGCCATACATATTATGATAAACGGCACAATGAAGGTATGTCTTGACCCAAAGAGGATCATGCTCGTTTTATTAGGGTATCCCAAAGGATTAATATGACTAAGTGTAAGAAAGTTCCTTCACATGCAAAAGAAAAGGATTCATGCTGGGTAGGTCTACTATGGAAGCCATACATTTATTGAGAGGTTTGATGGAGAAGTTAGAGAGAAAAAGGAAGATATTCATATGGTATTCATTGATTTAGAGAAAGCTTATGATAAAGTTCCAAGAGAAGTGCTATGGAGAGTTCTAAAAAAGAAAGGGATTAATAATGCTTATATTCAAGTCTTAGGGATATGTATGCTAGAGCTATTACTTGTGTTCAAACACAAGGTGGTTTGACCAAGTATTTTCCAAATTCAGTTGGATTATATCAAGGATCAGAGCCCATACCTTTTTGCTTTAGTCATGGATGTTCGTAGAGGATGTTCCTTGGTGTATGTTTTTTGTTGATGATATTCTTCTTGTTGATAAGACTAAAGAGGAAGTTGAAGGTAAATTTGAATTATGTAGGTCAACCTTAGAGTCTAAATGTTTTCATTTGAGTAGATCTAAAATTAAATACATGGAGTGTAATTTTAGTAGTAATAGATGGGGTTTGTAAGTTTGAGCAATCAAGTCATTAATAAGAGTACACATTTTAGATATATTGGGTCTATTATTTAGAGTGATGGTGAAATAGATGGGGATATTATTAGTAGAATCCAAGTTGGATGGAGGAAGTGGAGGAATGCATCGGGCTTGTTGTGTGATAGAAAATTACCACTCAAACTTAATGGTCAATTCTGCAAGATAGTGGTTAAACCTACAATGCTTTATGGCGAAGAATGTTGGCCATTAAAAGAGAAGCATAATATTAAGTTAAGTGTTGCAGAGGCGAGAATGCTCAGGTAGATGAATGGCTTTACTTTTAGAGAGGATATGAAAAGAGCATATACGTGAAAAGGTTAGAGTAGCTCCAGTGGCAGATAAGATTAAAGAGAGAGTCGCCTTAGATGGTTTGGTCACATAAAACATCAGCCTTCCGATGACCTGGTTAGGAGAATAGATGTATTAGATTTAACTTATGTTAAGAAAGGTAAAGACAGACCTAAAAAGAATTGGTTATAAAATATTAGAAATGACCTTTCTTTATTAGATCTAAATGAGAATTTGACTCTTAACTGAACACAATGGAGAAAAAGGATTCATGTAGCCGACCCCACATAGTGGGATAAAGGCTTATTGTTGATTTTGTATTTAATTTTTTGGCATTGTGAATGTATCTTAAGTTAATTCTTGATCTAATAGGTTAAATGCTTATATGGATAAGAAGATGCGCCTATATTAGACACCAAGTGGAGCCCATGCATATATCTAAGGTTGGAGGATATTGGAATGATTAATCAAGTAAAGAGCACTATATGGAAAGTGATGGAGTAAAATGACTTTATATATCCAATTTTATATCTAATCATAGACATGTTCTTCATATGATGAATAAGTACACAAGCGCACATGATTAGTGAGGCCATATATTAGTCATTTTGCTACTTCTTTACTCACTCCTACATGTATATATATAGAAAAAAAGGCTTATGTTTATCTTTGAACAACAACAAGGCTTTGTCACTATGTGGAATCGGCTACATGAATCATTTTCTCCATTGTGACCTATTAAGCATGTGCTTATCTTTGAGAATTGGAATATATTCAGATTTAGTGTTGATTTTAAATGAAAATAAAGCTAGGAAGGTCATCCTCAAAATAACATTTTGAAATGGTGTGACCTATGTTTTAAAGGTTACAAGCCCATTAGTGAAGATGTATAGGCTTCAGTCATGGCATATTGGTTATATTAATGATGTAATGGATAAGGTGAAGAATGCAATTAATGGTGCATTTGGAGAAGATGAAAAGAAGTATAATCAAGCCTTTCGTAACATTTATGATACAAAATAAGAGAAGATGGTAATTGATTTCCTTTGAGCTTGTTTTATGAAACATAATATTTTATGTTGTTAAACTAAAGATGAGGAAATTATACTTTATGCATTACACTTAAAATATTAAACTACATATGAGGGAATTATAAGCGCATAACATATATGTACAATATATACAAGCCAGAATTAAAAAAAATACCACTTTGCTTATGCATTGAAGTAAAAAGAACCCTTATACATCACATTGTATTTTATAATTTAAAAATATTGAACTTAAAATTGAGTAAGAGTTAAAACTCAAATAAAAGGTTGAATTTGAGCGTGAGAGAAATTATTAATCTAAGAGTCAATTAGTAATTGAACTTAAAACTGAAAGTCAACATAAGCCCATATTTGAATCTGAATTATAATTTAAACCTAATCTTGATTGTAAGTTTGAAACTCTACGTTAAATTGAATTTACTCCTGAATGTGAACCAAAATTTTAAATAAAACTTGAAATATGCTTCTATTATGAATCATAGAGTCTATAAAGCAGTGAATCTAATCCTTAATGTGAAGCTAAACAAATCATGGATAATATATCTGATGAGTAACAATATCAAATTGATAAAGTTATTTTAGATTGAAAATTATGTTCAATATTACCTCTGTTATATTATAAATTGTAATTGACCACTAAGTTGTGATTGAAAACTCAAATTATTAAATCGATATTTTCAGGTAAATCCTCTATGGATTAAATGGCTAATCGTCCAGGTTTTGATACAGAAAAAGAGGGTCAACTGAAAATAGGTAAGAACTATTTTATCATATGTTTAGATTGAAAATTATGTAAGCGGCTCTTCAATTACATTTGGATATTAGTCTATTGAATAATTAATATTATTGAAAAGAAAACTGTTATATGAATCCATTTGGATATTAGCTAGGAATTTTTCTTAGTGGGGGCTCAAACTAACAATTTCAAAAATGTCATACACATTTTTTATCCATGCTTGGAGCCAGGGTTAGTGGTTCAATTTTTCTTTTTAGTTTAATATTAAAAAAATAAAATATATGCTTACCAGTAATAGAGTCACCTACAATTCCTCCCTCCCAACTCTTGATGATTTAGATATTAAGTTCAAGAAGTTTGTTTATAGAATAATTTGTTAACATCAAAAAAATATTCCTAGGTTTATGAAACATTGAATTATTCTAATAAATTTAACAAATTTGAAGTTTGTTTGCATTTAAAACACTTGTTAAAATTCCCCTCATCATATACTAATTTAGATATAATGTGAAAATTTTGTAACCGGATGTTTTGTCGAAAAAAAAAAAAGGTAAGAATGAATCTTAAATTCCTTAGATTTGCTTTAAGATTAGTGTAATACAAATTACCAATGTATTGTACTCATCTCAAAAAAAATCCTCTGATATTGAGACACTATTCAAATCAAATATTTTATTAAAAGATAATATCTTGATATAATTTTTTTCTAGATATTGTAGTCATGAAATGAATTTATAGAATAATCCGTTCATATGGATAAACTAAATTTATTATTATAAAACTTATCAAAAGAATAATTTGTTGTTAAAATAATTAAATAAATAGTCCATCTTCTAAGGTTTTCTAAGTGCGTGAAGAACATCATAACAAAAATATACCGTCAATAATTTTTTAATTTTCTTTCAAACTTCAAAGCTCCTGAAAAATATGAATAAAAAATTAAAAATACAAAGCACAAGTCAGAGTCACTGGACGGCAAGGTTATCATTTTCAAAGAGGAAGTAAAGAGCCACCTTGAGGACCTAAAGGAGAGAGAGGTAAGCATGGAGATCGTCTCATGGTTAGCCAAGTGGGGCTTCAAGACCATGGACAGCGTCGATGACCTTGAGGTTGCCGGAAGTAGGTCCACGATGCGATAGATGCATGTAGTTATGCTAACATGTTAGGTTTTACAGAAAAAAAAATTATTCTCTAATGGGTTGGGCTTAGGGGTGTCAATATTTGACACGACCCGAAAACCCGACTCGAACCCGACACGGAAATTTTGGGTAACCGAACCGGGTCAGGTTCGGGTTAGAGTTTTCGACTTGTTTTAAAAATCGGGTTGGGTTCGGGTTGAACTGGAAACCCGAAAATGACCCGGTTCGACCCGCTTACTGAGCTGCCCCGTTGCACGGACCGAGCTGCCCTACTGCGCTGACCGAGCTGCCCTGCTGCGCTGACCGCTTGACGCCTGCCCGCCCCCGCGTGACCGCTGCCCGCTGTCGCTTCGCGTCATTTCTACTGGCCTCGCGTCGCATCCCGCCGCGTGAATCATGATTGCGTCGCATCCCCCGTGTGACAACATGACCCGCTGCCGCTGGACGCCGGACGTCGCTGCCGCCGGACGCTGCTGTCGCGCTGAAGGCTCGCCGATGCCACGAAGCTGCTCCCGGCCTTACCGTGTCCGCGGGTCGGGTTCAGGTTGACCCGAATAGTGCTCCGTCATTTCCGGGTTCGACCCGAACCCGACCCGTGACCTGAAATTGACACCCCAAGTTGGGCTAGTGGGGGCATAGGTCTCCAGTACCCCATTGTAGCTCCGTCCATGTGCTTATCAGATTCAATGTTTCAATAAATGTCCATTTCTCTCATTAGTCCAACCATTGGTTTGGAAATTCACTATTATTTTGCTGATGTTGTTATTGCTTCCTTATGTGTTCAACTGTTGATTGCTCCGTTGTAGCTGGGATGGATGTTTCCTAATTTATAGTTTTAGTGTTGTAGTTTTGTCGTTGATTAGGTGTTTCCTTCTGTGTTATTTGGTTGCTTGATTCATGTGTCTTACTGTGCTCCTCTTATCTTATTTTCTTGTTTTCTTTAATTCCTGATTTTCTTTACTATAGATGGGTTTCGGCTGCTTTGTTTCCAAAAGTTATTGGATTTTCATTGTGGATGATCCAGAAATCGGTTTCTATATCGTTGAATCGGAACATGCAAATTTTAACCAAATCTTGTAGGATTCTAAGAAGATACTTAGTTTGGGCTGTTTTAGTTATAAAATGGGTTCTCTGAGCGTTTAAAAATCATGAATTGGCTTAATAAAAATGCAGATTCCTCTCAAAATTAAAATTGTTATCATGTGGATTATTAGAGCACTTGATGAAACTTTGAAGGAAAATCTTTCAACTTCTATCAGTGTGAGAGGTGGATCTTTGGTGCCTTCTATTTAGGTATTTCTTCATCTACGTACTTTGTTATTGATTTTTGTGCAACAATTGAGATTTGTCAAAATTCCTATCCTCCAATTTTCATTTTTAATGATCCTAAATGACAATGGTTTTTGTTCAGCAAAAGATTTTTTTTAAATTTCAAATTTTGGCAACTTCTTTATTATTGTTTAGAGAAAATTAGACATGTTTTCAAATTTTGCATGAAAAAGGGGCCAATTATGCATAAACTAAAGTTAGTGGACTGTGAATTTTGATCTTTGATGCATTCCGTTCTGAGACAAAATCCTTAAAGAAACAAGTACATGCAGGAAACATATTGAGCAGAATAAAGAAGAGTGCACTGGTTATTGACATTGGCTAGAAAACAAAATACATTGATGAACCAGAGATTAAAATTTGAGCTAACCGGGCAATTTTAAAAATGCTCATAAGTGGCAATGAGAGGCATGGCGAAGGAAGAACCCGTATCCGGCATTGATTTTCATCGCTTAGAATATTCTCAAGCCAATTTCTCCGCCATGAACGAGCCACCATCAATGGTGTTGCACTGCAGCAAAATTACAAGAGCATCAGAGTAATGCACTACATTTAAGAAAATAATATAAGAGCCTTGTTTAAAAATTAAAATATTTCTTATTATATTACATGTTTAATCTCATGGTGAATTTGTTATGGCAGACCTCAATAATTCAAAATCATATCTTTAATGAGGAAGATTGAAGAAAGAAGTAGCATTTAGAAACCACCCTATAAACATTCCACCTCAGTCATTTCCAACACTCAACAGACAGAGAAAACACATTCTATTGAGAAAGAATAGAAGGTAATGAAAAAAATTCTACAGCAACACTGAAACTAAATATGCAAGATGAGTAGACCGATAGAGAAAGAAGTTCATGAAAACAAAAAGGGAAAAAATAGCTAGAAAGACGTAAGATGGACAACTGAATACAAGTAAAAACAAGAAGAAAATGTGGCTTGAATATATAATTATTTTGAATAACTATTTTTATAGAATTTGATTTGGAGAAGATGAGAAGGAATATATGTGTGCTATGTACGTGGAAATTGTGGTCAATGGAGTCCATTTAAGTGAATCTAGAAGTTATTCGGGATGAGGACACTCGTCCACAGTATTTTAAGACAATGATACTTTTGGCCAACTCTGAGGAAGGATGCAGAGGAGTTTTCAAGGAGATGCCCACAATGTCAGAAATTTACCCTTATGTAGTTGCAACTAGTTCACCAGCTTCAATTAATCAGTAACTCCTGCACATTCATCATATGGGGCATTGATAACTTGGCCACCCTCCCACTATCCAATGACCAAAGGAAGTTCTTATTCGTTATGGTGACTATTTCAACAAATGAATTGAAGCCAAAGCACTCTAATATCACCTCCAAAACTTTCAGGAATTTCTTAAAGTCAAATGCAAAACTTGTAGATAAGGGCTACCTCTCACCATTATAACTGACAATAAGCCACAGTTCTCAAAGAAAGTATCAAGGATTTCTATTAGTCACAAAATATCCGTCTTAAGTTTTCTTTAGTGCATCACCAACAAACCAACAGCTAGATAGAAGTGGCGAATAAGTAAATAGTGAACCTTTTCAAGAAAAAAGTGAAAGGAGCCAAGAATACTTGGGTAGAGGTATTGTCCTCAATTTTATGGGTCAGAAATTATTTTCTCTTTCCCTCGACACAGAGGTCTTACTCCGAGTGGCAAACTGCATAGTTAGCAAGTGGTAGCAGCCGCCATCTTTAGCAAGGGAGAATGGAAAGAAAAGAATCAAGAAGATCTAGAAGCAGTAGACGAGCTCAAAGCAGAAGTCACACTCATCCAGGAAGAAGTTAAAAGGAATATGACTAAGTATTACAACACCAATGTCAAAGAACAGTCCTTTCACATTGGTGACAAAGCTCTTAAGAAGGTAGGCGCCACAGCTCGCCACTTAGTGCTAGGTACTTATAGGTTCCAAAAGAGTCAAGTGAATTGAAGAACTAAATGTATACTCATATATGTCATCTCAGAGTTCTCAAAGGTACTTATAGGTTCCAAAAGAGGAACCGACCTAACATACCCTAGCAGTGAAGACTCTGCAAAAAATGGTTGCCCTTATTCCAAGCTACATGTGTTGACCCCTACAGCAAAAAAAAAAAAAAAAAAAAAAAAAAAAAAAAAAAATCAAAATCCCTACCTGCCCTCTGTCATCCCACGACCTCGGCACGTCGCTCGCACGCCGAAGTCACATCCTCGCACGTCGAGACCGCATGACTCTCGCGACATTAAAAAGCCGAAGAAAGGGAGGCCTTCGGCCTCTCTGGACGCACGAGCCCTTCTCCCCCGATCTCCTCTGCTTTCCGATCGCTGGTTCCCTTTCTCCCTTTCGTGCGTTACCCGACTGAACCCCGTCTCCCCCGCCTCCTTCAACCCTTCGGCCAACGCAGAGAGAGAGAGAGAGAGAGAGAGAGAGAGAGAGAGAGAGAGAGAGAGAGGGATTTTCCCTACCTGCAGCCGATCTCCCCTCTGCCCGATTTTGCTCACTCGGTGGCATTCCCTCTTGTCCGATCGGAAGCATCAACAGGAGCTCGCTGGAAGTGTAGGTAACTTTCTCCCTTGAACGCGCTTCTTCAGCCAAATCCCACTAATCCGTCAAACCGAAAAAAAATGTTTATATTAACTTTAATTAATTGTAATTAATCTTAATTAATTATATTAATTATAATTTAATTATTTTTAATTATAATCAATTAAAAATGATTTTTAATTAATTATGATTAATTAAACTTAACCATAATTAATTATGTTATTTTTAATTATAATTAGTTATAATTAATTAAATTTAATTATTATTAATTATAATTAATCAAGATTAATAAAAAAAGGGGGAACTTTGCAAATGCCTCTACTGCCTCTTGCTCTCCCGCCTCGACATCCGAGCCTTCACCGACCACCGCCGGTCCACCGGCCCCGAAGGTATAACCCCCTAAACTCAGGCTTCCATCCTCGACGGACCGGAAAACCACCTATACACGCCTTTATTGCGCGTGGTGGGATGGGACCCCGGTCCGACGCCTACGACGAGGCGGACAGTCGCCTCCCCTTCCGCTCTCTTACCTCGTCATGTGTGGCGAGTCGGTGGTCTGCCTATACACGCTTTTCTCTAACGTGGTGGGAGGGGCAACCGGCGCGACACCCACGACAAGGTAGGCGAGCGACCCTCGGTTCCAAACTTGTTCTCGACGTTCGAGGCGCACCGGTAAACCACCTATACACGCTTTTCTCTAGCGTGGTGGGAAGGGAACCCGGTGCGGCGCCTACGACGAGATCGGGATATTCATAAGTACCCGCTTGCGGGGAAACAACTGCTTCTCTCTTGCAACAGGTACCGAAGACCCATACACGCCTTTCTCTGGCGTGGTGGGGACAAAGACTTTACACGGCCGTGGTGTCCTCGTAAGAGGGCACCTACCGTACACGCTTTTCTCTAGCGTGGCGGGAGGTCCAGTTTTCCGTTGTTTTTTTCCCTAAACGGGGGAGACGCCGGGAGGCTGCCGAAATTTCGGGTGAAATATTACTCTACTCGGGATCTGTTTTAAACTCAAAAGAACAAGCATTGTGACTCAAATGAACATGAACAGAGGACTTGTGGACTTGTTAACTTGTTGACCTTTGAATTTGATTGAACACGAGCAGAGGACTTGAACAAAACATAAATGATTTCTAAAGACCAAATTCAAATGAAATAAAATCAAGCTAAAGCCCAACTCAAGTCAATTTGAACATAAAAATGGACATATAAAGACGCCAGAGGACTTTGGACAAAAAGAATGTGAGCATGCAATTGAACTCAAAGGACCGCTGGGGACATAGAACTTGAGCTCGTATATTGAGCTTGTGGAATGGATAGAACTCCAACACAAACAAGTACAATCAACAAACCACCTGAGATTGATGAAGGGTGGTTTCAATGCAAAAGCAAGGGCTCTCCTACGAATACTACTAGGAGGTCATAGCGGATACGACTGATCTCCAGCAAATGAATACTTGTGGATAACAACAGTGTGTATGTCGTATGTATAACAAACCACTGTGGACACAAGTACATCTCCTACGACGATCCCTACGAGGTCAAACAAGTACAATAACCACCCGAGATTGGTGAAACGGTGGATATGATGCAAAAAGAATGAATCTCCTGCAAATATTTTCTAGTAGCTCGGAGTGGATACAGTGGTCCCCTGCAAATGGCTACAAACGACTTGTGGATAACAACAGTGTGTACATCGTAAGCATAACGAACCACTGTGGACACAAGTACGAATATCACCTATGACAATGATGGTCAAAATCTACAAGTACACCGGGTACAAAAGCAGCTCGATGTACGAAAAGTACACTCCCTTGCAAAATCAGAAAAGAAATGTTTGAACAAATTAGAACCAAATTTCCTGGTATTCCAAAGTCTCTTTTCGGCTCTATAATTAAGAAGATAACAGTTCGGGTGCCCACAAACACCGGAAATAACAAGTCCACTACGCTGAAGAGTCTAAAAGGAGTTCTTTCCAAATCAGCAGTCTTTGACTCCAAAATCCAAAAAATCCTTCCCCGGTGAATGAGAAATGGGGAGGGAGTCAACATCAAAATGTTACACCACTGGATCTGCAACACATATACAAGCAAACAGAAGGCGTCTACGATCTACAACTCAACGCCACCGAATCTGCAACACTGATACATGCAAACAGAAGGCGTCTACAACATTCATATTCGGCCTTTAAGGCCTTCAACAAAGAAAGTTCACAAATTAAGGCACAAAGCCTATGAGAAACCCGATCCTCGAGCAACAGTTTGGTCGAGTTGACAGGGTTCAATCAACTAAAGAGGAAATGATCCCAAAACACCTTGATGATGGCCGTGTTGAACGCTAATCTCAACCGGAGGGGTTCACAAATACTTTTAAATGTCTCCCAAAAGTCCATTCAAAATCCAAGCTCTACCCAAAAAACCCGAAACTCTACAAAAATTCCAAAAATCTCAAAATCCTAAAAATATTTTAAAATGAAATCAATCCATCAACACACTTAAAGCAAAATCCATCCACCCTCCGCAACAGCCTGCCGTGGTGGACAAATCAAAATTTACTTCAGCTCACAAAGAGCAAAAAGCCTAGTCGAAAATATCACTAGGATCCATTCTCAAAACAATCTCCTGCCAGTAAGGACGTGGTACGTGTCCTCTAACCGTCGGTTAGCCGCCAAATGGCACCGCAGGATAAACGGTTACGACGATCTGAGGCCCTATGAACCGCGTGGTTTTGCCGCCAAATGGCACCACGAAATACCAGTTATGGCCAGAGCCATTACGTTTCTTATTGGCATAAAATCCTTGAGATATGAATCAATAGGATATGATTGATAGGGCATAAAGCCCTCTGTCAGCTAAGGTGGATTCAAATTTGTCCCCTTAGACAAACATTCAACCCCGGTCTACAAGGTCCCCTTGGACGAAGCAACCCATGGCTGCCGACAAGGATCCTTCTGTCAGGTTGGGTCGACTACCTCCTCTGACTAAGTAGACTAGGGACCACGATGGCCCGGGATGACGGAACCATGGGATCTTGATCGGGTCTATCATCCATTCCCCCACCATCCGCTTTAAGTGCAGGATGGTGAAATTTCTATTTTAAATATCAAAATCTTCAAATTCCCAACTATTTCCAAAATTTTCAAACATTTCCAAATACCCAAATT
This sequence comes from Dendrobium huoshanense, assembly GCA_016618105.1. NCBI lineage: Eukaryota > Viridiplantae > Streptophyta > Magnoliopsida > Asparagales > Orchidaceae > Dendrobium > Dendrobium huoshanense. Next base: position 23,025,617 of record CM028354.1, on the reverse strand, counting down.
TAAACCCAATTTCCAAACCTATTGCTGCTACTATATGCCAGATAACACGTATCTTTACGTATTTGATCGACGACTAGCCTTAATCGAAAGTTCTCTCTCGTGATCGGGAGGGGTAATTAACTATAGGGGCTTGCGCCTATAGGAAACCAGAACTCATATCATAAAGTCCTCACAAAATGAGGGCGAAATCTCTGGGTAGTGTCTTATCTACAAACCCATCTGCCTTCCAAAATTTACCTCGGAACTTATTTTGTTAAAACTCCCTCGCTCGAATAGAAAAGAAATCGCGCGGCGGGGAGGCCGGGGCCGAATTTTCGGAGCCCACAACATGACAATTAAAGGGCTTGATATAACTAAGCAAAGCAACCTACGAAGATTTCTGCTAAGTGAAATTTCAAGGGTTCACAGATGATTCCCCAGATTGGTGGAGTCATCTCCTTAGCAGAAGTCTCCCTCCCAAAGCATCTTGTCAATAGACAAGCCACTAATGGAATTTATCAATCCAGCCACATGGAAGGTTTGCTCCAAGGAAGACACAAATATGCTTTCTCATGTTCGGCCAATTATGAAGTTTGCAACCCCCACAGTGCAAGTGGACTAGTCCTTCACACTGGAATAATACAAGAGCTTTGCCCAGAAGATTGCCAATACAGCCAAATGACTCCTCTTCGTTAGTCCTTTCGGCTCAACCCATCAAAGGACTCGCCTTCATCGACCCGCCCACTTAGGGAACTCATTCTGAAGCTGAAAACTAAGCCTCGGGAGAATAATCTCGCTAAGTATCTATTAGATCATAACATGTGCTCAAAGTAGTCCATACTGAGTCTCATTTGTTATTGCACTTTTTAGCTTTTTTGTGTAGCTTTTTATATAGCCTTTGGATCCTCATAAATAAAGGGTGAAGAGGCATGTTTTGAATTTTTTTTTAATATTTTTAAAATACTATCGAGCTAGCGGAGCATTTACCTCTCAGCTTTCCTCTTAAACTTTCATAATCTTCTTCTTTATTTTTCATACTCTTCACAAGCACTCAGGTTCTTATCTCTTAATTTTGCTAGCTAATGTGTTCGAATATCATCCACGGACATATTTGAATTCAACAACCTTATTTTTGTTTTTTATTTCGACGCCATGCAATGCGATAACCTTATACGATCTGTGTCAATCAAAATGCGAATAAATCCATGATTCAAGACATGCATAAAAGGGAAATAATTTAGAGCTCACACATAGAGGTCAACCTATCCTGTTTGCATGTTTTTTAAATTTATTTAAGAATCCAGCGATCAAGTTTCTTATTTCAAGATTCAAGATGCATTCTTGATTCATGTATCAAAGTACATATATCATTTGCATATAACCAGGTGTTGTTTCAAGAAGTTTATGAAGGTAGTATCATTGAAAAACAACTTGATTTAAATCAACATAGATACTAAAAGTTGTTGGGTATCATGCATACTCAAAATTTACACAATAAAATCTCAAGAAACACAACTTCCATGTTCATATACAAGATTAAAAATTAAATTTATTACCGGTTAGCATTCTTAGCAGACAAGTTGGCTCCTCTGGCAATGAGAACCTGCAAACCTTTAGTTGCTTAAAATATCAAATCAGAGTTTGACATGATAGGAAAAGAACAAAAATCAAATGGCATACTTGGCAGCAAGCAGCATTTCCACCACAAGCAGCATAATGAAGAGGAGTGCTACCTGCTCCTGTCAAACAAAAACATCGAGGGATTCATTAAATTGCAAAATGAGCAGTTGCAATTGCAATGTAATCACGACAATAAACTCCAACAGGGCTAGGGTTCTAATTGTAGCCTGGAGCCTCCATGCTGTCGAAGTTCCTTAGGTCAACCAAGGCTCACTGTTTACAAAAAAAGGACAAAAGAAAAACACCCTTAACGTTCAGTCATTTGGGAAGCTAATTGGATAAGGTAACCATAGTTGCTAACATGAAAGTCCTCACATCACAATCAAAGCTCTGGTTACCTTAACTGGTAAACCCAAACAATGAAACTATGGGAACTTAATAGGGTTAAATACTCCTTTCCTAAACGACTGCACTTTACACACTATCAATAGCAAGTCTTCTGAATGTTGAGCTAAGAAACCTCCTTAATCAAAAGTACTCTTCAATCAAGAGAAATAATTAATGGCGAGGGGTTGGCCTACAGATAATCTTGAACTCTACAAACAAATAAATCCTGAACTAGTATCAAGAGAAATCAAGTTAATTATATATCCGATCTAACTTAGAAAAAAAATTCTTTAGCTTTTACATGAGGGTTCATGAGTTGTCTTCCCTAAGTAATCAATCATACAATGAAATTATAGGATACCATAATGAAACCCTGGATTGGAAAAATCGCATTGTTATCAAAGAAATGCCTTAACCAAGTAGATTCACTATGGCAATCTTTTTTATAGTAAGATAATTAATGGAAAGTATAAAACTTTTTTATTGAACTTAAGAAGGCATCAAGTATTGTACAAATTAACTTGTGCACGCTAAAAAAAAGGCATCTTAAATTTAAGTTGAAATTATTAAAATTCTGTATGATATATCATTGACAAAAACTATAGTAGTTAATAGAGTGAAAAAGTTCCCAATCACAATAAAATTACACGAATAGTCAAAATTAAGTTTTTATACTTCATATAAGTCAAGGAGATGCTTAAAAAGGATATTCAAGCTGAGGCACCATTGATATTCACTCGATGAGACCTTTTATGAAATATGCAAAGATTTAAAATAATAGAAGAAATTTTAAGAAAACAAGGAGCATAAAATTAGCATAAATAATTTGAGAATATGATATACAATACATGAAATCAATTATTATTAATCAATGTTACCCAAAGATTAAGTGATACATGGGCGTGATCAATTCGAACATCTTAGATCTATTATAGAGAAGAATAGAGATATTAACAAGGATATGACTTCTAGCGTTAGAGTTATGTAGTTGAATATGAAAAGTATCTCACAAATATTGTCTATTTAGAGAATATGATTAATGCTTTAAGGAAAATATATGAGAAAAACATACTTTTTGAAAGCTATTGAAGGTAGTATAGACGTCTCCTTTTGAAAAAGCCAGATAACAATTTTCTTATAGTTATCTAACTCTAGCATATTTTGTTGCAAAAACTTGCTTCTCATTACATAAATTTCTCAATATATATATATATATATATATATATATATATATATATATATATATATATATATATATATAACAGAAGCGTGAAAGCTGATTGGAAAGAAAATTAATAAACAAGCTGCCCCAAATGAGCCCACCAGATGCATGTTAAATAAATGAATGATAGATTAATAGTAAATTCATTTTAAAAAATGATGAGAATATTACCTTCTACAGATAAGGTATTAGAAATAGACATGTAATTTAGAAAAGCATAATGAAGGGCAAAATATACACCAAGTAGACGAGTAAATAAAATCAATAAGAAAGGATGGAATCAGAAAGAAAGTAGACCAAAGTTAATGTAAATTGAAGTTTCTAAAAAATCAGCGCAAAATAAATTTGACATCTCATGTAACATGCAACATACAACATGCAACGGAAATATGAGGAGAAAGAGGATTCATAAAGCTAATCCCAAATAATTGGAATATAGTTGATGATGGAAATCGGCTTGAAATAGAACTAAGGATATGTAACATAGTGCCAAAAATCTCTAAGATTGATGATGATGAAAATAATTTGCTTGGTTTAGTGGCACTACCTTTGACCTCTAAAGAGAAGGTCTGAGGTTAGAATCCCTCCAACATGAATGAATGTAAAAAAAGAAAGTTGTACAATAGCACCAAAAATCTTAAGCACATAACTTTTCAGGAAAGGATAAAATAAGAACAGTAACATATAGACAGAAGGAAAATAGAAGAATCACCAATTAGATCAATTATGGCACCATCATTTAGTGTGACCTCAGAGACACTGGCTCCCAAATCTAATAGTAATTGAACACTTTCAGCATGCCCATTTAGTGCTGCCAAGTGAAGTGCAGTGATGCCTCCATCAGCCCTTCCATTAATTACTTTAGACAGTTCACTAACAGAAAATGTAAATGTAAGAAGTATATAAAATCAATAAATCACAAAATAAATATATAAAAATCGGGATGGTAGATCAGACTTTCAGCTTACTAGAGATCAAAGTTATCTGTAACAGATGCTTCAATGGATCCACTCATTATATGCCAAAATTCAACTATACTTGGCACATAATCAGCAAGGAGGAGACGGATGCAACGAGTGTGACCGTTTAGAGATGCAAGATGCAAGGCCGTCCCACCATGGAGATAATCCTTCTTCATAATCTAAAATTTGATGTCGAGAAAACATGTTATAGAAACTAAAGTGTGGAACAACTACTAAACAAAAATGTGTTAAAAAGAATCACATAAAGAGCTCACATTTGCTTTAAACAGCATAAGAGTCTGTACAACCTCCCAGTGACCATATTGACAAGCCAACATTAAACCAGTCTGTGTATTAAAAAAGAGTTATGAGTACAGTTGTAACAGCTTATGGTACCCCTAATCTATATGTAAAGTATACATATATCTTTCTTTAATCATGACTAGAATTATCAAATTGATTGTCAAAAATAGTTATAAACCAAAAAGATTTTGGAACTATTTTGTTGAAATTGAAGTAGAAACAAAATAATCCAAACTGCTACAAAGTATGCCACTTTTTTTGTATCTATTTTGCATTAGTTTTATGAAGGAAATGTTCTAAAATCTGGTAAGATGTAAAGCATAGGCCGATACTTTTCGTCAAACCAAACACCCAAAACATTATTCTACTTGCATTGCTTTTACTTGAAAATTAATTTGCCCCAACCAAACATTAGCCATAAAAGATGGCCCAATCATACTGAACTCACCAGACCTCGAGCATTCCGCAGATTGACATCAACTCCAGATTCAAGTAGTAGAGCAACAACCTAAGATATGGATCACATAATCAACATCATAAGTGGCTAAACAAAATTTCAATTTCATCAGGGAATGAATCCAAACAACAGTCTAAGGGCTCATTTGGTTGATTTAAGAAAAACAAACGATTTTGAAAATGATGAAATCTGATAGATTCGCCACTGGTTGGGTATACTTAGAAACTTACAACAATTTTGAGCTTCATAAACTCACTTAAAATCCTTCCAAATGTAATGATCTCTTTACCACAACAAAATCATCAATTTCTAGAACATGTATTCTATATACAAACAACCAAATAAGCCCTAAGACAGTAACAATTCCTGTGTCGAACAGTGATTTCAACTTACCTCATGGTGACCTTGAGCTGCAGAGAAATGGAGGGGAGAATTCCTGAAACCAAAAGTCGAGTAACTTGCAAGACGAGGATTATGATCTAATAAAGCTTTGGCTTCCTGCAGATCTCCATCTTTACTTGCAGACACCAGCCGCTCACCAGACGCCGAGCACCCAAGGGAATGACCAATAAAACTTAAATTTATCATGATCACGAAACCCTAGACGTCTTACCTAAAATTATCCAAAAAAAAGATTCCACCGTTCGACCAAAAGCCTCCAACTTTATCAAATAAGTAATACATCATGATCAAAATCTCCCAAATGAGAGCATAAATCATCCTCAAGACTTCAAATTTACATTATAAAAAGACCCCTTCGAAGAATGCAACGAGGAAAATATTGGGTAAAGGTCCCATTCAATCACTATCAGCATAGAAACCTAGAGCATTCAAACGAACTGAGAGCAGAAGTCAACAATGACAGAATATGGGAAGAAAATATAGATCTACATCAAAGAAAAGAGAACCCAGCCTGAAAAACAACAACTCATACCAAAAAAAAAAGCCATCTTTCACCTCAAATCATGATGCAGAGGCCAAAGCTGAGAAAATAGAGCACAAGAACAAAAATGATGATGGAGAGGTCACAAATGGACATATGGAAGAAGTTAAAGAAACATTATTGAAGCTGAATTGCTGCATTTAGTACAAGTCTTGGAAGAAAGTGGTTGATTTTGTACTGAAGGATTACCGACAACGATGAATTATAGAAAAAAAAAACTTCCTACTGGACTGAAGTAATAAGGAGCATCAAGTTCTGTAAGAAGTACGCGCACTGATGGCTGATGTAGTTTTTTCTCACAGGACCAAAGCAATCAGGATCATCATGCTCTGTTAGAAGTACGCGCACTAATCTAAATGAACGGTTTCAAAATTTTTAAAAATTTATTTGTGAAACATTTTTTGTGTTTTTCAAAAAAAAAAATGAAATTAGAAACAATTTTTTTTTTTAAAGAAGGAGAGTTGAATGCCTAAGCACTAACCCACACACACTTATGCCAACAAGTTAATTTTTAAAGAAATGTGATCAAAGTTAATCAATTTTATAATTACTACAACTTATTAAATATAATGAGATAGAGAGAATATATTCTACTATTATTCATATGGAATGATATAATAACTTATCTTTTCATATGTTTTATACTCTTATTTGTACTTATAATTTTAAAATTTGGAATTTAAAATGATTAAAAATAAAAAATAGTCGATCACTTGTCTATTCATAATTTTAAATAGATGAAGATGCTTAGATGGATGAATGATTTTACAATTGGGGACAGAATGCCAAATAAGTATATATGTGAAAAGGTTGGAGTAGCTCCAGTGACAAATACGATTAGAAAAAGTCGCCTTAGATTGTTTGGTCACATAAAATGTCGTTCTTCCGATGACCTAGTTAGAAAGTAGATGTATTAGATCTGACCAATATTAAGAAATGTAGAGATAAAATAAGCAAACTTGGTTAGAAAGTATTAAAAGTAAATTTTTATTAGATTTAAATGAGAATTGACTAGGGGTGTCAATAAATGATGCAACCCGAAAAATTCGTGTTTGGGTTGACCTTTTAATAAATGGGTCAAGTTCGGTTCTTGCATTTTGATCTGTTTATTAAACTTGTCAGGTTTGGGTTGACCCATCAACCCGATTTTGACCCAAAAATAACACATTTAATATTTTTTTCCTTAAATTCTTTTATTTATTGGTAAACACTTATTATTTTTTATCAATTAACCTAAAATTCATGAATAACAAACTAATAAAAAAAATATTTTTTTAAATTTAAAATGGGTTATTAGGTCAAGTTCAGTTTTGACCCGTTTAATAAACGGGTCATGTTAGGTTGATTGAATTGGGAGTGGTTCAATTTCGAGTCAGACCTAAATCCAGCCCGTTGATCCTTTTTGACAATTTTGAATATGAATCTTAGTAGGACGCACATGAGAACATTAATACATGTAGTTGAGCCTGGGCAGTGGGATAAAGGCATGATGTTGTTGTTGTTATTGTATGTCTATTCATAATTTTAAATATTATTTATTTAAAATTAATATTTAAAAATATTATCCTTTTTGTTGTTATAACACAATAGACAATTCATTGTTTTTTTATAAGTTCTAATTCAATTATCTTATTATTAATATTAAAAATATCTTGTAATTAATGGAGAGATACCTTACACTCCTTACCAAATTTTTTGATGAGGAGATCATGAACTATTATTTTCTTTGCATAGAATATGAGTTGGTTTTATATTTGAAAAATATTAATTTTTTTTTATTGTGTGGTGATATTAGAAGCTCATTAGCAAGACTAACAATGTCTCACAGAACATTAAGAAAGAGAATATTTAAAAAGAAGAAGAAGAAGAAAAAAGAAATTATTCTCTAACTAGAGAAGTTCTAAGATTTATATTGCTAGTACAAAATATCCCTAAAGATCTTTTATATGAAAATTTGCCTCTTGGGCCATATATTTATAGGGTTTTAGGCACTACATTAAAATCTACATTGATGTAGCATAAAGATTTCTAGACCAACTACAAGGAGTTTGACCAATAAAAAGACTGGACATATTCGAAAGCATCTGGGTTCCTGGCATGATCAATCCATATGTCAAGAATATGGTCAACTAGGGCTTGACCAAAGAAAACTTGCAATAACTGAACATCATATCCCATCTTTTATACTCAATTAGATCATTGACCTTCAAATTTTCAATAATCTCCATTTTTATCAAACCATACATATTCATGATTCAATTAATCAATAAAATAATATAGGTTACGTATGTCAAAGTATGCAAATCATTATATATACCAATGTGAAGTGTCAATGAGAAACCTGAACTATACAAACATCATTGTCAACATGGAACCAAAAGAATAAAAACAACAACTTATTACATAAACCCATCACTAAAACAAAACATAACAAGAAACAAAGCTAGAACATGTCCAACATGTCAACAATATAATTCCCAACATGCTAACAATAGCTCCTATAAAAATCGAACTCAGAGATAGAGAGACTCACAATCTAGAAAAAGCAAGAATACATGATAATAACTACATTTTATCCTCTTAGAAGAAATAGATCCCAGGTGAGACAACTCCTTGTCAAAGTGAGCCTTCGACACATGTGGTTTGTTTCATGGTTTCACTTGTCTAACAACAACCATTGAGAATTGAAATGAAGCAGGGGGAACCTTGTCAAGATCTCTGCCATGAGAAGCAGGTTGATCACTTTTAGGCCCTAGTTCCAGCTGCACAAGAGTAACAACATGTTGTTGATTTGAACAACTCGGATGATTGCCTTAAGGTTTGGCCCCCGTAGGCTATTCCAAGCAGCTCACCCCATCATTTGCAGTCAAATTCACAATGGGATCACAATCCGAATGATCAAATGAGCTCATTCGGATCCTTTTCTGGATCTACATAATGCTCCGACGACTATAGCATGTGATCACAAGCGGTGGGAAGCATACACAAGGAGGGAGTATACTAATTAGACTCACAAGCCTATGCATATGATGTGTCATAGTCATCCAACACATCAACCTATGAAGATAAAAACATTGAGGACATAGTTAGCCGAAGGGTGACGACAGCTCTGACCAAGGAGATAGAGTGAATGCGATAAGTTCAAGCTGATATACTCACAGCAAAACTAGATGCAAGTGAAATTGAGGGCAGTTAGGGAACAATAACTTCAAAAGAAGATTCAGGAGGTTGAGAAGGGTAAGGAGGCTAATTAAGGAGAGTAAGGAGACTGAGAACGATTAGATTTACTATATGTTGCGATCATTTTGATGGACTCAATCTTTTTTTCATACAAATTTAGAACATATGTTTGTTCCAAATATTTATTAATTTTTGTATAAGTGCCTGTTAAAATTGTTAATTTTGAGTTATATAGGTATGATATAATATGTTACTTTTATATGATGTGATTTATTAGTTGTATCCATAAAAAGAAAAGGTTGAAAGGCTTTTTCTTTTTGAATTTTTTTGTTATAGGTTTCCATCAGATTTCCCACAAATTTGCCATTAGAAAGTTTGATATGATGACGACGAAAAATTCTAGTGGAAAAATGCAGCTGAAACTTCTAACGGATTTTGTCACCGGAATTTTCCATTATTTTTTGAATTTCCAATGGTTTTTGGTCATCGGTTAATTGAGCAATTGTTTATCGGTAATCCGTCAGAACCCTATTTCCTGCGTGGGTTTTAGCGACGAAAATGATTATGTCCAAATTCATTAGAAATTATAATTTCTAACTAATTTTTCCGTAAAAAATAGCTCATTTTCCAGTAGTGTCATAACTAACAAACATTCAAGAAATATGTTTGTTTGAGAATAGTTTCAACTATTTCTACTCCCATTTGTGCCAAATTAAAACATCTTCTCATATAATATTAACTAGAATTTGATTGGCATCTCCTTATAATGCTTATAATATTTCATCATGAAAACTACAAATGGTACACTCATAAGAGTACCAATATATTTATCCAATTTCTAAACATTACTTTTTCTATTTGTATTATTGTTCTTAATTCACTCAAGTGCAAAATGGAATTAGATTAATGATCTATGTGCAAGCAATAAGGGGTTGTATAATTAATGATCGATGTTGTGTTGTTAGATTGTTTTAGTTTTCATTTTAGATTTTGATTTGCTTTATTGTACTAAATCTAGTTTTTATCTGAAGGTGTGCTATGAAAGTGATTATAATTTAATTTTGCATATTTAGATTATAGGCATAGGCCGAATTAATCATATAAAATTTATTATTTTTTTGCTTTATATATTTTTTACATGTTCTTGCATTTTTATTATTTGCAACTTATTTAAGTTGATAATATTTATTTTAAAATTTCAATATACCAATTCACCTCTCTTTTGATGTATCATAACCAAAATTACTTTAATCAGCCCTGCTCTACAAAATCTCATATTTATCTTCATTTCTCTTAAAAGTTGGAAAGACATCCTCATTGATGTTAAAAAATAAAAATATAGTGGATATATATTCGAGGATTTTTACAACCACTCTTACAACTATAGATTTTCAAGGAATCAATTCCACCAAAATTTGGAAGTCCTTAGTTGAGTATATATACATAGGGTGTTTAGATCTTTTTGAACATCTTAAATCTTTGGAGGAATTCTTTCTTCATTATAAACAATACAAGAAAATATGGTGTTTTTTTTTTTAAAGAAAATATGGTGATTAATATAGCACTCAAGGTGTCTGCAAGAAGGTTGTATTATTACTTCAGTTTCATTTGGGATGACTTTCTTACCGCTTCTTAAACCAGTTTTTTAGTACAAAATTTTAATACTAGAAAGATACTTTAAGAAGTAGTAAAAAAGCCGTCCCAAACAAAGCCTTCATCCCACAAATATATCTCCTTAAGAATATCTTCTTTTTTTTTTTTAGTTATAGCATAAATTTTCACCTCCTAAGCAAAGCCCTACATGGGTTTTTGATTAGGTACCCATTGGGTACCCATATTTTAGTCAGACAAGCTTCGCCCACCTATGGTGACTTTCGAGATGCCATATCCATCTATACCCATCAACTTTTCATACTTTTTGAACGCAATCTACCACAAACTAATGGTCTTAAGGCTTGTTGCCCTTTGTTTTGATTGCAAACTTTCAAGCCGCATATCAGAATTTACCGTAATCGTAACGTGGTTAAATGATGCACACTACATAGTGAGGATTGTATTAATATAAGATATACAATGATTAGCAATGTAAATTGATTTATCTCTCAATGTTGAGTACTCACCCATACCCACCCACAAGATCATTGGTCTGCCCATACCCACCCAATGGGTATGGGTGGGTGTGGGTATGGATACCCAATGCAGGGCTATGCTCCTAAGAGGCCTTTAGAAACATCTTAAACTCTCTTTTTATCATACAGAAAAAGAAACATCCTTTGAGATTATGTTGTTCACTTCAACTACATGTCCCTTGAATTCATTGATATTGATATATTTATGACAAAAGTTGCTCTTCCATCTAAAAAATTATCATTTCAATTCTGGCAGAAAGGGTAGTCATCTTATTTAAAAAATTTTGGAGGGTTGGTTTGATCCTATTCCAAAATATTTTATGCCTTCACATGTAATGGATGATAGATATTGAATATTTCATGACCCATTGTATAATGGCCATGCCTATGTCAACCTACTTGACCAATCTAAATCAAATTTGGACAATGCAGTTGGCAATGATCGCTCTTGATGACACTGCATACAACCACCCTAAAAAAAATGTATAAAATGGATAATTTTGGAATTAATTCTGCCCCTTCAAAAATAAATTTTGCCTTCATATTACCCATCTCGTATTGTTTGCCTATCCATTTGAAGTTTCAAACATTTTCTCTTCGTGAATAAATGATAAAAATTTACTCTTATAAATTTGATAGCATTATGTTAGTTAATATTTTTTTAAAAAATTGTTTTTTATTATTACTATTTAGTATTTAATGTTATTATTATTATTATTTTATTTTATTTTAATTATTATTGTTATTGTCTTCTAATTAATTATAATTTTACCTATCCTGAAAAAAAGAAGCTGGATCCACCCCTAGCTGCATATAATAGATTTAAGCTTCATTTGAGACATCTTTCATATTGTTTTATAAAGCAAATTTTCAGTACAATTTTTTTGAAAAAAGAAAATTTTGTACTAGAAAGTTGTCCCAAATGAAGCCTTATACATCATCAAATGCAATAACTTACACATATTGATGGTGGAAAATGAAAGTTTTGACACGAAGATCACTACAATAACGAATGGATGCCATGTTATTTTGAGCTTGTCTACTCAATAATTAATCCAAATTGAGTTGAACAAGACATTGATTAGGTCCTTATGAGTTGTATTATGATACATGCTTCAAATAAAAAATTATGTTTGATTAAAGATTTCAATGATACCCTAAATCCCAACAGTTATTAAGAAAAAAAAAACTTATGAGATAAATAAAAAATATCAAATTTATTCTGCTAAACTTATTCAAATTATATTTCATTTTTTGTGAACCACAGCTCTCACACAGTGTATCACAAAACATGTTAAATGCCTTCAAAAGTGAACACAGAATTCAACGAATTTTTTCACCTTTGTCCTAATTATTTTGTGTGGAGACCGGATGCATGCAGAACGTTATCCGGAAACCAATCAGAATGCACCACATCAGCGGTACCGAGTTGTACCAAGCTGCGGTACCGAGCACAGTGGTGACATGGCACATTCTGGTTGGTCTCCGGACAACATTCGACGTCCGGACATAATAATTAATCCTTCTTTTGACATATTAAGAGTTATGAGATTCAAAGGAACACTTGACAATTTTTTAAGTGAAATTTTCTCTTTGCATGCTCCTAACTACTACAGAAGAAATTAAGACAATTTTTTTTTTTTAATATATTTTCTCTGACCTGATCAACTCATTTGCTCCCACCAAATAAAAATAATTAATAGGTTCATAAATTTAATTCTTCGTAAAAAGTATAAACGAGTTGAGTCAAGCTTAAATCACATTGACTCGATCTTCTCACTAGGCTGAGAGCTTGAACTGATCAGCTCACCAAAAAGCTCGAGCTTGAGTTATCAACTTGCTAAACCTCAAGCAGGTTCACATGCAAGAGTTCGACAAGTGGTTTATCAAGCTCCACAGTATTAGAAAAAAATAATAATTTATTCATAAATATCCTTAATAATTTTATATATATTCAGGTTCATGCATGGATATGATCTTCTATAAATGAGTTGGCACAATGAGCACACGAGATGATTCATAAGCAGCTAGAACTCGAGCTTCTTTATGACTTGAGCTTTGCTGATGGGCTCATTAAGGCTTTGTTTGAGACGGCTTTTTAGTATAAATTTTTTTCTAACTAAATTTTTTCTTTTTGCTAAAAAGTTGTTTTAGAAAGCACCAAAAAAGTCACCGTTTAAGACAACTTTTTTATTGTTTCTTAAAGCAGCTTTCTACTATAATACTTTAATTTTTGTACTAAAAAACTGCTTTAAAAAGCAGTATGAAAGTCGTCCCAAACAAAGCCTTGGTCTAGCTCACAAACTCATTAATGAGCTGAGTGTAAGCTGGCTTGTGAGAATCCTCAACGCAAGTCTATCAAGTTCACAGTAGTTACATAATCATAATTTAATTGATAAATTTTTAATTATATATTTGAAATAGTGATACGCCAACTGCTTGCATGACAACTGATGGGCAGCTTTTAAGTCAGTAGATTAATACTCAATATCTTGGACTTAGTTTTCTTCTCCTTTTTCTTCTTATAGAGCTGTGTTTCACTAAAAAATTAGGTATTTTAATAAATATTTATTAAAAAAGAATTGATAAGCTTACACATCAAACGATATGAAAATATCTTTATTTTTTTATAATAGTTTTTTTTTTGGGAAAACATCTTAATTTTTATGTGATAATGTGAAACTTTGTAATGATAAAATTGACTTTATATGACCCATAATGTCTGAATTTGGAGAAAGATATCTATAGTTTATTTTATTGAAAAAATATGTTCAAAAGTTTATTTTAGGCTAAATTATCGCCCCATCTTATATGCACGGACGGCTTATTAAAGTCCTTTGTGAATAATTTGATTCAAATTATTTCAAATTCAAATATGACTCGAACCTGATTCGAACAACTAGTTTGACCTTATTCGAACCATAAATTAGCATAACTCTCTTTCGCCTCACATATAGTCACTTCCATTAGCAAGCTAGCTAGTTCCCATCATAAAAACCCTCTTCTCCTTAAGCCCCATTAGTCCCATGAGTGAGCCCTCAATGAGCTCCCATCGTAAAAGCCTTCTACTTACATGTCATCAGTCATGTTGTCAGTGAGCTTGGAGCTACCCCCTATTACAAAACACTTCTTCTCACACACCATCAATCTCACCGGCAAGTCCGCAAGGATCACCCATTGCAAAAACATTCTCATCACATACCCTCATTCCCATTGGTAAGCCCCCATCAACCTTCCATCGTGAAAGCTTCCTTCTCATGCATCGCCAGTCTCATTGACATACCCCACGAGCTCCCATCATGGAATCCTCTTCTCCTTACACAAGTCGTTGATCCTATCAATGAGCCCCAACGCAATCCAATGAATCCCTTCCCCTCACAAGTTGTAGTCCTCTCCTCGTGCTATACGTGGTCGATCATGCCAAATCCCTATATTCGAACTAGGCTCAAATTCAAATCAATTTGAATGAATTTCAAGGACTAACAAACTTTTGAACATATTTCCTTAAAAAAATTTAGTAGTTACTTTTCTCTAATTTCATGCATTATGGGACATAAAAATTTTAAATTTTCCTATATATTTAGGTATATGGAAACAAGAAGTAATATGTGAAATACAAATAATTAAATATTGGCTTACTAATTTATGAACATGTCTCCAATTGCTAATAATTAACGTTTGTTTTCACACGCTTCCATCGGTTGCATGTAATAACAGGCAATAAATTATTCCACCGAGCTTTTCTTATTTTCAGTGTTTGTCAATTAATTCCATTCTTGTTTAAACTGAATGCCTCATTTCCATAGTTTAATCCTTCCAAACAACATGTCTGAAGCGTAAATAAGTTATTTTTTTAGGGCTTAGAAATCATAAATTTGAGTAATGTAATCAGTAAATTTGTAATTCAAAAATAAAATTACTTGCATCAATTCTTTCTCAGATGAAAACAACAACAACATATTTTTATAGGAAAAAAGAATAAAATGGTCCATTGACTCTGTATGAAGAATCAAAATGATCTCCAACTATATTAAATGATTATTTTAGTCCTCAAATCTTTAAAAATGAATCAAAATGAGACTATTTTGATTCTTCTTTAAAGAGTTGAGGGATCAAACTGATCATTTAATATATTTAAGGACTATTTTGATCCTTCATAATGAGTCAAGAGACTATTTTGATCATTTTCTCTATTTTTATATTAATTTATGTTAGGAACAATTGATGTAATTAAATTTTTTTTTTCTCTTGAAACTGTATTGACAGTAACTTCTGGCTTGAATACTCTCTTTCTTTTCTCAATTAACAACTCCATTTGTCTCATTAAATCTATTTCCTATCTCATCAACTCTCTTCTACAAGGACTCCATATCCCTCCCCTTCTTCAACCACTCTATAACCACATGAAGTTTCCACATCAAAGCTTTGATGCCACCAAATTCCCTATGAAATTTTCTCATAATCTCTTCAATCTGCAACAAATTTGACATTTTTGATGTATTAACATCACAGCACAACTATATCTGGTAAGTTTACATCTTCTTCTCATTCTAACACAAACCTTATGTTTTCCTTTAATCAAAAAACGTATCTTCTCCTCGCCATAATCATCCTTTCCATCATCTTCTTCATATGTGGCATCCTCCATCTTCTCATAAAATACTTCCTCAAACCAATCAATTCAGAATCAGAAGAAATTGCAAGTGCCACTGCCTTCCAAGGCCAGCTACAGCAGCTCTTTCACCTCCATGATGAAGGTGTAGACCAATCCTTCATCGACTCTCTTCCAATTTTCCTCTACAAATCTATCATAGGCCTCAAGGACCCCTTTGATTGTGTAGTTTGCCTTTGCGAGTTTGAGCTTGATGATAAGCTAAGGCTACTTCCAAATTGTAGCCATGCTTTTCATATTGAATGCATTGATACTTGGCTATTATCACATTCAACATGTCCTCTTTGTAGGAAGAGCTTGCTTCATGAATATTCAAGCGAAAGCTCGAGTGATCCTAGTTTAAACGTTGAAGATGATTTCGCGCAATCTCGACATCTAAGAGTGAAAGATGATTTAAATTTAAAAGAACATACGCAATCTATGGAGCTCCCGCTAATGCGGGATCTAATGAGGGATTATTATACACAATCTCATCCCAGTATTTGCAAAGAGACGGTTTCCCCGGATCGAACCGATAAAGTAGAGAATGAGTTGAATCTGCAATATGTTAAGCTTGGAAAGTTCAGAAATGTGGAAGTTAGTGAGGAAGGGACAAGTAGAAATAATGGTGATTTGAAAGAGAGATGTTTCTCCATGGGTGCAATTGAGTATGTGATGAATGAGAGCACTGTGCTTCAAGTGGCTATCAAGACATTGAAGAAACATCCTAATAGGATTAATGATGGTGACAGTGCAAGAATTAGTGATAAATGCAGTAAGGAGATCTTCTCTATTTCAAAGATTTCGATGGGATCGAGAAGAGAGAAAGACATTTATGGTGACTTTTCAAGGAGAGCTTTTTCCTTCAGATTGCCAAAGCAGATTAGTGATTTTGGATTAGATGTGGAAGCTGGAAGAAAGGGACAGAAGACTAAGCCAGTCAGCCGTGGATGACTTGAATTGGACTGTTGAGCTATAGTAGCTTTTGTAGATTAACAGGTTCTGAGAAAAAAGATGAAACGAGAGATTTGTTCAGTTGTTCTTATAGAAGTTCATAAATTTTCAGCATTTCTTCTTATTGAGTTCTTTCCTTTCATTCTGAATTTGTTAGTTCAGATGAAATAAATAAAAAATTATTTTTACATACATGATTTGAGTTCAGCTTTTTGTCTGATTCTTAAATTTTTGCTTTTATTATATTTGTTGTTCAGTGCTTGTTTCTAGTTGATTTACACGACAAAACTCATGTGATAAACACTTATGGTCCCCATGAATTTAAGAAGAATAAGAGTGCTGTCAATTTCATCATCATAAGTCTTATCCTTATTACAACTATATACTTTAGGCTTTATAAATTCTCATTTTGTGTTTGCTAAGTGCTGCATTTGGTATAAACTTAGAGTTTGTTTGGGACGGCTGTAACTTTTTATAAAACTGGTTATAAAGCTACTATGAAGAAAGTAATTTTTTTGAAAGCTGCTGTAGATAGTAGCTTCGTAGCACAAAAAATTCTTGAAAACAGTAAAAGTATAGTAGCCAAACAAAAATTGTGATTGTTGTCTTAAAAATAAAGCAGTAAGAAAGCTGTCTCAAATGAAGCCATAGAATCATTAAGAGAATGGATATTATTAAAAAAAAGTGATCTTAAGTCAATAATTAATTGTCATTCAAAATTTTTTTTAAACTAAGAAAATTGTAGGTTGTAATTAATTTGCAAAATATTTGGGAAATTTATTTTGATTATTAGAAAATCAGATTGAAATCATGCTGAAAGTTTTGCGTTGTTAAAGAGTAACCACTGCAAATTAAAAAAAAAAAAGTCTGTCATGTGCACATGCATCAATGCTAATGATACCTAAAAAAAAAATCTTTAATATTCAAACTCTTAATGATGCCATTAATGAGGATTATTCTTTAAAAATATTTTTTTAATTAAATCTCTTAACCTAATCTAACCTAACTTAACCTAACCACTCTTTCATATAGTCATAACTCTCCCATTTCAAGCCTTTGGCATCCTTTTAAGACAAATTAAGAATTGAATAGCTTTTGCTGTTTACTTTTAGTTGTTTTACACCCAAGCATTTGAAAAAGGAAGTGATCATATTCTTACATGAGCATTATTTGTATGACTTGTTTATTTATTTTGTATATTATATATAAGCAAGGGAGGATTTAACAAGAGCATAAGGTAGCACATATGAGAGAGAGAGAGAGAGAGAGAGAGAGAGAGAGAGAGAGAGAGAGAGAGAGAGAGAGAGAGAGAGAGAGAGAGAGAGAGAGAGAGAGGATTTTTCACACATTTAATTTTCTAATATAAGTTTTTTTTTTTTTAATTGAACATGCTTATATTCAAATATTTTGAAGGAAGTTCTTCCATCCTTTGTGTTGCGCACATGTATATATGTATAGTCATATAAATCAAATTTGTGGGCTTAAAAATATGGCGCAAGTGTATATGTTGGTTTCTTCTATAATTTTGATTGTATGTAGATGTGTACAATATGATAAGCTCACATTCAATGAAAGTCGTTAAAATTTGTGGCTTTATTAGTGGAAAAAATTTGTTGGTTATACCAAAAAATTTATATTAAACTTTCCTGCGATTCTTAGTGCCACAGAATTTCCTTTAGAATTATGCTAATATTAATAATTAATAGAACTAAATGAAAAATTCATTGGTAATTCAAGAAAGTTTTTTATTTTTTAAACTTATTCATGAAATATTTTATCTAGTAGAAACAAAAATAAATAAATATCTAACTCAATATGAGCATCTCATTTTTTTTATCTTTCTTGGCTCTTCCTCTCCTTTATTGGCATACTTTGATCTCTTTCTTGCAACACGTAGCTACCGTTCCTCACTCTTCTCCTCCCTTACTTCTAGTGATTTCTTCACACTTTCTCATAACACCCATGCCCATTATTGCTAATTGTACCAATCATTCATTGTGTTCTCCACTTGAGGCAATCTCCTATGCTCCCCACTCATTCATCCAACCTCTAAGAAAATCCACTAATGCTTCAAACCCTATGATCATAATTTAGTAAGAGGTAACTATTTCATGAGTTAGTTTAGAATGATATTGAGTGGCATGATGTAAGAGTTTAGAGAGGATGAAAGATTATTAGGGCAAGATAATTTGGAATTTTATGGATTATTGATAGATTATTTATGGGATGTGATTTATTTGTGGGATAATGAGATGAAAATGGATGAAAGGTAGTGATAGATCTAGAAATTATGATCAAATGCTTAGTGTGAGAGGAGAGAAAGCTATGAGAGGATTTAAAGAGTAGATGCCTAGAGTGTATCTCTTGGAGTTTGAGCGCATGTTGTGAGGCTAAAAGCTTGGGTTTTTCCTTGTATTGATATGGGGTGTGGGTGAAGATGTAGGTGTATCTAAGGTTAGGCATGAATATTTATGGTATTTCTTATGTGCTTCATGCACACTACACATGCATATCATTATGACTCTAATTAATCATGAACCTCCATGTTATCATACATCTTGTGTCTTATAGATTTATAATAGCATACACTCACATTTATGATTTCAAAAATCCTTGAATCATTAGATATGCACTATACAACCATTACACAAATATTATTTGTGCCTCTTGGCATTTGCTAATTTTGTGCATATTACACATGCACATACAATCTCTTATGTTTATTTTAAAGCTCTCAATTTTCTGCCTTTTCACCACCATTAAAATCACATCTCTACACCATTACTTCTCCACCACATTCTCCTACAACCTTTCAATTACCTAGAAAATAACTGGTTTTCCACTATCCCAATCCCATAAAAAAATCTCTTCAAAGTCAACCTCTTGGCCACCACACCTTGAGCCCTTCCCTCCTCACTTTAAACACTTCTTCCCTTTAAGCTAAAGAGTTTACCAACACATCTCCATTTCAAATACAATAAACATTAACAAACTCCAAACATCAAGCCCATCAAGAAGAGCTCAATTATATTGTCAAATAGACCTTTCGTTAATTAGAAGATGATAACAAAACCCTTAAAAACTATCTATGGGGTGATGAATAAAACTATGTAGTTATGAAAAAAGATCTTCCTTAGATGAAAATTTCTAGGCAATAAAAGCTTGTATATGAATTTGTATTTAATCAAAAACAAAGTGAAGTAGCGCAACCTTATTAAACTAAAGTGGTGCTTTAGTTGTATGAAAGGGAAGGGTTGATATATAAACTTTGGTTTCTTCATTGTCTTCTTCAGTGCCACTATTTTATATTCAAATTGATATGTAATGAAAGTTCTAAATAGAAACTAGGATTTATATACTAAACGATACTACAATTTTACAGAAAATCTCACCTTTAATAAATTAAAATTTTGCCTTCATTTTATGTGGACTTAATTGAAATTTGTGTCAATTAGCTAGTTATCTATCAAACTCAAATAAAGTTTGTGTCCATTATTAACTTTTAACACAGATAATGCAAAAATATCTATGCCTAACAATTTCTAAAAAATCATAAGTAATATGGTTGATACTTGGTGGGTATAAATGCAAATGGCAGTTATTCCTTCACCCAATTTGTGCACCTTTTTCTTTTCTAGGGCAAAAGCTTGTCTTCACCATTGCTTTAAGAAAATCACATCACAATGTAATATTACCATTAACTAAAACTTTTATCTATCCTCTACTTATCTAAAGAAAATTACATCACCATTAATAAATAAGAACGGTTAACTTTACACTTATTAAAAATTTCTTGAAGAATAGACTATTCTCTCTCTCTCTCGCTCAAGAAATAATGTTCTTTTAATCAAATCAATACATCCCTAAAACTGCAACTTACATCAGTTTATTTATTAAACAACACCAAGGTTTTGTTTGGGACATCTTTCTTACTGCTTCTTAAATTAACTTTTTAATAAATTTTTTTTTAATTTTTTAACTAAAAAATTGATTTAAGAAGCAGCAAGAAAGTTATACCAAACGAAGCCTGAGTTTTCAGATATATTACTATTATTATTGAAGAGTAATGCTACACTTCAAAATTTAAGTATACTAAAATTATTTTCCATTTTTATAGGATCAATTAAATAGGAGAAAAAGACATCCATTTTTTATTTAAAAAGAACTTTATTGGATCATTTCATATAATTTCTTTTTTGAATGATACATAATTTTGATAAGGCTGAATTTGAACTTTATATCTCAATAATATTTTAAAAAAATTTCAATTAAATTATTTCTTATTTATTATAATCTAATTTTTTATTATAATAACCCTCTTTATTCATGATACGTCATCACAAAATTATCTTGATTGGGCACGAATCTCGAGGCAAAATCAGTTCGGAAACTTCAAAAATTAATTTTGGGAGCATATGAACTCCGATTTCAGCGAGCTTATAGTCAAACTGAGCGTCTCGAAAATACGAACCCAACGATTCCAAGATCAACCCAATCCGAGCCCAAATGAGTCTGAATCAAGGGTTCAAAGCGCTGTTGGAAGGTTCAAACCGCAATTTGAGTTACCAAACGGTCTCCGATTTTAACGAGCTTATACTCGAATCGAACGGCTCGACGAGACGAATCCGACGAGCCCAAGATCATTGAATTCCGACATCATTAAGGCCTTCAAATGACCAACGAACGGTGCATGATCAAAGGATTCGATATCGGCCGTCCATTCAAACCACTCACAATTCCCCCTTGATCTCACACCTATTTACGGGCTATGCCACTCCAGAAAAACTATAAATAGAGCCCTCATTCTACACCAAAAGAGAGGCTCAAGTGAAGAAAGAGAAGAAGAAGAGAAGGAGAAGGAGAAAGGGGAATAGGAGATTCCTCACCTCCTCGACCACCGCCGGAGCTCTTCCTGCCGCCTGAAGACGCCGGAACTCTGCCGGATTTTTAGGAAATGCAGGAATTCTGCACAACTTCCACGTGATGCTGAAATCCTTCCCAATTAACAACAGAGTCCCCTCCTGATGCAGAAACTCCGCCCAAGTGAAGCTGAAGTTCTCCTCTGCCACCAAAGACGTCAGACTTCTACCTTACGTCGGATCTTCACTCTTCGCTAAGTTTCCATCCGACGCCGGACTTCTACCGGTTATCGGACTTCGTTGGACGTCTATGCGAAGATGCATTTGTTTCTATTGTTGGACTTCTACCTGACGCTGTCCTACTGATCTTTGTCGTCAGACTACAGTCCTTCCGACCCCCGTCGCCAGCCGACTACGGTCCTCCTGACTTACGTCGCTCGCCGACTACAGTCTTTCCGACATCCGCCGCCCGTTGAATACGGTCCTCCTGACTTATGTCACCCGCCGACTGCAGTCTTTCTGACCTCCGTCGCCCACCGACTACGGTCCTCCTGACTTACGTCGCCCGCCGACTACAGTCTTCCGTCGCCAGCTGACTACGGTCCTCCTGACCTACGTTGCCCGCCGACTACAGTCTTTCCGACATCCGCCGCCCGTTGAATACGGTCCTCCTGACTTATGTCACCCGCCGACTGCAGTCTTTCTGACCTCCGTCGCCCGCCGACTACGGTCCTCCTGACTTATGTCGCCCGCCGACTACAGTCTTCCGTCGCCAGCTGACTACGGTCCTCCTGACCTACGTTGCCCGCCGACTACAGTCCTTCTAACAAAGCGAACATGTCAATAGTGATTCTTTGTATTTACATCATGTAATGTACTCCATAAGATGTACATCAAGCTAACCCCTTCCACCAAGGAAGGGCCTCATTTGTAATCGACTGCAATACTAGTGGATTCGTTCAAACTGGGCTAGGCCCCGTGGTTTTTCCCCCCTTTTACAGGGGTTTTCCACGTAAAAATCTTGGTGTCTCATAAATGCTAGACCCTCTCTCCTTATCTGATTGCGTGCCGGATTTTTGTACAATGCTAAGACGTTAAATATGATATTTCTCTACCGCCGCGAATACTCCTGGACGCAACAGTTTGGCGCCGTCTGTGGGAACGTGGTTCCCGACTTAAGGGCAACTTTTGCTCCAATCTCAAAAGTTCACACATAGCATCAATATCATAAGAAGCAGATGCGGATTGGGGGGCAATTTTGACTCAAACCATGGTCAAATAGATCCTCAAATACCTTCAACATCAAGTTAATATTTCAGGAATATCCGAGCAAATGTAAGGATACTTCAAATCAATTGCAAGCTTTATACAGTCCCTTGTTGGACTTCTACTCCTCGGGCAAGGTCTTAACCTCGACCTCAAAAAGACAGTAACGGTCTAAAGATAGACATTCTTCACTTTCGATTCGGGATATACGCGGCGTTCGCCCCCTCCCAATCAAAGCAAAATCAATCCCAGGGGGATTCGATTCGACCTCTTCCACACAGGTTAACGTCGTCGAGCAAAGGCTCCGACATACAACCTCGGAAAGGTTTCACATCCTTGGTGGATTCTCTCGACCTCTTCCACACAGGTTAACGTCGTCGAGCAAAGGCTCCGACATACAACCTCGGAAAGGTCTCACATCCTTGGTGGATTTTCTCGACCTCTTCCGCACAGGTTAACGTCGTCGAGCAAGGCTCCGACATACAACCTCGGATAGGTCTCACATCCTTGGTGGATTCTCCCGACCTCTTCCACACAGGTTAATGTCGTCGAGCAAAGGCTCCGACATACAACCTCGGAAAGGTCTTACATCCTTGGCGGATTCTCCCGACCTCTTCCACACAGGTTAACGTCGTCGAGCAAAGGCTCCGATATACAACCTCGGAAAGGTCTTACATCCTTGGCGGATTCTCCCGACCTCTTCCACACAGGTTAACGTCGTCGAGCAAAGGCTCCGACATACAACCTCAGAAAGGTCTCACATCCTTGGTGATTCTCTCGACCTCTTCCACACAGGTTAACGTCGTCGAGCAAAGGCTCCGATATACAACCTCGGAAAGGTCTTACATCATTGGTGGATTCTCCCGACCTCTTCCACACAGGTTAACATCGTCGAGCAAAGGCTCTGACATACAACCTCGGAAAGGTCTTACATCCTTGGCGGATTCTCCCGACCTCTTCCACACAGGTTAACGTCATCGAGCAAAGGCTCCGATATACAACCTCGGAAAGGTCTTACATCCTTGGTGGATTCTCCCTACCTCTTCCACACAGGTTAACGTCGTCGAGCAAAGGCTCCGACATACAACCTCGGAAAGGTCTTACATCCTTGGCGGATTCTCCCGACCTCTTCCATACAGGTTAACGTCGTCAAGCAAAGGCTCTGACATGCAACCTCGGATAGGTCTTACATCATCGGTGGATCCAATATCGATTAACATCATCGAGCAAATGCTCTAACATACAACATTGGATTGGTCTTACATCCTTGGTTAACGTCGCCAGAATGACGTCAAGGGACTTCCATTTAACTTCTTCATAAAGTTAAATTTTTACCCGATGTTGAATTTCCTCTTGTTGCTGAATTTTTTCCTTGCAGGACTTTCTTTGAACTTCTGCTCGTTGACCAATTCCCGTCGGTCTTCCACCCGACGTTAAACTTCTACCCGTCGTCGGACTTCTGCTCGTCAGCGTACTCCTACTCGTCGTCGGACTTCTGCTCGTCAGCGGACTCCTACCCGACGTCGGACTTCTGCTCGTCAGCGGACTCCTACCCGACGTCAGACTTCTGCTCGCCAGCAGACTTCTACTCGTCGTCGGACTCCTCCTTGTCGTCAGACTTCTGCTCGTAGGAAGACTCCTACGCATCGTCGGACTTCTGCTCGCCAGCAGACTCCTACTCGTCGTCGGACTTCTGCTCGTCAGCGGACTCCTACTCGTTGTCGAACTTCTGCTCGTCAGCAAACTCCTACTCGTCGTCGGACTTCTGCTCGTCAGCGGACTCCTACTCGTCGTCGGACTTCTGCTCGTCAGCGGACTCCTACCCGACGTCGGACTTCTGCTCGTCAGCGGACTCCTACCCGACGTCGGACTTCTGCTCGTCAGCGGACTCCTACCCGACGTCAGACTTCTGCTCGCCAGCAGACTTCTACTCGTCGTCGGACTCCTCCTTGTCGTCAGACTCCTGCTCGTAGGAAGACTCCTACGCATCGTCGGACTTCTGCTCGCCAGCAAACTTCCGCCCAAATGGCATTCAAATCCCGTAGGTTTCTATCGCCAGTAAACCGGAGGGGGAGGAAGAAATCCCGTAGGTTTCTATCGCCAGTAAACCGGAGGGGGAGGAGGAAATCCCGTAGGTTTCTATCGCCAGTAAACCGGAGGGAGAAAGAAAGAAAAGGTGCAAGTTTTCTAAAGGCCTAGAGGGCCTATTTATAGGTTTTGAAGCAAGAAGGGGAAGTTATTGCAATTTTCGAAATCCCAAATTTTTCTAAATTTTTTTTGAATTTTTCAGAATTTTTTGAGATTTTTTCGGAATTTTTTGGACTAAAAAATAGCAAAAAAACGGCCTCTTTACACGAGTGGGCCCCACCTAAGTCGGTGGCAGCGAACCGACTCACGAAAATCGCGCCGATCCGCGGACTCTTCACGCGGATCGCTGCCAGCAGCGCAGCAGCGTGCCAGCCACGCGGAAGGCCGGCCGCCGGCGGCGGCGGCAGCAGCTGCCGCGGCAGCACAGCAGCGGAGCGGGCCCAGCACACAGGCCGCCCAACACGCGGGCGCAACCAGCCCAGCCGCAGGCGCACCCAGCCCAGGCGCGGGCGCGGTCCAGCCCAGGCGACGCGTGGGAGCAGCGCGCGGGCGGTTCCGCGCGGAGGCGGCGGCGGCGGCCAGCCGGCCGGTTCGGCCGGTTCGGCTGCCCGGTCCATTCCGGGCCCGAATTTCGTCCCGAAAAGCCCAAATTTGACGTTTTTCGGGTCCCCGGACAAGTTCTTCCACGTTCCGGACTCGATTATGACACTTTCGGAACTCAACGAGGCCTCTATGGTGAAGTTCGAACAAGATGTTAATTTTTGAAAGTATTTTTTGGTGTTTAGACCAATACAAATTGTCGACGCATGTATTTTCGGACTCCTGGTGCTTCGACGTCCGAAAATAGGGGGGCAACTGATACGTCATCACAAAATTATCTTGATTGGGCACGAATCTCGAGGCAAAATCAGTTCGGAAACTTCAAAAATTAATTTTGGGAGCATATGAACTCCGATTTCAGCGAGCTTATAGTCAAACTGAGCGTCTCAAAAATACGAACCCAACGATTCCAAGATCAACCCAATCCGAGCCCAAATGAGTCTGAATCAAGGGTTCAAAGCGCTGTTGGAAGGTTCAAACCGCAATTTGAGTTACCAAACGGTCTCCGATTTTGACGAGCTTATACTCGAATCGAACGGCTCGACGAGACGAATCCGACGAGCCCAAGATCATTGAATTCCGACATCATTAAGGCCTTCAAATGACCAACGAACGGTGCATGATCAAAGGATTCGATATCGGCCGTCCATTCAAACCACTCACAATTCCCCCTTGATCTCACACCTATTTACGGGCTATGCCACTCCAGAAAAACTATAAATAGAGCCCTCATTCTACACCAAAAGAGAGGCTCAAGTGAAGAAAGAGAAGAAGAAGAGAAGGAGAAGGAGAAAGGGGAATAGGAGATTCCTCACCTCCTCGACCACCGCCGGAGCTCTTCCTGCCGCCTGAAGACGCCGGAACTCTGCCGGATTTTTAGGAAATGCAGGAATTCTGCACAACTTCCACGTGATGCTGAAATCCTTCCCAATTAACAACAGAGTCCCCTCCTGATGCAGAAACTCCGCCCAAGTGAAGCTGAAGTTCTCCTCTGCCACCAAAGACGTCAGACTTCTACCTTACGTCGGATCTTCACTCTTCGCTAAGTTTCCATCCGACGCCGGACTTCTACCGGTTATCGGACTTCGTTGGACGTCTATGCGAAGATGCATTTGTTTCTATTGTTGGACTTCTACCTGACGCTGTCCTACTGATCTTCATCGTCAGACTACAGTCCTTCCGACCCCCGTCGCCAGCCGACTACGGTCCTCCTGACTTACGTCGCTCGCCGACTACAGTCTTTCCGACATCCGCCGCCCGTTGAATACGGTCCTCCTGACTTATGTCACCCGCCGACTGCAGTCTTTCTGACCTCCGTCGCCCAACGACTACGGTCCTCCTGACTTACGTCGCCCGCCGACTACAGTCTTCCGTCGCCAGCTGACTACGGTCCTCCTGACCTACGTTGCCCGCCGACTACAGTCTTTCCGACATCCGCCGCCCGTTGAATACGGTCCTCCTGACTTATGTCACCCGCCGACTGCAGTCTTTCTGACCTCCGTCGCCCGCCGACTACGGTCCTCCTGACTTATGTCGCCCGCCGACTACAGTCTTCCGTCGCCAGCTGACTACGGTCCTCCTGACCTACGTTGCCCGCCGACTACAGTCCTTCTAACAAAGCGAACATGTCAATAGTGATTCTTTGTATTTACATCATGTAATGTACTCCATAAGATGTACATCAAGCTAACCCCTTCCACCAAGGAAGGGCCTCATTTGTAATCGACTGCAATACTAGTGGATTCGTTCAAACTGGGCTAGGCCCCGTGGTTTTTCCCCCCTTTTACAGGGGTTTTCCACGTAAAAATCTTGGTGTCTCATAAATGCTAGACCCTCTCTCCTTATCTGATTGCGTGCCGGATTTTTGTACAATGCTAAGACGTTAAATATGATATTTCTCTACCGCCGCGAATACTCCTGGACGCAACAATTCAAATGTTTACCCTAACCCTAAAAAAAAACATTTAATATAAATGGCTTCACAAGAGTACAAGTCGCATGTGATGTGGGCCAATTTTTTTATTTTTTCAAATCATAATATAATATTACAACTAGTTTAATTACTCTCCAAATTAAAGAAATCAAATATAAATTGCGTTTTTTATTTAAATAATATGTTAAAAATATAAAAAAAGTGTAAGGCATTTTTATTTGAGAAATATACACTTGAGCAATTAAAATAAAATGAACACCATTTTTTTTTTTTTGTATGGGAAAATTATTTGAGTAATGAATTTTTGTTCAATAATTTCAATACTATATTTTTAGCATAATTTTTTTTTCGAAAACAAAATTTTAATATTTTTTAAATTAGTTACTCCATATAAAAGTGATGTAAGTGAACCAAATTAGCTCGCAAACTAGCTCGAGCAAACCAACTCAAGCTCAACAACTTGAGCGGCTCAAGCCTAACTCAAATCATAATCTTGTCAAGCCACTTGATCAATTTAAAATATATTTAAAACTAATTTTAAATTAATATTACATAATATATTTCAACGTTTTTAAATTATTTCTATACTAAAAAAAAATAAAATTTTAATTTAAAAATAAAAAATCTAAACGACAAACTACAACAAAGCCGATGTTAAGCCTAAAATGTTTTAAATGAGTAGACTTCAAACTCTTATAAAAAAAGTTCAACTAAATTAGCCAAATAATTAACAGACTACTTATTAATAAATAGTAAATATTACTAGCCAATAAAATAGCCGTTAACATATTACACTTCTAATTATTTAATTATTTCATCAGTATAATTTCATAAAGATTCAGATTTAGCAATTTTTAGTAAAAAATATTCTTAAAAATAGCTTTAACAAAAGCTGTCCCAAACGACAAAAATATGCGTGATTGTCTCCAGCTGACATGTTGACATCAGGAATATTTCAATAATTTCTGCTCTTCAAAGTTATAATTCTACTACTCTGTAACATTTCAGATGGTCCATATTCTTTTAAATACCAGCCATGCAAAGTACCAATACAATAGATTTAAAGACAGGATACAGGAAGGTCTAACTAGGCTGCCAAGCTGTGGAACTATTTAACAATAATAATAAGAGAGAGAGAGAGAGGTTTGAGGTCAGGGAACTGGCACCAATAATATTTAATTCTGAATGATAAAATAAATTATGAATGAAGAAATAAGCAAGTATAATGTAACTGTAGCAGCTGGGTGGTTCTGGAAGCATTCACATTACAAATAATTAGAGATTTGTCCTACTTAAATGTGGAGACAAGAAAATGATTTCTAATAGGGCATCTCCGACCAAAAATATCATTTTTCAATCTAAAATACAGTGAAATTCAAAAATGCCGTGATTCATCTCCAATCGAACTCCATTTTGCATGCTTCTGTGAAGGTAACCGTCTTTCTCTTCTTTAGCGCGTTTCTTCGGCAAATCCGGTTGAGACAGAAAAATCGCTTAGGTGAACAGTGCAATGCTAATATTGACGTTGCATTGTTCACCCACCACAGATTAGCGATTTTTTTGCCGTTCGAATGGAGTAAACCAACTACACCTTATCGTTTGGAGTTCGGCTGGAGACGCCCTTATAGGTTTTGGGCTATCACAATCAGGAACATAGAAAACTAGGGGTTGGAAGCAAGCACCAGTGTTCAGTGGATCATAAGTATTTCCAGTGAAGAGTTAAATAAACCATTTTGTTTCCCTCTCTACTGGTCTGCTTCAGGTATTGGAAACTTGAAGACTGAGTAATGATGCTTCAAACTAAGGATGAAAGTGGAGTAGATAATAACACATTTACACCACTAGAGGCTGACTAGTAAGTGTATTACAGGTTTGTGGTGTGAAGAGGGATTATCTTAACTACTTATTTCTTTATCTAGTGGTCTTCTTCAGGAATCAGAATGTTGAAAACTGAGCAAACAAAAATGTCGTATGTTTCTCTCCCTCTCTACTGGTCTTCTCCGGGAATCAGAGTGTTGAAAACTGAGCAAACACATTTGTAATTTGAATTCATCCTAATGATTTGTTTAACTGTCTACTGGTCTTCTTCATGGAGTAGAATAATAAAAAATGAGGGAATTCGAAGCAAACCACAAAACACCATGGAATCCCACTATTATGTTATGATAAGCTTATCCTGCGAATAGCTTTGTCTAAAGCACTTGTTTCTCTCTAGTAGTATTCTTCAGGTATTTGAATTCTGAAAACTGAGTAATGATGGTTCAAGCTTTTCTCTCCTTGCAAATTGTAGACACTGCCCAATGCACCAGCAATTGGATTTGGAAAGGCATAAAAAATTCGCCTAATCCTTTGATGAACGAGTGCCATGGCACACCTGCAATCATACAGAAAATAATAAAAAAAATATGAAGCTAAAACACTTATGAATGCTGACAAAGAGTAAAAAGCATAAATAGAAATTCCTGATGTATTGGGCTCTCAAATATGTAGAATCAACTTATAAGAGATGAAAATTTACAATATTAAGCTTCATCTAGTGACTTTGTGGGGATTAGTAGAATGGGTTTAATTAGGTAGGAATGAGAAGGATGAAAATATAATTTTTTATTATTGTATCATATCCTTATAATTGAAAATATTCTCCTTACTATCTTCCTTCTATATTCTTCAGGTTTTCCTATCTGCAGGCATCAATATTATTCAGTCAATAACATTAAACATGCCTCAGCTTGTCCTCCCATCTATTATTATTGCCAATGAAACTCTGTCCTCCGATCTCTATTTTTTCTCTATTTATCAGCTTCTTTAACCTTAGACAATATTTCAAATATCCCACAATTTCTTGCAGTCTTTAGTTAATAGATCGTTTAACCAAGACTCACATAAGTCCGTCAACCCTTATCCTTCTTATTATGGCTTTCAAGATCTCAGCATAAATAAGACGGTTAGCATAGATATTGAAGTTGACAATATTCATTATCTCAATGATGTTGCTTCCACTGCCTTATCTATTATGTCAAAAAAATTGGAGCTTTATTCAAGTACCATTCTCTATTTCAAGATTTGAACGTGAAGCATCAAAAGTTTCCTTCCCCTTGTCCTCCAACTTCACGTAGTAATACACTTTTTAATTTACTTCACGCCAAAATTAGCTAACCAAATTCAGTGACTACCCATTTAGGTTATCGTTAATTTCTCTTTTTTTAATGACGACATTAGGATTATTTTTGTTTACTTGTTGCATGTTGGTATAAAGTCTTTATATTTATTAAAAGATTTTATTATAAAATAAAAGTAGAATATTTTCAAATTAAAAATTTTAGCACTCACAATGCTCTTTAATATTTAACAATCTTACTTTCTAAATTTCTATGTCGAAAATGGTATTACACATTTATCATGTCCATATACATCTCAACAAAATACAACAATATCAAGCCTTTGTCCTCCAACTTCATGAAATTGTGTCCTGTTAAGAGACAAATTCTCATTTAAATCTAATTAAAAAAAGAAACATTTCTAATATTTTATAACCAAGTTTTTTTTTAGGTCTACCTCTAGCTCTCTTAACATTTGCCAAATCTAATAATAGATCAACTCTCCTAACCGAGTCATCAAAAGGCTGACATTTTATGTGATCAACAATCTAAGGTGACTCTATCTAATCTTATCCGCCATTGAAGCTACTCCAACCTTTTCATGTATATGCTTGTTTCACATTCTATCTCTAAGAGTAAAGCCACTCATCCAACTAAGCATCCTCATCTTTGCAACATTTAACTTAATTGTATGATTCTCTTTTAATGGCCAATACTTTGTGCTTGAAAGTATTGCAAGTCTCACCACCATCTTATAAAATTTTCCCTTAATTTTGAGGGTACTTTTCAACAAAATAGATTTAAGCATGTACACCTTAATTTTTGTTTTTCTTTTACAATTTAGGTTTAAGCATGCTATATATTTTTAACTATTTTTATTATCTTTTTAACCGACTTTTCTTTTCCTTCTATTTTAATTGGTTTGTTTTTCTTTTACAATTTAGGTTTTCATTTCTTTAACAATCCCTTGATGGCTTGATGCTTTATGCCATATTTTTTTATAATTCCTTTAATTTTACAAGATTTTTTTTAATTTTACTTCAAGGCTTACATCACAATCCGCCTTGAGTTTTAAGCAATACCTGAGAAAGACAAAAAACCTCAGCTTTCAATTTCACCTTTTCAAACGTTATTTTTTCCTTGCACAACTAGATTCATTAATTGTGAGTACTCTGGGGAGTCTCACCTAGGATGTAATTAATCTTAAGAGGGTTTTCTCCTTTGGAGAACATCGATCTCCAATTATTAAAATAAACTCTGCATTGAATATATAATTCATTCAGAGGAACAGATCTAGAATACTTATTGATATTCCTTCTGTGAATTACTGTAGATGCAGATACTGCACTAGTCCATGCATACCCCTCTATTGCAATCCACTGGCAATTCTAGCATGAAGTTGGCGCAGGAGCTTTAACTAAACTGAGTATTAGTCCAAATTCTGCTACAGTTTCAGTTCAGCCAAAGGCTGAACTAGCAGCCTCCTCCGCCTCTCCTATTTTATTTTCCTGATTTGGATCAGCCAAGGCTAAACCTGCAACTGGACCGCCCACTAGGTTAGGTTCAGCTTAGTTCTGGTTTTCTTTATTCTTGCTTTGATTGTTAGACCGATCCCTAGACCGGTCCAGCCATTCCAACAAGGACCAGCTTGGATCTATAGGATGCAGGAAAGGGGGAACGGGGGTTCCGCCCCAGCCTAGCCACCCCCTTGAGGATGGGGTCCATGTTAGGCCAATTCCTCCTGAACCGGCCTACACAGGGCCAATTTTTGTCTATAAGAGGCGGGCTACTACCACCTCCTCATCTATTTGCCGCCCACAATAGTGGGTCCCACTATTCATATTGAATCTAAAAGGAGAAAGGAGGGGCGGCTAGGGCTTTGGAGGGAGTTTTGATTTAGAAAGTTTATGTATTAAATAGGAGGTGTTTTAGGGTTAGGTTATAATTTGATCTGTTTCTCTTGAAGTTTCCTTGGCGTCTTAGGCTCTAGACTCCTTGTCTAGAGATTGAGAGAGAACGATCCTCCTCTCAAATTGAGGATCACTTGTATCTTGCTTTGTGTTTGTTTGGCTTTGATTCCATTATTACAACTATCGTTTTGGGATTGATTTCATCCATACTTTTACATTATTATTGATGTTTTTACCAATTATTGCTAGGGTTGCTTGCGAACTCAAGTATTTCTTCTTGGATTACTTGTGAACTCAAGTATTTCCATTTGGATATTCAGAAAATAGCCTTCAGGACGCACGAGGGGCACTACAAGTTCTTGGTGATGATGAATAGGGTATTCTAGCAATACCTAAGGAAATTAGTTCTGGTATTTTTTGATAACATTTTAGTGTACAGAAAAATGGAAGAGAAGCATCTGGAGCACTTGAAGGTGGTTCTGAGAGTTTTACAGGAGCATCAGCTGAGGGCCAACCTAAAGAAGTACAACTTCGCCCAGTCCAGCGTGGAGTACTTGGGACATATAGTGTCCCAAGAAGGAGTGGCAGCGGATCAAACAAAAATTGAGGCAATACAGAAATGGCTCATGCCTAGGAACATAAGGGATTAGAGGGGTTTCATAGGACTGACTGGGTACTATAGGAGATTTGTGAGGGGGTATAGTACCATAGCTTGGCCCTTGACCGAGCAACTAAAGAAGCAAAACTTTTTGTGGGGAGAGACATCGACTCAAGTTTTTAGAGATTGAAGAAAGCCATGACTACAATTCCAATTTTAGCTCTTCCGGACTTTAGCAAGATCTTTGTAGTAGAGACCGATGCATCCGGATATGGGTTGGGAGCCATGCTGATGCATAATCATAGACCTATAGCATACTTTAGTTAAGTGCTGTCAACCAGGGCTAGATAGAAGTCAGTGTATGAAAGAGAGCTGATGGCCATTGTCTTGGCTATTCAAAAGTGACACCCTTATCTTTTGGGAAGGCATTTCATCGTCTGGACAAATCAGAGGAGCTTGAAGAACATGTTGGAGTAAAGGATGGTGACCAAGGAGTATCAGAGATGTTTATCCAAACTATTAGGCTATGATTTTGGATCCAGTACAGGCCAGTAGTGGAGAACAAGGCAGCAAATGCCTTGTCCAGATGTATAGGGGAGCAGCAGACAATGGCATTATCGATTCCTTTGATGCTGGATTGAGAGGCCATCAGGGAGGAGAGTGCTAGGGATGAGGAGTTGGGAAAGATCAGGACATATTAATTGAGGGGAAGGGGTAGCCACCAAGGGTACTCATTGGAGGGAGATAGACTGGGTTTAGGGTTACTGGACCTCAATCCACATTCCAAACTTACTCCATGAGTTTCATGGAAGCATTGTTAAGGGCCATTCAGGAGTGCAAAAGACATACAGGAGGTTAGCCTACAAGCTGTACAGGAAGGGGATACATAGAGATGTGGAGGAGATGGTGGCCAGGTGTAAGGTCTATCAGAGGAACAAATACCTGGCTATGTCGCCAGGGGACTACCGCAGCCGTTAGCTTTACCAAGACGAGTATAGGAGGAGATATCCATGGACTTCATAGATAGGCTGCCCGTTCAGAAGGTTTCACAGTGATTCTGGTGGTGGTGGATAGATTAAGCAAGTATGCTCATTTCATTTTTCTCTGACATCCATACACCGCGGTGACAATGGCTTTAGCTTTCATTAGAGAGGTGGTCAGATTGCATAGAGTGGCAGAGGGGATAGTATCATATAGAGATAAGGTGTTCCCCAATCATTTTTGAAGGGAGTTATTTAAATTACAAGGGACAATTCTAAAAAGGAGCACCGCCTACCACCCACAGACGGATGGTCAAATAGAAGTGGTCAATAGAAGCTTGGAGTCATCTATTGAGAGCTCAACAGATTATGAAAAATCAAGCTGATGAGCATAGGAAGGACATCCAGTTCGAAGTAGGGGAGAGAGTGTTCTTGAAACTCCGACCATAAAGGCAAAAGAGAGTCGCCAACAAGAGGAATGAGAAGCTTGCTCCAAGGTACTTTGGGCCTTATGAAGTATTGGAGAAGATTGAAGCGGTAGCATATTGGCTGAAACCAAGGTTTAAAATTGCGTAACTGCGCCTCGAGGCGGTCTGAGGCGTAAGCCTCACGAACACAGAATTACGTAAATGAAAAATTAAGGGTTTAAGCAGGAAAATAATAGCAGTAGTGGAAAATAAGAATGTAGATGCAATAAAATCATGTCCCAAAGTACAAAATCACAAAATATTAGTTTAACAAAACTCCCAAAATACAAAAAACATATAAAATGAAATCATATCCCATCACTAAATGGGTCTTCAAGTGAATCTTCTTCTCCAATTGTATCTATGAATGCCATGTCATCTTCATCTTCAACATGACTCACTTTTCTCTTCCCTGTTCATTAAGATAAAAGATCATTATCATGTATTCATGTTCATTGCTCACTTGACATAAATGTAATGTAATAGCATATAAGAAGTTGTGGAATACCTTTACTTGATTGTTGTGCTGCAGAGCTAGTGGATATGCCAACTGCAGTACTAGTGGATGTGCCAACTTGATCTGCTTCGCCCCTCAAGACATCCACACTTAGATCTTCTAACTGTAAGTCTGATAATGACAAATATGTCTCATCATCTATGAACCACTCATTATCAGACGACACATCATCACACACTAATGGGTCCTCATCATCCTTCAACCCCTTATTCCCCAACCTCCTCTCTCTCAACCTCTTGTTGTGCATAATATATACGAGAGAGTTCATTCTGAGTGTTGATAGCCGATTTCTTCTCTTTGTTTGCACTTGGCTATATGTACTCCAGTTTCGCTCACACCCAGAAGAAGAACAAGTGAGGCCCAACACTCTTACAGCAAAACTCTGTAACTCAGGGGTGGAATCAACAAATTGGATCCACCATTCAACTGTTGTCAAGAAAAAACATAATCAGAAGTTCAGAACTGAATAAAGTGTTTTGCATTTACCAAAAAAATTATACCTGGAGATCGTTTAGAAATGGTTGCTTTTGCAGTTTTGCTGCATTCAATCCAAAAAAACCCTCTTTATTCCGGAACTGAACAAGCTGTAAATCTGCAAGCTCCCTATCTGCCTGCTCCGGTATTAATCTTTCCATACAATGATATAGACCAAGCTTCACCTCAGGATTTGAAGATTTCTTCTATGAATATTGAAATTGAGGGTTAAGATAATATGCCGCTGCATGTAGATGTCGGTGTAACTGCACCTCCCACCGAGCATCAACGATATCCCAAATCTCCCTATAACTTGCCTCCTCTCCTCCCAAGTTTTGAGCAATCATCTCCTTGGCCTCATCCATGGCATTATAAATAAAACCCATAGCTGGTTTCTTCTCTGCATCCACTAAGCGTAGAACTTGCACTAAGGGTCTCGTGCTCAAAATGGAATAGGTTACAGTAGCCCAAAATTTATCATTCAGAATTATCTTTCTTATTTCATTTCTCTCACTTTTCTTCCCCCAAGCAGAATTTAGCCATTCAGTAGATGTAAACATGGCTTCCAAAGGTTGCCTCACCTCCATCAAGCTCTGCAGTGTCAAATAGGAGGTGACAAACCTATAGATTCAGAGTGCACAAATGTAAGAACTATGAACATACAGTAGGATTCGTAGGAATGATTTGCAATGTACAAAATTAAGAACATACCTAGTGGTTGCAGGGCGAATGATTTCTTTCTTTGAAAATTTTCTCATCAAGCTTAAGACCCAAGAGTGATTGTAGATGAACTTCGTAATCTTCTTCGCCCTAGAAAGAGCACTCTTGTGCTGAGGTAAGTCACCAAGATCCTCTAAAATGAGATCGATACAATGTGCTGCGCAGGGTGTCCAATAGAGGTGTGTCCTCTTCTCCATCAACATCTGACCAGCTGCTTTGTATGCACTGGCATTATCAGTCACTACCTGGACAACCAATTGCTCCCCAATCTCCTCAATAACACCATCAAGTAAATTGAAAATGAATGTGGCATTTTTCACTTCCTCTGAAGCATCAACTGATCGTAAGAACACCGTGCCGTAGGGATTGTTGACAAGGATGTTAATCAAGCTCCTGCTCTTCATGTCAAACCATCCATCTGATATAATAGTCACACCAGTCTCAATCCATGTCCTTTTAATCTCCTGAATGCTCCGCTCTGTGTTCTGCAGCTCCTCTTTTAAAATTCATGTTCGCAACTCATACATGGAAGGTGCCTTCAACCCTCTTCCATACAATCCCACAGACCGCAACATACTAAAGTAGGCAGGCGATGTAGCAACATTAAATGATATTGCATTCTAAAAAAAAAACCTCCCAATGTCCATGCACACCTGTCGCCGACCCTCTCTAGTACCAGCTGCAGGGATCATCTCTGCTTCTCCTCTATTCGCTCATGGAGTAGTCATATATTGATCCATAGGACCCCGTGCACCTCTACTATGTATAGTGGAGGAAGAGCCCTTTCCACTCTCGCTCCCAAAATAAGTACCATGCTCGACCCTTTCATCAAATTGCTCATGTTGTAAGTGTTTAGCAGTGGCACTTTTCTTCATGTAAGCACTTATTTCTTCCTTCACATTGTCCGGCACTTTTGCACACGGTGCTACATTCTTGTGAGAGCATGATAAGTGCTCCTTCATGCGGGTTACTCCGCCCTTCACCACTTTCTCACAAAAATTGCATTTTAAATAGACATATCTCTTCTCTCCGCCGTCAATGTCAACTTGTACGCTATATTTCCAAGAAGGATCCCTCCGCAATGACGAAGACCCCTTTTCCTTCCCTCTTACCATGATCCCTAATGAAAGAATCGAAAATCACACAAAAAATTTTCAAAAATCTAAAACCCTAAAATTTCTTTCACTTCAAAAATCTAACCAAAAAGTAAAAAAAAATACCTAAAATCCTTTGTGGACTTCTCCTACAAGGCGGCCGGACACTTCAACTTTGCCGGAGAGAGGCGGTGCCGGCGGGAGAGGCGGCGGGAAGGTTGGCCGACCGGACGGGCGCTTCAGGTTTTCGGGATCTGGAGCTTACGGGCGGAACAATTCGGGAAGCAAGTGAGCCGATCGGGTGTGGGGGAAAGGGAGGAGTCATTTTAAGTAGGTGGGCCCTTTTGGCTGAGGCGTACGCCTCTCTCAAAATTGCGCAATTGCACAACAGAGGCGCGCCTCAGCCAATGTGAGGCGTACGCCTCACCAATGCCAGCAATTGCGCACGCCTCGAGGCATTTTTTGCAAGAATTGCGCAGAGGCGCGCCTCTTATTGCGCAATTTTAAACAGAGGCTGAAACTACCACCAATAGCGATTATATATCCAATTTTCCATGTATCTCAGTCGAGAATGACCATTAGAAATCATACAGCCATCTAGGAGTTAACGGTGACACTTATTGAGGATTTATAGACGATTCTGGAACCCTTAAAGTTGATGGGGATTTGCCAAAAAGGAGATGAAACAAAGGAAATGCTGATTAAGTGGAAGAATCTTCCTGACTACGATGCTACGTGGGAGTCATACGAGAGGGCAAAACATCAATTTTCTTGTTTTCACCTTGAGGACAAGGTGATTCTTTGGGATGGCGGTATTGTTAGGCCAGTTCCTCCTGAACTAGCCCCAACTCCTGAACCGGCCCACCCAGGGTCGGTTTTTGTCTATATGAGGCGGTCTAATACCGCCTCCTCCCCTCTTTGCTGCCCACAATAGTGGGTCCCACTATTCAAAATGAATCTAAAAGGAGAAAGGAGGGGGAGGCTAGGGCTTTAAAGGGAGTTTTGGTTTAGAAAGTTTATGTATTAAATAGGAGGTGTTTTATGGTTGGGTTATGCTTTGATTTGTTTCTCTTGAATTTTTCTTGGCATCTTGGGCAATAGACTCCTTGTCTAAAGATTGGGAGAGAACGATCCTCCTCTCGAATTGAGGATCACTTGTATCTTGCTTTGTGTTTATTTGGCTTTGATTCCATTATTACAATCTATCGTTTTGGGATTGATTTCATCCAGACTTCTGCATTATTCTCGT
This sequence comes from Dendrobium huoshanense, assembly GCA_016618105.1. Classification (NCBI taxonomy): domain Eukaryota; kingdom Viridiplantae; phylum Streptophyta; class Magnoliopsida; order Asparagales; family Orchidaceae; genus Dendrobium; species Dendrobium huoshanense. The sequence continues at coordinate 22,986,977 of CM028354.1, read as the reverse complement.
TGTTTTTACCAATTATCGCTAGGGTTTCTTGTGAACTCAAGTATTTCCTCTTGGACTACCTGCGAACTCAAGTATTACCTATCAGTTCACAAGCCTAATTAAGAGGGGTTTAAGAGGAAAATTTCAAATAGATGGGGGCTGTTTGGTAATTAAGGGAAATTAATGTTTGTTTAAGAAGGAATTACTTCTTGGGTTTGTTTTTCATCTCTGTTTTTGCTGAAATTTGTGGCTCTTAGTTTTTGTTTGGGATCTAGTGGTGTCTGGATAATTGGGAGAGAAGGATCTTCCTCTCCAATAGAATATCCATTGTATCTTGTATTATTCATCTACTATCATCAATTAAAAAAGGTTTATTTCTCATTATTCTTCCAAGTTCTTCTCAAATCTATTTTTGCTAAGTGATGAAATTCGAATTTAGCCGGGGGATCTCTTGATTTGTACAAGCATTTCCTATAAATTAGTATCAAAGCATCGATCTGTGATACCTATGCCCGGGAGGAAAGTGAAATATTGGAAGGAGAGATGGGACAATTAAAATCAGATTTTGTGGAGAAGATTTTTGAATTTGAAAATCAATTTTTAGCGTCCATAGAAAGATGGAAGGGAAGTTTGTTGTTGTGGAAGAAATGTTGAGAAAGATGCTCGAGGCCTAACCCAAAATGACGGCATCAGAGGCAACGGGATCCATCAACGAACAAGTGGTGGAAACACTAATCCACTAAGGAGAGGAGAAAACTAAGAGGTGGAAGATGGATGCCTCCCCTAGAGCCCATTTCTAAGGAGGAGATGAGTAGCGGATATGAAAGGATAGGTGCTAACTTTGCAAGACGAGAGATTGATTTTGAGAATAGGGGTGAGGATTGGGACATGAGAGGTGATTTTGAAGAGGGGTTTAGATACGAGCGCATAAGGGAGGATCGGGACACTTGGGGAGCACCACCCATTTGTGGAAAGGGAGGTTATGGAGGATTCAGGGGAAACAGAGGCAATCTGAGAGTGAGGAAGCTGAGGATGCCCATCTGGAAGGGAGAGGATGCACGTGGGTGGATCTACAAGGTGGAAAGGTATTTCGCCATCAATGGATTGACGAAGGTGGAGAGACCGACGACAACTAACCTATGTTTGCAAGAGAAGGACTTGGCCTAGTTTTAGTGGAGGGACATGAGACGTCCCATATGGAGCTGGAGGGAATTAAAGTATTGTTTGTTTGAATGTTTCTGAACTGTGAGGGGGATTTTTACGAGTTTTTTTTTGCTCTGACACAAGATGGATCGGTGGTAGAGTACTGGGAGAGGTTCAAATACCTTGCTAGCCGACTGGACCGGCTTTTTGAGATGGTTTTAGAGGGGAACTTCACGAAGGGCCTGAAACCATAGATCAGTGCGGTGGTTAGAGTGATGAGGCCTCGTGACTTGGAGAGGCTATGGAGCTAGCGCAGTTAGTGGAGGACCAGAAGTATCTGGAGCAGGGGGAAAGAGGCAGTAAAAGCGCAGCAAATCCGGACGGTTCTCTCCGTCCAATGTCCGCACAAAATAATTTCTGGAAGAACAAAGTAATTAAACTTTAGAAACACTAAACAACAAATAATAAAAAAAAACCAATAAATTAGTTTCAGTTGAAAATGTCTAAAGATGCATAACACCCAAATTAGGAGTCATTTTTGAAAAAGGGCATCTCACAAGAATTATTCACATTTTGAATGCAATTACTTATTTTGGCCGAAAAAAATAAGCAAGTCAAGTCTTTTTTTTTTAAACCACCTGAACTGAATCAACTCACTATTTTTTATTTATGGGCAGTGCCATCCAAGTGCAGATGAAAAAGTTAATAGCATTATACTCAGATTACGGGTAGTGCCATCCAAGTGCAGATGAAAAAGTTAATTGCATTATACTCACATTACGCAAGGCTCCCATAGGATGTAGATGTCGAAACCAGTACATAGATAAGGTCTCAATACTTCCGAAGGCAAATTTTCAGGGGACATATCCTCAGCAATCACACCCAGATTCTGAAATAAAGGCAACAAAATGAAACAACATATTTGAAGATATAGTAAAAATAAACATTTGATTTAGGAGTAACAACCATAGGCACTTCAAACCACAAATATAAGGTTTGGGGAATATTAAATGAGAATATAACACTATTCTCTAATCTAATATGCTATTGGTGTCTGCCAAAAACATTAACATAAAAGTAAAAAAGGTTTTGAAGGATAAAATATATACTCACTTCTGACAGTTGGATCTTCTGTCGTTTTATCGGATTGTTCTCAGAACAATCACAAACACCTCCATTTCGAAGAGGCAGATTGTTTTGATATTCTAAGCAAGGAAATAACTGTCTATCCCTAGCAGCAGCATTTTCAATAGAAACAAGAGTAGCATGCCTTAAAGGATGCCACGAAAAGTTTCCATCACATTTCTCTTTCCCATTATCAGATCTTGGTTCAGTCCATCGCCAAGGATACATGCAGGAAACTCTGCTAAAGTCACAAGGCAACAACTTTGACTTTGAGTCTTCTGGTATGTTTCCCAAAGAATCTCCACCATGCTGAAAGGAGAAAGTGGTGGCTGATTGCTCACTGCCGTTAATACAGTTTGAAATGGTTTCATTTGTAGGAAGTCTAAAAAGTGTCTGGTCATTACCACTTGCAATAATTTTCCCACCCAAAGGATCAACAATGACAGCTGCATTTACCACCTGACATAATAAACATTAATACTTGCTTGGGATCAGTAGAACTTGCCAAAAAATACATTATAGTAATTCTATACCATGTCACCTTTGGCTTCCATTTTACAAAAATCAAGTGTAACTAAAAAAATGCAACGGGCATTGGACCTGGGTCCTTGCCTCTTCAGGAGGTTGTAAAATATGAATGGAAGTTATATATTTGAGTTCTGGTTCCAGCAGTTTTCCAATGACGGGTATAGCTTGATGTGCGCCAATTTCTTTATCATTATTATTTCTTATCTTTCAGAAACTTTAGTATCATAAGAGTGAGCCACAATAAGCAATAGTGTAAAAAGAAATCTGGATCATTATCCTCTCCTGGAAATTAAATATATCAAGTGTAGAACTTTCCATTAGAAACCTACAAGTTAATAAATCATTTGTTGGAAAATCGAGGATTTTCATTTGAGTAGATCTAAAACTAAATATATATGGAGTGTAATTTTAGTAGTAATAGATCTAATGGGGGATTGTGACTTTGGACGATCAAGTCATTTATAAGAGTACACATTTTAGATATCTCGGGTCTATTATCTAGAGTGATGGAGAAATACATTAATGGGATATTATTAATAGAATTGAAGTTGGATGGTTGAAGTGGAGGAATACATTGGACCTATTGTGCGATAGAAAAATACCCCTCAAAATTAACGTAAAATTCTATAAAATGGTGGTGCAGCAATACTTTATGGCGCAGAATGTTGGCCATTAAAAGTGAAGCATACAATTAAGTCAAGTGTTGAAGAGATGAGGATGATTAGGTAGATGAGTAGCTTTACTCTTAGAGATAAAATGTGAAACAAGCATATAAATGAAAAGGTTGGAGCAACTCCAATGGCAGATAAGATTAGAGAGAGTCACCTTCGATGGTTTGGTCACATAAAACATTAGCCTTCTGATGACCCGATTATGAGAATAGATATATTAAATTTGACCTAAGCTAAGAGAGGTATAGGTAGACCTAAAAAGACTTTATTAGAGAATATTAGAAATGACATTTTTTAATTAGATTTAAATGAGAATTTGATTCTTCAAATGACACAAAGGAGAAAAAGAATTCATTTAGCCGACCCCACGTAGTGAGATAAATGCTTGTTGTTGTTGTTGTAACCGATGGTTTTCATTTCACATTTGGTCAGACTAAATAACTAGTCTGTTAAGCAAGGCAATTCCATAAACAAAAGAAATATTTATTTTTCAGCCGCTATATGAAATGAATATCACAATAATATGAAGAGTCTCTAAAATGAGATTGAGATTTCTCCAAAAAGGGGAAAAATTACTAATCTCTGTAAGCAATCAACCATGAGGTGTAATTTAATAAAACTGTCTAATTTCCCTTAGCCACATTATTTCATGATCGACTTTCTCAATAATTTAATCAAGTTTTGTTTGTAAGCAAAGATAGTAATGAAATGATACAGATTGAAATACAAAGACTCGATTCTCATTAGATCAATCCAGCTTCTCTAAATATTGTAGGAACAAGCTAAACTTCCAAGCATTCAATTCTAGCAATATAAGCATCTTCATTTAGTTATATGATTCCAAAACAAAATGTAATTTTCACTGGCACCTCGTAAATCAAGGAGATTTTAATAAAGAGAAATGAAAAAAAAGGGTCTCTTATCTAGGGTGTATTTATTTTGAAACTTATTTTTATTTCCTCCAATAAATTTACAATACATTACTTAGGTTTTTTCACTGAATCAATTGTCAAAAAGCAACATAAAAGGCCCATGTGACTTTTCTTCTCCAATATGGTACCCAACACATGACTATTTTGGCTCTTTTCTGTTGGTTTTTGAGGAGGAAAAATATTCTTGTCAGGAATCAAATTAGAGGAAAAAATAGTGTCAAAATAAGTACACTAAAAAATGTCAGGATATTTTGATCATTTTCTTTTTAACACAAAAACTCTCAGGGAAATATATCCCATTACTGGATAAATCATTCATAAATACTAGTAACAATAAATACTGGAGTAAAAATATTTACAGTGATGTGGAATGTCAGCTGATTAAGGAAGGAGAATAACAAAACAGTGGGTGTTACAAAGGTAATAAGATGATGAGAATTGCATTTACATACCTTACCATTAGGAGTTCTCATCAACCTCATAGCAAACTTCATGTACTTGAAAATCAATTGTGATTCCTCTTCAGCAAATCCGGTAAGCTCATAAGGACTAGCATTTCCAGGAATATAGATATCTCAATTAATAACATGTAGAGAGCTATATTTTAGTAATCTATGACTTGCACTTGATGGTAAGATGGATAACCGAAAAGAAATTTTTATAATAACAGTCTATTTTACAAAATATCTTATATAACTTAAGTACCAGCACAAGCTTGAAGATGAATTAATTCCATTCTTAAACAACTGAGGCCACTTGCAATTTCAAATGGAAAAATTCAATTTTACAAAACTTAAATATGCAGAAAAATGCTTGCAAGCAGCAAAGTGAATAAATAAACAGCCAATAAAACCCATATGTAGCTAGGAAATATCATCCATGGGTGGATTCCTTAAGTTTGGGATGAAGTTCCACAAATAGATCAAATGGGTAGTTCTCGTAAACGGCAAATTAAGTTTCAATGTAATGAAAAACAAAAAAAATTACAAGCTATGATACATGTTTGCTTCTTTATTGTTAAAAGTTGGATGTAGGTCCCCAAAATTCTTAGTTCACGTTTGTTCGAAAAGCCATGACAACATTCATCCCCAATACTACAATAAATAACCCCTTCTCTAAGCTGTGAAATGCATTGGCCACTCCCCCACCCACCAACCCGTCCACCATCTTCGTTTTTTAAGTTATGGGTATTGCACCAAATACCCCCACTACGCTTGCAGCAAATAAGGAAGAATTTTGTAAATCAAGCCAAGCTCAAACTAAAATACCTATATTTATGTAAATTCATAGGAAGTATCAAGTCATGCTTATCACAAAAAGTGAAGCCATATTTCATTTAAGAATCTTATTTGATGGATTAATAGTCTCACACATTTAGGTCCAATCAACAATAAATAATAATAGCCCTAAAATTCCCTTTGACCAACAACCATCTCCACAGCTACACCCATGCAAACTAGGTGGTATCTTCACCACTAATGATGCAACAAAGCCAATAATTAATAAATTGATATGAACATTAACTAAGCACATTGCAACTAGCTATCACCTGGTCAAGCTCCCTTCTAGCCTCTTTTTCCTTTTCTCTTACTTCCTGGATATTTTTACTTTTTTCTTCTTCCTCTCATAAAGAGCTCAAGAGCCCTTGACGTTCTTCCTATGTCCATCAAACTTGCATAACCTATCTATTCCTATGGATCTACAAAACAGATCCACTCCCAGGAGTGCAAATGACCACAAATTAAGACGCTTGCTACAAAAGCAATAAACTTACAATCTACATTTTGAACACTACCGTTGATATCATCAATAAATTTATTTCTTAAACTAGGCCATCGATGGAATTAAAAAAAAAATTAATGCTCATGAAAAGAGGAATTTATGCTGTGACAAGCAAGCCCATATTGGGGCTATCTTCAAGAAACGTATAACTATTTGGAATGGAGCAAGGAGGGATAATGATGCAACCTAAAAATCATTAGGATTGCAAACTAAAGACTTCCTTTCAATAAAACATAAACAAACACCGATACAACAGAACAATACTATTATATCCCACAATAGCTTAAACAAACACAACACCACTTACAACTCACAATAAAACACGACGCAGTGACACCTTACAACTTATAAAAGTTTTGAAAAGAAGAATACAGGTGGAATGGTAACCGTGGAGAGAAGAAGTAGATAGAAGTTTAAGAGTAAGTTTTAAAAGATAGAGAGGTAGAAGAAAATAACTCGCAAACTATTTAAACCCGCAAGTTTTACTTTCCAAATATTCTTCACAGCCTCTCTCTCTCTCTTTTTCAACAAAGAAATCAGTCATCTTATATAGGAGGAAAGAAGAGAAAGAGCATTGATAGCTCACATAAATATACTTCCAAATCAGCCAATAAAAGTTTCTCAAGATAGCCCATTTAATGAAGAGTTAATGCACTTAGTATAGGAAAACAACAAGGTGGAAACCGAACAGCCAGCAATAGGAACCGAAAGCCTGCATGGGAGAATTGAGAGTCTGCATGGGGAAAACCATCAACTGGGAAAAACAAAACAACAAGAAATATGTGCAGACAATGGGGAAAACAAAGCAACCACAGTAGGGAATGCGAGAAGACAGCTGCCAAAATGAAGGGGACAGTAGGGAATGCGAAAAACAATTGGGAAACTAAGAAGCTAGCATGGAAAACGAAGGGACAACTAAAAAAACTGAGAAGTTCAGGAGAAAGAAAGAAATAAACACAAGTAGAAAATAAAATAAAAAACATAAAACAGGAAATCTTGAGTGCATCAATTCTCCTATGGTAGAAGAATCTCATCTCTTGATGAGAAGCTTCAATAACGTGCTGGTAGATATCAGGACGAAGAATCTACAACTCCTTTATCGTCAACCCAAGAATAATCAGACAAAGGATGTTCCCTCCATTTAATCAAGAATCGTCGGTGCACACCTTGTCTACTATGAGTAGTACAGATGTCTACAACATCTTCAACAAGATCATCAATTAGTTCATCTTCATTTGTAATAAGATCAGCAACTTTATGCAAAACAATCTTTCAAAATTTCTCAAAAATCTTCATCTTTTTTGCATGAAAATACTCCCTCTCAGCATCCTTTAGTAGAATGTTGTGTTTTCTTCTTATATTCTCATTTTCTTCTTCAAACCCTGATCAAAGTAGGAGTTTCTTATTTTTATACTTCTCAGTACATAAATATTGTTGTCTTTGCACTTAGAGTATTTCATTCTAAATTGGATATGTAGAAATTTCTTGAGACGGAACCCCTAATGTTGATGGAAAGTTATTCTCTGGAATCAGCTGAATAAATGGCTAACTTTTACAAACTGCATACTCAATTACATCTTTAATTGAAACTTCGGCTTGTTGATGGTTTTCCCCTTTTTTTTAAAGAAAAAATGAAGACTCAAACGACAAACTAAAGCTTTGATACCAAATTGATGCAACTTAAAAAACATTAGGATTGCAAACTAAAAACTTCCTTTCAATAAAACATAAACAAACATTGATAGAACAGATAAATATTATCATATCCCACAATAGTTTAAACAAACACAATAAGGAACACAACACAACATTACTTACAACTCACAATAAAACACGATGCAACAACACCTTACGACTTATAAAAATTTTGAGAAAAAGTATACACGTGGAATGAGAACCATTGAGAGAAGAAGTAGATAGAAGTATGAGATAAAGTTTTAGAAGATAGGAAGGTAGAAGAAAATAACTAGCAAGCTATTTAAACCCGCAAGTTTCACTTTCCAAATATTTATCACAATCTCTCTTTTTTTCCACAAAGAAATCAGCCACCTTATATATAAGGAAAGATGGGAAAGAGCATTGATATCTCACATAAATATGATTCCAAATCAACCAATAAAAGTCTCTCAAGCTAGCCCATTTAATGAGGAGTTAATGCACTTAATATAAGAAAACAACAAGATGGAAACTGAACAGCCAATAGCAGGAACCGAAAGCCTGAATGGGAAAATTGAGAGCCTGTATGGGGAAAACCATCAACGGGGAAAAACAAAACAGCAGGAAATAAGTGCAAATAGCGGGGAAAATGAAGCAACCATAGCAGGGAATGTGAGAAGACAACAACCAAAACGAAGGGGGCAGCAGGAAATGCGAAAAATAGCTGGGATGATGGTATAGACGAACACTAATAGGTGAGACTCATTCCTTCAAGATGATAGCATGCCTGCGTTCCCGCGGAGGAGGCAACCTCTGAACTGGCTGGAACACCCATTGATACTATTGTAGGGGTGGTTGAACCATGTCTGGTGCTTGTTGACGAATATTTTCGCACCGACTCGACCCCGATCGAGCCCGACTAGGCTCGATCACGCTCGATCGATCGACGTCGAGACAAAAATCAACTCAAATTAAACTCCAATTTAATTAAATTAAATCAATTTAATTAAATTAAAATTAAATCAAATCAATTAAAATCCAATTCGACGCAATTCGGCTTCGATCGGAGTTCAATTTCGCAAAATTGACTCAATCGAACAAGATCGGACCCAAATCGACTCAAATCGATTCGGGTCGAGCCCAATTCGGAGCTGATTTCAGCCCCAATTGGCTGATTTGGGCTCAATCAACTCCCCAAATCAGAATTTTGAACCTAGGGCTGAGATTTTCTCTCAAATCTCACCCAAAATTTGGGTTCAATATACTCAAGTACATTCTCCTCGTTTCAAGTAACGAGAGAGCCTCATAGGCTCATTTGGGCGGCTCTTTGGGCTGTTCGTCCGAAGCCACAGCAGAACAAAGCAAGGGAGAGCTCCTTCGGCTCCCCCGTGGCTTTTCGTTCTTCCGTCCGGATACACAGAGAGAGAGCGAGTGAGAGAGAAGAGGCGGAGAGCTCCCTTCGTGCGACTCCACCAGGCAGAACCCCAGTCCACGCCGAAGCCCCCGTCCGCACTCCTTGCGTTCGGAAGCCCCGTCCGACCTCCCTCTCACGTGCGACGACTGCGTCCGACCCCGTCTAAGCCCTCCGACGTCTCCCAGGTGTCCGTCTCCCTTGGCCGCCGAGTCATCCAGGCTCGGCTTTCCTTGGCCGACCGAACCCTTCTTCCCCGCAGCCTTTTCTGTGAGTTAAAGTCAAGTGAAGGAGGGATTTCCTCCTCTCTAGTTGCTGCTTTCTCCCTTCCTGGATTGCAAAGAACCTTTCTTCTACTACGTTTTGCTTTCCTTTCCCGCTGAGAGGAGGAGGGAAGCCTTTTCTTCCTTCCAAATCAACTCCGGCGACTTCTCGACGACGAAATCAGCTTCGAGAGACTATCGAACAGCAAGACCTGCTGTTTGGAGTGTGTGGACAGCAGCCATACAGCTTCCGAGAGCTGTCAAACGGTGAGAACTGCTGTCCGGTGTACTTTGGACAGCAAATACACCTTCCGGAGCGACTTGGACAGCAGCGACGACGTCCGGAATACCTTGGACAGCGACTTGGAGCTTGGAGCGGAGCTTGGACAAAGCTTGGAAAGTGGATAGGAGCGCTTGGACAACCCGGGGAAGGTATACCACTAAAACTTAGGCGAAACCTTAAGGCTCCCAAGGCCAATTGCAATGTGGTTGACGATCCAAAGCCTTAGGTTCTTAGAAACTTTAATTTTTGGTCCCCAAAACCCTTGTGTTGGCTGTCCACTTCGCAAAGGCTATGGAAATTGGTCGATTTCCATTAGTTGACTCTTACGTAAGGGTCCGAAGAGGATTTTGATGCGTATGAAGATGTTGGATTGGTATCCAACACCTTTTAAATTGTATATCTTTGCATTCATGCAACCCTTACACTACCTATGCTTGAGCTATAGGTTAGACCACTATATTTGACCTAGAAATCAAATGTTAGGATGTACACTTCTCTTTATAGTGTTGCATGCTAGGTTAGGCTCCTTAGGTCGACGCGCTACGGCAAAAATTGACATATGTTTATGGTATGTATGTTTGCTAAAGTTCAATGTTTAATAAATTTGGTGGAAACTTGTGGTGGAGTTTTGATACAAATCGTCATGAGATTTACTACAAGTCTCCAAAGACTTATATTGTAAACCCCACGACATTCATAACCAACTAAATTCATGACAAGCCATTTCATCAAATTTATTTTGTTTAGAATGATGATTGCCACTTGTTTAGAACAACCCTAATCCCTAGAGGTTTGGAAGGAGAGTAAAATGGGTTCATTTAATTCTAAACAATTTTGAGGTCTCATGGGCCTTCACAAGCCCATGAGTGCCCATGCCTAGAATTATCTAATCCCATTTTTTTGAAACTTCCAAATTGAGGGTTTATGATGAAATTATTGGAATGCATTTATATGCTAAGGGTTGTTTGCTTGCTCTTCTTTTATATCCAAAATCTACAAATTTATAAGCATGCTTATTTAATTTCCAAATGCTTCTTGAAGCAAGGGTGGTGTATTCCATGACAATCAAATGTTTATGGACCATACTCCACCAAGCATTGAAATTACCTAAACATGATTAGTCAAATTTGTAAATTAAGGGACTCAAGTGCAATGATAGTTGAACTTAGCATATATTCATCCCCTTAAACATACAAACTACATTCACATTTCTAGTTTTTTTTAGATGATGTCAAATCCAATCATAAGACTCCTTAGAAATCGTAGGAAATCGATCTTCCCCTTTAAATGAATCCAAACATTCATTCAAACTATAGAAGACTCTCTCTTCATATGTGATGAGTTGGAACCTCCCAAAATTCCATAATATCACAACATGAAAATCTTAGACCTTAGAATCCAATTCTAGGTTCATACACCCCTTCACTCAAACTAAATTGAGTGAGTAAAAAATCCATTTGAACACCAAATGTTCAAGAGATATCTCCCAATCTTGCGACCTCTAGGTCACATCTCATTTTTGTCGTCCTCCAATCAAAAAAAAAGTTGTAGGAGGCCAACCCATTCTCTTAAGACTAAAATTAGGAGAATGTTCGCCTCTCTTGGTTCCTTCTAAACGCCACATGTTTAAAGGAACTTCTCCAAACTCAGGACCAAATCCTAAGTTTACTTCTTTCATTTGTTAAGACACAAAATTATCAAGTGAACGATTCTCCTCTTACATGATATCACCCTTGAGTTTGGGACCAAATTTCAAACTCTCCATCTCATTTGTTGGAACCCTAAAACTAGCAAATGAATAGTCCTTTCCTTTCATGTATAATGATTTGAAACCTTCAAAGGTTCCAAACCAAAAATCATTTCATGAATCATGTAATTCTAGGATCAAAGTCCTAGGTTTACTTGACCTTGTTTGTTGAAGAAAAATCAACAAATGTCCACCCTTACATATTCTTCATGCATGATACTTAGAGCATTCTCAAAGCTCTAAGTGTTAGAGTGCATGAATCTTTTGAAACTTGGAACCAAATTCCAAGTTCCTTCACATCCTTTGTTGGACTCAAAACCCACAAAGTTCTACTCATGCAAGATATCCTAAGGCTCCTCAAGCCTTTAAATATGTCGTTGTATGAGTCCTTTGATTTTAGGACCAAATCCTAAATTCTTTTCCTCATTTGTTTGTTGAGACAAGATCAATAAATAATAAGTTACTCATCCTTCTTATGCATGATTACTTGGGACTTCTCAAGTCTCCAACATATCATTGCATGAATCATTTGGAGCTTAGGGCCAAATCCTAAGCCCTCTCCTTCGTTTGTTGACTCACCAAATCAACAAATGCTTGCACTTCCATAGGTGGTATTTTGGAGCCTCTTTAAGCTCCAAATGTTCATCATATGGACCACTTGAACTTGAGACCAAACTCTCAAGTTCTCATACTTAGTTTGTTGAAGCACCTAATCAACAAATAATTCACTCATGTGTTGTATTTTGAAATTTCCCCTAAACTTCTACTTACCATTGCATGGTGTTATTTAACTTCAAATCAAACTCCAAGTTCTTTCTCTCAATTGTTTGAAACTAAGTCCAACAATTGAACATCTCCGCTTAGGCTTAGGATTTAAAACCTAGCCTTTCCTTTCCATTCACTTAACCCAAGTTTAAGTGAATGATTACCCCTCTTTGAATATCATATATTCAAAGGTTTTCTATGAATTTTGTAACTTTCTAAGTTACATCTTCTTCCTTCAACCTCAAAGTTGTAGGAAGCTTTTCAAATATTCCATTTGTTGGAGCACAAACCAATGAATAATCCTTTGGACATAGGATTCAAATCTTAGTCTTCTTCATTTGCTTAGCCATTAATTAAGCAAATGAATGCTCCTCCTTGAACACCCAATGTCCAAGGAATCTCCTCAACATGTAAATCCAAAATTTGCTTGTTGTTTCTCTTCTCTACAACCCAAGAAGTTGTAGGAAAACCCTTACATTCTCCTAAAATCTAAAACTAAGAGGATGTACATGTCTCTTTGAACACCAAATGCTCAAAGAATGTTATTGGACTTGCAACCCATAAGTTGCATCTTCCTCCCTCTTTCCTACAAGTCAAGATTGTGGGAGAGTATTTAAATCATTTTCATGCTCCCAAACTCAAGTTGGAAGGATGAATCCCCTTCTTTGAATGTCAAATGTTCAAGGAAGATCTTCTATTTTGCAACTTCCAAGTTGCATTTCATATTTCCTTTTCCTATAAGTTGTAGGAAAACCTTGCACCCTCTCCTTCCTACAACCCAAAAATTGTAGGAAACTATTTCACTCTCTCAATCCAAATTTTGAGAATGTACGCTTCCTCTTTGGATACCAAATGTTCAAAGAATCCTCTTGGAGTTGTAACTTCCAAGTTGTATCCCATCTCCTTTTCTCCTCCAACCCAAAATTGGAGGGATGAAACCTTTCTTTTCTTTGGACACCACATGTCCAAAGGAATTCCTCTAATTTGCAATCTCTAGATTGCACATTGGACTACTTCTTTTTCTACAAATCTAGATTGTAGGAAACCACCAAAATTCTCTTCATTTCTCTTAACCCAAATTAAGGAAATGAAATTCCACCTCCTTGAACACAAAAATTCAAGGAACCACCTTCTTGATTTGTAACCTTAAAGTTACAAATCCTCTTTCACTCCTATAGACTCCAAAAGTCTTAAGGAATTCCTTACCTTAGCTCAAAGCCATAGGTTCTTTTACTTTTCCCACAACTCAAAAGTTGTATGAAGCCCACTTTCACTCAACCTATATTGAGTAATCCAATTTTGTCCCAAATTATCTTACTTGTTGAACCAAAAACAACAAGTAACTTCACCCCAAGCTTAGGATTCAAGTCCTACTTCTCTTTTCCCTTCCAAACTCAAGTTGGAAGAGGGCAATTCTCTCTTTGGACATCAAAGTGTCCAAGGACCTTCATGAATTTGCAACCCAGAAGTTGCATTTTCTCCCAATTCTCCTCCAACTCCAAAGTTGTAGGAGATTTCTCCTCTCTTTGGCTCCGAAAGCTAAAGGGAACTCTCCAACATTTAGCTCAAAAGCTAAATGTCAGAATCCTACCTCTTCTTCTTAGCTTCAAAAGTTAAAGAGAATTTTCCTCAACAAGTGGCCCAAAAGCCACATGTTGGATGCTCCTTCCTTAGACCCAAACTCTAGGAGGACTTTTAGTGTGACATACCACACAAGCCTCACACACTTAGGTGCACAGCCCCTTAGGCATGCTAGGATTAGGATTTTTCTTCGTGTGCGCATGTGATTGATGTTGTGGATTGATTGCCCTTGGATTGTCTGCGTGTGGGCACTTGCCCTTAAATGGTTAATATAGAAATATAAATGCTTTTCTGTGCAGGTGGCCATATCTAAAAGGGGGGCGCTCATAAATAATAATAAAATGCTTGCATGACAGGTATCGCTTAAAACCCCCCAAAGATGTGGCCAATAGGGTAGAAGCAGGGGGCCTAGCACTTAGCGCTCTAAGTGTTAGGCCAATTTTGAGATGATTACATGCTTATTATATAAACTGCCTCCTAACTCTGTTTTGCAGATTTGAGTCTTTTTTTTTATCATGTATTTGGTAGAAATAGGATGTAAAACTTGTGGGGTTTGGATCAAAAAGCAAGGAAGATCAAGGGAGGAAGTACCTTTTTGGAGATAAAGCTTGAAGATCCCCACAAGTAGAGTCTGTAATTAATTCAACTGGGTTGTATAATGGCAGGCAACTCAGCTGCCAAATTTGGTTGTAATAAATTGGACTTTATTTACATTTCTGCATTTTATTTATAAATAAAAGCATGTGTTGAAGTGTTTACTGGGTGTGCAATAGAAATGCATGTCTTTCCTAGGTTTCTTCCCTTTGTTTTTGTGGGCGTGGCTTGGACTTTTGATACGGTAGGCTCTTAGGATAAAACTAAATTTTCTACCCATTTAACATGTAAGCAAACTAAAAATAAAATCAAAATTAGGCTCCATATCTTTCAAATAAAGAAACTTGCATGGCTCCCTTCAAAGAGCCAAGTTTTCAAAATTGAAAATAAACATGCATGGCCAATACTATGTTGCATATAGAAAGCCCTCACTTAAGGACTAGATAACAAAAGTCTTTTTCTTTATGAGTCAGCATATGCATACCCTCATAATTAGGCATCTTGGCCTCAAAGCCAAGTTGTAAGCCCTACTTTCTAAATAAAAATAACCCTACCGCTCTACATTTGCATTGAGACTAAACAACATGGTTTGAAAAGCGATTAGGGGGAGTTTAGCTGGTAGTCCCTTCCAGGCAGGACAATAAATCCAGAGGTCGGGCGGGCTATGCCTCTTGTGAGGTGTAGTTTGTAAGCCCCTTGTACACTTATTAGATTTAAGTTCGAGGCACTACCTATCGGTAGTCCTCACCTTAGTCTTAGGGTCCGAGGCAAGGGTTGATTCCAAATCACCCCATAAGCCCTCATCTTTCGGGCGATTCCTCCAACAAGTGTTGTTGGGATGTAAGCCCCAATCTTCTAATAAAATATCAACTTAAACCAAATTTAGATTCAAAAATGTAAAGCCCAACATAGGATAGTCCGAGCACCTCTGAGTTTCCCTCAGAATCAAGTGCTCCTACTTCATCTCCTTTGGCTCTCATTCCAAAATCTATATCTAAGTTGATCTTCTCTTTGAAATTCCTAAGGGTCAAAACCTTTTGCAAGACTTTCATGAATTTTAAAATTAAAAACAAAGATCAAATTTTAGCCAACATTTAAATGACTTCAAAAGAAAAGCAAAACCACTAGTTTAATCAAAAGTTTTCCCAAATCAAACTTGGGATGTAATTAACCATAGGGGCTTGCCCCTATGGGATGTCTGTACCCCAGAAATAAATAAACCCCACTCAAACAAACATTGAGTGGGGGAATCTCTGTTAAATAATTGTAAATTTTATTATTGAGCCCATAAGAAAATGGTATTTTTACCCTCCGGGGTAATATATCGTATTCTTATGCCGTGCCCGATTATAAAATATGCAATCCGTTTGAGGATACAAAAATTCTCCAACAGTGCTTCTATCTTCTCCCAATATTTTTCTCCTTCCAAACTATGAAGCTCCACCAAAAATCACACTCCTTCACTGTTTCCCTCGGAATTGGCTCTAAAAGTGGCATCTCCTCTTCTTACCCCAACATTTCCACCTTCTGATCTTCCCCTCCTATTTAGAGTTTTCTCCACTCCCTTGGCCGCCGTCGGCTCCCCTCGCCTTCGAGGACACAGTTTTAGTTTGGACCTTGAGCATCTCCTCATCATCTCCTCCATGCTAGAAAACTTTCATCGATCTTCTCATGTATGACTGAAATTTGAGTTTCTAACTCTGATTTTTTTTCACAAAATCCGATTTTAGTTGTTCAGTATCCTCTTCCAACACTTCCACCTTTCTTATTGTCATAGGTACCTGAATCTAGGCCCCAAACAGCAAAAAACAGCAATCTTGATGTGAATCTGACCTCCAAACAGCAAAAACTCAGCAAGATGGAAAGAAAAATGCAGTAGAATTTAGCGATGGAGACTTTTATTTCAGCACAAGAAACTGCTATGATAACAATTTGATAGGAAGTGGATGTAATTTCAGTAAAATCAGAGAACGGCACAAGAAATTTAGGAAGAACATACAAGAATTCTTTTTTATTGAAAGAACTATGAAGAAAACACAAGATGCAGTTGGATCTTCAATTGGAAAGGAAGATTCGGCTCTCCCGAATCCCTAGCCGTCGGCTAGAGGTCACTCAACCTAAGAAAAACTAATTCCAACAAAATTAAGCATAATTTAAAATCACCCCATAGTTAGCCTTAAATCTGCTCCCCTAATTCCCACCCAAATCAGCCCCCTTTCCAAAAATAATTCCCTCTCAAATTTGAATTCAAATTAGATCTATTTCAATAAATTAATTCCCTCTCAATTGTAATTAAAACTCTCTCAATTGCAATTAAAACTTTCATAAACAATTCTCCCTTTGTTCATTCTTAAACAATGAATATTAACTCTCATCAGCTTCCCTAAATAATTCCTTCCCATATTTGAATTCAAATTAGATTTCTTTCCCTAATTAATTCCCTTTCAATTGTAATTAAAACTTTTCTAAACAATTCCCCCTCTTTATTATTGTCAGCCGCCCACCCTAGTGGGACCCACCAGCTCAGTCACCAGTCCATCATAATCCTCAAGCCATTTGTGCTCGATTGAGTTCCCCCCTCAGCAATTATTAGAGGCATTTTGAGCATGTGTGGTAAAAAAGTGAGGTTTCATTCAAACATGAATGATTTGAGTCAAATTCGATTGAGTCCAAAATGCATGCCTATCCTAATTGACAAAAACTACAGCCACCCACAAAACCAAATAAAAATGTGATTATTAGAGTTTGCCTCTTCAGTTCCTCCTCTCCACTACTCTATGTTGTCCGCTAGTCACTAAATTATAACCAATCATATCATTGTTAGCATTTCAAACACGTGTGGCAAACAAAAAAAAAAAAGTTTGACTCAAATATGTATGATTTGAATTATAATTTGATTTAGTCCAAAAGCAAACTTGTCCTAAATGACAATACCACCACTACTCATAAACCTCAATTCACAACCCTCCATTTCACACACACACACTCCCAAATTCACACACTTTTCAAGAAAGAGAAAGAGCAGCATTTAATGACATCCAAAAGTAATAAGAGTGCACAAAGCGGTAAGGACCACTGGAGTAGATCCTATTTAAACATAATTCTTCAATTTCAAAACCATCTAAGCGCCCAAAATGACGACCAAATCAATCAAAAGTGATTTGGTCAAATAAATAATTAGTCCCAAAGCCACTCAACAACTCAAATTAGCAATACCAAACACTACACAACCCTTCTCTCTTTCTTTCTCACACATTTATCGCCTTCATCATTAGCCTATAGTCTTGTTAAATCCTAATGTTTCAGTTATTCCTGCTAAGTGTTACCTAAGGTGCTAAACCTATCCTCACAAATCAAATTGAGTAACTTATATCATTATTACTTTAGGTCCGCATACTCCTTTTTTTTCCTAATCGTTCGACTTTAATTTTATATACTCATCAAATTGATGCATATTCTAACCTTCAGTGTACATGCCCAAACAGCCTCCATATATATTTAATTATCTTAATAAGTCCAACCAAACCTGTCATATAATCATTCATTAGACTATATTCTATTGACTATGGAGATGCTCACAAAAAAGGGGGTTAGCCCTCCTTCATCATGCATTAAAAGACAATTGTTAAATGTTAAGGGTCATTGATGTAATGTCCCATAAATCCAAACAAAAAAAACGAATGCACTTCTTTCTAATGTGAGAAAGGGAGTTGTGGGTATTTCTACTATTTAGCAGCCAACCAACTCGAGAGAGTCTGCAATAGGTAAAGGGCCACTAATGCGCATACCCTGCAAACCCATTATAGCACCATTACCAGCATTATCCAGTTAGAGAGTGGACATTTATTCAAAGATAGGGAGGGACTGGGACATATATGAAAACTTGAGAGGTTTTTAAGAAATTTTCAGAAAGGCAACCTTATCTTTCTTTCAGTTTTCGTACAACAACCCATTTGAAAGTTTTAAAATACTTTAGGACCAAATACTAGGTTTATAAGATTTTGGGGATCAAATCATTAGCAAGCCTAAATTCAAGAAACCGAGATGAATTATATTCAAAAAATTAATTGCATGTGCAATGCACAAATAGAAAAAGATAATGAACTAACATTGTTGATGGGTGATATGATGTTGACCAGAGCTTGCATTGTTCCTTCCATTCTTCCTTCGACAATGCAGCATATTTTGCAACCTAAAAAATTTTAACAACAAGAACTTAGCGACTAGAAAGCCTCTACGAGAGACAACAATCATCACATTTTAAACATATGCTCATGCACATGAAGTGAAAATAACCAAAATATTTTTTTGAAATTAATTGATATTTTTCAAAATATTTGCCAAATTTTAAAAAATTAAGAAAATTGCCAAATAATTAGCGAGACAACGACGACAACAACAACAACATCCCACTATATACAATTGACTATATGAATACTTTTTCTTTATTGTATCATGTTAAGAGTCAATTCTCATTTAAATATAACAAAAATGATCATTTCTAATACTTTCTATTTTAGGTCTACTTTGTAGTTGTCAGGTCTCAAATCATGGATGAGAAAAGTGAAGGGTTGCATTAAGTAGTCAACAGCCAACATAAAATATGTCGAATAATCATAAAATGAATGCTTTAATATATTGTGTTAATGCCAAATAATTAGGGAGAAATCTAACAAATTTGGAAGGTGTACACATGCTTAAGATGAGACTAATAGGTTAAAGGCATGCATTGATTTCGTAAAAATGCTTGAATTTTTATTTTCCCCTAATTATCCGATTTTTGAAATTATGAAAATATGAAATTTCACATTAAAATGTTGAAAGTAGGCTTAACAATTTTGGAAACTATTTGAATGCTCTCAATGGAAAAAAATGACATACTTAAATAGTTTCAATTTTCCAAAGGCATTTAAGATATTTTTCAAAATTAAATAATTGGAATATATGACATTTCAATCATAAGAAATAGAGAAATAGCTCAAATAAATCTATGAAAATTTGAGTATGCTCAAATGAGTGGCCTAGACCTAGGGAATTTATACCATCGCTATAGGCCCACCAACAGGTAAGATGGTAATTTAGCACATAGAAAAATTTTCATTTTTAAAATGCAAAAAAAAAATCATGAAAAAGATGAAGTTAACCCTTAAAAAAAATTCCAGGGATTTATATATTGAATTAAAGGCCATCTTCAATTTCTTTTTTAATTTTTGTATATATTTAAATTGGTCAATAATTTAAAATTTATAAAACTTAATATTTTTAAACCGCTGATTATATAAAATAATCTCTAAAAAATCTTATATAATTTGTGTTGTTGAAGTATGCAAAAACTATCACATAGTTTTTTTCTAAAATTTTTAAATTAAAATCCTAATTTCTAGGATTAAAAATAACTTTGGATATTAAAAAAATCAAACAATGCCATGGGAATTTTATCAAAGGCTCAACAGGGTCTCATTTGACTTGTCAAATGAATTCAGAATTTTCTCAATCCATTGTTACATTATTGATATGCGCATCCATTGTTATGGACTTTCCATTATTGAAATGGATTTTTTTTATAATGAGAAAACTTCAACTTAATTAAGTTAATCAAGCATTCAAAATCTCATGTTTGCATACATGTTGTATTTTTCATTTGCATTGATATATCAGTCTAAGGTTACATGATCCGGTGCACCTCACCTTAGCTTCTTAATTTGATTGATTTGATATCAATTTGCTATTTATTTGTTGGACTTGATTGAGATGGGCCAAGCCCTATACTTCATTTTTTTAGCACACTAGTTGACTTGTCATATTATTGGTGAGATAGCTAGTAGGGGACAAAAGTACTTACACAGTATTCTAAGATCACTTGGTCCATCTGACACTTAAAATTAAAAAAATTTTAGGTATTTTATTTTAATTTTTTCTATGAGCACACCACAACACCAAATCAAATAAAATTTAGACCAGATATATAAAAGATCATATAGAATATAGGAAAAATGGTTTCATCATATTATTTTTTAATTTTAAACCCTCTGAAGTACCAAGTCTCATTCCATGGTATTGAAACCAATTTTTGCACAAGAATATATACAAAACTTCAGACTTTTGAAACTGAAGCCCGCCATAAAAAACACCATTAACAACAATTTCAAAACTAAAGTACAAAGATTTTCTAGAATACGATAAGGAAAAAAATTCCCAAGCATTAGGCCAGCTATCAGTTCTTATATATTTACAAGTGTCTCTTGCTTCTGCATGATTCTATATAATTTAGTATTATTAAAGTCAATTGGGATGTCCAAGAAGCTATTATAAGACGTCGTTGAAACATTTTATATGCAAGTTCTTTGTTTCAAAATTCGCTAATGCAATCACTACAACAAATCTAAATTTAGAGTTGTAGAAATGAGGATGGATGTTTGGCAAAATGATGGATGTTGGCTCAAGAAAAATGGAGCGTCGGCATGAATCCCGCTTCGCAGCTGTAGGATTCCATTCTCCTAAGTCAGATTATAATTAACCATATTTTTCCTGAGGGTAGTGTCAGGGTTTAATTAGATCTGGGTCCTTACTTCCCATGAGCGCAAGCACTCATAGCTAATTACCCCTCTTAACACACAAGAGAGAACTCTTGATTAAGAATGAAATTTTTTTTAGTGTTTTAGTCTCAATTATGGGGAAAATTAAAGTAATCCCGATCAATATCTCATGATTTCGTCATCCCTAGTCTACCTTAGGTTTTAGTCTACCAACACTAGCTATCCTTGACTGTAGTTTCCAGGGAATCAGATTAGTAGTCATGGGTTGCCTCCTCTCAGGGATCCCGAGTAGAATGAGGTTGTTAGATGTAAATTTTAGTTTTATTGGATTTTGAGGTTTACATGTATTAAAATACCCAAAAATTAATTTGGTTTGGATTCATAACTCTGTTTAGAAGCTACCCAGATGTTTAAATTAAAGTGGGTCTTACGGCTTCTAATATAAGTAGCCCATGTGTTTAAAATTTGGGTCGTGACTTACGGCTTTCATTGAAAGTAGCCCGTAAAACGGGTCTTACGGCTTCTGTTAGAAGTAGCCCACTTGTGGGTTTTACAACTTAGCTCTATAGGCTAAGTTGCCCCGTGGTTTGAATTTGGTTGTTTGAGTTTTAGGGTTATTGCAATTTATTTAGCAATTTCCCTAACATGTGGGTCTTACGATTTCACTTAAAAGTTTCCCATTAGTTTTGGTTGACAGGTCTTATGACTCCCTTAGAAGTTTCTTGCAAATTTGGAGTGGGACTTACGGCTCTACTTATGAGTTGCCCATAAATGGGTCTTACAACATAGCTCTACAAAAGGTTGCTCGTGGATTTAATTATTTGTGTAGGTCTTACAGCTTCTCTTTGGAAATTGTCTAAATGTGAATCTTACAACTTAATCCTTTAGATTAAGATGCCCGCTAATTTTTATTTGAGGGTTTCATTTAGAAAATTTTCAAATAATAAGTTTTATGACTTTCATTAGAAGTTGCCTAGTTATTTGGATAGGACGGGTCTTATTGCTTCTCTATAGAAGTATCTCATTAGTGGATCTTATAATTTAGCCCTATAAGCTAAACTACCCGGAGATTTAATTGTTTGTTTATTTGAGTAGACATCAGTTATTTGTTAGCTTGACACTAAACTGTAGTTTTTAGTTGTTTACTAGCTTGACAGTTGACACTACTAGCTAGCATTTGTTGTTTGTGTGACACTGATGTTTTTGTTACAGTAACTTTTTTACTTCTGCTAGACAATCTCTTTTTAATTCCAGTAGTTTTCTTTTCTCTCCGTTGTTGTTTATTATTATTTTTTTAAATAATTATTAATTATTATGGTGCTAATCATTTTTTATTATTTGACTTGCATGTGCTTGGAGTTTCATACCTACAGGAGCCTTCCTAGGAGCATTGGAGAGTATAGTTTGTGTTGTGTTCAATATTTTGAGAGTTGGTGTTTATTGAATGTGTTTTGGTTTGAGTTCGTTGAGTTGAGTTGTCTTTTAAATTTAAGAGTTTATATTTGTTGAGTATATTTTGGTTTGAGTTAGTTGAAATGAGTTGTTTTAGGTTTATTATTATGAACATTATGAATTTTATTTTATTAGATGATTGGTTGATGAAAATTTTGGTTGGTTGATTTTAAATCTTAAGTTAATTAAATTGATTAATTGAATTTTATTATCAGTTGAAAAAATTTTAAATTATTTAATTTGGTTAGTTATTTAATTAAATGTTAAAATGGTTAATTGAATTAATGAATTTTAATCTGGTTAATTAATGAAATTAAATTTTTAATTCGATTAAATTGTTTAAATTTAATTAATTAAATGAGATTTTTAAATTGGTCTCATATAATTAATTAAATGAGATTTTTAAATTGGTCTCAAATTTATTTTTGAGGAGAAAGATCTAAGAGACTCGAGTGTAGTCATCAATGAAGGATACATACCATCGGCCTCTTGAGATGTTAGGAATTTTTTAGGATCCCTAGATATCACCATGAATAAGGTAGAAAGGGGCATGATATCTCTCAATTTTGTTTGAAAAAGAAACTCGTTTATACTTGACTAACGCATAAGTTTCACAATGAAAATATACATTTTCCAACTTATAAAGAAGTTTTGGATACATATTTTTAAGACATTAAAAGATAGATGTCATAATCTAAAATAATGAGGGAAAATAGTAGATTTTTTATGAAATAAGGATAATATAAATAATCATTGTTCATATAGTGGATTTGTCTAGCTCTTTCAATTAATACAGTCCATTTCTCTCCTTAGCGAACTCTAATTTTCTTCCCTGATCCTTGGTCATGAATTAAAAGTTAAATAAGAGTTGACAATTATGATCATTGGAAAGTTTTTGTATGGAAATTAAGTTTGTGGATAATTGAGGCACGAGGTTAATTTTTAAATTAATTATTATGGTGCTAATAATTTTTTGTTAATTAATTAAATTGTATAAATTTAATTAATTAAATGAGATTTTTAAATTTTTAATTCTTATTAAATTGTTTAAATTTAATTAATTAAATGAGATAAAATGTATAAAAATAATAATATAGTCTCATATATATCATAATATTCAAAATGCCCTCACATTTATTGTTGGAGTTAACTTTAACTATTACTATTGATCGTGGGATCAAATTAAGATATTTTATAATAATCGAGAGACTGCATTAGGTCATTATAAAAGGTGGGGACTAAATTAGGCATTAAGTATAGTCAGAGAACTATTTTAGGCTTTTACACCTTTTTAAAATAAGGCGTATGCCTCAATGCATTTTGAGGTGGCACCTCAATCAAGTTAAATTTTAAAAATCTTTTTAATATATATTGTTCTTAATATATATATTATATACTATTATAAATTAATTAGCTAATAGACTCTATGCATCATGGGAATGTACAGGTCACATTATGATTATGAGTAGAATAAAGAGGTTGTGAACAAGTGAGAGGTCGTGCATCTTCCCACATCTTCTTTGTTTGTGCGCATCGTCTTCTTCTTCTTCTTCGTTGCTATGTTGATCCGCTTCGTCCATATGCAAACACGTCGAGCCCCTTTGCTCCCTTAACTCTTTCTCAATTTTGGGGTATAAAACATCTTTTCTCTCTACTTATCGTGTGTTTTACACTTTATCTTTGTTAATATTTACAATTGAAAATTTGTTCTAGAAGCTTTGACGTGTTAGTTTTATTCAACCAAATTTATTTCTTGGATGATGGAATTATTGATAAATACCAACCCTTACATTTTTATCAATGAAGATTTAGATGATCATTTTGAGTGTTCTCAAGATCTAAGACAATGTGGTTTACTCTATTTTCTCGTCCTTGCTAAAATAGGGGATGTTTTGAATAAAATATTTAAAGATGTATTGAAAGATAGTTAGATTTGGAGTTGCATTGCACAAGATGTTTAAAGTTGTATAAATTTGTGTAAGGATAGCTAGATTTAAAGAGTTTAAAGTTTGTTCAAAAAGATCATCATTTGAGTAATTTACTATTAAGTTTATAATTTTTTATTGAATGGAGTTCTTTTTATTTTTTTAATTTATTAGAATAGGCGGTGACACAAGAAGATAAGATTCAACTTAGAAATATGCCACTTAAGTTAAAGTGCTAGGAGAATGTGCAAAGAATATATATTTTACTTGAAATGTAAGTTTTTTGACAAGTGGATAGTGGATTACTAGAGATGTAAAGAGACAATGATCACTTGGATTGCATACATGTAAATATTGGAACATGTGAGAAAGTGTCTAATGAACTAAACAACAAATGTGTTGAATATTTAAAAAGCATGCAGTCGCCAATAAGAAGGTTTCAATATTGGAATTTATTTTCTTTTTCTTTTGATAGAGGAGCTCGGGGACAATGGATAATTTTGTTGTGAATGTGGATGAAGATATAAATGAACTCTTAAACAATTCCTCCTCCAGCTTCTACAAAGAAACACAGAAATAAAGCAGGGATATTGCAAGATATTTTTATGAGAATGGTATTCCATTCAACATGGTTAGGAGTCCTTCACAGATCAACATGCTTTGCGATATTGGGAATTATGGTCCAAAACTGGTTTGCCTGGCATGTGTGAGTTGTGAATATGGATATTACATGAGAAGGATAGAACAATGATAAGGTTGGTTGATAGAGTGAAGAAGATATAGATTGAGACCAGAGTTACAATAATGTTATATGGTTAGTCTTACATTAGACAAAGGAGCATTATAGACTTTTGTGTTAACCATCCTTGTGAGATTATATGTCAAAAATCTAATGATGTATTAGCCTCTATAAAGGATGAAAAAATACTATTTAAAATGTTTTATGAGGCTATTGAGAAAATAAGAGAGAGTTTAATTGTTCAAGTTGTTATAGATAATACAAATGCCTATAAGGTTGTAGGGATAATATTAATGAAGAAAAGGAGGCATCTTTACTAGACTTCATGAGCTGCTCACTACCTTGATTTAATGCTTGAAAAGTTTGAACAATTGCCACAACATGAATCTACCATGTCGAAACCAAAAATAATGAGCAAGTTTACTTATAACCATTCTTGGGTTGCCATGGCTTATCTGACTTTGCAGAGATTTAAAGAGTTATGACAAACTTAAGAGACCATGCTCACTTCTAAAAAAATTAAAAGGAAAACAAGCAAATAAAATTAATATGAAATATGACTCTTTTTGGCGTAATGTTAATTATGCACTGAAAACCACAAGACCTTTAATGAAGGTATTAGGAACAGTTGATGGTGAGAAGGCTCCAACTATAGAGTTTATCTATGAAATAATGAACATAGTGAAGAAAGAAATAGCAAGAGATTTTGGAGGACAAAAAGTTGTTTATAAACAAATATAAGGAATCATCAGCTACATCAACATTTGCATGTTGTTGTATATTATTTAAGCACCTAATTTGATTATAATTAAGAATTTCATATTGATGAAGAGGTTCATACTACTTTATATGCATGCATTAATAAACTTATCCTTGAAACTAACTATCTTAAAATAAATGATCAACTTGAATAATGAGTTATTTGGGTTTAGAGTAGCTCAAGCATGCCACAAAGCATGCTCTCTTAGTAAATTTTCTTTCTTTTACTAGTTTAAATCTGAAAGCTTATGTCTAAGCTTTCTACTCTAATATATATTTATCATTTTCGTTTTATTATATTCTAAAACATTGGTGGGCATAATTTGGAGATGGTCCCTGAACTTAAGGATTTTGCAGTGAGAGTTTTGAGTCTTACTTGTTCAGCTGATATATGCGAGCGTAATTGGAGCACGTTCAACTAAGTTCATACAATGAAAAATTGGCTACAAGAAGAATGAACAAGTTAGTTTATATTATGTTTAATAAAAATTTTGAAAGAAAGAATCTCAAATTACAAAAACAAAAGAACTAGTGATGATGAATTGGATACTTTGATTGTTGATAAGCTTCACAAAAATCAAAAGATAATTTAAAAATAATGTATTACTTTGTGGTGATTAATTTATTATTTTAATTAAGATTACATTGAATCCAATGTTCACTAATATAGGGAGTAAGAAGAAAAGTGTTATAATTGAAGAAAATTTTGAAGATGAAGATGAGACAAAATCCAAGAATGATAGAATTATTACATACAATGGCTCTTCTAAATAATATGAAATGAGGATAAGGATGTCATGGATTCTGATCCTCGTAATGTATTTAAGTTTTAAGTGAGTGTTTACCTTGAATTTCATTTCAAATTTTTATTTAATGAATCAAATAATATCTTGATGGGTTATTTCATCTTTTTTTATTTTTTACGAATTATTTTAATTTTTATGATTTTTTTTGGCGTATACTTCAATCCACCTTGATGCTAATGTCTCTCCTCACTAAGGCAAAATGCCTCTATTGTTGATTTCATCTTTTTAACCTTGCCCTAAAAGTTCATTCACAAAATTCACTAATATTCTATATCAACACACCTTTATGAAATCGTCCATCACATTTTATTCTCATTGTACCAAATTCAATAAGATGACTGACACGACCTCTAATAAATGACTAAAACTCAACAGCTAAGCAGGTGATCACCTCAAAAGTATCCATACACACATAATACTGAAAGCACAAAAACAACAGATAAACATCTTACAGCAAGTACTCGTAATAACATGTAAAAGATTTGAAAGAATGACTAACTTTCGTCTTGTATGGACTCAACTGATAGCTACTTGTAAGCTGAAGAACATCATTTGGCATTCCCGCACAAAGACTTTCATGTTCATTCTGAAGGCATAAAATGATGGACAGTTCCACTTTTCCTGCCAAGACAGACAACAATTACTTTCAGCCTCAAGAATTCCTCAATTACCAAGCCCCGCCAATTAATTCGTTATGAGAAAGCACTGTCAGAGGGAACTTACACCACCAACCAGCAAGTACTTTTTTTTATTATTAATGCATTTTGCATTTCTCTCAAAAAAAAAACCAGCAAGTTCTTTACTATATAGCAGAATAAAAACCAACTTTATTCAATCTTCCTAGATCCACTTTACCAACGAAATATTAATATGATCACAAGCTTAGCATGTTAAAATTTAAATAGCAGATGCACACCTTCCACTGATCTCTTCTGCACCCTTTTTACATGGCGTAGATTCTCAAGTGGACAAATTTGATTCAGCTGCCTAATAAACAAACAAAATTTCCCTGCTGATTGCTGATAGTTTGGCCAGAAAAATAAAATAAGTGTACAAAACTCAAGCTTGCAAAGCTGAATCAACTTTTAAGGGCTCATTTGGTTGATTGCAAACAGAAAACAAGTTTTAAGAATTAGCGATTTCATTCTCACTCATTTTTAGTGTGAAAAATGAAATCCTTACATTCGAGAGACTTTTGAGGTCTGTGATTTTAATTTCAAACAGCCATCAACAAAATGGAGTTCAAGTTACAGAAGACAGCAATAAACAGAATAAAATGTAAATGCTAACCTCACCAAAGTGTTTGCGAGCTTGGGCTCAATAACAGAAGCAAGCACATCAACTTCACCCAAAACAAAATTGAGAATTGTCAAATAAGATATGGTACAAAAACAAGTAACAGAATTGAGTTGGAAGATGGAAAAGAAAAAACAAAAGTAGGAGATACCAGTCGACAGCTCAGGAGAGCTCGGAGGCTTGTCAGGAACATGAACAATTTGCCACGGCATCACTTGATACTTGAAGAAAGAATAATTATAAACTTCGCTATCCCAATAAAGGAACCACTTAGGGGCTGTTTGGGGATTTAAGTCGGATTTACGCTAAATCCAGCCAAACGGTTTTTGTGCGCGCGTTAAATCCCGGCGATGGGTAAATCCCGAATTTAAGGATTTATGGCTTAAATCCCGGGTTTACTAAATCGCTCGGTTCGGCGGATTTATGGGATTTGGACGAAGAAGCGCGCGAAAGGGAAAACCTTCACAGCCAGCGAGCTCCCGTTGTTGCTTCCGATCAAAATGTCGTAACTTCCGATCCAACAGGAAGGGAAAGTCGTCGAAGGAGCGAAGTCTCGAGCCGAAGTAGCGCGACGCGTGCAATCTGCGAAGCAACGAAGCCGAACAGCAACGACGAAAAGAAAATATGAAGGGCAAACCCTAGACGCCTGTAAGTTATTATTGATTAACTTAATTAATATAATTTAAAAAATTAATAATTAAGTAAATTAATTAAATAATTATTAGTATAATTAGTGCACAATTTAATTATTTAATTTAACTTTATTGAATTATTAATTATATAATTAGTAATTAGATATTACTATAATCACTTTAATTAATGTAACTTAAAATATATATTATTAAATATATGATTAATAGTGTAAATAATAATTAATGAGTTACTTCTACTTAACATATTATTACGCATTAATTTTTATTTTTATTTTGCAATTATCTTCTTCACATTTAAAATCTTAACAGTCATAAATCGTGTAATATGTTACCAAACATTAACATAATTTAACATTTTTCATACCAAACAATTTTCAAGATTTTACCCCTTTAGGATTTACTAAATTCAGATTTACAGGATTTACTAAATCCCACTTTTTGCCAAAAAACTCCTTAGAGCTGTGGACACGAAGCAGTAATAAAAGGTGATCAGCCTCAGAGGAACCCTAAGATGCTCGTTGTCGTGACTCCTTAGGAAACTATTTCTTTCTTTGGAAAGTGGAAGAGAATAGGATGGAGAAAATACAAGGAACTCACCAGCGTCGGCGATCCCACTGGTGACTACAAGTATACAATGTCACTGTGCCAATGTCGACCGAGTTCCCCCTCCGTCGTCCTCCAATCCCCTCGCTCAGTGTACAGGGATTAAAAATTAAATAAAAATTAGATACAACTAAAAGAATTTGACTTAAAATTTGAGAAATTTGAAAGTGGAAAATATTTGTTTCTAGGATTTTTTTTAAGAAGTAGTATGCATAATATATATTTTTAGCAGTAGAAGTATGTGAGTTTTGAAATTTAAAATGGAGCAAACAAGCAAAACAAATTGGAGCATTCTTTAGAATGCGCCATATAAATTGGCACATTCACCTCGCATTCCACCCATTCAGCCGAATTGAATTTCGTAGAACTATAGCAATGCATCATACTAAAGGGCGCATTCAATGGAATGTACCAAAAAGTATGATGCATTCAACTATTTGACTTATTCTAAATACGCCAAAAAGTTTGTAGCATTCAATGGAATGTATCCTCTTATTTAGCTAGTTTGCTTCTTTTTAATTTTTTTGTATATCCTGCTTCTACTCCTAATTTAAATTAAACACATGCTCCTTCTTTAAATTTCTCCATTTGAGCTATGAACAAATTATGAACATTTTTTTTTTAGCAAGATACCATCATTTATACAACATCAATCTCCCATATATGTGTTTAATGCTCCAATGAATATTTCAACTATTGTTTTATGTTCAAATGATGTGTGATCAATCATTTTATTAACTATCCTTTGTTGGTATAAATAATAATGTGAACATACATTGTGCATAAGTTGGTGTGATATAGACATACAAACTCAAAATGATAGTGGGTTCATTATTGCCTCAACACTAAAGTGTCTGTGGGATATTATAACCCTAATTTGTGATCTACATGAAACTAATAAACTGATGAGGCATTACACAATTCATCTTGGTCTGTTGTTTGGCAGCTTTAACTACCAACTAAGAGGTCTTAGGTTCGAGTATTGTGTATGCGATGTGTGTGAGTCTGTCTTAATTGGCCTAAATGTCCAAAAAATGACGAGACATCTAAAAATAATCTTAACATGTAATTGAAAAAAAAAATAAACTTATGAGGTATTTTGATTCTACATGTATTATAAAGCTAAGAGAAAGATTTCAAACTATGGAGATCGCATGAATAGCACATATCCTATAAATGTCCACGCCTAAAAATACATCTAATTCAATATTTATCGATATAATGGCCTCATGCTCGAGTTTGTGCTCAATTCATTTGCAAGCTAGACAACTTTTTAAGAGCAATAAATAGTTAAATGGGGCATTACATGTCTATGAGATGAAAACAAATTTTTAACGCGAGGTTAAAAAATGGATTAAGAAGTATGATATATTCATTGCACTTCAAAGAAATACTTATAATTTATAAAACTTGCGAGCTAAGAAATTGGCAAACTTTAGTACGTTTGAGATCGAAAGCTCTAAATTAGAGTAAACTCAAACATTAAATGTTAGATCAAAAGACCAACCACAAGCTCAACTAGGACTCATCAGAAACATAATTAAGGAGAAGCTCGTTGGATCTAATCTTAACTTAAAGTTAAAGATGATCTTATCAAATGAAAGAGGAACTATGACATTGTTTTGTCCTATGCTTGGAGGTTTATGAGCAATTTAACCCTTAAGTAAGAGGGTCCATTGAAGCATAATGTTAGCAATTATCATATCATCTAATTATGCTGCACATGAAGAATTCAAGACTAATTATTGATATTCAGCTTAATAGTGACGAACAAAATGTCGCTATAAGGTTGTAAGGCTAAGTGCCCACCCCCTTTATAAAAATTTTAATTTCACTCTTATTATTATTATTACAGCATTTTAATTACCCTTTTTAATGTAATTTTTGAAGTAACCTCATTGATTAGTTGTACAAAATTGTAATTCGTTTTGTTGCAATATATTATAATTATTAGTTTATACAATATTGTATCAACCTTATAATTTATTATGTTATAAGTATTGGGATTGTACTCTATTATATCAACCTTGTTGGATGCTCTATTAAAGCACTTAGAATGCACTTAGTTGTATCTACTGTTGGTAAATCATCTTCAAACCTCAAATGAACATGTTAAGCCTTATTCAAATGAGGTTAAAACCCTGTTCAATCTATGTTCATATCTATGTTTCTAATTGGGAAAACAAAGTTCAAAATATTCTCTAATATGATTCCAACATTGTTTAAACCTTGTCTAAATCTTATTCAACAATTATATCAAGGCATACTTCAAATAAGTATTTCGCAATTAAAAGCAAATTTATTTTAGTCTAAAACAAACATTTGAGCATATTTTTCCAATAGAAGAACATATTTTAAATAATTTTAAGCTCAACTATGAAAATCAAACATTGGAATCTTCAATAACTTAATTTTTCCAATATGGAACTCGCAGAAGGATTGTTTATTACACAATATTAGGAATATATTGGATTTTGAACAGTAGTATTTTGATTTTTTAGGTATATGGTATGAAGTAAAATATGTATAGAGTATTTTTCTTACGAGTTTGATATATATTGTATAAGATATTTTTTAAAAATTTGAAATTGATTTAAATCGAGCGAACATCGCTCAGGAAGCTACTCATAGCCTACATTAGTTTGCCAAAATTAACATTGAATCCCTTACCAATGACGCTAACCCAATAGCAACCCCATAGTCCTTAAAATCACTCATTTATCTTTATTGCCCCGCATTATCCTCAAGCTCGATCCCATGCCAATAACCCCGCATCACCATAATTATTATCTCTATCCTCAACACCATCCCTACCTGTCATCCTGATTGACCTAAATTGAAATCAAAATATAATTTATTTCCCTTTTTAATAAACCAAATAATAATATAAAAAAAAGAATCTCATGACCAAATAAAAGCAAAAAACTTAAATACAATGTCCTAAAAATTTTGTAGTCAATATCACTTCGGTCAAATTAATGAAACAATATCATCATCATGAATTAGGTTCAACATGTTATTAAGCACTTGAACTAATTAGCTAAAAGTGTTAAGTCGAACAAATGGGCATTCTCGTTGAATTCATATATATTAACTTGCTTCTAAGTTGAAGTCTCTAGAAAAATGAATATGCATGCCCAAGGAACTCAACAACTAAAGTCATCAAGTTACATAACGCTATCATTCACTTATAATGAACTTGCTAAGATGACTCACTAGATAGATTGCCAAAGGGTGTTCTTCTCAGTAATCGTATCGGCAATTTGGAACTCATTAAGGGTTACCAAAGTGCTTTACAACTATTGCTAAAAATATATTGGACATTAAGTGTAATTAAGTCTTACTCCATAATTTTATTTATACTACTAAAATAGAATCACTCATATAAAATTGAACATATACCATTATCTATAAGGGGGTTGAAACATAAGTGTGCAACACATTTTGTTGATAAATAACATCAACTTTACCTTTCTTAAAAAAAAAAATCAGTGAAATCCTCAAAGCCTATATATATATGATTTTCTCTCTCTATCTATTTTTATTTGTTAAACTTGATATATGTTAGCAAGAAAAAAAATCGGGAGTTACCTAGGGGCAAATTTGGATCCAACATCTTTTAGGATGTGGTGATTATGTAAGATGTCCAACCAAAAAGATGTTATGGAGAATTCTAATGAAAGGGGGATATATTTTACATGTAAAGCAATTATATTTTGTTATTTTGAGTAGTTGAATTAGATGGAGGATTGCTTGCTCCGAATAATCTAGAGAATTCGTTGAAGATAAATCACCTTGATAGAACTCGCTGTAACTATAGCAATTATCCGTGTGAAAGGCGATTCGCCTACCATAGACATACTCGATCAAGGTACAAAAACTGTGCACCTTTTAAGCCTATAACTGTAACCTCACTAGCTAAACTCATCCCCGGCTCATAGTTACCTTTAATCGGATGACTTGCCCTTCTATAGGAACTTGACTCTCATTCATAAGGGTTCGCCTCTCATTAGCAGGGACTTGCTTTCACATACTAGACTTATGAGCCTGATTTTGAAGACTCGTCCAAGATACTCTCCCTCTAAGACTCGTCAAAGGCACTCTCCTGAGAGGAGGGAGCCACTCATAGATAGGAATCTATGTGTACATCTTTTAGCTAGTCCATATATCTATGTAATTATGTAGTATTCACTTTTTTTTTTTTTTCTAGATGTAACATTTCTTACAGCCATCTGATTCTTATAAGTAAAGGTGAGGTGAAATATTCTAGATCTTTATGCTGATGGGAATATTTATAGGTACTATAACTTTCTACTGATTCTCCATGCTCACTAATTTTTCTAACATATTTTTATAGCTCTACCAACCAATAACCTACTAGTAAGGTTAAAAAATCAATTAAGGTCATTTATAAACATATGTTAACCCTAAGGCTAGCTAAGGCCATACCTATTTGAAGAGAATTAATTCATACTCGAGTTACATTGGAATCAACAATTAATAAGTTTCTCTTATAATCATCTCTATATCCATTTGAGGCTATATTCACTTGGGGTTAAATCATATTCAACCCATGCTAAAGGCTAAGATAAGATTTCAGCTAAGCTAAGCTAAGAAAGAACCAATAGAATGTTCAAAGAGGATTCGAATAATAATTTATATTAATGAGGAGAAATGCTTGGAAAATTCTAGAAGTTTTTTGGATGTTCAAGTGAAGGTTCGTGTTCATGTGAATGAGGCTAAGAGCGCTTGTTGCAAACTCGTCTTAAAAGGCAACTTGAATTATCATGCATCAATAGGGTGTGATAGCTATGGAAATAAAGTGTTCACTCTTGGCTATAACATTATGTGTCCTCAACACATCTTTCTAGTAAGAAATGATGCTTATGTCAATCAAGATGAGAGGGCAGGGGTGAATTAGTGTATTAAATTATAATAAACAATTATCAAGTTAAATAAGTTATGAAATAATAAAAATACAAAAAAATTTAAAACACATCAATTTTTATGTGGTTCAGTCTCTACCTATGTCCATACTTAGCCAAATCCACAGACTAAGATTCTACTACTGAAATTAAGATCTCCTTCACACTAAGGCTTCGTTTGAGACGACTTTCTCACTGCTTCTTAAAGTTTATTAAAAATCTCTACCTATATACCAATTTATTGTTTATTAAAAATATAATAATACACTTTTATCTACAGTGGAAGAAGATGAGACTATACAATTTAGAATAACTGATAGATTTTCTTTGTAGGGATAATATAAGTCTAACGTCCATAGTCAAATAGTTTCCGTCCAATAATATGGTTGGATACTAGTGGTCATGCGATAATAATGGAATGAAAGAAGTTAGGTGATGATGATCATATCAATTGTTGATGGTGGTTGTTGATAGTGATCGTTGGAAAATGTAATAAAGTTTTGCAGCTCTAACAGCTCCTGAACCTTCTTCATGTAAAAAAATGAGGCGTCATTTGTAGCTTTTTAAGAGGGGAGAATTTTGTTAAATTTGTTTAAAGTACAAAATGTTACATCAAATAGTCCATGTTTATCCCACTTATCAAACTTTTTTATCCAACATTTGAGTGTCTTAACGATGTTAGAATTGAATGATCTTGAACTCGTGAGTTTACGCACATCATCATTCTGCTTGATATGACTATAAGCATGTAAAATTAAGTGACCAGTATTTTAAGTGACCAAATCTTTTAAGACGACTCTCTCTAAGCTTATTAGCCATTTGAGCTACTCCAACCTTTTCACATATATACATGTATCACATGAGAAAAATAACTAATAAAATATATTTGTCATATATTAATTTATTGAATAAATGTAATATAATTATTTGTAATTATTTTTTAATTTAGATAGAAGAAAAATGAATACAATATCAAGTGGCAGGGGACAGTGGACATGTGGTGGCGGGCGACAACTGTGGTATATTGATATATAATGGCAGAAATTTACAGTGTATTTAGAAATAAATTAAATCTAACAATTTTCATATGCACCAAAATGGAACAAATTATTCAGATTTAATCAAATTATAAATTTGATTAATTAAATTTATATTTGTTGACAATAATTGAATCATTTGATTTTTTAAGAAATTATACAGAGTCCGTTGCTTAGCTTTCTTAAAAAATTTTAAATTAAAATAAATTAAATATTAAAACAACTAATTTTTTAATGATTTAAATATTTCATATATTTTAAAGAAATAAATATTAATATTTTTTTATTATTCGTTAAGGAGATGTAATCGAAATAAAAAATTGAAAAAAAAAAGTGATGATATTCTGACAAATTTTCTTGGGAATGAAAAATTTAATTATTTAATATAATTTTTAATTGATTATTACTGTAGTTTATTTATTTTAAAATACATCTATGATTTTAAATAATATATTGAAAAAGAGAAATTTGTCTTTATATGTAATTACAGAAATAATTTATATTCATGAGAAAATATTCACATTAAATCAGGGTCAAGGGCGCGGCGTTTTTATAGGGGTTTACGGGCGCAACGCCCCTCAAATAAATTTTAGTTAGGGGGGGGGGCAATTGCCCCCTCCAAAAAAAAATTAACAGTAGAGTTTATTATAAGACTTATATAGTAAAAAAATTTCCAAAAAAAATTTGTAAAACTATTTTGGGCTTTTGCCCAATTATTCTAAAAAAAAAATTGAGCTATATTTAGATTCATCCCAACCTTTTTTTATGCCCAAGCTAAAACAATGGGTGCCACATTTCATTACAACTCCCCTTATATTCCAAACAACAAACCCAAAAACACCCAAAAATCCCACCTTTGAGCCCTTCGCTTCTTCCTCCTTCTCTCTCTCGCGCCGCACCATGCCCAATGAAGAAGACTTCAACGAATCCATGTCTCTCCACAACCGCCGCCACCCCACGCTAGCTGTCCTTGTGTCGGCGGCGAAATCCAAAGACGGCGCCCACCTTCTCTCCATCTTCCTCATGTTCATCATGATGGACATAGTTCTGTCCTTCTTCTTCCTCTTCGTTGAAATCGTCGTCGTCATAATCCTCCTCCTATGCATCGCCGCACCATCGTCGTCGCCGCCGCTTCTTCCAACAACCAGACATCGAAAGGCGCGACCTTTCGCGAGAAGAGATTCGCTGCCTCCCCAGTTTCAGATTCGTCGAGTTGGTCTCCGACGAAATATGAATCTGGCTGTATTGAATGATCTTGAATTCGTGAGTTTATGCACATCACAAATCTGCTTGATATGACTATAAGCATGTAAGATTTTAAGATCACTTTATCTAATTATTAATGTCATAAAGTTTTTATTATGTTTGAAATGTTTAATTTGAGCTCAAAGATGGGTGGGATCACTTGTGCTAGCTTTTGATGTGTTTAAGTCATTAAAATGTTCATTTCGACTATAAGTTTATTAAATTCGGCATTCATATCGCTATGAATTTAATTTGGGAAGTTTTTACTTCAAATATTTTTTTGAGATTCATGCGGCCGGATAAACGTATAGTGGGAATGTGAGAGAGAGATTTCAAAAAAAAAAAAAAAAAAAAAAAAAAAAAAAAAAAAAAAAAAACTCTATGCCTAGATATTTATAAACTTTTAAAAAATATCCTAAATCATATATCTTTATGTAGTAATAAGTATATCCATTTGAATGTAATAGAAATGATAATGCTTATTTCCATAGTCGTTAAAAAATAATCATTTACTATCGTGACACCGTAAAGATGGCAAAAGCTCAAATTTGACCGACCATAATATTAAAATTTATTTTCAACAAATTTGCTACAAATTCAAGCACATTTATTATTTTTATGAAATAGGCTTTTGTAAACATTAATGGCTACATTTACTGCTGAGCAATGATTGGCCTTAGCTTCTAGCCTTCTACTATACAATGCCATGAAAGTTTGCTGGAGGCATTTATGTAATATTAAATAGTGTTGCGGGCTAGAATATACGCGGCGATAGAGTTATGATTCTACGTCTTAGCGTTGCACGGATATCCAGCTCACACACAAAGAACACAATATTTTTTACGTGGAAAACCCGGAAAGGGAAAAAACCACGGGGCCTAGCCCAGTTGAAGATGATTCCACTAAAATTTGAGGAAAATACAATGGTCTGACTCGTCCTTGAAGACGACCAGATTACAGATATTAACTAAGAGTTTTACAAAAATCCAACGTCACTCCACTGTCAGGTAGTGGTCTGGCGGCACTCCGATGTCAGGCGGTGGATCGGTAGTGGCACTTTAGTATCAGGGGATACTTCTGCTTCGAATGGCACTTCGGCGTCCCTTGGCGGTCCGTCGGTGGTGTAGTAAGACTACGGCCGTAGTGCGACAATACTCCGGCGGTGGTGCGGCAGCACTCCGGCGTCCCTTGGTGGTCCGGCGGTGGTGCGGCAAGACTACGATGGTGGTGCGGCAGCACTCCGGCGGCCCTTGGTGGTCCGGCGGTGGTGCGGCAAGACTACGACGGTGGTGCGGCAGCACTCCGGCGGTGGTCGAGGAGGAGCTAGGCGGCAGGAGCTTTCTTCCTTCTCTTCTTTCTTCTCGCTTGGCTTCTCCCCCTTTCATGAGGAGTGAGGAGTCTATTTATAGATTTTCTGGAGTTGCATAACTTGTAAATAGGTGTGAGATCAGGGGCAAATAGGGAGTGGCTGAATGGATGGCCGATATTGAATCCCATGATCGTGTACCGTTCGTTGGACATTTGAAGACCTTAGTGATGTCAGAATTCAGTGGTCTTGGGCTCTTTAGATTCGTCTCGTCGAGCCGTTCGATTCGAGTACAAGCTTGTTAAAATCAGAGACCGTTTGGTAACTCAAATTATGATTTGAGTCTTCCAACAGCGCTTCGGGTCCTTGATTTGGATCCATTTGGGCTCGGATTGGGTTGAATTTGGTGTCGTTGGGTTCGTGTTTCCGAGACGCTCAGTTTGACCGTAAGTTTACTGAAATTGGAATTCAAATGGTCTCCGATCTAATTTTTGAATTTTTCAACTTGATTTTGCCTCGAGATTCGTGCTTGATCAAGACTATTTTTGTAATGTATCAAATAGTAAGAGAACAAGAAGAATATTTGCTTATTTATTCTATACTTTTATAGTAGTATTTTGAATTCAATGCAAACCTTTATACAAATAAGAATTCATCCTTCCATTTACCTCCAAGGTCTTGCAAATACTTGATAACATTAAAGTTATCCCCTTCTATAATAATACCTTGGTAATTATGCATCCAATCTTTGACAATTTCTTTAATAAACCGGATAGAGAAAAGCTCAAGGTCTCCAATATCCCAATGAATACAAGTGTGATCATATGCCAATAAAAATCTCCCTTTAATGTCTTGTACAACTCATCCAATACCAGCTTTATATGTTTTAAGTAGAGATGCATCCACATTAATTTTAATCCAATTGGGGGGAGGGGGGTACCAACGATCTGACAGTCCAGAGGACTGATTGGTACCCAGCGTCCCAATTTTCCTTGAATCATAAAAGAAATAGAAGCCATACTTACAGCGTATGATGCAATGAACATCGAACCATCCTCTTTGTCTCCATGAATAAGTTTGTTCCTAGAATTCCAAGTAAGGAAAACAACATTGCAATAAATATTCAAATTGAATCCTTCTGTTTTGAAATCCTTTGACATCCAATTCCAACATGAACTGAAGGAATCAAACTGTTGAAAACCAAATCCAGCTTTATTTAAGCATTCAATTACTTCTCTCATCTTCACACAACTAATTGTGGTATGCTCCAAGTCTTCCGTTCTGCCACATCCTCTAGGAAAACAGTAAATATTTTGAAGTCTTCTCTGATATAAGAAATGATAAGAATGAATAGCATTATTAAGTAATCTCCACCAAAAGACTTCTACCCGTGGTCTCAGCTTCATATGCTTTAGACATTTCCAGTAAAAACAATCCTGCTCATCCGTGAATTTGTTTTTGTAAACCAGGGCTAAAATCGAACACCCTGATTTATTATGTATTAACTCCAAAAAATCTCTGTCTTGGTCTTTATGAATTTCCACCAAAAATATGATTTTCATTTATTCCTACTTAGAAGTGTTGAAAGTCTACTAAGTCAGAGTTAGATTCCTATGCTAGCTGGATGGGTGTTGCCACAAGCAACATGAATAAATGTGAACCTTCACTCGGTAGTTTGTTAGTTGATTTATTCCCTTTTTTCTTCAATGCCATATGGGTGCATGCCACAACAAGCCCTAAAAAGCTTTTAGTGATGACCTTATGTAATATTGAATGACCTCTAAGCTCACTCTTTTGTACATTCTATGAATGTTGATTTAAAGAGACCATGTCTACTTTTATGTCTTTTTGGTACTCACTATTATGAGTCATTCTTAATTTTTTTTATTAAAAGATATATTATTTATTGTTATACTCTTCTAATACTTAATTGTATGAATAGACCATGTCTTCTCA
This sequence comes from Dendrobium huoshanense, assembly GCA_016618105.1. NCBI lineage: Eukaryota > Viridiplantae > Streptophyta > Magnoliopsida > Asparagales > Orchidaceae > Dendrobium > Dendrobium huoshanense. The sequence continues at coordinate 22,947,279 of CM028354.1, read as the reverse complement.
CTTTCCATCTTAAAAATACTTTGAGGAGTTTCTTTTTGGAGACCTTTAGTTGGGATATCAGCTAACATTAATACTCTTCAGAACTTTATTAAGAGCCTTTTTTATGAACTTTAAAATAAAACACTATACAACATTTAGGGCCTACTCTTTAGGAGTCTCTCTAATGACTTTAGATTAAAAAAGACCATGCCTACTTTCATATTTTCCTAATGCTTTTATCTTAGGAGTTAATCTAGGGGACTTTTTAGATTAGACAAAGACCTTATTATCCACATGCCAGTTTTGGGATTACCCTTGATTGTCTCTCTAGGTGAATTTTAAAAAATACCATGTTTGACACTAAATGTCATTTAGGGTTCACTCTTTAGGAGCTTCTTTATAAATTTTCAAATTAAAAGATGTCCTATCTACTTCATGCCTTGAAAGGCATAGTTTTATTAGTCTCTCTTAGGTGCTTTCAGATTAGTAAAAGATCATATATTCTTGCCTAACCTCTTAAAGTTTGCTCTTGATAGTCTTTCTTGGGTACTTTAGCAAGGAATTTTTCCAATGCTAGATGCCCTATAGAACACCCTCCTTGGGAGGCTCTATTAGGAATTTTAGAGTGCAGAAGACCATTTATTCTTGCATGCCCTCCTAAGATTTGCTCTTAAGAGTTGATCATAACGAATCTTTAGAATAAACAAAACCTTACCTATCTGCATGTGCCCTTATGGGCTCATCCATGATAGTCATTCTGAGGTAATTTTAATGAAGTTCTTATTTAATACTAGATAACTTATGCAACTCATTCTTTAGGAGCTTCAATAAGGACTTTCAAATTAAACGATACATTAATTGCTTTCGTACCCTCTTAAGACTCAATTTTGAGAGCCTCTTTTGGGCACTTTAATTTTTTTTATTATGAAAATATTGTATCTACTTTCCCAACCTCTTAAGACCTTAATTATGAAAGCCAGTTATAGTAAATTCTCTTGTAAGGACTAGACTGAGTACTCTTGTAAGTACTACATTCAACACTACGCATCATATAGATCTTACTCGTTGGGGGCCTCTCTAAGGACATTTGAATCGAAAAAAACCATAAGTAGTTTAATGCTCTCATAGAACTTAACTCTTTCAAGTTGCACTAAAAATATTTTCAAATTAAGTAGAATCCTTGTCAACTCAGTTACCCTCTAAACCCTAAACTTTTAAGATTTGTTCTTCCAGACTTCAAGATTAATAGAGGCGTTTTATGCTCCTATTCCTTATTATGCTTACTTTAAAGACTTATCAAATTTATCAAAAATGATCTTTACTCACTTGCCCTATTCGACAAACTCAGAAATCATTTTAATGAAACCTCCATACTCTCACGAAATCTCTCCGACAAATCGAAATTAAAACGGCAAAATCTTTATTTTCATGCCCTCTTATAACTCATTTTTAGACGTTGCTCATAGGAACTCTTTCAATAAATTTTATATTATCAATAACTCCAATAAATGACCCACCCTCAAGTTTACCAATTTTATTTAATTATTAATTTTTTTTTAAACTAATTTTAATCTATCCCACCGCATAAATTTTATATTTATTAATATTGTTGCTGATTCCCACTGAAGGATAGAACCTCGATATGGCGACATTCAAATTTGGTCCATCACTACGGAACATGATATTTTAATTAACTAAAATTATATATCATCAGCCATTAAAAAATCCCAAAAATAATAATATTTGTATATTATCGATAGCTCCTCGCCCAGCCCGCAGTAAACCAAAAACCTTGGTCAGGAGCGCCGGTTAGAAGTATATGCGGGTGTTCGCATATATTGATTCCGAGGAATAAACAATCGATGATGGGATGGAGCCCTCCCCGATGCTGATATGATATGATATCATATCATATCAGCATCGGGGAGGGCTCCATCCCATCATCGATTGTTTATTCCTAGGAATCAATATATGGAGACATTTAGATTATTTAAGTCAAATTCATACACACAACACATGCGTAGACTCGAACCTTAGACCTTTTGGTTGGAAGCCTAAGCTCTGATATACTCTCCTGCTGGAACACGTTAGTGTAAACGAATTTGGTCTTGTACGTCTTCTTATATATTTAAATTTATTTAAGATTTGGGGTTTTCTTTTATATTATAGTGGCAGTTTGATTTGCTAAATAATAATAATAATAATAAGGAAGTAATTCTTTATCCTAGAAGTGGAGAAATTATTCTATGCATAGTTCAAACTAATTCTGTGTTCGTACTCCAATTAAATGGGGACACGTGGAGTTTTTTTACTTGTATATAGAGTGTATATAAGGAAAAATTATACACACAATGTGTACAAATTATATACACCATGTGTACAAGTAAAAAAAATTCATGTGTCTTCATTTAATTGAAATCCGGACGTAGAGCTAAGTCAGAACTTCGCATAGAATAATTTCTCCACTATTGAAGTTCGATTTCATGAATTCTATTTCTCCTTTGTGTAGAAATTTAATAAAAATGTCATTTTATTGCTTTCTAAGTCTTTTTTCGATCTTACTTTACTTTTTCTTTTAATGTAGGTCGAAATCTAATACATTTGTTCTCCTAAAAGGCTAAAAGGGTTATCGGATGACCAGTATTTTAAGTGACCAAATCTTTTAAGACGACTCTCTCTAAGCTTATTAGCCATTTGAGCTACTCCAACCTTTTCACATATATACATGTATCACATGAGAAAAATAACTAATAAAATATATTTGTCATATATTAATTTATTGAATAAATTTAATATATCAAGTGGCAGGGGACAGTGGACATGTGGTGGCGGGCGACAACTGTGGTAAATTGATATATAATGGCAGAAATTTACAGTGTATTTAGAAATAAATTAAATCTAACAATTTTCATATGCACCAAAATGGAACAAATTATTCAGATTTAATCAAATTATAAATTTGATTAATTAAATTTATATTTGTTGACAATAATTGAATCATTTGATTTTTTAAGGAATTATACAGAGTCCGTTGCTTAGCTTTCTTAAAAAATTTTAAATTAAAATAAATTAAATATTAAAACAACTAATTTTTTAATGATTTAAATATTTCATATATTTTAAAGAAATAAATATTATATTATTTGGTAGTGTTTTTAATTAAATTGTAAATACAAAATGCAAAACTATATTATGGATTTCGACGTTTAGATTGTTTTGGCAGTTTTGACAAATTTTCTTGGGAATGAAAAATTTAATTATTTAATATAATTCTTAATTGGTTATTACTGTAGTTTATTTATTTTAAAATACATCTATGATTTTAAATAATATATTGAAAAAGAGAAATTTGTCTTTATATGTAATTACAGAAATAATTTATATTCATGAGAAAATATTCACATGAAATAATTTCTATTTTATTTATGAATTGCTTATTGAAGCTTGTTTCAAAAGAAATTGTATCGAAAAGGTTCTAATTCACATATAATTCAAATCAAATTTGAAATTGGGTAAACAAAGCTCGTTGGATTAATGTCGTGCAAGGTGAATTATCTCACTAATTAAATCAGCGTCAAAAGCGCGGCGTCTTTATAGGGGTTTACGGGGGCAGTGCCCCTCATATAAATTTTAGTTAGGGGGGGGCAATTGCCACCGCCTGGGCTCAAGGGGTACCCGCCCCTGGACTGAATCGACGACGTGCGAGGAGAAGAATACTTTGCAACAGGAGTTTGATGTGGGCTCGTCGAAGGCATCATTGTGTGAGAAGTAATCGATTTCCACAAGAGAAGTTAGTTGAGGACGGGAACAACGGGACCAACAACATGTGAGGAGAAGAGGAGGGTTAACATATCAACGACATTAATCCAATTATTCTAAAAAAAAAAAATTAGTAAAACTATTTTGGGCCTTTGCCCAATTATTCTAAAAAAAAAAAAACCGAGCTATATTTAGATTCATCCCAACCTTTTTTTCTTCCCAAGCTAAAACAATGGGTGCCACATTTCATTACAACTCCCCTTATATATATTCCAAACAACAAACCCAAAAACACCCAAAAATCCCACCTTTGAGCCCTTCGCTTCTTCCTCCCTCTCTCTCTTGCGCCGCACCATGCCCAATGAAGAAGACTTCAACGAATCCATGTCTCTCCACAACCGCCGCCACCCCACGCTAGCCGTCCTTGTGTCGGCGGCGAAATCCAAAGGCGGCGCCCACCTTCTCTCCATCTTCCTCATGTTCATCATGATGGACATAGTCCTGTCCTTCTTCTTCCTCTTCGTTGAAATCGCCATCGTCATAATCCTCCTCCTATGCATCGCCGCCGCCACCATCGTCGTCGCCGCCGCTTCTTCCAACAACCAGACATCGAAAGGCGCGACCTTTCGCGAGAAGAGATTCGCTGCCTCCCCAGTTTCAGATTCGTCGAGTTGGTCTCCGATGAAATATGAATCTGGCTATATTGAATGATCTTGAATTCGTGAGTTTATGCACATCAAAGATCTGCTTGATATGACTATAAGTATGTAAGATTTTAAGATCACTTAGATCTAATTATTAATGTCATGAAGTTTTTAATTATGTTTGAAATGTTTAATTTGAGCTCAAAGATGGGTGGGATCACTTGTGCTAGCTTTTGATGTGTTTAAGTCATTAAAATGTTCATTTCAACTATAAGTTTATTAAATTCGGCATTCATATCGCTATGAATTTAATTTGGGAAGTTTTTACTTCAAATATTTTTTTGAGATTCATGCGGCCAGATAAACGTATGAGTGGGAATGTGAGAGAGAGATTTCACAAAAAAAAAAAAAAAAAAACTCTATGCCTAAAATTTTAGTGATATTTATAAACTCTTAAAAAATATCCTAAATCATATATCTTTATGTAGTAATAACTCAAATTTGACCGACCATAATATTAAAATTTATTTTCAACAAATATGCTACAAATTCAAGCACATTTATTATTTTTATGAAATAGGCTTTTGTAAACATTAATGGCTACATTTACTGCTGAGCAATGATTGGCCTTAGCTCAATGAACTTTTATTTCGTCCGGTGTAAGGATGCATAGGAACATCCGGTTGTAGGCAAAATCTCGCCTATATCTCAAAAAACTCGGTACACCTCGGTATAGGCGAGATTTTGCCTACAACCGGATGTTCTTCTGCATCCGGTCGGAGGACGTAATAATTGTTCTAGTTCAAGGCCAAGAGAGTTTGCTGGAGGCATTTATGTAATATTAAATAGTAAGGGTAGTAAGGGTACATACAACAAGAAAAATATTTGCTTATTTATTCGATAGTTTTATAGTTGCATTTTGAATTCAATGCAAACCTTTATACAAATAAGCTTTATTTATTTATTTTTTTAATTAAGATAAATTCAGACATACATCACACACGCAAGACTCGAACTTGATATATCTTGATTGGAAACTAAAGCTCCTAACCCGCTAGACTAAGGTGATCAATTGCGTCAAAAAAAGTTTTTGAGTAGTAGCGGTGGCAGCCTTTAGTCACGAAGAAAAATATAAGTGTTTATATATTAAATGAATAATATTAGTTTAAACATTAAATATAATATAGTCAATAATATATATATATATAAGAAATGAAATAAATTTGATGAGATTAAACTTAAAAACTAATTTTTTTTATAATTAAGAAAATAATTATAAATTATATAACCAATTAATAAAAAAATTATTAAAATGACTTTGAATTTTGTCAAAATTTTATGACATATTTTAAATCATATGAATGAATAAAATAAATTTTTTTTTTTAACTTGTAGGATTTATAATTATTAAAATTTTTCTAAATTTATTTTAAGCTTAAGTATTTCATTAGTGGAAGCTTGAGTTTGTGTCATAATATTTACAATCACAAACCTAATGACTCTAAAGACTCTTTAGAACTAAAAACATGTTCTTGAGTTTTTTTTTTATCTCCCCTAGCATTTTATGAATATCTTGATCATTGAATTATTTAATTTCTTTTTTACTTTTTTATTCAATTATTTAATTGAAGTTTCTTTAAAGTCCAAAAAGCATACAATGATATAATTGTAAAGTTACTTGGTGTAAATAATCGGTATCTTCAAACATGTATTCGTTATTAGCCAAACTGTGGAGCAATGAAAATTCTTTGAAATTTAAATGACAATATTTAGTAAGTTTATTAATTAGTGGGGGAATACTATCGACTTGAGAGTTGTCACTAGGCCTTAAAAATTGAAGTTGAAGAAGAAATTTTTTCGGAGCTCTTGTGAGAAATTAAACATACCACTTACCTTTGTAATTGACATTTAATCCTAAGAAAGTCAAAGTTTCTTTCATTTATTCCTATTTAGAAATGTTGAAAGTCTACTAAGTCAGAGTTAGATTCCTATGCTGGCTGGATGGATGGATATTACCCCTGGTAATATAAATAAATTTGAACATGCACTCAATAGTTGGTTAGTTGCTTTATTCCTTTTTTCTTCAATACCCTATGGGTGCATGTGACAACAAACCCTAAAAAAGCTATTGGTGAAGACCTTATGTAATATTCAATGACCTCTAAGCTCACTATTTTGTAGCCATTCTATGAATGTTCGATTTAAAGAGACCATATCTACTTTTATGTCTTCTTGGTACTCACTGTTATGAGCCATTCTTAATTTCTTTTTTATTTAAAAGTGAGATTATTTATTGTTATACTCTCCTAATACTTAATCGTATGAATTGATCTTGAAGACTTTTTAGCTGAAGCAGAGACAATGTCTTCTCACTTTCCATGTTAAAAATTGTTGCGGGCTAGAATATACGTGGCGATAGAGTTATTATTTTGCGTCTTAGCGTTGTACAGATAGCTAGCTCACACACAGAGAACACAAGATTTTTTACGTGGAAAACTCTTGAAAAGGGGGAAAAACCACGGGGCCTAGCCCAATTGAAAATGATTCCACTAGAATTTGAGTCGGTTACAAAGGGCTGACTCACCTCCAAGGGCGATCAGATTATAACTAGCAACTGTTCGATAGAAGTCTAGTGTTAAACCCGGCGTCACTTGATTGTCTGACAGTACCCTGGCGTCACCTGGAAGTTCGGGTGTTAGTTGGTAGTCTAGCCTTGAGCAGAACGTCGAGCCTTGAGCAGAACGTTGGGCCTGAACGTCGAGCCTTGAACAGAATGTTGGGTCTTGAGCAGAATGTCTGGCCTTGAGCAGAATGTCGGGCCTTGAGCAGAATGTTGGGCTTGAACGTCGGGCCTTGAGGTGGTGGTGCAACAAAGCTCCGACGATGGTCCGGCGAGGTTCCGGCGGTGGTCTGATGAGATTCCTGAGGTGGTCCGGCAAGCTCCTGTGGTGGTTCAGCGAGGTTCCGTCGGTGGTCGAGGATGAGCTTCTTCCTTCTCTTCCTTCTCTTCTCATCTTCTCTTCTTCTCTTCCCTTCTTGCTTGGATTCTCTATTGTGAAGAATGAAGGCTCTATTTATAGATTTCCTGGAGTGGCATAGTTCGTAAATAGGCGTGAGATCAGGGGCGAATAGGGAGTGGTTGAATGGACGGCCGATATCGAATCCTACGATCATGCACCATTCATTGGACATTTGAAGGTCTTAGAGATTTCAGAATTCTGAGATCTTAGACTCGTTGGATTTGTCTCGTCGATCCGTTCGATTCGAGTATAAGCTCGTTAAAATCAGAGACCGTTTGGTATCTCAAATTGTGGTTTGAACCTTCCAACAGCGCTTCAGGTCCATGATTCGGACCCATTTGGGCTCGAATAGAGTTGAATTTGGTGTCGTTGGGTTTGTATTTCCAAGACGCTCAGTTCGATTTTAAGTTTGCTGAAATCGGAGTTTGGATGGTCTCCGAATTAATTTTTGAAGCTTCCAATTTGATTTTGCATCGAGATTCGCGCCCAATTAAGATAATTTTTTTGATGACGTATCAAAAATACTTTTAGGAGTTTCTTTTTGGAGACCTTTAGTTGGGATCTTAGCCAACACTTATACTCTATAGGAAACCTTATTAAGAGCGTTTTTTATGAACTTGAAGATACAACACTAAACACCATTTAGGGGCCTACTCTTTAGGAGTATCTCTAATGACTTTAGATTAAAAAAGACCATGCCTATTTTCATATTTTCCTAATGCTCTATCTTTGGAGTTGATCTTTGGGACTTTTTAGATTAGACAAAGATATTATTATCCACATGCCATTTTTGGGCTTACCCTTGATAGTCTCCCAAGGTGAATTTTAATAAATACCATATATGAAAATATATGTCCTTTAGGGCTCACTCTTTAGGAGCTTCTCTATGGAATTTCAGATTAAAAGATGCCCTATCTACTTCATGTCCCCAAAGACTCAGTTTTAGTAGTCCCTCTAAGGTACTTCCGGATTAGTAAAAGATCATATATTCTTGCCCAACCTCTTAAAGTTTGCTCTTGATAACCTTTATTGTGTATTTTTAGCAAGGACTTTCTCCAATGCTAGATGTCCTATAGAAAACCCTGTTTAGGAGGCTCTATTAGGAATTTTAGATTAGAAAAGACCATGCCCTCCTAAGACTTGCTCTCAAGAGTTTATCATAAAGAATCTTTAGATTAAACAAAGAACTTATCTACTTGCATATATGCCTTTATGGGCTCATCCATGATAGTTGCTCTATGGTAATTTTAATGAAATTCATATCTAATACTAGATACTTTTTGCATCTCACTCTTCAGGAGCTTCAATAAGAACTTTCAAATTAAAAAATATATTAATTGCTTTCATCCCCTCTTAAGACTCAATTTTGAAAGTCTCTTTTGGGTTTTTTTTATTATTATTATGAAAATATTGTATCTACTTTCCTAGCCTCTTAAAAGCTTGCTCTTGAAAGCCACTTGAGTACTCTTGTAAGGACTAGACTGAGTACTCTTGTAAGGACTATATTCAACACTAGGTATCATATAGAGCTTACTCGTTGGGGGCCTCAATCAAAACATTTGAATTGAAAAATACCATATCTACTTTAATGCTCTCACAAAACTTACTCCTCCGAGCTGCACTTAAAATATTTTTAAATTAAGTAGAATCCTTGTCAACTCAATTACCCTAAAAATCCTAAACTTTTCAGATTTGATCTTCCAGACTTCAAAATCAATAGAGGCATTTTATACTCCTATTCCTTATTATGCTTGCTTTAAAGACTTATCAAATTTATCAAAAAACATCTATACTCACTTGCCCTATTCGACTAACTCAAAAATCATTTTAATGAAATCTCCATACTCTCAAAAAACCTTTTCGAAAAATCGAAATTAAAAAGACGAAATCTTTACTTTCAAGCCCTCTTATAACTCATTTTTAGAAGTTCCCATAGGATATCCTTCAATAAATTTTATATTAACATGAACCACCCTTAACTTTACAAAAAAAATTTAATTATTTTGTTTTTATTTTTTAACTAATTTTAATCTATTCCACCGCATAAAATTTATATTCATTGTTGCTGATTCCCTTTGAAGGATAGAACCTCGGTATGGTGGCATTCAAATTTGGTCCATCACTACAAAATCGTCAGACAAAATAAGATATTTTAATTAACTAAAATGTATATATTATCACCCATTAAAAGATTCCAAAAATAATGATATTTTTATATTATAGATAGCTCCACACTAAAAGTGACCCAGCCCGCAGTAAACCCAAAACCGTGTTCTGGAGCGCTAATTAGAAGTATATGCGGGTGTTCGCATATATTGATTCGTAGGGAGATGGAGCCCTCCCCGATGCTGATATGATGTACTCTCCCGCTGGAACACGTTAGTGTAAACGAATTTGGTCTTGTCCGTTTTCTTACTTATTTAAACTTATTTAAGATTTGGGTTTTCTTTTATATTGTAGGGGCTGTTTGATTTGTTAAAAGTAAAAAAAATAATAATCTTTTATGGAGAAATTATTCTACGCGGAGTTCAGACGTAGCTCTGTACTCCAATTAAATGATGACATGTGAATTTTTTTTTACTTGTACGTAGGACGTGTATAAGAGGAAACTATAAACATCATGATTACAAGTTATACACACTATGCGTACGAGTGAAAAAAAATTCACGTGTTTTCATTTAATTGGAGTTCAGACATAGAGGTACGTCCGGACTCAATACAGAATAATTCTCCACTACTTGAGGTCGGCTTCATGAATTCTATTTCTCTTGTGTTATGTTAAGAGTCAAACTCTCATAGAAACTTAATAAAAATGTTATTTTTAATACTTAAGTCGTAAGTTCGACTTTAGGAAAAAAAGAAGAAGTTATTTTTAATACTTTTCTAAGTCTTTTTCTATCTATCTCTACAGTTTTTTAATGTATGTCGGATCTAATACATCTCTGCTCCAAAAAGGGTTATCAGACGACTTATATTTTAAGTTACCAAGATGACTCTCTCGAAGCTTATCAGCGATTGGAGCTACTCCAACCTTTTCACATATATACACGTTTCACATGAGTAAAATACTGAATAAAATAAAATACTATATATGTTTATATATATATATATATATATATATATTATATATATATATATATATATATATATATATATATATATATATATATATATATATATATATATATATATATATATATATATATATATATATATATATATATATATATATATATATATATATATATATATATATATATATATAAATAAATTGAATAAATGTAATATAATTACTTAGCTTGAAGGAAAATAAATGCAGAATCGTTGCTTGTGATGATGGACATGTGTTGCGAGTGACAACAGTGGAAATTTAATAATGAAAAAAATTTACAGTGTATTTAAAAATAAATCAAATTTAAATATTTTCATATGCACAAAAATAGAACTAAATGGTAAATTTCAAATATTTCAAAATTTTAATTTGACTTTTTTTTTTAACTTCAAACCAAACAATCCTACTCTAATTTAAGTATGGGTGGAGTTCTATTAAATGTTTTAATTTTATAGATTTAATCCAATTATAAATATGATTAATTAAAATTATTTTTGTTGACAATAATTGAATCATTTAATTTTTTAGAAATTATAAAGTATTATTTTTTTAAAATAAAATATCAAATTATTCAGATTCCGTTGCTTAGCTTTCTTTATAGTTTTTTAATTAAAAAAATTAAATATTTGATCACCTAATTTTAAAAAAACATAAATATTATATTGTTTGGTAGAGTTTTTAATTAAATTGTAAATAAAAAATACAAAACTATTTTGATTGAGATTTTGAACTTATTATGGGATTTCGACGGTTTGATTGTTTTGGCAGTTTTGATAGCCTTTAAATATTACCAAAATTATATAAATAAAATATTTTCTTAAAATAGTTAAATATCAAAGTTTAATTTTTGTTAGAAAATAATATATTGTTGTTTTTTATTATAGATTTAGTCGAAATAAAAAAATGAAAAAAAGTGATGGTATTCTGACAAATTTTCTTGGGAATGATAAATTTAATTATTTAATATAATTTTTAATTGATTATTACTGTAGTTTATTTATTTTAAAATACATCTATGATTTTAAATAACATCCTGAAAAAGAGAAATAATTACTAAAATATACTCATAAATTATATTCATGAGAAAGTATTAAGATGAAATACTCTCTATTGCATTTATGAATTGCTTATTGAGGCTTGTCTCAATAGAAATTGATTTGAAAAGGTTCTAATTCACATATAATTCAAACCAAAATCGAACTCGGGTAAACAAAGCTCTTTGGATCAGGCATTATCGGATTAGATTTCGAGATAAGGATATTGGCGGGGATATAACTTATAAGCAATTTTTGGTGGTCCAAAGGGGCAGCACCCCCTGTCAGGATCGATCATGAGGTCAAGGGGCCTAACAAGACCAACAACATATGAGAAGAAGAGGAGGGTTAACATATCAACGACCTTCTATATTTCGTGGTGCGCAATTGGCTGGCTAAGTAATGTATCATGGACTAGCACGTGTGAAGAAAGGTTCAAACAAAATTGATCATGTTCGATCAAATTAAACTTAGATTCAAACAAGACATAAATAATATTAGATAGAATCTAAATTGAAACTTGCTCAAACCTCATTCTAATTCTCTCAATATTTATTCATGACATACTTCAATATACAATCACATTTTGAGCATTTTTTTCCCAAAAATAATTAACAAGAGAGTTTATTATAAGACTTATATAGTAAAAAATTTCCCAGAAAAAATTAGTAAAACTAGTTTGGGCTTTTTTTTTGGGACATTTAGGCCATTCAAGGCAAACTCACACACACAACCCCGGGCTTTTGCCCAATTATACTCCAATTGGAAAAAAAAAAAAAAACTGGCTAAATTTAGATTCTTCCCGACCTACTTTTCTGCCCAAGCTAAAACAATGGGTGCCACCTTTCATTGCAACTCCCCTTATATTCCAAACAACAATTCCAAAAATCCCACCTTTGACCCCTTCACTTCTTCCTCTCTCTCTCTCCCCGCACCATGCCCAATGAAGAAGACTTCAACGAATCCATGTCTCTCGACAACAGCCGCCACCCCACGCCGGCCGTCCTTGCGCCGGCGGCGAAACCCAAAGGCGGCGCCCGCCTCCTCTCCATCATCCTCAGGTTCATCGTGATGCACATAGTTCTCTCCTTCTTCTTCCTCTTCGCCGGCATCGCCGTCTTCATACTCATCCTCCTATGCATAGCCGGCAAATTCCTCCGCCACCGTCGCCGCCGCCGCTTCTTCCAACAACCAGACATCGAAAGGCGCGGCCTTTCGAGAGAAGAGATTCGCCGCCTCCCCTGTTTCAGATCCGCCGAGTTAGTCTCCGATGACTGCGTGGTGTGCTTGGAAGGGTTTAGGGAAGGGGATTGGTGTAGGGTTCTTCCGGGTTGTAAGCATTTGTTTCATCGGATTTGTGTTGATCGGTGGCTGGAGAGATCTAAGGTTTGTCCGATCTGCCGCGGCGGAGTTGCCGCAAGGTGGATCTGATAGGCAGATTTCTGTAAAATTTTTTTTTATTGGTAATTTCTGTATGATTGTACAGAAGATGGGTGTTTTTTTTGGTGAAATATGAATCTGGCTGTATTTGTTTCCTTTTATTTATTTTAATTTTATGAGTTCTTGAGTTACAAGGAAAAAAATTGTAGAATTTAGGCTTTGTTTGGTTTGAAGAAATTGAGATAGAGGAAATGAAAATGGTGAAGAAATTGAATTGCGGAGAGATTAAGGTTTAGTTTAATTCCTGTTTTTTAATACACTTTTTTATACTAAAATTTTATACTAAAAAATTACTTTAGAAAACCAAATGAAAGTCGTATGATTTTCTTACTACTTAAAAATTAAAATAGGTTTTTAATATAAATTTTTTGAAAGTTACTTTAGAAAATAGTAAGAAAATCTGCTTTATTTGAGATAACTGTCTTTCTGCTTTTTAAAGTAGATTTTTTAGTACGACTTAAAAAAAAAATCAATAATCAAAAGCAGTTTCCCCTAAGAGTAAATATTCATGATTTAATAGAAAGAGATGGAGCTCTCTCTTGTTTCAGCTTCTCTTGTGAGATTATTTTTGGGCTTAATAGTATTGAATCTTGTTGCGGGCTAGAACATACGCGGCTAAAAGAAAGTGAACACCAGGATTTTTACGTGGAAAACCCTGAAAAGGAGAAAAACCACGGGGTCGCGCCCAGTTGAAAAGTTCCACTAATGTTGCGTAAATTACAATAAGCTGATTCGTCACACAAGTTAGGACAATCGGATTATACTAAGTTTCTCCTGAATTAAAACAAAGTTGTGCAAAATCCCGACGTTTCCCGAATATTCGGCAGAATTCCGGCGTATTCAGGAGGCGGGAAGAACTCCGATGGTGGTCGAGGAGGAGATGATTCTCCTTTCCCCTTTATCTTCCTCTTCCCTTCTTCTTCTCCCTTCTCACTTGAGTCCCCTTGTGAAGAATGAGGGGCTCTATTTATATTTTTTTGGAGTGGCATGGTTTGTAAATAGGTGTGAGATCAGTGGCAAATAAGGAGTGGTCAAATGGACGGCTGATATTGAATCATTCGATCGTGCACCGTTTGTTGGACATTTGAAGGCCTTAGTGATGCCGGAATTCGGCGATCTTGGGCTCGTTGGATTCGTCTCGTCGAGCTGCTCAATTCGATTATAAGCTCATTAAAATCGGAGATTGTTTCGTAACTCAAATTGTGGTACAAGCTTTCCAACAGCACTTCGGGTGCTTGATTTGGGCTCACTTGGGCTCGGATCGAGTTGAATTTGGTGTCGTTGGGTTTGTATTTCCGAGACGCTCAGTTTGACTATTAGGTGGCTGAAATCAAAGTTCAAATGCTCCTGAATTTATATTTTGAAGTTTCCGGTTCGATTCTGCCTCGAGATTCATGCTTGATTAAGATAATTTTTTGATAATATATCAAATTTAATCATTTTTGGCTTATTTTTATTGAGGTTGTAAGTGAATTAGAGAATATGATGAATGGTTTGATTTAGGGTTTGTGTAGGGCTTGTTTTTGCTTATTATATTTATAATTGATCAAGCTCAAATGAAATTTTAAAAACTTGTCATATAAATGAACATAGATGAGTCTCATATGAATTAGTGCATTTGATAAATAATTCGATGTTTGTTATTATTAAATTTGCTTATTTACATAATTGAAAATTTTTGCATAAAATTTTAAAATCTTATGATATAAATGAGTCTTATGTGAATTATCGCACTTGATGAATAATTTCATATTTGTTTTGAAAAGATTTGTTTATTTATATAATTGAACAAAGTTGGACAAAATGTAAAAATCATGTATTGTAAATGAATAAGTTAGAATATTGGCTTGTTTGTTTACTTATAAATGTGTTTCTTTATTGTTTAATGAGTAGATTTTTGAGATCGGCATTATTACAGAGATATATAAAAGAGATTATGCAAAAGGCGTGTTAACAAACAACACACAGTAACTGTTTTCGTCAATTTAAACCGAAAACAATGTAATTAAGGAGAAACAAACGAGGCCTCAATAGGAGAGAGAATGATTGAATTGATGTGCAATTTCGAAATACAATTAAAATGGATAAATCAAACATATTTTTTATTTTTTTTTAAAAGCAAGCAAATTAAGGCTTTATTTGGGGCAACTTTTTTATTGCTTTCTAAAAAAACTTTCTAGTGCAAAAAAAATTTTGGAACTAAAATTTTTGTATTAAAAAGCTGCTTTAAAAAGTAGTAAGAAAGCTATCACAAAGCTTCATTTGGGATGGCTTTCTTATTGATTCTTAAAGCGATTTTTCAGTATAAAAACTTAATTTTTTGTATTAGAAAACCACTTTAAGAAGCAGTAAAAAAGCCGCTCCAAATGAAGCCTAAATCTTTCTTTTTTTTGTTTTTTCAAAAAGTAGTGAATGATTTGAACATGAAATATCCATTTATGACAAAGACACAAATGGTTGATGTTTTTCTTTGCTTTTCTCAAATAATTATCATATGATATACTTCAATAATTATCTAAATCTTGAACTACTATTCAAATCATCTCATAACATATGGTAAAATAAATATCACAAAAATTTTCCAATTGTACCAAACGAGCCTTATCGAGCATTCTAACAAACAATTACATCAATCATGTTTGTGAACATATATAGCGAAGTTTTTTAAATTATCAAACAAGGTTGTTCATAAACATATTTAATAAGTATTCTTGAGCTATCAAATGAGCCCGTTCATGAATATATTTAATTAGTATTTTGAGCTATGAAATGAGCTCGTTCACGAACAAACGATATATGATTCATCTTATATTTATTCAGATAGCTGGTTGTTTACGATTTCAGGCAGATGTGGGAAGTAAAAATAAATTATTAAATTTAATAATATATAATTTTTAAAACTCTAATATAGTTCTAATTGAGTTTTTTTAGTTAATCTCTAATCAAGCTTCTTAACGAGCTTGTTCACGAGCATTAAACGATGCTGTTTATGAACATAAACGAACCGAACAACAAGTTATTGTTCAATCTCATTTATTTAACTATCGAGTATTTATCAAAAGTATTCAAGTTTATTCGTTTACCATATCAAATGAACATGAACGAGATCTTATCAAGCCGAGCCACGAATAGCTCGTCGAATGCTTGATTCATTTGTAGTCCTAATCAATGGGATCTGTTTTGTAAACTGACAAAATTTTGAGTTATTTCAACCATGTTGAAGATGATTTGAAATTTGCTACGAACAATGTTGAGTTAGTTAATTGACATTGTGTTGGTCAATCAATGCCATGTCGAAGCACTGATTCAGATTGATCATAAAGTATATGCGAATGTCAATAAATCCCCTCCCCCCAACCAATATGGTGCATGCTTAGAGCGGTTCATATTTGTTGCAAATTAATTGACCTTGCGTTGAGGAAGTTGATTTGTATTTTTTTTGTGAAATTTTCATCTATGATGTCATTTTGAAAAGCTTTGTACTATCAAATCTTTTATTAATTTTTTTTTAAATATATAAATATTAAATTAGCAAGTGTATATCTTTGTTACTTCTAATAGTTTCTTATCTTTATATTCTCACTTTTTTTTTTGCTTTTGCAGAAAATGTATAATTGGAGAAGGCCATCTGACATATCACATAGGGAGCCTATTGAGGAGGTCATTTGAGCTATTATAGATCAACATGATCCTCAAAGAGTTGTTGAGATTAATAATAGTCTTGAACAATATTTGGACATGTTGAGAGAGCGCAATATCTATCAAAGTTTCTTTGTTTGCTCTTCTATATATACTTCTAATTTATCCTCCAAATTCTCTTGTTTTTGAGGATCCCATCGAATGGGTCACTACCATTAAATTGAAGTGTGGACAATATAATCTCTTAGACAATATTATGGATCAAATTAGTTATGAGATATGCAATACTTTATAGCTAGTCGTTGATACTATTGTATCGACATTGTAGTCAAGGCTACTGAGCCATTGTTAGTTATAGTCGAGCACATTATATTAGCCTCAAGACTCAAATATTGGCGAAATTCATAGTCCATCTCGTGGATATGTGACATGGGCAAGATATATTTTACAAGCTTATAAGGATTGAATTCTGGGATTCTTGAAAAAACAATTGTTGGATTGGCCTTGAAGAGTTGACAATTACATTGTGAGAGCTACTGGTTATATTGGAGCTGCCAATTTTTTGTCATCATTTTGAAGAGTGTTTTCCCCTGATGAAGAGCTTATTTTGTAAGCAAGTTTCAACAGATGGTCATCACATGTGAGATTAATTTTGATAGCTGTTTACCCATAGTTATTATATAACTATCATCGAACATGTTGATACATAAAGTTATCAATATGGACCCAAACAATAATACCTCTGGATGTCTAGATTAATTGTTTCCTTCGAAAGGATTATTTATCTCACCCCATTGTTTCATTATATGATCCTTCTGAGCAAGGTTTACAATATGATGATTATCCATTACAAGAAACTGTTGAACCAATTATATTTGTTGGACAATTTTCTCTCATGATACCAGGTATTAATGTGGATTTATTGCTTGCATGCTTTTTTAGCTATTTGGTTGTGTACTTTGTGTTACTCATTAAAATAAGATTCATACGAAATGGTGTTCTTTTAGAGGCTAACCGAATTTCTCAGGGGGGGGGGGGGGGGGGTGCACATTTGTCATTAGCCCATGCAGTGCTAGCTAGGATATAAATGGTTCTACTAATCATCTCCGAAGCAAAATCCCTCGAGTTGAGAGATTTTATATTGCAATGGCATTACATACATGCATGGATCCATCTCCATGTACATGGAGTCTTTGCTTGTTTAGAGAGCCCTTCATATTTCCAATATAGAGGATATCCCATAGTTATTTAGTTATCACAAGCATCATCCACTTTAGAATGATAATATATATGCCACTTTTTCTTTACTCCACATTTAGTAGTGGATCACTTCACTTTGATTCATTAGCTATATATAGTTGGTTCACCCTCTGATTTGAGAGAGGTTGAGATTATTGATGGGACTGATCAGACGGGGCAATACACATTGCTCCATGGTGGTCAAAATTTAAAGATAAGTATTTGTTTCAATATGTTCCCTAGTTGGTTATGTCATCATTCTGAATATTTTATCACTTTAGAAGGGTATCGACCTAATAAGGTTGCTCGCTGTGACGCCTTAGAATCTAAGTTTGAAAGAATTACATCTTTTTATTATCTTAATCAACAACTAGAGCTTAGAATTTGCATTCAAAAAATATAAACAACAAAAAACATATTTAAATATCTATTCATTCAATATTTATATCTTGATTTAGAGTCCCAAAATAATATACATATAATAATCATGATGCAGCAAAAAATAATCTATCTCTAAAAAAATACATCATAACTATAAAAGAACAAAAAATCAACATATATAGAAAAAAACACTCAAGCCTATAATCCACATCAACCTCAATCATTAGGATCCTTACCCTTACTTTAAAGCATGTAAAAATCATATAATGAGTACATAGCCTAACAAGTAACCAATATCTACAACTGAAGTCATTGCATAAATTAAAATATAAATAGTAACTATATAATCGTAGAAACATGTAGCAACCAATATAAAAAAATATTATGCATATAACTCATATACAACCTTATCATATAAATATCAATCATATCATCATCATATATTGTATGGTCATATCAATACCTTATTAGTCACTACATATCAATCATGTCAATCACTCTCACTAGTCAATTAATCAATGTATATCATATCTCATATATCATCAATCTTATCAATCATAAGCCTTATGAGTCATTAATCACCGGTCACATCTAGCATCTATCTTATTTGTCATCAGTCATCTATCATATATGTCATCTATCATTTAGTATATATCTTTTCTGTCATTGGTTACGTATATCATCTATCATCGATCATATCTATCATATTTATCATTGGTTTTACTATCATATATTTCATCGATTTATCTATTATATATGTCATTGATCTTATTAGTCATATATATCATCTACTCCATTATGTCAACCCTTAATCTTATTATATCAGTCATCAGTTTCCACTCATCAATCATATATTGCACCTCATATATCACCTATGTCATTCACTTTGCCTATTATTACACTCATTTCATATCATATAAATCATAATAACAAACATCCTTTACATATCATATCCAATGATCATAACATATAAATCTCTAGCATGCTCATAAATATGCATGTATTATGCTAAAAATGTATATTTTATGCCAAATGTAGAGTAATCCTATACAAGTTATGTATCTCATATTTAGATTTAGTACAATAGTACTTGATCATTTTATACTCAATATATCCTTATTTCACATAAAATGTCATATAAGCCAAATCATCTAATGCAAATTCAATATAAGCCAGTCAAAATAATTAGAATCATTATATCTACTATATACCAAACATTACATGTTAAAAGTTCACTAAAATAGGATATATCATATTTTTATCACTTTTAGGAGAGAGAAATATATCAAACTTAAAATTATTGAAAATACATGTATAATAAAGATAACTTACACTGATCATAATAATTTTTATAATAGATGCAAAGAATGATCAAGCCCTGGAAGTGCTTCTCTCTGTTCTCTCTCTCCTGTCCTCTCTCCCTTCTCTTATCTTTTTTCTTTCATTCCTTCCCTAATAAGTAAATGGAGTGGGGGAGGAATGACTTGGAATAAATGGATCGACATATTTTGAATATTTAATATTCACCATTTTGAAATAGTGTCGTGACACACAACTTCATAGTGCCATTATGCTCCCAAAAAATCTTTCAGATTCTCATAGAATATCCTCACTTGAGATCCAATGTTGTGATAGAGAAGACCCAGCATAGAAACACTCACTCAAATCCATTTTTTCCTCTAAAACCCTAGGAGTTCAATGATGGGGCATTTCCAACATTAGCACCACATCACTTGTAGAGCAATTTTCCTAAACATTAAATTTGGGTTATTACAATGTAGCCCCTTAGAAAAATATAATTATTTACATTTCATAATAGAATTTATTACCA
Organism: Dendrobium huoshanense; assembly: GCA_016618105.1. Lineage (NCBI taxonomy): Eukaryota > Viridiplantae > Streptophyta > Magnoliopsida > Asparagales > Orchidaceae > Dendrobium > Dendrobium huoshanense. The sequence continues at coordinate 22,927,201 of CM028354.1, read as the reverse complement.
GTTACATGAATCCTACCATAACAATCTCATTATGTATTCACTTTCTAATAGGTGCATATGAATCAATTAGTCCATATCATGTGATGTAATATATTTCAATCAAAATAAAATAATAAAATAATATTTAGACTAAAAAATTACACTAGCAGAATTCTTATGCATTTTTGAACTCTATTGTAGATGAGTATCATTACCAATATAAAAAAAACCTTTAACCATATCGAGGTTGTGGACAATTCATCATCTTGTGCCTATAACCACTACACCTAAAGCATTGTCCTGTCATTCTATATTATTGTCTAGCTACACCAAACACACTGTGGGGTGCTTCACGTTGGTGCTTTCATAATTTCACTAATCCTTTTCTTACTATTTCACCCATTTTTCTGAGTGATTGAGGTTTATATTAAGAAGGTATATGTTTAAACGGCTTCAATCTATCACTAACCATCTGTGTAATTATATTAGCAAACTTTAATACACCCTCATGACTAATTACTAATTAGAGTTACTTATGAATCTTGTTCAATTGGCTTTTCTTTTCCTTTTGGATTCATCTTCTTCAGCCTGATCAATTAAATAAATCTTTAATAAAATACATATGTAAAGCATATTCAGCTATCTATGTCACATATGTACATGTATGCAACTTAACACACGTTACACACTACCCCATATAAAATTAATTCTACAACTCTAATTATAATTCCATTCTTTCAATAACCTTTGCTTTGCTACCACTTTGTGATTACCCATAATTTAAATTAGGAAGAATTACATCTTTTTATCATCTCAATCAACAGCCAAAACTTACAAATTGCATTAAAAAATAAACAATAAAAAAACATATTTACATCTCTATTCATTCAATATTTACACCTTGATCTAGAGTCTCAAAATTATATATATATATATATATATATATATATATATATATATATATATATATATATATATATATATATATATATATAGATAATCATGATACAACCAAAATAATCCATCAATAAATAATATTTCCTGACTACAAAAGAATAAAAGACCAAAAGATACAGAAATAATACTTAAGCCTGCAACCCTCATCAACCTCAATTTATAGGATTCTTAACCTTATCTGAAAACATGTAAAAACCATATAATGGGCATATAACCTAGTAAATAACCAATATTTACAACTGAAGTCAACACATAAAATAAAAATAATAATCATATAACCATACAAACATATAGCAATTAATATAAATAGTATTATGTATATCATATAATTCATATACAATCTTATTATATATATATATATATATATATATATATATATATATATATATATATATATATATATATATATATATATATATATATATATATATATATATATATATATATATCCCCATCACATATCATATGGTCATATTAGTACTCTATCAATTTGGTGCATATCAGTCATGTCAATCAATTAATTATTCTTATAAATCTATCATATCATCATCTAATCAATCAACTTATATCACATCTCATGGACCATCAGTCTTATCAATCATCAATCACATATATATCTATATGATCTATCATCTGTCTTATCTATTGTCCGTCAACTATCATATCTATCATCTATCTTATCTGGCATCTTTTATATCTATCATTTGGCATTGGTCATATCTATCATTTGTCATTGGTCTAATATATCATTTGCCATCAGTCTATCACATCTATCTTCGGTCTATCTATCATAAGTATATCTGTCATCTGCCTCAATAGTTTATCTATCATATCTATCATCGATCTTATTAGTCAATCTTATTGTTTATATTTATCATCTTTCATCCATCATATCGGTCATCAGTCTTATTATATCATCAATCAATCTTTTCAATTATCAGTTTCATCAGTCATCAAATTTTCACTCATTAGTCATTTCATCAGTCATATTAGTCATTAGTCTTCTCAATCATATAGCGCCTTAGTTCGTTCACCTTGCATGTTATTATGCTCATTTCATATCATATGGATTATAATAACAAATATCTTGTAGCTATCATATGTAATGATCATAACATATAGATCTATCTAGCACGCTCATCAATAGACATATATTATGCCAACAATACATGTTATGCCAAATGCATAGTAATCATTTGAATGTTATGTTACTTGATTTTTTGTGTAATTATACTAAAATTACATATCATTCATTATAATATAAATACCGCATCACATGAATTGATTATCATATTTCATTAATTACTCCAAATGTAAATATATAATAAGTAATGATTATGAAAACTAGTTAGATCATATGATACAATCAACTTCGCATAATATGATCTATTTTACTTGCTAATTTTTAAACCTATCACAATCATGTGTATGTTATGGTTATCTTACTAAGTTCTAAACTTGAAATATAAAAAAATATATATTATAATATATATTAATAAAGTTGAAAGGGTTGTTTTGAAATCTTTCTCGCTAGGTTGGCTTGCTTGACTTGTGATATACATTGAATTTCTTTGTTTTGAAATCTTTCTCGCTAGGTTGGCTTGCTATACTTGAAGCAACTTTTTATAATAGCTTAAAAAATTACTTTATCAAAAGTACCTTTACAACCATCTTCACAAAAAACTGTAGCTGTCTCAAACAAACTCTAAGTCTTGTATTTTTGTTGGGTGTTCCTATTACTTAATTTTTTTTTCTAGTTTGTATATGAAATGCTAATACATGTATTAGCACATACATGTTATTCATTAGCTTAAACCAAATTATATTTATGATCATCAAAATATCTAATACCAATTTAAGCTCATGGGATAAACAATACGCAGATTTAAATATTACCTTCATTGAGCAATTTAAATAGTTTTAAATGAATTATCATAATATTGATTAAGGCTTCGTTTGTGACAACTTTTTCATTGCTTGCTAAAATGAGTTTTTAGTACAAAAATTAATAATTTAAGAAAATTTTTAACTAAAACTTAGATTTAGAAAGCATTAAGAATGCTGTCCCAAACGAACCCTAAGGATTTGTTTGGTTCGGCTTTCTTACTGCATCTTAAAACAGCTTTTTAGTTAAAAAATTTTAATTTTTGTACTAAAACATTGCTTTAAGAAGCAGTGAGAAAGCCGTCCCAAACGAAGCCTAGACAATTTTTTTTGTACTTTATAAAGCAGTTTTTTAGTACAAATAATTCTAGTTTAAAATAAATTTTATACTAAAAAATTGCTTTAAAAAATAGAAAGAAAACGGTCTCAAATAAAGCCTAAAATATATAAATTCAATTTCAATCCCAGCCTTCTAAATGGAACGAACGGCTGGGATTTTTTACATGTACGCATGCGATAACAACAAATATTGATCGAGACTATTCGGGTGAAGATCAAATAGAACAATTTTAAGTGGACTGTCACCCATCATGAAAAAGATGCTTTAAAAAGTAGTTAGAAAGCCATCTCAAACGAAACCTTATGTTTCAATTGGGACGACTTTCTTACTACTTCTTAAAGCTACTTTCTAGTACAAAATTTTAATTTTGTATTAAAAAGCCATTTTAAGAAGCAGTAAAAAAGCCGTCCCAAATGAAGCCTTAGGGTTCGTTTGGGACAACTTTTTTACTGCTTCTTAAATCAATTTTTTAGAACAAAAATTAAAATTTTTGTACTAAGAAGCAGTAAAAAAGTCATCCCAAATCAAATCTTAATCTCAAAGATTTCCGATCAAAGATTTCCGACTTAATTTTGCCTTGAGATCTATGTCCGATCAAAGTGATTTTTGATGAAGTATCAAATATTATAAATAAATAATTTTTATTATATTAGTTTTGAAATAAAATTAATAAAATTTTAATTTATTTAATATAATTTATATTAAAAAGTTCTGATGTAATTTTTTGAAAGCAATGGAAAGATGCGATGGGTAGGATGTTGAAAGGCAAATAAAAACAATAGACGAATAAAGTAACGGTTGAAGATTTATATCTTTCATCTAATCAATCATTCCAGAAGTAAAATTTTGTTTTGCGTCCTCATCATTTTTAAATTAAAAAAAAAATAATTATAAATAGTAATTATAATAATAGATGCGATGTATTCTCAAAAATTATCTTGATCAATCACGAATCTCGAGGCAAAATCTAACGGGAAACTTCAAAAATTAAAATCAAAGAGCATTCAAACTCCGATTTCAGCAAACTTATAATCAAACTGAGCGTCTCGGAAATACGAACCCAACGACACCAAATTCGACCCAATCCGAGCCCAAATGGGTCCAAATCAAGGACCCGAAGCGCCGTTGGAAGGTTCAAATCGCAATTTGAATTACCAAACGGTCTCAGATTTTAACTAGCTTATACTCCAATCGAGCGGCTCAACGAGACGAATCCAACGAGCCCAAGATCGCTGAATTCTGATATTATTAAGGCCTCCAAATGTCCAACGAACGGTGCACGATCGAAGGGTTCAATATCGGCTGTCCATTCAAATCACTCTCTATTCGCCCCTGATCTCCCACCTATTTACAAGCCATGAAACTCCAGAAAAACTATAAATAGAGCCATCATTCTTCACAAAGGGAACTCAAGTGAAGAGAGAGAAGAAGAATATAAGAAGAAGAGAAAGGGGAAAAGGAGAATCCTCTCCTCCTCGACCACCGCCGGAGCTCTTCCCGCCGCCTGAATATGCCGGAACTCTGCCGAATTTTAGGGAAACGATGGGATTCTGCAAAACTTTGTAAATTTGCTTCAAGTGGTAATCTGATCGTCCCGATTTGTGGGACGAATCAGTTTCTTGTAATTTACAAAAACACTAGTGGAACTTTTCAGTTGGGCGCGACCCCGTGGTTTTTTCCCTCTTCTGGGTTTTCCACGTAAAAATCTTGGTGTTCATATTCTTTTGTGTTTGTGTGCTGAATACTCGTACAACGCTCGGACGTGAATTTAAAAACTCTACCGCCGCGTATATTCTAGCACGCAACAGTTTGGCGCCGTCTGTTGGAAAACTATCCCACTACTTCAAGTTTTGTTACGATGGTCAACAAGCACAGCAATAGAATCATTGGAGCTTCTCGCTCCAACTCTCGTCAGTCCAGAAATTTGTATATTAACCATAGACGCCCGATGTATGCCTCTTTTCATCTTGGGAGGCAGAATACTGCCGGAGAAGGGACCTCGGGACCTTCTTTAGAAGAAAGAATCCAAAAGATCGAAGAATCTTAGAACGAGATCCTTCAACTCCTGCGAGAGAGTCGGCAGCCGACATTGACACAACGAGAGGAAGTTTTTCTCCCTCAGGATCCACCACGGGTTGAAGATGTCCAATTCAGACATCTTCAATCAGAAGTTCATCTCCCTCCACCTAGAAGATTTCCTCAGTCTCGACAGGATAACGAACTTGTCGATACAGCAAGTTCTACACATCCCTCGCCATTAACTTGGAAGACTCTGCCCAACCACACGTTGCAGAGCTCCCTCACGATGCCCTGGGTCACGAACTGCGAAGGTTGGTAAATGAAA